>CM039672.1:251316994-252536994 GCA_022496015.1 Hordeum marinum | reverse complement strand
GATGTCGAACCTAATATTTTGCCCTGGGGCGAATCTGTCGATCTGGTCGAGATGACTGGCCACATGAGTGTGTAGAACGATACCTCCTGATACAAAGAGCTTGCCGGGGACAAATATGTCCCCGGTGTGGATGTTGTCGTTGATGACTAAGTGAGCTATCGATCCTTCTTGCGATCCAACAATGAAACTCTCATTGAATGCCAAAATGTTAGTGTCAAAACTGGCAGATCATGGGTAGGGGGTCCCGAGCCTTGGATCTTGGATCAATGGGAAGTAGGGAACACAAGGATGGTATTTACTGAGGTGCGGGCCCTCTCGAAGAGGTAAAACCCTACGTCTTGCTTTGATTGTATTGATTGGGTGTATGACGATTACAGAGTCAATCTACCACAAGATCGGATGAACTAACCCCTAGATGAGTAGGAATAATAGTTCTCCTCCTTACGTACTAAACCCTCTGGTTTATATAGACAATAGGTGAGGGAGTTCGAGACTAAAGGGTCCTCGGGCCATCGGCTCATTCCTCATGGGCCGCCTGTTGGGCTGATCTACTAAAGACCGAACTATGAATGATCATGTATCCAAGAAGGAATGCTCTATAGAATGGCGTGGCCTCCAAGTTCCCAAGATAGGATCTGCACATCTATACCTCGTAAAAAGTTGGTTGTGTGTAACCCTAGGGACCACTGGTGTCTATACAAACTGGAGGTCCCCATTCGTAGAGGACAGGTGAACTCATCTAGGGTTTAGCTTAGATGATGTCGACGAGGGTTTTACGTCCTCACGAGGGCCCTAACCTGGGTAAATATTGTCCCCTTCGTTCCATGTTACCCATCGATCTAAGGCTCATAGCTCGGAACCCCCTACCCAAGATTTGCCGGTTTTGACACCAACATTGGTGCTTTCATTGAGAGTTCCGCTATGGGATCAACAGAAAGGTCAATGGCTTGCTTGGTCATCAACGATCAGCTCTGTTACAGGGACGTCTTTGTCCCTCGGCAAGTTTTCACCTTCGGCATCATCATGCTGCAAGCTGACCCGACTGGCCATCTGGACCTGATCGAAAACTTTTCCATCGATCGTGAAACCAGGCCCGAGGACCTAGAATTCGCCACTGATCTTACCTCCGCCGGGATCTTGGTCTCACCTGACGAGTCTGGCAACTCTGAAGCCTTAACTTCGGGGTCTTTGCCCAGTTTTCCCTTCGCCGGGGAGCCACACCGATGTTCGTATCCGGTCATAGAGCCCGAGCACCCTGATTTGGCTACCGCCACAAACCCGTCCCTTGAGGACACTCCGGACAGTACTCCGAAAAACCTAGAAGAGACGAACCCGGACAGTCCCTCAGCATTAAACGGGACGCTGGACCGAATTCAGTCATTGGTGATCACGAACGAGCGAAGCCCAATACATGTTCAGTATGGGGTGAGGCCGGATCATGAAAACTTTCATCACCCACCCACCACCCACTTGGTATCCACTGTCGAAGACTTAACCGACATGCTAGATTATGCCTCTGATGGGACAGAGTACATGTATGACGAGGTCGACACCCTGGCCCCTCTCAATATGGGACGATGGACTACCACCTCATCTTACGATGTCTACATGGTGTATACACCCACCAATAAAGAGGATAACACCCCCGAGCAGAACAACAACAGATCTGAGGAACCGTCGAAACGCCGGAGGCAACACAAGCGGTCCAAGGCAAACAAAGGAAGGGGAGTCATCGTGGGCATTGGACAAAATGATACACTGGCAGACCCCGAGGACCTCGAAGCCCTAGGGAAAAAACATCGAGAAGCCTTGCGACCCCAATGACCCTGATAATTCCGAGGACGATAACTATCTACCCCCAGTCGATGAGGACGGTAGCCTCGAAGATGAAGACTTCAACATCCTGGAGGATCCGCAAGACCAAGAACGCTGCAGGCGACAACTTCTAGACACCGCCCAGAGCCTTAAGGCCAAGCAATAATAGCTTCAAGCTGAGCAAGACACACTCAATGATAGATGGACGGAGTTCCTAGCAGCCGTAGAAGGGTACGACACTGAGCGTCCGAACCAAACCAAGAGCTACCCACAAAGACGTTAGCTACCCCAATTCAAGAACGAGGCTCTTGAGAGCACACCTCCTAGGTACACAAAGCATGATCAACCGGGTTGCCCCCTCGAGGAGGATACAGAGCGGTTGAGGACACCGAATACATACCGGAATTTCCCAATAGAAGGGCGAATGATCCAATGCAGCATAGGGATCGACACGACCTATTTCAAGACCTAAATAATACAACAAGCCACACTAGATCCATCTACGAATCCATATAATACTCCCCCACTAGAAGGAATGGAGAACAACCTTGCTTCGACCACAACAACTAAGAACGTAAATGACCCCGGGCGCCAGATGCCGAATTCAGCACAATGTGGCCCAAGTCAGAGGTACTGCCCACCCACTGTGCTTTCCAGATGAGGTCATGCAGCACCAGTTCCCTGAAGGGTTTAAACCCGTAAATATCAAACACTATGATGGGACCAAAGACCCCTGTTGTGTGGTTAGACGATTTCTCCTACACATTGAAAGCACAACATGCTCCCTAGGCGATTTTGATAATTAATGACAACATACATTGTCTCTTGGACTAATACTTTTAACCTAGTGTATTTCAGATAAAGTCCATAGAGAGTGATGGGTTGGCAAAAGGAGTGTGAAGAGTATCCCTAAGGAGAAGAAGAAGAAGGAATAACTTTGGCCAAGCTTCAAGGAAGGGGACTCTACATTTTACATTTGTGACAAATCACTTTGAGTCCATAGGAAAGCCAATACTATTAAAAGGGGGTAAGGTTTTGTTGGTGAACAAAATTCTCATACGTGCAAAAGTGATAGTAACCACATACACCCACAAGCTCTTCCACAAAAGTCTGTCCAAAGCCAAATATTCAAAATCGGTGCAACCAACACTTTCCACTCGGTGCCACTGATTCTAGAACCTAGACAGACTCAGCCAAACCCTAGCCACTTTGGTGCAACCGATTCTGCTTCGGTGCCACCGAGTTTAGGTTGCGAACTTTCTATTACACAAATTCAGAATATCGGTCCCACTGAGATTGTTGGATCAGTGCCACCGGGATTGGGGAATCTGACCATTGGTCACCTTATTGGTGCGACCGAGTTTCCTATATCGGTCTCACCGAGATTCAAAAGTTGCCACATTTTGGTCACTTCGGTACCACCGAGATTAACACATCGGTTTCACCGAGTTGGTCATTTTGTGTGTAACGGTTGGATTTTTGGAGATGCCTATATATACCCCTCCACCACCACTCACTCGGAAGAGAAGCACTCAGAACAGTTCCCCACTCATACCTACTGATTTTCTAAGAGAGAGCCACCTACTCATGTGTTGAGATCATGCCATTCCATTCCTACCATATGAACCTTGATCTCTAGCCTCCCCAAGTTGCTTTCCACCCAATCAATCTCTTCCACCAAGCCAAATATGTGAGAGAGTGATTGTGTGTTGAGGAGTCTATCATCTTGAAGCACAAGAGCAAGGAGTTCATCGACATTATCGAGCCTATTACCTTTTGGAGGGTGGTGCCTCCTAGTTTGGTTAGGTGTCCCTTGGGATCCTCCTACTTCGTGTTGTGGAGTGAACCAAGAAGTTTGTAAGGGCAAGGAGATCGCCTACTTCGTGAAGATCTACCCCGAGTTAGGCTAGTCCTCCGTGGATGTAGGCCATCATGGTATAGTCAAGGTTGCTTCTTCGTGGAACTCTCCGTGGGTAGAGCCCTTCGTTGACTCTCGCGACCGTTACCCTTCGTGGGTTGAAGACTTCATAAATGTGGACGTACGATAGCGCCACCTATCGGAACCACGGGAGGCATCATCGTGTCACCAATTGTGTTTGATCTTCCTACCCTTCGTTTACTTACATGCTTGTCTTTATTTTCCACTACAATACTCTTAGACATGCATGTGTAGGGTGTGTACTTGACTTGCAATGAATGCTAAAATCTGCCAAGACTTAAAATTGGGAAAAAGTAGATTTTTAATTGGTCAAGTAGTCTAATCAACCCCCCTCTAGAACTAATTTCGATCCTACAAGCTCGCAGAGTGAGAGGCGTCCCTCCTTGGCCTTGGCGTACTTGTTCGCTGGGTTGAACATCTCCAGGGCTGAGCACAGTTCGTCATTGATGGCGAGCTCCTCCTTTATCCTAACGTCCGTGACGTTGTCGATGAATGCGGAGATGATGGCCTCATTTGATGCCCTCGGGATCTTGAGGCGGACAGTCGTGAAGCACTGTATAAACTTGTGCAGGCTCTCCCCGTCCTTTTTCCTTTTGGAGGGTGGTGCCTCCTAGATTGGTTAGGTGTCGCTTGGGAGCCTCCTACTTCGTGTTGTGGAGTGAACCAAGAAGTTTGCAAGGGCAAGGAGATCACCTAATTTGTGAAGATCTACCCCAAGTTAGGCTAGTCCTCCGTGGATTTAGGCCATCATGGTATAGTCAAGGTTGCTTTTTCGTGGAACCCTCCGTGGGTACACTCCTCCATGGACTCTCGCGACCGTTACCGTCCGTGGGTTGAAGACTCCATAAACATGGATGTACGATAGCGCTACCTATCGGAACCACAGGAAAAATCTTGTGTCCCTCATGTGTTTGATCTCTCTATCTCTACTCCTTACTTCCATGTGCAATGTCTTTACTTTTCGCTGCTATACTTGATGACTTGCATGTGTAGGGTGTTCTAGATTTCCTATGTATGCTAAAAACTGCCAACACTTTATTTATGCTTGAGATAGTTTTAAATTCCTGCAAATAGTCTATTTACCCCCTCTAGACATACACTTCTAGTGATCCTGCACACATACATATGGCCAGGGGAGATGATCTCCATGCCATCAACTACTTACCGCTAAAGCTAAAGGGGCCAACTAGACAATGGTTAAACAGCCTCCTCGAAAACTCCATCGGAAGTTGGGACGATCTTGAGGAGACCTTACGACCTAACTTCCAGGGCACTTATGTCTGACCTCCATACTCCTCTAACCTAAGCAATGTCATCCAAAAGGAAGGAGAGATGTCCCGACAGTTTTGCAATAGGTTCTTAACCAAGAAAAACCAGATTGTCGGCAGTCCGGATGCCGAGGAAATAGCCTCCTTTAGGCACAATATCCGGGACGTATGGTAGGCCAGATAGCTCGGTCAGGACGGACTGAGGACAATGTTTGCCCTTACCACACTCATTACCTGCTTTTACGCGGGAATGGACAACTGGCTAGCCCTTCGTAGTCACAATCTTGAAGATCCGGGCACCTTAGAAGCGCGGGATGGAAACGTCAAGTGACAACGTAATATAAACAAACGCCGCCATAGTAATGGGGATGCTGATGATACGATAGTAAATGTCAAATTCCGCAGCTCGAAGCCCGAACAACGAAGGAAGCCTTCTAAGGGAACAAGGATGGACCTACTACACTGGACAAAATAATGGAGAGACCCTGCCAAATCCATGGCACCCCAGACAAGCCTACCACACACACCAACCATCAATGTTGGGTGTTTCGATAGGTTGGCAGGTTAGAGGCCAAGGAACAGGTCAAAGGTCCACGCAGCAATGATGATGAGGAGCCCCACGACCCGAACAATGGAGGCCAAAAGCAATTCCCCCAGAGGTAAAAACTATGAACATGATATATGTCACACATATACCGAAGAAGGAAAGGAAACGCGCCCTTCGAGAAGTCTACACCATAGAGCATGTAGCCCTGAAGTTCAACCCATGGTCGGTTTGCCCGATCACCTTCGATAAGAGGGACCATCCAACTAGTACCTGTCACAGAGGTTTGGCGGGCCTCATCTTAGGTCCCATCATCGATGGATACCAACTCGCTAGAGTTCTCATGGAAAGAGGAAGTAGCCTAAATCTGATCTACTCAGATACGGCGAAAAAGATGGGCATAGATCCGTCCAAGATTAAACCTCGTAACACTACCTTCGAGGGATTTATTACGGGCATTGAAGCCTGTTGTTCTGGCACTATAACACTCAAAGTTGTGTTCGGCTCTCTTGATAACTTCCGCAGCAAAGACTTGATCTTCGACATTGTACCGTTCCGTAACGATAACCACGCACTGCTCAGTCACACAACATTCGCTCGCTTCAACGTCATCCCTCACTATTCCTACCTAAAGCTCAAGATTCCTGGACAAAGGGGGTCATCACGGTTAATGACAACACGAAGCGCTCCCTTCGAACAAAAGAACATACTGCAGCCCTAGTGGCCGAATGCCAATACGACAATGTAGCCCTAGCATCCCAACCTGCCTACAAGACGCGACAGGTGGGCAAGAGAGCTCGAGCTCAATTGAACCTGCCACCTCCACCTCCCGCTCATGAAAAATAGGGACACGCCCCCCACAGCACGGCCCGGCTACCCATGAGGTATGTCCTCCAAAGACACAATTTTGCTCTTAAAATACCATGGGCAGTTGTGGGGATATACTTCTAAGGACTAGCTATCCAGCTTAAACCAAACTACAATCCGACTTCTTTTCTGGCCAAGAGGCGAGATACCATTAAGGATCTACAAAACTTCAGGCCGACTCTATCTAGGACGGATTTTCACGGCCCCTCTCAAGGTTCGTTCGCCAAGCAGTAACCACCCCCAATAGGTTCCATAGCTCCCCGCTTGAGGGCAACAACGTGCAGCTGGGCTCAAGGAGGACGTCAAGCCACCTATCAAGGGCCCTGAATAAAAATGCTATCCTGTAAAAGACAACTTTTTTCTGTTTTCGCATAAAATAATTACCTGTAATAGCCGTCTCGGCAGCGCGAATCATAAGATTGTTACATATGCGTCAATTTTTCTACTTGTTTTCTGCATACATGTACAATACATATCGTCTGATTATAGGACAGGAGCCATCCACTGATAAACTAGGGGCAGGGGTATAACTAAACACCCCAAGTATGACCCCGTCACTATGTCTAACCCATTCGGCGTCTCGGATAGCGCCCAGTCACTATATGCATCCATTCTGAATTATGTCTTGGGTCAATAGTTGGATTGCCCCGCTCCTATGCTTGCCCCTTTAAGTTCCGCTAGTTCGTCTAAAGGGGCAATAGGGAGAACCGCTGCGATTGTATCCCCAGGTGTCCTGGCGAATACCTGAGTGTAGAAATCCGAAAATGGACTGTCATTATAAGCAAGAACTGGTCTCCGATCCGAGCTAAAGTGTCAAACTAAGAATCGGTGGAGGTTCTCCCGTGTTATACGAAGGGTTTGTACCTTTCTGAACCATGTGGTAGTAGTCTTAAGCTTCGGCCAAATAAACTACAACAAAACACTGAGGTCTGGTTACCAACCCCCACATTTGAGCTCCTAAGGCTAAGTGAAAGCACTAAAGCAAATAGTCCAATTGCCTAGTTTCCCCATTTACCACCTACGGGCACCGATATATCGGTTAAGGACCAGCGCAGAGGCCGAAACACCCCTCGTAGTATCTATGCGGGGGCTGAAGCCGACGACTCGCAACTTTCAGATTAAGCCAGCCATATAGGAGTCAAAATAATACATAACATGATATATTTGGACAAGCACAATAAAACATAATTGTCTTCGGGGTATAATGATAACACCCTCACTCATACATCACATTTTTTAGGCACTGGATATCTATAGACCGAGCTCCCTCTAATGCAGTGCAGAAGTACAGCTCGGGGCATATGTGCTCCTTCCCAGGAGGCAGGGATGTACTGGTCATCTCAACTGGCTTGATTTGCGGCAGTTGCATCATTGTCCGCGCAAAGTCCATCCACCCTCCCTCGATTCAAACCGGACGCTTCAGAACATCGATTCGCGACACATCATCGCGAAGCTTCTGTAGCAGGCTGAAGTAGCTGCTCGGCAGCGGCTCCATAGGCCATAGTTGGATGCAGAGATCCTGCAAGGCCGGCTCCGCCGTCGTGTGCACCTGCATCAGTTGGTTCATCTGGAAGCTGAGGGGGGATGGGCCTTAGGAGTTTCAAATTGCGCCCAGAACAGTCTCTCCTCCACATCCCCATCCTGGACAGCGAAGTGCTTCACCGCATCTGCCACACTCCTCGGGAGGTCCGTAAAGGTGCCTAGGGAACACCACATCCATGTAAGAAAAGTGAACTTGTTTCCACCAAAGGCACATTCTAGTAAGTATGGCTTATGATCCGCGATCACCTTGACTTGGCGAATCTCTTCTTCAAAGAACCACCTCTCAACATGCTCTGATTTAAGGTTGGAGGTAAGCACGGTCAGCTGAATCTCCTGGTCTTTGACCCGCTGGTCTAGGGTCTCGCACTTAGCGCTAGCATCCTAGAGCTCATGTTGGACCTTGGCTACCCGAGACTCGTGCCTACCGCTCTCCACCCTAAGTGAGTTTAGCTCGGCGACCGCCTTATGGGACGCCGCTTTCTGGTCGGCAGCCTCCTGCTTGGCCCTCTTGAGCTTGGCCTTGAGGTCTTCGACCTTTGTGCTCGAAGTGGAGGGCATAAAGAGACGCAAGATCAGGACCCAAAATCAGGATAATCCACATTAATGAGAAAAGCAATAGAGTACGCAACTACAGCTAGAAACCGACCTTGTACTTCGTCGAACCGTTTGTTCAAATGGTCCAAATCCTCATCGGAGCTCTAAGGCTTCCAATTCAGTTCAACCAGTTCAAGGGTGTTGGATGCTATGGCCGAAGACGAGGCCTGCAAAAAACAAACTTATCCATAAACAGGAGGTCGGGGTATTCGATGCCGAACTATATGCCTACATTTGTAGGACCCCCGGGCGAGTTTTCAAACTCAGCCGTGGCTCGGGGGCTACTATAACCATAAGGAATTCATGACAATGTAAACTAAATTCATCATTATGAACAAGAGCATGGCTTACCTTGAAGCCCGCCAGTAAACCATTGAAGGTTTCCTTCAGTCTGATGTCAACGGACTGAATACAGTTTAGAACTGCACCCATAAGGGTGCGGTGATCTTCGGCAATGAAGGACTCAGACAATGCCTCCTCCATCATGGACGGCCACCTGGCCATGGTCTGCTCGGTTGTGGGTGGTACAAACAGTGGCACTTCTCCTCCCCCTCCTTGGGAAGGCAGGGTCGACGACATGGGTGGTGCTGAGGCCTCCGGAGTCGACTGTGTAGGGAGCTCGGGCGTCTTAAGCCCTCATCCTTACCTTCCAGGAGGGGTTCGACCTCCTATACCTGAGCGACCGAGGCATAGTCCTCGACCAACACGTCTTCGGTGGCCGAGGTACGTGCCTCGGCCATCCCCGTCTCACGCTCGGTGTTCGGTGCAGGGGAGTCCATCGAGACACCACCTTCGTGACCTCACCTGTGGCCAGGAGTGGTGTGGTGCGGGACTCTGTCCCGCTCTTCGCCAGTTCGGCCGGTGGAGAATCCCCTGAGACCTGTTTTGTTGGGAGGTCTCATGTCGGTCTATATCATGAAAGCAATTAAACAAGTCAGCTCTACGAAACCAATGAGGATAAGCTGGATGGTGTCTAGATTCAATACCTTTGAGCTTGGGGCTTTACCCTTGGGTTCCTTCGGGGGACCCTCTCGAAAGCTCCGGAACCCTCATCGGAATCTGGGCTATCATCTGCCAAAGTCACCTAGGGCTACATTCCCTCTTTGGGGCCAGGGGAGGAAGATCCTCCTCGGTGTCCTCGGGCACGAACCTCTTCTTTGTCTGGGGAGAGTCGATCTATCCCCCATATTCCTCATCCTCCTCCTCATGTGTGGAGGAGGCTTAGGTTTCTTCGGATCTGGTATCCAGAGGACCCCTAGAGTGTAGGCCCCCGCGGGCCTCCTCCTTCTTCTTCTCCTTCTTTTCTGGCGCCGCGTATGGCACCACGACCAGCATCGCTGTCAGTAGGGTGACCTGGGGTCTTCAGGCAAGGGAGTTGGGTCGTTGATTCGCACAGCCTTCTCCAGCCAGCCCTACAAAGGCAAAGGGAAGAAAGGTGAATCTAGGTCGAGTGGTTCAATTCGGCATGCGGTTTAGGAAGTCCAATCTATTGGTGTTCTAGGAACGGGGGTACCTAGACCTGCGTGCCTGCTGCCCAGGGCGTGGCCCACCTCGTTAGTCAAGCGCGGCTTGGTGATGCCATACTCAAGACAAGGCCCTCATGAGGACCTGAACTCGCAAGGGAAACAACACCAAGACCAACGAAGGCAGGCCTCCTCAGGCCCCCTCCGGAGCGGCGGAGATCTCTATGCAGTGCCCGGCCTTTGGAGGCCAAGGATGACGCAAGGCAGGACAGGCAGGCACCAGCGCGCCAGGCGAACAGTTTCCCCTTTGGTGCAAAGGGGGGCAAGGACATACGCGGGTTCCCAAAGCGTCCCCCAAAGGTTGCCGTTCTGGTGCAATGAGACCACGACCACGATGCCAGCAAGAAGGATGTCATCGTCGAGCCCACCTCTGCATCATTGACAACCACCTTGTAGGCGAAGACCACCTTTCGTCACGGTAAAGATGTATTCCTGTCCCCCTTTGAATGTAACATCCCAAAATTCCATTTTGGAATGTTATGATATATAGCTATGCATCTATCATCATCATTGCTTGAATACATGTAATAGTTGAAATGCCTTTTCTGAAATTCTGAAAGCCCTTTCTACTTTCAATGTGTTGCTTTCACCTATTTGAAATCTTGGTAAAAAGTTCAAATAAGAGAGGAGGAACATGACACTCCACACAAGGACCTAATTGGTGATTTATTTGAACAATAAAAACCAGGGGTTGTTTTGAAAATATTTGCAAAAAGGATTTAAAAACAATTAGGCAATTTCTGAAAATATATTTTTTTTCAAAGTATTCAAATGACAGAATAAAAATGTTCAATAAATGGCATTTATTATTCTGTTAATTTTGATATATAATACACCTATATTTGAAAATGTTTTGAATGCTTTTAACGAGGTTTTACTGCTCTGACTATTAAAAAGAGTAACGGTTTTTGTATTTAAACGGGCCGGCCCACGGGCATTTATTCGTGAATTAACTACGAGCCGGTCGATCGACGCGCCTTCGCCGCTTCTTCTCTCTCTGACAATGGGCCCCACCCCAACCGCCCGATGACCACGCGCGGTCATCACTTACCTCACGTGCGCCGTCGCCGGGAATCTCGTCGTCGGATCTCCCTCCTCTCTCCTCCCCGCACCCACCCGAGCACTCTATATAAGAGCGACCCTCCCCGCACTCCATTTCCACCCTGACCCCCCCTCTCTCCCATTGCCAGACCGTCGCAGGAGAGCTCGCCGGAGTTGCAGCCCCAACTGAAGGTCCCCACCGCCGTGCTCGTCGCCTCGGACCTCCCCGTGCCCCTCCGACCTCACCGTTCGACGCCAGACGTCAAGTGTCGCCGCCCGGACCACTCCCGTCGCACTCGACCATCGGAGATGCTTCCCCGACCTCCTCCGACCATCAGCCACCGCCACCACTCCCCGGAGTTCTTCCTCCCTCTCCGGTAAGTCGTCGAGCCCCTCCCCTCCCTCCGATCTAAATCCAACGGCCCCGATTAGAACCACTTAATTCCCCGAACCGTTTTCTTTATGGTTCGGTTGACCGCCCGTAGCACCGCTCGCACACCCCCCTTAGCCAATAGGATTGTGACGCGTCACCCCTGGCCGTCCGGTAGTTAGTTTTTTTTAGTTTTAGTTAACAGAGTGTTTTAGTAATTTGTTTTGCTTATAACTTTTAATCTGTTTAATGTTTTGAGTTGATTCTTTTTGCAATAGCTCACATTTTTCATGTAGTTTCATCCTGTGGTTTTAGATTTTAAATTTGACCTATAAAATTTGAATTGAATCAAATTTTCTCAAAACATTCAAATCTGAATAACTAGAGTTTAAAAATAGATTTTGATATGAATCTTTTTGCTACTGTTTGGTCTTAGTTAGGACTACCTCCATGTTTAGTTTGAGGATTTTTAGGATGATTCTAATTAGTGTTTTAGCTATAAACAGATTCTGCCTATTAGTTAGTATAGTTTTATTTAACTTAGTTTTAGTTGGTTTAAATTAGATTTAGTTTTATTTGATTTATTAGGTTCTGTTAGTTAAACATTTAGTGTTTTACTTACTGTTAATAAAATATAAAATTGCTTAGTTTATTTCTTTATGGTTATAGGAATCTCAACTTCTTTTCAAATAGGTTTAATTTGATTAAAACAACTAGTTTAGTAATAGATTTCTTTTAACAGAGTTTTATATAATTTAATTTTGTTTTGGAAGACAAGTTTATTTGTAAATTCTTTCCTGTTAAGAACATGTTTTGTTAATAAATAATAAGTTTTGCTTTGCTCTTTAGTTAGTAAAACTATAGTTGTTTCATATAGTGTTTATCAAAACTTTTAAAAACTTTACCAAAGTTTTTCCCAACAAACTTTAATGAATTCAATTCTGTTATAATAAAATATTTTATTGTTTTTTTGCTGTCAACTATTGTTCTGTTATTACAAATAAGTTTCATTATGTTAGTAGTGTTTTATCAATCATCTTCTAGAAAACAAAACTTTGTGTGTTTTCTTGCTTGTGATTTGTGCATTGTTTTCTCTTGATTGTTTACTAGTTCATGGTTGATGGTTGTGAGTTACAATATTTTGTTGTATGCTTATTAAGTGCTCTTGTTTGCTTCGTTAGATTATCCGGAGTGCGAAGCTTGTTACTTAGAGTCACTCACGTACGAAGATCATCAATCAGGCAAGTCACTTTGATCATCTTTACCCATGTTTTTATTGCATTAGTTCTTCCATCACCCCAATTGCATGCAAAGTAGGTTAGTTGGAAACTTGGTTACTGTTGTAGTATCATGTGGTAGGTACCCCTTCTCAACTCTTGACACATTGGCCCCGGGAAACGTTGTTTTACCTTTTGCTATGCTATTAGTAGACGGGGTTGGTTGTGTGATTCATGAGAGTTGAGAGAGTAATTACAAGTCCTACATAATGATCAAGACTTCAAGATTTCGATTTTTCAACTTACCTCTGGGTGGATGATGGTTGAACGGCACCCTGGAGAAACCAGTGGATTTGCCTAGGTGTTGCTAGAGATGGCCAGTATTCACGCGGAAAGATCCACCCAGGCACCAAGAGATGGATGGATGCTTCAAAACCCAAGGCTTACCTGCACAGCCACAAGTCATTATGGGATCTGGCTTGGTTGGATATCGTGGTGACCCTGGACAGGCGGTGCTACGAGATGTAGAAGAACAGTAGGAAAGGATGGGCACCGACAGAGTCGCAGGGAAACCCTTTGGAAGACCATGTTTTGGTCATCCATTTCTCAAACACCTTGAAGTGCGAGAAATCAAACGGAGGCGACCAAATCTTGTGGGGAACGTGTGCAAAACTCTACAGAGTACTCAAACCTAATCGATTAGCCGTGTCCATGGTCATGGACGACTTGAGCCAAATGAACTGAAACATTCGGAACCCTCAACACAATTAATATGATGATGTGGGTATTAATAACTTGGGTATGAGAATTGGTTGGTGGAACCATCTCATTAATTAACCAACTTAGTAATAATTTTTTGCTTACCCCTTCTCTTGATGTAGGAAAAACTTGGCTTTACGCAAAAACTACCACCCCACTTGCCATATATGCATATAGATTAGATGATTATCTTTTCACCCCCTCTTGTGACTTTGCCGGCATATTCCATATGCTGACCTACACGGATGCAACGTATCATGTTGCAGAGTACTTTTCCGAACAGGAGTGAGGATATGCTCTACGCTCGGTGAGATGCCCTTGGAGTCAGATGGACTCATCTACCTTCGACGCTTCCGCAAGACTTAGTTATTCTCATGAGTTGGCCTTCGGCCACTTTATTGTAATGATTATTGTAATAAAGGACTCGATATGAGATTTCGTTAATATAATGCTGTGTGATTTCCCTTTGATATATACATTGATGTATCGTGTGTGTACCAGCATGATCTTGGGATGGAACGGAAACACCAGAGATTCGACCTTTCAGGTCGGGTCGCTACAGAAATGGTATCAGAGCACACGCTGACCGTAGGACGTAACCTCTAGGATTGGAAAGCCTTAGGACTTATTTCTCTTTGTCTTTAAAATTCTTATACTCTCATCTACTCGTTTCTGACTTCTCTCCGATTATTTCAAAATTTATAGATGGCCACCTTCATCCCAGTGTTGATCTCGGAGTTTTGCCAGCCTGACACAACGATGCCTTTTGGTAAGGAGCTGATGAGGATCGTCAAGGACGTAAGGATTGCTTTGCCGAGCATCACCGGGATTCCTATCATGTCCTTTCCACAAGATGGACGCTACAGGATCGAGGTGCACATCCTAGGGAAGACCTTTGGGAATCGGAAGGAACCCATCGACTTCAAGTTCGTGGCACCCAGTTGGATACTTGCGAGAGACATGGCCATTCATCGTGCCCTTGGACGTATTCAGGAGAAATACAGAGGTGGAACCATTTCACCAGGACTCAGCGTGGTTTGTCGCAGGGATGACAATGGAAACATCATAACCACTCCCACTGCAGGCACCACCATTTCCTATATCCAGACCCTGGAGACTCACATCAGGACTCTGGAGCTTCGAGTTCATGCTGATATGAAGACAATCAAGAATCTGATGAACCGTGAGATTGACCTCGAAGCTGACTTACGGGAAGCCGAGTACGAACATGAATATGAGGTGAAGGATTTCTTAGAGAGGATCGACAAGCTGAATACTCGCATCGCCACTTTGGAGGAACAGATGGACATGGGTGAAAATCTTCATCCTGAAGGAGACTTGGCTCCTTTCATCAGCGATGATGATGACTGTGAGGAGAGCACCACTGGAGGAGGCTCAGTCACTATGTACTTCTGAGGAAAACTGTAGTCATGCCCTCCATGTATCTTTTATTTTCAACGTTAAAAGCATAGGTCGATGTTTAGTTTGATGGAGATTTGTATCTCGATGTTTGACCTGGATTGAATAAATAAATGAGTGTTTGGTGTGACATGTTTGTTGCATTGCATATGGGTAGTGAATTTCTCCTTTTAGGCCCTTGTTCTATTCTAATCCTCATCCCTCTGAAAACAGCAAGATGCCTCCACGACGTGAGTCCGACTTCACCTTCCCGTCGGAACTCACCCAACTTCTTCAGCAGCAGAATGCACTGATGCAGCTATTGATCCAGAATCAGACCAACAACCAGAACAACAACCACCACCATCCACCCCAGGCTGACAATCTCACCCGTTTTCTGAGGTTGAACCCTCCAACTTTCTCCAGCAACACTGAGCCCATTGTGGCAGATGACTGGCTCCGTAAGATGGAGAGAGAACTCGTCACTGCTGGATGTACTGATGCTGAGAAAGTGCGCTTTGTCGCACATCAACTCGAAGGACCAGCAGCTTCTTGGTGGGAGAACTACACCACCACATATCCTATTGCTGATATAACTTGGGAGCAGTTCAAGCAAGCTTTCCGCACCGCACATGTTTCAGCTAAAGCCATGAGTCTGAAGAAGCGCGAGTTTCGCAACTTGCGCCAGGGAAATCGCTCTGTGGCCCAGTACGTGGACGATTTCAGCACATTGGCACGATATGCACCAGGAGACGTGGCCGATGATGCGGCCAAGCAAGAGAAGTTTCTGCAAGGACTCAACGATGCGTTGAGCATGCAGTTGGTAGTGGCTACCTTCAACAACTACCAAGAGCTGGTGGACAAGGCCCTCATCTTGGAGGGAAAGCAACAGCAAATTGAGAACCGCAAGAGGAAGTATACTCAGGGGAAGTTTAACTCTGGAGCTCATCAGAAGCCCCGCTACTCCCCGTACTCAGGAAATACCGGATCAGGTACCAGTTAGTTTGGAAGGCACACTCATGCGGTGCACAACCATGGAGGTCACAACCATGGAGCAAATGGGAATGCCCGTCCCAACCATGGCAAATTCAAGACTGACAATGGGAATGGGAACAACAACCAGCACCGTCATGCTCCTACTCAGAAGGATCTAAGCCACATCACCTGTTTCAAGTGCCAGAAAACAGGGCACTATGCTACTGAGTGTCCCCAGAGCAAGCAGGGAAATGGAAACGGCAACTCCACAGCCAAGAAGCCAAATCCGTTTCCTCGTGCCCAGGTGAACCACCTCGACGTGGAAGAAGTCTATGATCAACCCGAGACTGTGGTTGGTAAGTTTTTACTGCATTCACGTCTAGTTACAGTACTTTTTGATTCCGGTGCAACTCATTCATTCATATCAAGGGTAGTTGTGGATAAATATGGTTTGCCCACCAAAACCCTTAGTCAGCCCATTAAGGTCAGTTCTCCAGGAGGTATGATGATGGCAGGGATAGGATGCCATGCCCTGAAACTTCACATAGGAAACCATGTTTTTCCCACCGACCTCATCGTCTTAGAATCCCAAGGATTGGATGTAATCCTAGGCATGGATTGGATGACCAAGTATGAAGGAAATCTTGATTTCCCTAGCAAGTCTGTTTCACTCACCACCCTGGAGAACAAGACGATTAAGTATGTATCCCGACGCACACGTATGAGTGCTCGGTTAAATTCTCTCACAGGAGTTGTTCAGGAGGAAGTACCTGTGGTAAAAGACTTTCCGGATGTATTTCTGGAAGAATTATCAGGCATTCCACCAGATAGGGAGATTGAGTTCCTAATAGAGCTACAACCAGGGACAGCCCCAATTTCCAAGTGACCCTATCGGATGCCCGCAAATGATCTGTTGGAAATCAAGAAGCAAATTAAGGAGTTATTGGACAAAGGGTATATTCGCCCAAGTTCTTCACCTTGGGGAGCCCCAGTTCTTTTGGTTGAGAAGAAGGATAAAACCTTGAGAATGGTAGTCGATTATCATGCCTCGAACGAGGTGACTATCAAGAACAAGTACCCTCTGCCGATGATTAATGACTTGTTTGATCAGCTAGTAGGCGCCAAAGTATTCTCCAAGATCGATCTTCGATCACCGTATCACCAACTGAAGATTCATGAACAGGATATACCCAAAACAACTTTCACCACAAGGTATGGCTTGTATGAGTATACTGTCATGTCCTTTGGTTTGACTAATGCTCCTTCCTACTTCATGAATTTGATGAACAAAGTGTTCATGGAATACCTGGACAAGTTTGTCGTGGTGTTCATCGATGACATATTGATATTCTCCAAGAACGAGGAAGAACACAAGGAACATTTGCGTTTAGTTCTGGAGAAACTGAGAGAGCATCAGTTATATGCCAAGTTCAGCAAATGTGAATTTTGGCTGACGGAAGTCGGATTTCTTGGACATATTATTTCTGGAGAAGGAATAGCCGTAGACCCCTCTAAGGTTGAAACCGTCACCGAGTGGAAGTCACCCACCTCAGTTAAGGAGATCCGCAGTTTCCTCGGACTTGCCGGATATTACCGGAGGTTCATTGAGAATTTCTCAAAGATAGCCAAGCCCATGACAGAGTTGTTGAAGAAAGAGTCTAAGTATATTTGGACTGAGGAATGTGAAGCCAGTTTCCAGGAGTTGAAGAAACGTTTGGTCACAGCCCCGGTGTTGATTTTGCCCAATATTCGGAAGGACTTCCAGGTTTATTGTGATGCTTCACGTCAAGGACTTGGAGGAGTACTCATGCAAGATGGAAAGGTTGTAGCTTATGCATCCAGACAACTACGACCTCATGAGTTGAATTATGCCACCCATGATTTGGAACTAGCGGCCGTAGTGCACGCACTCAAGACCTGGAGATATTTCCTTATCGGAAATAGTTGTGATGTTTACACCGACCATAAGAGCCTGAAATATATCTTCACGCAGAAGGAGTTGAACCTCAGACAAAGGAGATGGTTAGACTTAATCAAGGACTATGACATGAGATTACACTACCATCCAGGTAAGGCAAATGTGGTAGCAGATGCCTTGAGTCGAAAAGCTTATCTGAACACACTCACAGCAGGAGGATTACCCCAGGAATTAGCCGATGATCTCAGAGAGCTCCGGCTAGAGATAGTTCCAAGAGGATATGTTGCTACACTAGAGATCCAGTCCACCTTGACCGAAAGAATTCGTGAAGCCCAGAAATCGGACAAGGAAATAGATGAGATTAAGCAAAGAATGAAAGATGGTAAAGCCAAAGGTTTTCGTGAGGATGAACACGGAACTCTGTGGTTTGAGAACCGCATCTATGTGCCCAATGACCCAGAGCTCAGGAAGTTGATACTTCAAGAAGCCCATGATTCACCTTACTCGATACACCCAGGCAACACCAAGATGTATCTGGATTTAAAAGAGAGTTATTGGTGGACAGGTATGAAGAAGGATATTGCAGAACACGTTGCAATATGTGATGTTTGTCAGCGAGTAAAGGCGGAACATCAGAAGCCAGCAGGGTTACTCCAACCTTTGCCGATACCCGAGTGGAAATGGGAAAATCTTGGTATGGACTTCATCACAGGATTACCCAAGACCCATTCATGTTATGATTCCATCTGGGTAGTGGTAGACCGCTTGACCAAGGTAGCTCATTTCATTCCAGTGAAGACCACCTATACCAGCGCTAAGCTAGCCAAGATATATATGACCAGGATCGTATGTCTGCATGGAGTTCCGAGGAGTATCGTGTCAGATAGAGGAACACAATTTACCTCAAAGTTTTGGCATCAGTTACATGAAACTTTGGGTACAAGGCTGGAGTTCAGTACAGCTTTTCATCCGCAGACCGATGGACAGACTGAGAGAGTCAACCAGATTCTGGAGGACATGTTGAGAGCTTGTGCGCTAGATTATGGATCTAGTTGGGATGACAACTTACCTTACGCAGAATTCTCGTACAACAACAGTTATCAGACCAGTCTGAAGATGGCCCCTTTCGAAGCCTTATACGGAAGGAGGTGCAAAACACCGTTGACGTGGGATGGTGTTGGAGACCGACAACTTTTTGGTCCCGACCTTATCCGAGATTCTGAAGAGAAAGTCAAGCTGATTCACGACAGACTCAAGATAGCTCAATCTTGACAGAAGAGTTATGCTGACAACAAACGTAAAGAAGTGACATATGAAGTGGGAGACCGAGCATATCTTCGTGTGTCACCGCTTCGAGGTATCAAGAGGTTTGGTGTTAAAGGAAAATTAGCACCCAGATTCATAGGCCCCTACAAAATTCTTGAACGTAGAGGCGAAGTTGCATACAAGCTGGAATTGCCGGAAGGATTGTCAGGAGTCCATGATGTGTTCCATGTCTCCCAGCTGAAGAAATGCCATGCTGAGATGGCTGATATCCCTTTGAGAGACACAATGCCCCTAGAGGCCATACAACTTGACAGTGATCTGACTTACGAGGAGAAGCCTGTCAGAATCCTCGAGACTGCCAACAGAGTTACCCGCAGCAAGATCATCAAGTTCTGTAAGGTTTTGTGGAGTCACCACACCGAGGAAGAAGCCACCTGGGAACGCGAAGAAGATCTTCGTAGAGACCACCCGCACCTATTTTCTAGCCAACCCGAATCTCGAGGGCGAGATTCATCTTAAGGTGGGTAGGTTTGTAACATCCCAAAATTCCATTTTGGAATGTTATGATATATAGCTATGCATCTATCATCATCATTGCTTGAATACATGTAATAGTTGAAATGCCTTTTCTGAAATTCTGAAAGCCCTTTCTACTTTCAATGTGTTGCTTTCACCTATTTGAAATCTTGGCAAAAAGTTCAAATAAGAGAGGAGGAACATGACACTCCACACCAGGACCTAATTGGTGATTTATTTGAACAATAAAAACCAGGGGTTGTTTTGAAAATATTTGCAAAAAGGATTTAAAAACAATTAGGCAATTTTTGAAAATATTTTTTTTTTCAAATATTCAAATGACAGAATAAAAATGTTCAATAAATGGCATTTATTATTTTGTTAATTTTGATATATAATACTCCTATATTTGAAAATGTTTTGAATGCTTTTAAAGAGGTTTTACTGCTCTGACTATTAAAAAGAGTAACGGTTTTTGTATTTAAATGGGCCGGCCCACGGGCATTTATTCGCGAATTAACTACGAGCCGGTCGACCGACGCGCCTTCGCCGCTTCTTCTCTCTCTGACAACGGGCCCCACCCCGACCGCCCGATGACCACGCGCGGTCATCACTTACCTCGCGTGCGCGTCGCCGTCGCTAGGAATCTCGTCGTCGGATCTCCCTCCTCTCTCCTCTCCGCACCCACCCGAGCACTCTATATAAGAGCGCCCCTCCCCGCACTCCATTTCCACCCTGACCCCCCCTCTCTCCCGTCGCCTGACCGTCGCAGGAGAGCTCGCCGGAGTTGCAGCCCCAACCGAAGGTCCCCACCGCCGTGCTCGTCGCCTCGGACCTCCCCGTGCCCCTCCGACCTCACCGTTCGACGCCGGACGTCAAGCGCCGCCGCCTGGACCACTCCGTCGTTGCACTCGACCACCGGAGACGCTTCCCCGACCTCCTTCGACCACCGGCCACCGCCACCACTCGTCGGAGTTCTTCCTCCCTCTCCGGTAAGTCCTCGAGCCCCTCCCTTCCCTCCGATCTAAATCCAATGGCCCCGATTAGAACCACTTAATTCCCCGAACCGTTTTCTTTATGGTTCGGTTGACCGCCCGTAGCGCCGCTCGCACACCCCCCTTAGCCAATAGGATTGTGCGGCGTCACCCCTGGCCGTCCGGTAGTTAGTTTTCTTTTTTTCTTTTTTTGAGTTTTAGTTAACAGAGTGTTTTAGTAATTTGTTTTGCTTATAACTTTTAATCTGTTTAATGTTTTGAGTTGATTATTTTTGCAATAGCTCACATTTTTCATGTAGTTTCATCCTGTAGTTTTAGATTTTAAATTTGACCTATAAAATTTGAATTGAATCAAATTTGCTCAAAACATTCAAATCTGAATAACTAGAGTTTAAAAATAGATTTTGATATGAATCTTTCTGCTACTGTTTGGTCTTAATTAGGACTACCTCCATGTTTAGTTTGAGGATTTCTAGGATGATTCTTATTAGTGTTTTAGCTATAAACAGATTCTGCCTATTAGTTAGTATAGTTTTATTTAACTTAGTTTTAGTTGGTTTAAATTAGATTTAGTTTTATTTGATTTAGTAGGTTCTGTTAGTTAAACATTTAGTGTTTTACTTACTGTTAATAAAAATATAAAATTGCTTAGTTTATTTCTTTATGGTCATAGGAATCTCAACTCCTTTTCAAATAGGTTTAATTTGATTAAAACAACTAGTTTAGTAATAGATTTCTTTTAACAGAGTTTTATATAATTTAATTTTGTTTTGTAAGACAAGTTTATTTGTAAATTCTTTCCTGTTAAGAACATGTTTTGTTAATAAATAATAAGTTTTGTTTTGCTCTTTAGTTAGTAAAACTATAGTTGTTTCATATAGTGTTTATCAAAACTTTTAAAAACTTTACTAAAGTTTTTCACAACAAACTTTAATGAATTCAATTCTGTTATAATAAAATATTTTATTGTTTTTTTGCTGTCAACTATTGTTCTGTTATTACAAATAAGTTTCATTATGTTAGTAGTGTTTTATCAATCATCTTCTAGAAAACAAAACTTTGTGTGTTTTCTTGCTTGTGATTTGTGCATTGTTTTCTCTTGATTGTTTACTAGTTCATGGTTGATGGTTGTGAGTTACAATATTTTGTTGTATGCTTATTAAGTGCTCTTGTTTGCTTCGTTAGATTATCCGAAGTGCCAAGCTTGTTACTTAGAGTCACTCACGTACGAAGATCATCAATCAGGCAAGTCACTTTGATCATCTTTACCCTTGTTTTTATTGCATTAGTTCTTCCATCACCCCAATTGCATGCAAAGTAGGTTAGTTGGAAACTTGGTTACTGTTGTAGTATCATGTGGTAGGTACCCCTTCTCAACTCTTGACACATTGACCCCGGGAAACGTTGTTTTACTTTTTGCTATGCTATTAGTAGACAGGGTTGGTTGTGTGATTCATGAGAGTTGAAAGAGTAATTACAAGTCCTACATAATGATCAAGACTTCAAGATTTCGAGTTTTCAACTTACCTCTGGGTGGATGATGGTTGAACGGCACCCTGGAGAAACCAGTGGATTTGCCTAGGTGTTGCTAGAGATGGCCAGTATTCACGCGGAAAGATCCACCCAGGCACAAAGAGATGGATCGATGCTTCAAAACCCAAGGCTTACCTGCACAGCAACAAGTCATTATGGGATCTGGCTTGGTTGGATATCGTGGTGACCCTGGACAGGCGGTGCTACGAGATGTAGAAGAACGGTAGGAAAGGATGGGCACCGACAGAGTCGCAGGGAAACCCTTTGGAAGACCCTGTTTTGGTCATCTGTTTCTCAAACACCTTGAAGTGCGAGAAATCAAACGGAGGCAACCAAATCTTGTGGGGAACGTGTGCAAAACTCTGCAGAGTACTCAAACCTAATCGATTAGCCGTGTCCATGGTCATGGACGACTTGAGCCAAATGAACTGAAACATTCGGAACCCTCAACACAATTAATATGATGATGTGGGTATTAATAACTTGGGTATGAGAATTGGTTGGTGGAACCATCTCATTAATTAACCAACTTAGTAATAATTTTTTGCTTACCCCTTCTCTTGATGTAGGAAAAACTTGGCTTTACGCAAAAACTACCACCCCACTTGCCATATATGCATATAGATTAGATGATTATCTTTTCACCCCCTCTTGTGACTTTGCCGGCATATTCCATATGCTGACCTACACGGATGCAACGTATCATGTTGCAGAGTACTTTTCCGACCAGGAGTGAGGATACGCTCTACGCTCGGTGAGATGCCCTTGGAGTCAGATGGACTCATCTACCTTCGACGCTTCCGCAAGACTTAGTTATTCTCATGAGTTGGCCTTCGGCCACTTTATTGTAATGATTATTGTAATAACGGACTCGATATGAGATTTCGTTAATATAATGCTGTGTGATTTCCCTTTGATATATAAATTGATGTACCGTGTGTGTACCAGCATGATCTTGGGATGGTACGGAAACACCGGAGATTCGACCTTTCAGGTCGGGTCGCTACATTGAATTCGGCCATTGTGGGACCCCTTCCCGCCAAAGAGATAAGGGAAGAGGACCCGGGGCACTATAAATAGAGGGTAGGCTATACCGTACGAAAGAAGGAACAACAGAGAGACCTACGAAGAGAGGCAACACCACTAGAGCCCTCGCGCGAAGCAAATCACCATTGTACTAGTTCATCCACCAACCTCCTTGTGAGGCAATCCACCGAAGCAGGAATAGGGTATTACGCTTCGTAGTGGCCCGAACCTAGGTAAATCATCGTGTGCATATGCTTCCTCGTCATTGTGTGAGTCTGTCTTGGAAACCATCGAGTAGCGATCTAGGTAGGGCAAGGCTGCAGGGGATCTTTGCACATGCCCCTGTGTTCGAACATCCTGTGGTTTTGTGGAGCCCGAAATCCGATATTTGGCACGCAGGTAGGGGGCGTGTCGAAGTCTTCTTCAATCCTCGCCCCTTCCATGCTCCACCGCTCCGATGGCCGGTGCACAAAAAACAGGCTTCCTCCGGCCGTGGCGGATCCGCATCCACCGACCCCACCTCTGCCACCAGAGACGCACGCCCCAGTGGCGTGGTGCTGGGCGGCCTGTATCAAGCCGCCAGTGTCGTCTCCACCGTCGTCGCTCCTCGCACCGCCCAAGCACATGCCAGACGGGTGACGCCCCTGGCACCGATGTCACCCTGCACTTATGTGGGGGACCTTGAAAGCACAACATGCTCCCTTAGTGGTTTTGATAATTCATGACAACATACATTGTCTCTTGGACTAACACCTCTATCTAGTGTATTTCAGATAATAGTCCATGGAGAGTTGGGTTGGCAAAAGGATTGTGGAGATTGTGGAATTAGCCCAAGATGCAAGGAAATAGGTTGGCCAAGCTTCAAGCAAGAGGACTCTACATTTTACATTTGTGAGAAATCACTTTGAGTCCATAGGAAAGCCAATACTATTAAAAGTGGGTAATTTAGAACTAGGACATGTTGGCATGCGTAATTCACACAAGCTTATCAAAGGTGATCATATACTTGGTGTTAAAGATGTTATCTCTAACAAAGATAGACTTTGTAGTGCTTGTCAAGCTGGAAAGCAAGTAGGTGGAAGTCATCCCATTAAGAATATCATGACTACTAGGAGACCACTCGAGTTACTTCACATGGATCTTTTTGGTCCTAATGCTTACAAGAGTCTCGGTGGAAATTCCTATGGTCCTAATGCGGGTTCAAAAGATCTTCAGGAACTTTGCTTGCAAAGCACAAAATCAGATTGAAGTGAAGATCAAGAAGGTTCGGAGCGATAACGGATCAGAGTTCAAGAACACCCATGTGGATACCTTTCTTGACAAAGAAGGTGTCTCACATGAGTTCTCGGCTACGTATACACCTCAACAAAATGGAGTTGTTGAGAGGAAGAACCGGACGCTCATTGAGATGGCAAGAAAGATGCTTGACGAGTACAAGACACCAAGACACTTTTGGGCAGAAGCCATTGAAACAACATGTGATGCCACAAACCGACTTTACTTGCACAAGCTTCTCGGTAAAACGGCATACGAGCTACTCACCGGTAACAAACCCCAAGTCGGATACATTCGGGTATTTGGCTCAAAGTGCTACATTCTTGATAAGCATCGTCGTACTAAATTTGCTCCTGAATCTCATGAAGGATTCCTACTTGGTTACGGATCAAAGTCTCACACTTACCGTGTCTACAACAACTTCACTCGAAAAGTTGAACAAACGGTAGATGTGAAGTTTGATGAATCTAATGGTTCACAAGTCGAGCAATTGCCAAATGATGTAGGTGATAAGGACCCTTCGGAAGCTATTCTAGATCTACCCGTTGGCAAGATTCTTCCCATGGAGGTGAAGGAAAGTACTTCATCAACTCAAGTGGAAGCCCCTACTTCACGTCAAGGTGAACCTCAACACGACATGAAGGCATCCACAAGTGGTACACAGCGAGATGATGAAGAGGAGGAAGTGCATGATGAAGATACACGACAACCACCTTCACCACCACCTCAAGGGAACGACACCTTCAACAACAACGAATATGAAGGAGATGATGATGAAGAAGAAGAAGCTCCACCATCCAACAATTAGAAGCTGACCCGAGTTCAAGCTCAAGTGACCAAGAACCATCCCCTAAACCAAATCTTTGTGATATACAAACAGGGAGAATGACTCGCTCTAAAACCCGTCTAGCTAACTTTTGTGAGCATTATTCTTTCATCTCTAGCATTGAACCATTGAAGGTAGAGCAAGCTCTTGAGGACGCGGATTGGATGAACGCCATGCATGAAGAGCTACACAACTTTGATAGGAACAAAGTGTGGACACTCGTGGAGAAGCCCGAGGATGAACAAAACATCATCGAAACCAAATGGGTGTTTCGGAACAAACAAGACGAATACGGTCAAGTCATGCACAACAAGGCTCTTCTCATAGCCCAAGGATATACGCAAGTCGAAGGTATGGACTACGGTGAGACTTATGACCCCGCCACTAGACTTGAGGCTATTCGTATTCTTCTTCCTTATGCTAATCACCATGATATCATGCTTTATCAAATGGATATCAAAAGTGCATTTTTAAATGGTGAAATTGAAGAAGAGGTTTATGTTAAGCAACCACCTAGTTTTGTGAATCCTAAGAAACCTAATCATGTTTACAAGCTTTGTAAAGCTCTTTATGGTCTTAAGCAAGCCCCTCGTGCTTGGTATAAATGTTTAATGAAGTTTCTCACTGAAAAATGTTTTGAAATTGGAAAAATTGATGCAACTATGTTCACTAAGAGAGTTAATGGTGAATTATTCGTGTGCCAAATCTATATGGATGATATTATCTTTGGTTCCACTAACCCTCAATTTAGTGAAAGATTTGGAAGGTTGATATCCGAGAAGTATGAAATGCCTATGATGTGTGAGCTGAAATTATTTCTTGGTTTGCAAATCAAGCAATCAAGAGAAGTAACTTTCATGTCTCAAACTAAGTATACCAAAGACTTCATCAAAAAGTTCAACATGCAGGAGTGCAAAGGTATGAAAACTCCCATGCCCACTAGTGGACATGTTGATCTTACCAGGGAGGATGAACCGGTTTATCAAAAGGTTTATCGATCTATATTGGTTCATTTCTATATCTATGTGCATCTTGCCCCGGTATTATGCTTTGTGTTTGCATGTGTGCTAGATATCAAGCTGCACCTAAAGAGTGTCATCTTTTGGCTGTGAAACGTATTGTGAGATACTTCATACAAACACCAAACTTTGGCATTTGGTATCCCAGGGGATCTTCTTTTAATCTTGTTGGCTATTACGATTCGGACTATGCCGGTGACAAGGTTGATAGAAAGTCCACCTCGGGTACTTGTCAATTTTTGGGTAGATCTCTTGTGCCTTTGTCCTTCAAGAAACAAAACTCAGTATCTCTATCTACTACCTAAGCTGAGTATATTGCTGCTGGATCTTGTTGTGCGCAATTACTATGGATGACACAAACGCTTAAGGATTATCGAATTAATGTTAAAAATGTTCCATTACTTTGTGACAATGAAAGTGCTATTAAAATTGGTCATAATCCTGTGCAACATTCTCGAACTAAGCTTATTCAAGTTCGACATCATTTCATTCATGATCATGTTGCCAAAAGAGATATTAATCTTAAGCATGATCGCACTAACAAGCAATTAGCCGATATCTTTACCAAGCCACTTGATGAGAAAACATTTTTTCACTTGACGAGTGAGTTGAACATCATTGATGCTTCAAACTTGAGATAGACTCATTCGGTTGCAAGCAAGGGCATGATCTTTCTTGTTATTTCCATGTTCCCATAACTCATTATCATATGCCATGGAATTCTATGCTCCCTTGTATTGCATCTAACCTTTTGTAGGTACTTGGAAGAACTTCATTCCACAAGATTGCCATCAACTCCAATCATAAGCAATCTTGTCATTACCAAGTATCCACAACCCTTCTTGATGATGGAAGGGAGAAGATAACAAAAACATATCCTTGCCATATACTTGATCTTAGTTGCAAAATCTTAAGTTGTATCATGTCAATTGGATATATACATTGTTCTTCCTTGCATGACTAACCTTTGTAGATGACTAGTTTACTCGAACAAGAAGGATTGCTCCCAATTCAAGATGATTTTCATCAACCTCGAGCATCCTCCATAAGTTCACCTACGAGCAATGTCATAAACATCACTCAAAGGTATGTACTCATATCCTTGAAAAGGCTTTACTCCAAGTCATGGGCTAAAGAAACTCAAGTGATATGAATACATTCAAATGCTTAATCGAAAAATGGTAACCCCATTTTGAGCTTAACGTAGAGTATGATCTATGATCAAGTATTCTTGCTTGGCTCCTAAGTCAATATACTCTAATATAGGTGACCTAGTCACCGCCATCATCTAGTTTAGAATCTTGTGTGGTTTGCTATCTATTTGCATGACTCTCGTAACCACTCAAATCTTATCTAATTGATGTCCTTTGTAAAAAAATTGCATTCCCTTTTTGAAACTATTTCTTTTGTCTCTGTGAAAACAGAAACATGGTGTCTCATTCCGAGCCACCGATATAAATAACTTAGTTCTACCGAAATTGCAGACAAGCTGCACTAAACAATCTTAGTACCATCGATTTATTTACCCTGGAGTCACCGATTTTCCTTCTTTTATAAATCTGTGTTTCTTTAATAATTTTTTTGTATCTGTTCTTGTGATGTTCTTGTTCCTTCGATGACCCCATTATTATTTAAAAAGGGGGAGAGAATAACAAGCTAGTCTTAGGGGGAGAAATACATTCAAGGATCCCTAACTCACAGGAGGAAAATTTCTGCAAATTCTCAGTTTATTTTCGATGAGTCATAGAATGATTCTTGTATCTACCCTTGTTCTCAAGGATCCCATCTAAATCAATGATCCCTATTTCTGACCCTATGTCTGACCTTTTTAGAAATTAATGCCAAAGGGGGAGAAATATAAAAAGCTTCAAAGCTAAAGAGGGAGATACATGCTTATGAAAAGGGGGAGATATGATTTAGGGGGAGAGGAAGATATAAGTTTACACCTATATAAACAAGGGGAGAAAACTGTTCACAAAGAAGGATGTGTTTATTACATTTGATTTCTCATGTTAGAAATTTATCACCCTATCCAATCCCAATTTCTACATACTAAGATTCAAGGGGAGAGGAGATCCTACATTTTTATAGTTAGGGGGGAGAAAATTCTAAATAATCTTGGAGACATATCAATCTTAAGGAATACTATGTTCTACATGCTCTCCATATATTGGTTCTTTGAGTTCCATTGCTTTTGATTGGTAGAATACCCTTGTGTTTCCTAACATTGTTTTCTCAAAGTGTATCTCTACTACTAGAATGCTCAAGTACTCAAGGTAAGTATATGCATCATATCTTCGATCAAGATCATCTTGTGCTTCTTGCACATATTGTTTGCAAGAGTGAAGTCTTGATCAAGGATACACCTCATTGATATACAGTTGATCCAAATAGCCAAGATATGCATGACTTTTCGTATCTCTTCTACTATTTGTGTGTCCATGCATTCCAAATCATCTATCCTTTAAAGGACTGCACACATTTAGGGGGAGCAAATCTAAGTCATGTGTTTCTCAAAGTCTTCATTACATCCATGCATATCTTTATTTGAAGCTTGGATTGTAAGTTGTCATCAATTACGAAAAACCGGGAAATTTAAAGCACAACATGCTCCCTTGGTGGTTTTGATAATTCATGACAACATACGTTGTCTCTTGGACTAACACCTATATCTAGTGTATTTCAGATAATAGTCCATGGAGAGTTGGGTTGGCAAAAGGATTGTGGAGATTGTGGAATTACCCCAAGATGCAAGGAAATAGGTTGGCCAAGCTTCAAGCAAGAGGACTCTACATTTTACATTAGGGAGAAATCACTTTGAGTCCATAGGAAAGCCAGTACTATCAAAAGGGGGTAAGGTTTTGTTGGTGAACAAAATGCTCATACATCCACAAGTGATAGTCACCAAAAAAATCCACAAGCTCTCCCACCAAAGTCTGTCTATAGCCAAACATTCAAAATCGGTGCAACCAACATTCCTATCCCGGTGCCACCGATTCCAGAACCTAGACAGACTCAGCCAAACCCTAGCCACTTCGGTGCAACCGATTCCATACCAGTGCCACCGTGTTTAGGTTACCAACTTTCTGTTACGCAAATTCACATTTTCTGTACCACCGAGATTGTTGAGTCGGCATCACCGAGATTGGAAATCTGATTGTTGGTCACCTTATCCGTGCAACCGAGTTTCATATATCGGTCTCACCGAGATTCAAAAGTTACCACCTTTTGATCACTTCGGTACCACCGAGATTAACACATCGGTGTCACCGAGTTGGTCATTTTTTGTGTAACAGTTGGATTCTTGGGGATGCCTATATATACCTCCACCACCACCGACTCGAAAGAGAAGGACTCAGAACTATTCCATACCTATCCTATTAGATTTTTCTGAGAGAGAACCACCTACCCTTCTATTGAGATCAAGATCTTCCACTCCAACCATATGGATCTTGATTTCTAGCCTCCCTAAGTTGCTTTCCACCAATCCCATATCTTCCACCAAGCCAAATCTGTGAGAGAGTGATTGTGTGTTGAGGAGTTTATCATCTTGAAGCACAAGAGCAAGGAGTTCATCGTCATTACCGAGCCTATTACCTTTTGGAGGGTGGTGCCTCCTAGATTGGTTAGGTGTCGCTTGGGAGCCTCCTACTTCGTGTTGTGGAGTGAACCAAGAAGTTTGTAAGGGCAAGGAGATCGCCTACTTCGTGAAGATCTACCCATAGTGAGGCTAGTCCTTCGTGGATGGAAGCCATATGGAATAGTTAAGGTTGCTACTTCGTGGACCCTTATGGGTGGAGCCCTCCATGGACTCTCGCGACCGTTACCCTCCATGGGTTGAAGACTCCATAAACGTGGACATACAATAGCACCACCTATCGGAACCACGAGAAAAATCTTTGCGTCTCCTATCTCGTTTGATTTTCCTATCTTATCTCTTTACTTCATGTGTAATGTCTTTACTTTCCGCTGCCATATTTGTAGACATGCATGTGTAGGGTAGTTAGACTTGCTAGACTTGCTAAAACTGTTAAAATCTGCCAACCAATTAATTTGGGAAAAGGTTAGGTTTTAAATTCCTGCTAGTAGTCTATTCACCCTCCTCTAGACACTCTTCTAGTGATCCTATAGACCTCGACGCGCATGATGCACTACTGATGGTGAGCGAGATGTTGGGCCACCGCCCAACGCATGGGGGGGGGCTTCAATGCATGGTACGACCACATTCCCGAGCTGGTCACCGTCGCGCGGAGGGCTATGGCCCCTCGTTCTTCTTCATGACCACAGGCGTCAGGCGTCGGGGGCTCGCTAGCCGCGCCTATCGCCTCGCCCACCGAAGGCATGCCCCTTCGGGCCCCAAACGAACTTGAGCAGGGTCCGCCGCATGTCGTGCTCCTTCTCCTTTGAATTCCAATCACACGTATCGGGGCATAGCCCGGCCCCAACGATGGAGCTTATGGAGGGAGTAACGGGGCGCCCCACGAGTGTACCGGCACGCGCCTTCATGACCCTGTGGACCATCAACATCCTGGGTTGACCAGGCGGGAGCGCGCCACACTACGCAGGGAGTAGACAACGTAGGCGTCTACACAAGCAAGCAACCATGGCGAAGGCGCACCAGATTGCAAAGGAAACAACCTGCATCAGGAACTGCGCGGCCCACCCAATGGCAGCAGCATAGGTAAGCAACTTCCTGCTGAGGCTCGCCATAGGAGGGTCTACGGGTTGCTCGCACAGGGCGGCGCCCTGTCGCCACCTAGAGGGTCCGTCCCTAGCGCCCTGCCGGACGGCTCAGGAGGAGAATCGGTGTGGGGACCACGACTCATAAGTCGTGGTCACCGAACGTACATGCATAGTGATCCCAGAGATCAATGCTCACTGAACACACAGAAACTAAATAACAAGAGTCTTACATCCATTACATACTGTTTTGCTCAAATATGGCCTTTAAGGCCTAGACTTCATATACTTGCAGCAGAAATCTTCAAAGATAGCGTGAACCCATGCCATCTGCCTTAACCCTACAGGCATTCTGACTAGGAAGAATCCTAGATCACATGTCCGTCACCAAGATAATCTTCATCATAACCTGGTCTTTCATGCTCGGCTAATAAAATAACCAGTGGCAAGCCAATGAGTACTTTGAATGTACTCGCAAGCAACCCACGTTGTAACAAGGCAATAACAATGCATGATATAGCACTAAGTAGGTAGTTTGGAGAAAGCTAATTTTGAATGCAATACCATGGTCAAGTAACTATCTAAGCATGCATCAACAGTTGGCCGATATCCATATGAACAAACTACAGATATCATCATAAATAGGGGGTTGAACATCTCATGTTCAGTCATCACGTCAAGTCATCTGACTTATCTCAAGCATCACCTCTATGTCATCCACACACACACACGCCAAGTTTGTGAAAACGTCGGACGTAGTTTAATGAGGACCTCCAACTGTCCATGACCGTGGACACGGCTATTCGAATAGTTTTACACTCTGCAGAGGTTGCACGCTTTACCCACAAGACTCGGGGAATGTCTGTGTCATCCACGACTCGCGGTATATTACATACCCGAGGTAAGCACCCGAACAATGCCTTTCCCATGGTGATACTAAACAAAGAGTCCACTCGTTGGTGCCATCCCTCATGATATACATCACAGGTATCATCCATGAGGGCACGCAACAGTGTGCCCAGTGCCTGTAAAGAAGCGCATGGCCTTCCACTCCGGGACGACCCCGTCTCGAGAGCGACCACTTCACTCTCTCCACTGGTAATGCGGGCTCCCTGCTATCACCAACCATAGTAATCAACAAAGCCCCTTCCCATATAGGGGTAGGGTGGTCGCACATGTAAGGTTGGGACGGTCAGAAAATCTTATAACTCTCCGTTTTCGAAAACACACCCTCAACTTGCTTCGGTACACCACTTCTTTATCAAGTGGTCTTCACACGCTTCTTGTCCACTCTGAGCACTTCGTCTACTTCGTCAACTATCACCAGAAACAACCTCAATAAGCAACACAACAAGCAGAAAATAAAAGTGCTCTATAAATAGGAGTTTTATTTTTCTTGGACACCTCTGGCATAACAAAAATAACAAAGGAGGTTTCATTGGATGTGGATCAAGGTTTTTTTGAATGGTGGAAATAGAGGCATTATTGATCCTATAGGAAGTCTATAGAAAATATTTAGCAAAAAAATGAGTGAACGCACCTATTAAATAGGGCATGATTTTAGAAACATGTAGGAAGTGGATTCACTAGATTTGGAGTTGGTATGAGTATTCTAGAGATTTAACAAATGGTCCCTATATGAAGAAATAGCTTAATGATCTAGATTGCAGAGGAAGTGCAAGAAAAATGCACATCAATTAGAGCATGAATTTATATCCACCTAAGAATTTGAAGCACTCCATTTGGAATTGATTTGGGTGCCCTAGGGATTTTGCAAATAGGCGCTTTTATAGTTGAAATTTTGAATTTGAATTGTAACAGTACAAAAATTTGTGGTGCAAAAATATGGGAGTTGTACCAAATAATAGTTGGCATTTTTAGGAGACCGTGGAAATTTGAATCATCAAATTTGGAGATATCATGAATTATCTATGAATCAATTAGTCTCTCTAAAAAAAGAAAGGCAAAAGAGTTTACCAAACGTTAAACTGCACATATGGGTGAGGGGTAGCTACTGGGCCGGCCCAGTAGCACAGTCGGGTGGAGCAGAGGCGACGTCATTGGCGTATTTTGTCCGCGGCACGGCTACTATGGAAGCCGTCTCCACTTAACTGGGGGGGCCCGGGCCTCTGTGTCACTTACACGTGGGCCCCACTGAACCCTCTCTCTCTCTCTCCTTCCTCCTTCTTCCTCCCGACAGGAGGCACAGGAGGGCGCCGGGCGCTGTCGTTCTGGCTATCTCACCGCACCACGCGCCCAGCCGGTAGCCTCGGCGGACGCCCCGCTCCACGCTGCACTCAATGCTGGTCGTGACGGTCGTGGGGCCCATCGAAAGCGAGGCTTGATCAGGGGGAGGACAACGGCATTGGTCGCGGCTGGCGAGCACAGCACAACCGTGCAAAAGGAGCTCCGGGGTGCCTGGGTGGATGGAGTAGCCATAGGGTCTCCTTGGGGGTGGAAGTCGAGGTGCGGGATGGCTCGCTTGCCCGAGTTACGATCGCGACCGAATCGCGACATTGCTGGCCATGGGGAGGAGGGGAAGACCTAGGAGGAGTCCTGGGGCATCGGGGAGGTGTCTAGGAGGCAGACGAGCGAACTATCGGCGTCTGGGCGCTCGGGGAGGAGGTTTCTCTAGGGGGCAATGGAGGGGGAGCTCGGGCGCACCTCGGATGCCCTCAGGCGCGGAGAGCATGTGTGCCAGAGGGGCTTTGGAGGCTTGCTGATGTCGGGGATGTTGGAAATATGCCCTAGAGGCAATAATAAATTAGTTATTATCATATTTCCTTGTTCATGATAATCGTTTATAATCCATGCTATAATTGTATTGATCGGAGACTTAGATGCATGTGTGGATACATAGACAAAACCATGTCCCTAGTATGCCTCTAATAGACTAGCTCGTTGATCCAAGATGGTTAAGGTTTCCTAGCCATGGACATGAGATGTCATTTGATAATGGGATCACATCATTAGGAAAATGATGTGATGGACAAGACCCAAAACTACAAACGTAGCATATGATCGTGTCAGTTTATTGCTACTGTTTTCTGCATGTAACTGACTGACACCGGAGGAGTAGCTTGTGTGTATCAAACATTGCAACGTAATTGGGTGACTATAAAGGTGCTCTATAGGTATCTCCGAGGGTGTCTATTCGGTTGGCATGGATCAAGACTGGGATTTGTTACTCCGTGTGACGGAGAGGTATCTCAAGGCCCACTCGGCAATGCAACATCACAACAAGCCTTGCAAGCAATGTGACTAAGTGTTAGCCACGGGATCTTGTATTACGGAACGAGTAAAGACACTTGCCGGTAACGAGGTTGAACTAGGTATGGAGATACCAACGATCAAATCTCGGGCAAGTAACATACCGAAGAACAAAGGGAACGTTATACGGGATTAACTGAATCCTTGACATAGAGGTTCGACCGATAAATATCTTCGTAGAATATGTAGGAAACAATATGGTCATCCAGGGGCCGCTATTGGTTATTGACCGTAGAGGTTTCTCGGTCATGTCTACATAGTTCTCGAACCAGCAGGGTCTGCACACTTAAGATTTGGTGACGTTTCGGTAGTATAGAATTATGTATGGTGTTGACCGAAGGTTGTTCGGAGTCCCGCATGAGATCCCGGATGTCACGAGGAGCTCCGGAATGGTCCGGAGGTAAAGATTCATATATGGAAGTCTTATTTTGGTCGCGGAAAAGTTTTGGGCTCATCGGTAGTGTATCGGGAGTGTCGGTAGTGTACCGGGAGACCTCCGGGAGGGGTATTTCGACCCAAGAGGCTTCATGGGCTGTGGGAGAGTGAATACCAGCCCTTAGTGTGCTGGTGCAACTTCCACACAAGGCCCAATGCGGCTGGAGAAGAAAACCCAATAGGAAAAGGTGAAAAAAAGGCCAAAAGGAGGAATCCTAGTCCTACTAGGATTGGAGGAGGAGAGTCCTCCTCTCCCCTCCACTTCGGCCGAAGCAAGAGGGCCTTGGCCCTTGTGCCAAGTCCTCTCATCCTCTCCTCTTATATATACTAGAGGTATTGGGTGTTTTGCACTAGATTTGATGGCCACGTGCTACCCGTTCCACCGGTGCTCCTCTAGATCGGATTTCCGCGGTGCTTAGGCAAAGCCCTGTCGGAATTGCTCCACCACCATCGCTGGAGCACCGTCACGCTGCCGGTGAACTCTTCTACCTCTCCACTCCCTCTTGTTGGATCAAGACGGCGGAGATCGTCATCAAGCTGCACGTGTGCTGAACGCGGAGGTGCCGTCCGTTTGGTACTAGATCGAAAGGACCGTGATCAAGGCCACGAGACGATCGTGACGACATCGCGGAATGGATCGTGATGAGTTCGCGAGACGGATCGTGATGAGATCGCGGGACGGATCGTGATGAGTTCGCGAGACAGATCGTGATGTGTTCACGGGATGGATCGTGATTGGATCGCGGGACGGATCATGATGAGATCGCGGGACGCTCGGCGATTTGGATCGCGAAGACGTTCGACTACACCAACCACGTTTCTTGACGCTTCCCGCTTAGCGATCTACAAGGGTACGTAGATCCACTCCGCCTCTCGTAGATGCTCATCACCATGGATAGATCTACGTGTGCGTAGGAAAAAAATTGTTTCTCATGCAACGTTCCCCAACAGTGGTATCAGATCTAGGTCTATGTGTAGATGAGATCTCAAGTAGAACACAAAAGGTTTGTGGGCGTTGATGCTTAGATTGCTTCCTCCCTTGGTCATGTTTTGGTTCAGCAGTATTGTGAGATGAAGCGGCCCGGACCAACATTACTCGTATGCTTACGAGAGACCGGTTCCCTCGACGCAACTTGTTGCCTAGATGGCTTGCAGGTGGTAGTTTCTCTCACTTTAGTTGGATCGGATTCGACAAAGACGGTCCTTGAGAAGGTTGAAAAGCAAACTAGTGTATCACCGTTGTGGTTTATGCGTAGGTGAGAATTGTTCTTTATAGATACCCATAGCAGCCACATAAAACATGCAACACCAATTAGAGAACGTCTAACTTGTTTTTGCAGGGTATGTTGTGATGTGATATGGCCAATTACATGATGTGATATATGTGATGTATGAGATGATCATGTGATGTATATAATATCATGACTTGCATGTCAATGAGTACGGCAACCGGCAGGAGCCATAGGGTTGTCTTTAATTATTATATGACCTGCATGTCAATCATTAAGCGCTATGTAATGCTTTACTTTATTGCTAAACGGTAGCAATAGTAGTAGAAGCATGCAGGGCGTGACAACCCCGATGGCAACACATTGATGGAGATCAAGATGATGGAGATCATGGTGTCATGCCGGTGACGATGGAGATCATGCCAGTGCTTTCAAGATGGAGATCTAAAGCACAAGTTCATGGCCATATCATGTCACTTATGAATTGCATATGATGTTAATCCTTTTATGCACCTTGTTTTCCTTAGGACGACAGTAGCATTATAAGGTGATTCCTCACTTAATTTCAAGATAAATTGTGTTCTCCCCAAGTGTGCACCGTTGCAAAAGTTCGTCGTGTTGAGACACCACGTGATGATCCGGTGTGATAGACTCTGCGTTCACATACAACGGGTGCAAGCCAGTGTTGCACGTGCACAACAATCGGGTTAGACTTGACGAGCCTAGCATGTACAGACATGGCCTCGGAACTCAAGAGACCGAAAGATCAAACATGAGTCATATAGTAGATATGATCAACATGATGATGTTCACCATTGAAGGCACCTCAACTCACGTGATGATCGGACTTGAGTTGGTGAATTTGGATCATGTATCACTCGAATGACCGAAGGGATGTCAATTTGAGTGGGAGTTCTTAAGTAATATGATTAATTGAACTCATTATCATGAACATAGTCAGTAATGTCTTTGCAAATTATGTTGTAGATTACTAGCTCACGCTGTAGCTCCCTTGATTTTTTTATATGTTCCTAGAGAAATAGAATTGAAAGATCATGGTAGCAATATTGCGGACTGGGTCCGTGATCTGAGGATTGTCCTCGTTGCTGCACAGAAGGCTTATGTCCTTAATGCACCACTCGGTGCACCACCCCCTCTAGCATTGTCTGTAGATGTTGTGAACATCTGACAGGCACGTTCCGATGACTACTTGATAGTTTAAGTGCGTCATGCATTACGGCTTAGAATTGAGGCTCCAAAACGTTTTGAACGTCATAGAACATATGAGATGTTCTAAGAGCTGAGATTGTGATCTCAGGCTCGTGCCCGTGTTGCGAGATATGAGATCTCCAAACAACATTCTTTGCCTGCAAGATGAAGGAGAATAGCTCAATCGTTGAGCATGTACTCAGATTGTCTGGGTAGTACAATCGCTTGAATCAAGTGGGAGTTAAATCTTCTAGATAAGACTGTGTTTGATATAGTTCTCCAAGTCACTGTCACTAAGCTACTAGAACTTGGTGATGAACTATAAAATGTCAGGGATAGAAATAATGATCCCTGAGCTGTTCACGATGGTTGACACCGCGAAGGTACAAATCAAGAAGGAGCAAGTGTTGATGGTTAGTAAAACCACTAGTTTCGAGAAGGGCAAGGGCGAATGAGGGCAACTTCATGGATGGCAAGTCAGTTGCTGCTCCAGTGAAGCAACCCAAAGTTGAACCCAAACCTGAGACTAAGTGCTTCGATTATGAGGGGAGCAGTTCGCTGAAGCGGAACAACCCTAGATACTTGGTAGATAAGAAGGCTGGCAACATCAACAAAAGTATATTTGATATACGTGTTATTGATGTGTACCTTGCTAGTACTCCTAGTAGCACTTGTGTATTGGATACCGGTTCAGTTGCTAAATGTTAGTAAACTCGAAGAAAAAGCTACGAAATAAACGCAGACTAGCTAAGGGTGAGGTGACGATGTGTGTTGGAAGTGTTTCCAAGGTTGATGTGATCAACATCGCATGATCTCTCTACCTTCGGGATTAGTGACAAACCTAAATAAATTCGGTGTTTTGCGTTGAGCATAAACGTGATTATATCATGTTTATTGCAACACGGTTATTCATTTAAGTTAGAGAATAATGGTTATTCTGTTTACATGAATAATACCTTCAATGGTCATGCACCTTGTGAGAATGGTTTGTTGAATCTTGATCGTAGTAATACACATGTTCATAACATTGATGCCAAAAGATACGTAGTTAATAATGATAGTACCACATACTTGTAGCATTGCCTCAAAATGTCATATTGGTGTAAAGCGCATGAAGAAACTCCATGCTGATGGATCTTTGGACTCATTCGATTTCGAATCGGTTGGGACATGTGGACCATGCCTTTTGGGCAAGATGACTAAACCCCGTTTTCCGGCTTGATGGAATGGGCAAGTGACTTATTGGAAAGAATACATGTTGATGTATACGGTCCAATGAGTGTTGTAGCTTGCAGTGGATATCATTATTTTCTTACCTTCACTGATGATTTGAGTAGATATAGTGTATATTTACTTAATGAAACACAAGTCTGGATCGTTTGAAAGGTTCAAGCAAATTCAGAGTGAAGTTTAAGATCATCGTGACAAGAAGATAAAAATGTCTGCGATATGATCGTGGAGGTGAATATCTGAGTTGCGAGTTTGGCATACAACTTTAGATAAAGTGAAAAGTTGTTTCACAAACTGACGCCACCTGGAATACCATAGTGTGATGGTGTGTCCGAACGTCGTAGTCGTGCCTTATTTGATATAGCACATACTATGATATCTCTTATCGTTTTGCCACTATCGTTTTGGGGTTATGCATTAGAGACAACTACATTCACTTTAAAATAGGGCACCATCTAAATCCGTTGAAATGACACCATGTGAATTATGGTTTGATTGAAACCTAAGCTGTCATTTCTAGATGTTTGGGGCTACGAAGCTTGTGTGGAAAAGCTTTTCACCTAATGAGCTCAAAACCCAAAGCGGACAAATGGATCTTCATAGAATACCCTAAGAACGGTTAGGTGAACCTTCTATCTTAGATCCATGCATAAAATATTTGTTGCTAAAACTGTGTACTTTCTCGAGAAAAAAGCTTCTCTCGAAAGAATTGAGTGGGAGGAAGATAGAACTTGATGAGGTTGTTGAACCTTTGTTTCAACCAGAGAGTAGCGCAACACAGAAAGTTGTTTCTGTAGAGCCTACGTTAGTTGAAGAGGAAGTTAATGATGATGATCATGAAGCTTCGGATCAAGTTACTATCAAACATCATAGGACGACAAGGATGTGTACTGCTCCTGAGTGGTATGACAACCTTGTCTTAGAGGTCATGTTATTGGACAACGATGAACCTACGAGCTATGGAGAAGCGATGATGGGCTCAGATTCCGACAAATGGTTAGAGGCCATGAAAACCAAGATAGGATCCATGTATGAAACCAAGTATACACTTTGGTAGACTTGCTCGTTGGACGGCAGGTCGTTGAGTACAAATGGATCTTTAAAATGAAGACAGACACTGATGGTAAATGTCAGCATTTGTAAAGCTCGACTTGTTGCAAAGATGTTTGTGACAAGTTCAAGAAGTTGACTGCGATGAGACTTTCTCACTCGCAGCGATGCTAATGTCTGTTGGAATTATGTTAGCAGTTGCTGTATTTTTCAATTATGAAATCTGGCAGATGGATGACAAAACATCGTTTCCTTAACAATTTACTTGAGGAAAGGTTGTATGTGATACAACCAGAAGGTTTTGTCAGTCCTAAGGATGCTAAAAGGTGAGCAAGCTTCAGTGATCCTTCTATGGACTCAAGCAAGCATCTCGGAGTTGGAATATACGCTTTGATGAGGTGATCAAAGTTTTTGAGTTTATACAAAGTTTGAGAAACTTGTATTTACAATAAAGTGAGTGGGAGCACTATAGAATTTCGGATAAGTATATGTGGATGACATATTGTTGATCAGAAATAATGTAGAAGTTCTGGAAAGCATAAATGGTTGTTTGAAAGTGATTTTCAAAGTAAGACCTGGATAAAACTACCTAATTATTGAGCATCAAGATCTATAGAGGTAGATCAAAGATGACTTGATGAGACTTTCAATGAGTACATACCTTGACAAAGATTTTGAAAGAGTTCAAAATGGATCAGCCAGAGAAAGAGTTCTCGCCTGATTTGTAAGGTGTGAAGTTGAGTGAGACTCAAAGCTCGACAACGGCAGAAGAAAAAGAAAGGACGAACGCCGTCCCCTATGCCTTAGCCATAGGCTCTGTATAGTATGCCATGTTGTGTACCGCACTTGTGTGTGCCTTGCCATGAGTCCTTCAAGGGGTACAAGAGTGATCCAGGAGTGGATCACTGGACAGCGGTCAAGATTATCCTTAGTAACTAAAACACTAAGGAGATGTTTCTCGATTATGGAGGTGATAAAGAGTTCGTCGTAAGGAGTTACGTCAATGCAAGCTTTAACACCAATCCTGATGACTCATAGTAGCAATCTGGATACGTATAGTGGAGCAGCCATTTGGAATAGTACCAAGTGGAGTGTGGTAGCAGTGTTTATAGTTTGACATAGAGATTTGCAAAGTACACACGGATCTGAATGTCGTAGACCCGTTGACTATAAGACCTCTCTCACATGCAAAGCATGATCGAGCCCCAGAACTCATTGGGTGTTAGATTCATCACAATGCGAATCACATGGTGATGTGAACTAGATTATTGACTCTAGTGCAAGTGGGAGACTATTGGAAATATGCCCTAGAGGCAATAATAAATTAGTTATTATCATATTTCCTTGTTCATGATAATCGTTTATTATCCATGCTATAATTGTATTGATCGGAGACTTAGATGCATGTGTGGATACATAGACAAAACCATGTCCCTAGTATGCCTCTAATATACTAGCTCGTTGATCAAAGATGGTTAAGGTTTCCTAGCCATGTACATGAGATGTCATTTGATAACGGGATCACATCATTAGGAGAATGATGTGATGGACAAGACCCAAAACTACAAACGTAGCATATGATCGTGTCAGTTTATTGCTACTGTTTTCTGCATGTCAAGTATATGTTCCTATGACCATGAGATCATGCAACTCACTGACACCGGAGGAGTACCTTGTATGTATCAAACATCGCAACGTAACTGGCTGACTATAAAGGTGCTCTAGAGGTATCTCGGAGGGTGTCTGTTGGGTTGGCATGGATCAAGACTGGGCTTTTTTACTCGGTGTGACGGAGAGGTATCTCAGGGCCCACTCGGTAATGCAACATCACAACAAGCCTTGCAAGCAATGTGACTAAGTGTTAGCCATGAGATCTTGTATTATGGAACGAGTAAAGGGACTTGCTGGTAACGAGGTTGAACTAGGTATGGAGAAACCGACGATCAAATCTCGGGCAAGTAACATACCGAAGAACAAAGGGAACGTTATACGGGATTAACTGAATCCTTGACATAGAGGTTTGACCGATAAAGATCTTCGTAGAATATGTAGGAACCAATATGATCATCCAGGGCCCGCTATTGGTTATTGACCGTAGAGGTGTCTCGGTCATGTCTACATAGTTCTCGAACCCGCAGGGTCTGCACACTTAAGGTTTGGTGACGTTTTGGTAGTATAGAGTTATGTATGGTGGCGACCGAAGGTTGTTCGGAGTCCCGGATGAGATCCCGGATGTCACGAGGACCTCCGAAATGGTCTGGAGGTAAAGATTCATATATAGGAAGTCCTATTTTGGTCATCGGAAAAGTTTCGGGCTCATCGGTAGTGTACCGGGAGTGCCGGTAGTGTACCGGGAGACCTCCGGGAGGGGTATTTCGACCCAAGAGGCTTCATGGGCTGTGGGAGAGTGAATACCATCCCTTAGTGGGCTGGTGTAACTTCCACACAAGGCCCAATGCGGCTGGAGAAGAAAACCCAATAGGAAAAGGTGAAAAAAAGGCCAAAAGGAGGAATCCTAGTCCTACTAGGATTGGAGGAGGAGAGTCCTCCTCTCCCCTCCACTTCGGCCGAAGCAAGAGGGCCTTTTCCCTTGTGCCAAGGCCTCTCCTCCTCTCCTCTTACATATATTGGCGGTATTGGGTGTTTTGCACTAGATTTTACGGCCACGTGCTACCCGTTCCACCGGTGCTCCTCTAGATCGGATTTCCGCAGTGCTTAGGCGAAGCTCTGCCGGAATTGCTCCACCACCATCGTTGGAGCGCCGTCACGCTGCCAGTGAACTCTTCTACCTCTCCGCTCCCTCTTGCTGGATCAAGATGGCGGAGATTGTCACCAAGCTGCATGTGTGCTAAACGCGGAGGTGTCGTCCGTTCGGTACTAGATCGGAAGGACCGTGATCAAGGCCACGAGACGAGCGTGCCGAGATCGCGGGACGGATCGTGATGAGTTTGCGAGACAGATCATGATGAGATCGCGGGACGGATCATGATGAGATCGCGGGACAGATCGTGATGAGTTCGCGAGACGGATCGTGATGAGTTCGCGAGTTGGATCATGATGTGTTCACGGGACGTATCGTGATTGGATCGCGGGACGGATCGTGATGAGATCGCGGGACGCACGGCAATTTGGATCACGAAGACGTTCAACTACACCAACCGCGTTTCTTAACAGTTCCCGGTTAGCAATCTACAAGGGTACATAGATCCACTCCCCCTCTCGTAGATGCTCATCACCATGGATAGATCTGCGTGTGCGTAGGAAATTTTTTGTTTCCCATGCAACGTTCCCCAACAGGGGAGATGCATGGGAGACCAAGAGGGGAATCATGGCACGCGTGGATGACTAGTTGAGCCTGAATGTGAGCTACAAGACAAGGTGGATTGGCAGAGCATCGATTTTGCATGCGGACAGCCTGGTCACCACGCCAAGGCATGTCTAGAATGCTCTTTTGGTCCGCGAGCCATGTCTAGTGAGTGAGGCACACATGCAGTAGGGCACAGGTGAGATTGGGGACCATATGGAGCTGGTTATAAGGGGTTTCCATAGGGGATAAGTTTGCAGTAGAAAACTTGGGGCTGATCTAATGAGATTTTCCTATAAGACATTATGGGTAAAACCTTGTCTCGTATACCTAGCCATGGAAGGACTATATGCCCACCAACTTCCAGATCATGGAAATGAGAGGGCAAGCTACTTGTAGTACAATGTTACATTTAATGCCATAATCTAGTTTTGGAGTTATTGCTCATATTTTCCACATGAGCGTGCCATATTTGGGTTTGAAAAGATGCATTAGCATACTAGAGTTGTTGTGGAAGGATATGGGGGCATTTGCATGATTAGAAGAATGGGAGAGAGGAAGAAGGGGCCTTGCCATGGTAAAAAGAGAGGGGAAATGAGGAAGTCACCCCCAATAATTGATCATAGGACATGGCAAAGCTACTGGAGGTAGGAGAGGGGTTATAATATGTTGTGGTAAAAAGTTGGGGACAAGGAGAATCTTTTTGGGTCAACTATGCTTGCTTACAAGTTTTTGGCTGAACGTGTTTGATGCTGTCCTAGGGCATCTAGGGGTATCCAATGGCTCTGATATTTACCAGAGGTAAGTGCTAAGTCCATTTGGTCCTGATCACAAGTTTTCAGATCAAATGAAGAAAGTTGATAATGCAAACTTTGTGAACCCTAGGAATTAACAGAATCAGGTTTCTGTAGATCTAGTTAGGGTAAACTAATCTCCTTGATGCACCACTTGGTTTAGCATCATCATTTGGGTAATAGAACATACTCACAAAGTTTGGGATCGAAAGGAGATACTTCACAATGTAGAGTTGCTCAAATTTGGGTCTGGACAAAGAGGTTTTTGGGATATTTTGGTGAACCAAAACAATTGCGATTGATATGAAACTTGGCAAGATGACCACATATATCAATGTGAAATGCTAGAATTTTCTTGAATTTATTTGATAATATTTCTTATAGAAATATTTCAAATGCTTGAAATAGGCAGAAATGGTTTTGAAGGGTTTTGTCCCATATTTTGAACATGACCATGTGTTGAAACTCTTATATATGGACAATATCTGTACACTGAGTTGTCCTAATTTTTCTCAAATATTTTTAAAGCATTTAAATAACTTTTCCCTACAAAAGACCATTTTTGGCCTTAAGAAAAAGCCTTTAATAAAATAGTAAAATAATCTTTAAAATTAATATTTGGTGGTTTTGAGAAGTATTATATATAGTGGGTTTCAAATAAAGCATTTGGGGAAAAAGGATCCACCCAATTTGGGGACTTGTAGTGCAAATCTCAAATCAGGGGTTTTTGAAAACCTAATTTAAATAAATGCTTTTTGGCCAAGATAATATTTTGTAAAACTAGTTTTAAGTCCTATACACATGACATGATCATTGGGCAAATATTTGGAGCAAGGAGATGATTTTTGAGAGTAGGAGGGATTTTATGAATATAGAGCACCAACAAGCAATCAAACAAGCAAGCAAATAGCACACAAGTCAAGCATTCATATGCAATCAAAAAGTATTAATTGGCCCTAATTTGAGTCATGTTAACTTAGTCATGAGGCAAAACACAAGGTGTGGCAACCAGGACCTTATGTAGAGCCCTATTTACCAAGCTACGTTGTACCTCTGGACCGTGAGATGGATCAGGCGCCTGCCGAAGGCGCCAACACCCCCCAAGGGTAGGGGGTACCCCGGGGCATCCTCCTTGAGCCGGGCCTGGGGGCTTCCATCAACGGAGCACCTGGGCCGAGCAACGCGAGCAGGATAAAGAGGGAGGACGCCCCTGTCGCCGCGCCCTCACGACCAAGCAAAGCCAAGGCAGGTCCCGAGGCTTCAGGGGTAAGGGCCTAGGGGAGCAGCAAGTCACAAGTAGCGCGGGCCACCCACGGCAACTGGAGCATCAGCACGACCTTGGGAGGCTAGGCCTCACGAGGCCTCTGGGGTGCTGCCCGGACGACGCCCCGGCACTCCACGAGGCGGCTTCATCGACAAAACAGCTTTATGGCTACGCCGACTGCGTTGTGCTCATGTTTGGTCCGCGGGAGTGCAATCCTGTGACTACACAGGGAACAATGCATTCGGGTTTGGTCATAGAGGCGCACAACCGAGAAGAAATGCACGGGATGGCTCTTGACGGAGTTGGGAGCTACTCGGCCATGCATGTGTGCTTGCCCAACTATCTACGACCGTGACACTCTCATGTAATAATGAGTGGGCTGTATATGCCCGGAGCCCCCTGAGGATGCGGAGGGGTTCCATCCCATGCCCAAGTGGAAGACCCATGCTCCACGGTGGCAGACAACACTGCCCGCCAATGTCTATGCCCACGCAACGTGGATGCCCTATGCTCCGTGCTAGGGGAAGACGGAGACGAGGACTAGCCTAGGTGCCAGACATGGCAGTTGCTTTCTTCTTTTTGCTGTTTGAATTGCCCCTTTTTGGAATGAAGTTTGAGAATTTCGAAACTCTATTTTCAAAAGAAAAAGGGTGTTGGTGGCAAAACCGGCAGATCTCGGGTAGGGGGTCTCGAACTATGAGACTAGAATCGACGGTAACAGGAGACGAAGGGGACACAAATTTACCCATGTTCGGGCACTCCTATGGAGATAATACCCTACGTCCTGCTTGGTTGTATTGATGATATGGGGGGTTACAAAGTTGATCTACCTCAAGATCGTATGTCTAACCCTAGATGAGTTGTTCTGTCTCTATACCCTAAAACCCTCCGGCTTATATAGATGTCCAGGAGCCTAGGGTTTACATATGGTCGGTTACATGCCGAAGAGATAAACATGCCTATTCACTACATCAAACGTGGAGCACAAGCCGTACTTACTGAAGCTTCCATCTTGGGGATTGGGCCCTAAAATATTCCTGTGTCCGGCAAGCAGCCCACATAGTCCGGCCCGTAAGGATAGCTCGGCCTCCCGAGGACCCCTTAATCCATGACTCCCTCAGAGGGTCAGGGGATTTTCTCTCATCATCATCTTGTTTTTGTCTAGTCTTGGAGTCTCTTTCTTTTAATTGGTGTTTCACAAGGGCCCATGTGCTTTGGCCCTCCCCGAGGCGCCTCAGAGTAGTATAGCAAGTCCTTGTCGCCTCAGGGACTTGCGTCTCTTGGCAGTCGAACCCCCGTGGGGGGATCCGACCACAGCGCATCACTACAGCATGGAGCCTCGGGAGGCTCTAGTGCCTCCTGAGGCAGCAGACGGCAGGACGGTATGGGGGTTGCTTGAGCGTCAAAGGGGGATCCTTAGCAACGCGCCTTAGGAGCCTTACCGGTCATATAGCCACTCGCCCCTGGATGCCATCCTGGCGATCCGGTCGGCATCCGGGGTGTCGAGGCCTTACCCTGTAGTCGCGTCCTGGCGGTCCGGACGTCGCTTACGGTGGTCTAGGAAACGTGCGAGACTGGGTCCTGTCAACGTAGGGCACTACTTGAGTGTTAAGGGGGATTCATGGGCACCATGCCTCGGAAATCTCATCAACCTTGTGGCTTCATGCCCCCTAGTCGCGTCCAGGCGATCTGGTTGTTCCAGCGGCGGCCGAGGCCTCGACCCTTTTGGTCTCGTCCAGGTGATCCGGACGACCCAACGGTGGGCGAGGTCTGCTCGAGGTAGAGTCCCATAGACACAGAGGACCGAAAGGGGCCCCCAAACCATTCCACAAACAAGAAAGAAGCACCCCAGGCGGAATCACAGACTATCTGGGCAACCCGGCCGCACCTCGTGACGCACGGAATCATCGCCGCCCCGCGAGCTAAGTACACTACCAAACCGAGAAAGAACCTCCTAATATAATGGCGGCCCGAGGATGGGACAAGGGTTGTGCGCATTAACATGAGGATGCAGGTACAGCGGGCCACTACACGCGGCTACCAAAACCCTAAGACCTGAAGCGCTAGGAGAAGCAACGCAAGGAGAGGGACCCTGCAAAGACGAGCAGCGAGGCCACGGGCAATGGATGTCTACTACACAACCTTCTTCTTGTAGACTCGTGTTGGGACTCCAAGCGCAGAGTTTTGTAGGACAGTAGCAAATTTCCCTCAACTGGATGACCTAAGGTTTATCAATCCATGGGAGGCATAGGATGAAGATGGTCTCTCTCGAACAACCCTGCAACAAAATAAAAAAGAGTCTCTTGTGTTCCCAACACACCAAATACAAAGGTAAATTGTATAGGTGCACTAGTTCGGTGATGAGATGGTGATACAAGTGCAATATGGATGGTAGATATCGGTTTTTGTAATCTGAAAATATAAAAACAGCATGGTAACAAGTAAAAAAAGTGAGCACAAATGGTATTGCAATGCTTGAAAACAAGTCTTAGGGTTCATACTTTCACTAGTGCAATCTCTCAACAATACTAACATAGTTGAATCATATGTAAATACCTCTCGTGCGACAAAGAGTTCACTCCAAAGTCACAAATAGAGGAGAACTAACGAAGAAATTATTGTAGGGTACAAAACCACCTCAAAGTTATCTTTTCCGATCAATCTTATGAGCTATCCCTATAAGTGTCATGAATAGCCCTAGAGTCCGTACTAAAATAACACCTTAAGATACACATCAACAAAAACCCTAATGTCACCTAGATACTCCAATGTCACCACAAGTACCCATGGGCTTGATTATATGAGATGCATCACACAATTTCATATTCACCATGTTCAATCCAACACAAAGAACTTCAAAGAGTGCCCCAAAGTTTCTACCAGAAAGTCAAGACAAAAACGTGTGCCCCTATGCATAGATTCCCAAGGTCACGAAACCCGCAAGTTGATCACCAAAACATACATCAAGTGGATCAATCGAACATCCCATTGTCACCACGGATATCCCATCGCAAGACAAACATCAAGTGTTCTCAAATCCTTAAAGACTCAATCCGATAAGAAAACTTCAAAGGGAAAACTCAATTCATCAGAACAAGATAGAGAGGGGAAAACTCCATATGATTCATCTATATCAATAAAGCTCGCGGTACATCAAGATCGTGCCATCTCAAGAACACGAGAGAGATCGATCAAAAACATAACTACTGGTACATACCCTCATCCCCGAGGGTTAACTACTCCCTCCTCGTCATGGAGAGCGCCGGGATCATGAAGATGGCCTCCGGTGATGGTTTCCCCCTCCGGCGGGGTGCCGAAACGGGCCCTGGTTATTTTTTCGTGTCTTTGGAGGCTTGTGGGGGCGGAACTCCCGATCTAGGTTTCTTTTTGGAGGTTTCCATATTTATAGGAATTTTTGGAATTGATCTCACGTCAAGGGGTGCCACGAGGCGGTGACAAACCTGTTAGGTGTGGCCAGGGGGATGGCCGCGCCTGGAAGGCTTGTGACCTCCTCACGGATCTTCTAGCCCAATTCCAATGCTTAGGGGGTCTCTTTTGGTCCCAAAAAAATCATACTAAATTTTCAGCCCATTCCGAGAACTTTTATTTCTGCACAAAAAACGACACCATGGTACTTCTGCTGAAAACAACGTCAGTCCGGATTAGTTCTAATGAAATCATACCAAAATCATACAGAATTATTTTAAACACGACATGAATACTTCATAAATTATAGATACGTTGGAGACGTATCAACATCCCTAAGCTTAATTCCTGCTCGTCCTCGAGTAGGTAAATTATAAAAGAAATAATTTATGAAGTGTGAATGCTAGCATAGTGCATAAATTTGATCAATGGTAATTTCAATCACCTTTTCTATCATCATTATAGAATGTAAACAGTAGATCATCTCATAAAATTCTCATGATGAAATAACAATCTATCCACATGTTAAAGTATAGACTAACATACTATGCTTTCAGTCACCAAGCAATTGCAATTCATCTATTTTTCAGGCAGGGTCTATGTAAGAGCTTTGATTTAGCAAATTCCACATACTCAACTATCATATAGTCTTCCATGATTGCTAACACTCAAAGCATATTTTTTAGAGCAAATGGCATCCGTCGAACACAAACAAAGATAGGGGCTTAAAGTTTTGCCTCCCAACTTATTTATCATATAGATAATTTTTAAACATAATAATTCATGATCAAATATATTTGAATGTCCATATATGCTTGGATATTTCCCCAACACATGACGCTTGCCAAGAAAAATGCGAAATATATGAAGTGGTGAAAATCACCATGACTCTTGCATAAAGGTAAGTACATGAAAGTAAAAGATAGGCCCTTTGTAGAGGGAAGCATTGATTTGTAGAGGTGCCAGAGCTCGAGCTTTTAAAACAGAGATGAATAATAATTTTGGGCGGTATGCTTTCATTGTCACCATAAAAACCGAGAGATCTTGGTATCTTCGATGCTTGATACATTATAGGCGGTTTCCAAACAGAATGGTAAAGTTATTAATCCCCCTCCACCAATCAATCACACTCCATGGCGAGCCGAATCCACGGGTACCGTCCATACCAACAACATTCCTGGGGGAGTTTTGTTTAATTATCTGCATATTTTTCTTTGATTTCGGGACTAGGAATCCCTATTACCAGCCACTTTCTCGTGAATGATAGTGAATCAACACATATCGTGAGAATAACCCACCTAGCATGGAAGATACCGATAGCCTCTAGCTACTATATGAGCGATTCGGGCATACAAAACAGAATATTATTTGAAGGTTTAGAGTTTGGCAAATGCATATTCACTTGGAACGGCAGGTAAATACCGCATATATCTAGGTATGGTGGGCTCATATGGAACAACTTTGGGTTTAAGGGTGTTTGGATGCACAGGTAGTATTTCTACTTGGTGTGGAAGTTTTGGCTAGTATGAGGTGGATGCAAATATACGCAACCATAACTCATTACGTTGTCTTCCTTGTCTAACTTCAAATATTTTTCTCAAGTTTCAAAATAATTAATGGGTATTCACAATCATAGAAGATGTCCAAGATAGTATATTTATATGTGAAATCTCTCTTCCTTCAATATTCTTTCATGAATGGTTCAAGTGACCAATGCGGTGTTTGCTAACTTTCAATAAATTTTACCACCTATACTTATTATATGTGAAGTCATTACTCACCATGGGATAAGCATATAAAACTTATATATTTTATGATTTATGATATTCAATTCATTCAACCATTTACTCATAGGATATAAGTGAAGTACGAGAGTAAATGACAAAACTAGTCGAAAACATATAATTGAAGATCAATGAGTAGTCAAACAATTAAGTAGTTATGTGAGGACTTTCTCTATCTATCAGTAAAGATTTTTAGATATGATTATTTTATTTAAACATCAAGCAAAACAAAAATAGAACTCAAAGAATAACATGCATCATGTGAACGAATTAAAATTTAGGCTCAACATAGGCTAACTGATAATTGTTGATGAAGAGAGGTGGGATGCATAACATCCCCAAGCTTAGATGCTTGAGAGTTATTGAAATATTTACTTGGGCTGCCTTGGTAATCCCCAAGCTTGAGCTATTGTATCTTGTTGAATCCTCTCATATCCCGGTTTCACCTATTCTCAAAAACTTCATCCACACAAAACTCAAAAAGAACTCGTGAGATAGGTTAGTACACATAAGAACAAATCAACACTTCATGTATTGCCAAGATAAGTTGCACAATAATTTTCAAACATTAGGTATTGTATACTATCATTTCCAAAATTCATATTTACCAATATAGGCTATGGAAACTATAGGATAAGTAGATAACAAAACTATGACAACAATCTGTCCAGACAGATAAGTCTGTAGCAATTTACGAAAACAGTGGACCTATCAACTCAAACAATTATGAAAATTTAGGAAATTATATAAACTTTATATGAAAATACTGTGTAAAAATTTCAGAAACATTACTTGTTACAGTAAAATATGAAAAATCCGACACTACAGCAGAAGTTTTTGTTTTTTGTGAGTCTAAGAAAATTATCCCCATGCCTAATTCTATCCCTAACCCTTCCTTTCTTTTCCTTTACAACTTTGCGGTTTTCTCCTGTTTTGAGATATGTGTGAGAGAGAGAGCAAGACACAGCCGCTAGACTGGTAGCCCAGCCGGCCCAAGGCTCAGCCGCCCCACTAACCCTAGCCAGCCCCGACCCGCACGCTCTCCCCTCGACCCTCTCCCTCTCGTCCCAGCACCGCTGCCACCGCGTAGAAGCTCACGCACTCGCATGCCCAACACCAGGTGTGACCCCCTTTACCCAAGGCCTCCTCCTCCGATCTTCATCGTCAGCCCGCGCAACCTCGTTGGCCGGAGACCACCCGTCGCGTCATCACCGACCCTTGCTCGACCTTGCCATGTCTGACCCTGCGTTGCCACCTGCGAGCACTCTTCGCCCCCATCTCCATGGTAGGCTAGGTCCCCCATCACCCTCGCGAACCGCCTACATCCTTGGCGCTACCGCCATGAGGACCTACTCAGCTGTCCTTTGCTGCTCCTCCGTCGAGCATGTCACTCTCCATGGCACCATTCCTGCTATTTTGCCGCCGCTCGCCTGCACCCTCTCGCCTCTCGTTTGTTGTCCCGTTGGCCACTGTCGCCTCCGGTGACCCCGGATGCTCTGCCGTCTACCACCTTCGTCCCCCATTGCCTCCATCTTGTTTGCTGGAGATCCATGGCCAGGAGGCCGACGTTGCGCCATGTGCCTGTTGGAAATATGCCATAGAGGCAATAATAAAATGGTTATTATTATATTTCCTTGTACATGATAATTGTCTAGTGTTCATGCTATAATTGTATTAACTGGAAACCATAATAAATGTGTGAATACATAGGCCACAACATGTTCCTAGTGAGCCTCTAGTTGGCTAGCTTGTTGATCAATAGATAGCCATGGTTTCATGACCATGGACATTGGATGTCATTGATAACGGGATCACATCATTAGGATAATGATGTGATGGACAAGACCCAATCCTAAGCATAGCACATGATCGTGTAGTTCGTCTGCTAAAGCTTTTCTAATGTCAAGTATCGTTTCCTTAGACCATGAGATTGTGCAACTCCCGGATACCGTAGGAATACTTTGGGTGTGCCAAACGTCACAACATAACTGGGTGGCTATGAAGGTATACTATGCGTATCCCCGAAAGTATCTGTTGGGTTGGCGTGAATCGACACTGGGATTTGTCACTCCGTGTGACAGAGAGGTATCTCTGGGCCCACTTGGTAAGACATCATCATAATGAGCTCAATGTGACTAAGGAGTTACCCATGGGATGATGTGTTACGAAACGAGTAAAGAGACTTGCCAGTAACGAGATTGAACAAGGTATCGGGATACCGACGATCGAACCTCGAGCAAGTGTCATACCGGTAGACAAAGGGAATTGTATACGGGTTTGATTGAATCCCAAACATCGTGGTTCATCTGATGAGATCATCATGGAGCAAGTGGGAGCCAACATGGGTATCTAGATCCTGCTGTTGGTTAATGACCAGAGAGGTGTCTCAGTCATGTCTACATGCCTCCCGAACCCGTAGGGTCTACACACTTAAGGTTCGATGACTCTAGGGTTATAGGGAAATAGTGTACATGGTTACCAAAGGTTGTTTGGAGCCCCGGATGAGATCCCGGACATCACGAGGTGTTCCAGAATGGTCCGGAGGTAAAGATTCATATATAGGAAGTGAGGTTTTGGTTACCGGAAGTGTTTCGGGCATCACCGACAACGTACTGGGACCACTGGAAGGGTTCCGAGGGGTCCACCGTGTGGGGCCACCGGCACCAGAGGATTGCATGGGCCGCAGATGGGAGCGAACCATCCCCTAGGTGGTCTGGTGCGCCTCCCACAAGGGCCCAAGGCGCAACACTAGGTGGGAGGGGGCCAAACCCTAGGGACAGATGGGCCTTAGGCCCACCTAGGGCATCGCCCCTCCCTCTCCCTCTCTGTCCGCCACACCAGGAGCCATCTAGGGCTGCCGCCAGCCCTAGGGTGGGAACCCTAGGGGTTGAGCCCTCCCTCCTCCTCCTCCTATATATAGTGGAGCCCTTGGGGCTGCCGGAAACACACATCTCTCGCTCTCGGTGCAGCCCTACCCCTCCTCCTCGTCCTCCATAGTGCTTGGCGAAGCCCTGCCGGAGTACCACGCAGCTCCACCGTCACCATGTTGTCGTGATGCCGGAGCTCTCCCTCAACCTCTCCCTCCTCCTTGCTGGATCAAGGCGTAGGAGATGTCATCGGGCCGCACATGTGTTAAATGCGGAGGCGCCGTTGTTCGACGCTTAGCTCATAATCCACCATGATCTGAATCGCTGCGAGTACGACTCCGCCAACCGCGTTCTAGTAATGCTTCCTCTTTGCTATCTTCAAAGGTATGAATATGCACTCCCCTTTGCTCGTTGATCGTTTCTCCATAGATTTATCTTGGTAACACGTAGGAATTTTCTTGATTTACTACTACGTCTCCCAACAGTGGCATCATGAGTTAGGTCTATGCGTAGAATCTATGCACGAGTAGAACACAAGTTGTTGTGGGCATTGATTTTGTTAATTTGCTTGCCGCTACTAGTCTTATCTTGATTCAGCGACATTGTGGGATGAAGCGGCCCGGACCGACTTTACACGTACGCTTACATGAGACTGGTTCCACCGCCTGACATGCACTTATTGCATAACGTGGCTAGCGGGTGTTTGTCTCTCCCACTCTAGTCATATCGGATTCGATGAAGAGGGTCCTTATGAAGGGTAAATAGCAATTGGCATATCATGTTGTGGTTTTTGCATAGGTAAGAAACGTTCTTGCTAGAAACCTATAGCTGCCACGTAAAAACTTGCAACAAAAAATTAGAGGACATCTAACTTGTTTTTGCAAGATATGCCGTGTGATGTGATATGGCCAAAGGATGTGATATGATATATGTGATGTATGAGATTGATCATATTCTTGTAATAGGATTCACGACTTGCATGTCGATGAGTATGACAACCGACAGGAGCCATAGGAGTTGACTTAATTTATTGTATGACCTGCGTGTCAATCAGAAATGCCATGTAATTACTTTAATTTATTGCTAACCGTTAGCCAAAGTAGCAGAAGTAATAGTTGGCGAGACAACTTCATGAAGACACGATGATGGAGATCATGATGATGGAGATCATGGTGTCATGCCGGTGACAATGATGATCATGGTGCCCCGAAGATGGAGATCAAAGGAGCAAGATGATATTGGCCATATCATGTCACTATGTGATTGCATGTGATGTTTATCATGTTTTACATCCTATTTGATTAGAACGATGGTAGCTTAAATAAGATGATCTCTCACTGAAATTTCAAGAGATGTGTTCCCCCTAACTGTGCACCGTTGCTAAGGTTCGTTGTTCCGAAGCACCACATGATGATCGGGTGTGATAGGTTCTAACGTTCTCATACAATGGGTGTAAGCCAGATTTACACACGCAATACACTTAGGTTGACTTGACGAGCCTAGCATGTACAAACATGGCCTCGGAACACGGGAGACCGAAAGGTTGAACATGAGTCATATAGAAGATACGATCAACATGGAGATGTTCACCATGGATGACTAGTCCGTCTCATGTGATGACCGGACACGGGCTAGTTGACGTGGATCATGTGTCACTTGGATGACTACAGAGATGTCTACTTAACTGGGAGTTCATTAAATAATTTAATTTTGTGAACTTAATTATCATGAACTTAGTCTAAAATTGTCTTTACAATCTATATTGTAGATTCAATGGCCCATGCTAATGTTGCCCTCAAGTTCAACGTGTTCCTAGAGAAAACCAAGCTGAAAGACGATGGAAGTAACTATTCAGACTGCGTCCGTAACTTGAGGATCATCCTCATAGCTTCCAAGAAATTATATGTCCTTTATGCACCGCTAGGTGACGCACCCGTTTTCCCAGCGGCTCAAGATGTTATGAATGCCTGGCAGTTGCGGTGTGATGATTACTCCTTGGTTCAGTGCGGCATGCTTTACAGCTTAGAACCGGGGCTCCAAAAGCGTTTTGAGCAACTTGGAGCATATGAGATGTTCCAAGAGCCAAAACTGGTTTTCCAAGCTCATGCCCGGGTTGAGAGATATGATGTCTCCGCAGGTTCTTCAGTTGTAAGATGGAGGAAAATAGTTCTGTCAGCGAGCACATACTCAAAATGTCTGGGTTGCACAACCGCTTGTCTCAGTTGGGAGTTAATCTTCCAGATGACTCTGTTATTGACATAATCCTCCAGTCGCTTCCACCTAGCTACAAGAGCTTTTTGATGAACTAGAACATGCAGGGGATGGAGAAGTCCATTCCTGAGTTGTACTCGATGCTGAAATCAGCGGAGGTCGAGATCAAAAAGGAGCATCAAGTGTTGATGGTCAATAAGACCACTAGTTTCAAGAAAGGCAAGGGCAAGAAGAACTTCAAGAAGGACGGCAAAGCAGTTGCCGCGCCTAGTAAGCAAGTTGCCAGGAAGAAGGACAAGAATGGACCCAAGCCTAAGACTGAGTGCTTTTATTGCAAGGGTACCGGTCACTGGAAGCGGAACTGCCCCAAGTACTTAGTGGATAAGAAGGCCGACAACGTTAAAGGTATATGTGATATGCTTGTTATTGATGTGTACCTTACCCACACTCGTAGTAGCTCCTAGGTATTTGATACCGGTGCAGTTGCGCACATTTGTAACTCCAAGCAGGAGCTGCAGAATAAGCGGAGACTGACAAAGGACGAGGTGACGATGCGCACCGGGAATGGTTCCAAGGTCGATGTGATCGCCGTCGCGTGCTACCTCTACATCTACCTTCGGGATTAGTTTTAAACCTTAATAATTGCTATTTAGTATCATTTTTGAGCATGAACATTGTATCTGGATCTCGTTTCATGCGAGATGGCTACTCATTTAAATCTGAGAATAATGGTTGTTCTATTTATATGAGAGAAATGTTTTATGGTCATGCCCCGCTGGACAATGGTTTATTTTTGATGAATCTCAAATGTGATGTTACACATGTTCATAGTGTGAGTACCAAAAGATGTAAGGTTGATAAAGATAGTCCCACTTACATGTGGCACTGCCGCCTTGGTCACATTGGTGTCAAACGCATGAAGAAACTCCATGCTGATGGACTTTTGGAGTCTCTTGATTTTGAATCATTTGACACGTGCGAACCATGCCTCATGGGCAAGATGACCAAGACTCCATTCTCCGGAACAATGGAACGAGCAACTGACTTGTTGGAGATAATACATACCGATATATGCGGTCCAATGAGCGTTGAGGCTCACGGTGGCTACCGTTATGTTCTCACCCTCACTGATGACTTAAGCAGATATGGGTATGTCTACTTAATGAAACACAAGTCCGAAACCTTTGAAAAGTTCAGGGAATTTCAGAGTGAGGTAGAGAATTAGCATGACAGGAAAATAAAGTGCCTACGATCTGATCGTGGTGGAGAATATTCGAGTCACAAGTTTGGCACACACCTATGGAAAGTGGAATTGTTTCACAACTCACGCCGCCTGGCACACCTCAGCGAAATGGTGTGTCTAAACATCGTAATCGCACTCTATTGGATATGGTGCGATCTATGATGTCTCTTACCGACTTACCGCTATCATTTTGGGGATATGCGTTAGAGACTGCCGCATTAACTTTAAATAGGGCACTGTCTAAGTCCGTTGAGAGGACACCGTATGAACTATGGTTTGGAAAGAAACCTGAGCTGTCGTTTCTGAAAGTTTGGGGATGCGATGCTTATGTGAAGAAACTTCAACCTGAGAAGCTCGAACCCAAAGTGGAAAAGTGCGTCTTCATAGGATACCCCAAAGAAATTGTTGGGTATACCTTCTACCTCAGATCCGAAGGCAAAGACTTCGTTGCCAAGAATGGATCCTCTCTAGAGAAATAGTTTCTCTCAAAGAAGTAAGTGGGCGGAAAATAGAACTTGATGAGGTAATTGTACCTCCACTCGAACCGGAGAGTAGCGCAGCACAGGAAGTTGTTTCTGTGGAGCCTGCACCGATTGGAGAGGAAGTCAATGATGATGATCATGAAACTTAAAGGTCCACAAGGACACGTTCCGCACCAGAGTGGTACGGCAACCCTGTCCTAGAGATCATGTTGTTGGACAACGGTGAATCTTCGAGCTATGAAGAAGCGATGGCGGGCTCGGATTCCAACAAATGGCTTGAAGCCATGAAATCCGAGATAGGATCCATGTATGAGAACAAAGTATGGACTTTGGTGGACTTGCCCAATGATCAGCGAGCCATAGAAAATAAATGGATCTTTAAGAAGAAGACTGACGCGGATGGTAATGTGACCGTCTATAAGGCTCGGCTTGTCAATAAGGGTTATCGACAAGTTCAAGGAGTTGACTACAATGAAACTTTCTCACCGGTAGCAATGCTGAAGTCCGTCTGAATCATGTTAGCAATTGCCGCATTTTATGATTATGAGATCTGGCAAATGGACGTCAAAACGACATTCCTTAATGGTTTCCTTAAGGAAGAACTGTATATGATGCAGCCGGAAGGTTGTGTCGATCCTAAAGATGCTAGCAAAGTATGCAAGCTTCAGCGCTCCATCTATGGGCTGGTGCAAGCATCTCGGAGTTGGAACATTTGGTTTAATGAGGTGATTAAAGCGTTTGGGTTTATACAGGTTTATGGAGAACCCTATATTTACAAGAAAGTGAGTGGGAGCTTTGTAGCATTTCTCATATTATATGTGGATGACATATTGTTGATGGGAAATGATATAGAACTTTTGGAAAGCATAAAGGCCTACTTGAATAAGTGTTTTTCAATGAAGGACCTTGGAGAAGCTGCTTACATATTAGGCGTCAAGATCTATAGAGATAGATCGAAACGCCTTAGAGGTCTTTCACAAAGCACATACCTTGACAAGATATTGAAGATGTGCAATATGGATCAGTCCAAGAATGGGTTCTTGCCTGTGTTACAGGATGTGAGATTGAGTACGACTCAATGCCCGACCACGGCTGAGGATAGAGAAAAGATGCGTGTCATCCCCTATGCTTCATCCATAGGCTCTATTATGTATGCCATGTTGTGTACCAGACCTAATGTGAACCTTTCCATAAGTTTGGTAGGGAGGTACCAAAGTGATCCTGGAGCGGAACACTGGACAACGGTCAAGAATATCCCACTACTAGGGAAAACCCTAGTAGTAGCGCTCGAAATATCACTACTAGGAAAAAGCCTAGTAGTAGCGCTGGTTAAACGTCTAGTAGTAGCGCGGGTGCCCGCGCTACTACTATCACGCTACAGCTAACTGGTAGTAGTAGCGATGGTTCATCCCGCACTACTAGTACATGTGTTAGTACTAGCGCTGGTGGCACACGCGCTACTACTAACTATCTGTAGCGCGTGCCCGTGACCCGCGCTACTACTATCAATTTTAAAAACCAAAAAAAAGTGCAGAGATGGACCCTTCGAGGAGTAGGTCTTGTGCACCATCGGCCGGAGATGGGGAGGAGATAAACCCATGGCAGATCTGCAGGCGGGCTCCATGGTCGCCGCCTGACCTTCTCGCAGGTCGAGGGGAAGGGAGGGTACAGGCTGGAATGGGATGGGATGGGAGGAGGAGAGGGTGGGACAGCAATGGCGGTGAAGGAGAGAGCGGGGGTGGGGGGAATTGCCGCCGGCAGAGAGGTCAAGAGGAGATGCGAAGGTGTTGGGTGGCGGCGCCAATGCATGAGGAGAGGGGAGGGGTGAAATGAATCTAAGAGAGGGGAAGAGTGATGGGAGAGAGAGAGAGAAAGGAGGGCAGGGGAGAGGCTTACGGCGGCGGTGGTCTCGGGGAGGGGAGCGGCGGCGGCAGGGGAGAGGGCGACGGCGGTGAGGTCGAGGGCGACCTCGGGCGGCGATGGTGTGGTCGACGGTGACAGTGGCGATAGAGACGAGTGCGGGAGACGGGGAGAGGGGGAGTAGTGGGGGACTTAGGAAATTTTGAGCCGGCCCGCGTGGGCTTAGCTCAAAATCTTAGCAGTAGCCCTTTTTTGCGACGAGCGCTGCTACTACCAATAGTGTCAGTGGGCTCGTCGGGTCCAGCTTAGCAGTACCGCTGTTTCTGGTTTCAGCGCTACTGCTATCAACTTAGCAGTAGCGCGGGTTTTATACCCCACAGTACTACTATGGCCTGTCCCGGGGGCACAGTGAAGACCACTTAGTAGTAGCGCGGGTTTATAAACCAGCACTACTACTATCAACTTAGTATAGCGATGGGTATAAACCAGCACTACTAGTAATTAGCAGCAGCGGTTTTATTTTTCCAGCGCTACTAGTAGGCTCCTGTCTATAAGGTTTTGCCTAGTAGTGTATGCATAATAGTAGCGCTGGGTCCAGCGCTACCGCTATCGCGCTACAGCTAAGTTTTAGCAGTAGCACTAGCCTGGCAACCGCTACTACTATGTGCTGTTTTTTTCCTGTTTACTTGTCTGTTTACTTTTCTTTTCTTTTGTTTACTGGCAGTGGCCTTAGCAAAAAGCGCTACTGGCAGTGGCCTTAGCAGTAGCGCTTCCTACCACCCAGCATTGTTACTATAAATAGTATTGACGGGGTCGTCGGGGCCACCTTATCAGTAGCGCTTTCTTAGCGCCCAGCCTACTGCTAAGCCCTTAGTTGTAGCGCTGCAGGAATACAACGCTACTTGTAATTAGCAGCAGTGGTTTTCTTTTTCCAGCACTACTAGTAGGCTCCAATCTATAAGGTTTTCCCAAGTAGTGTCCTGAAGTACCTGAAAAGGACCAAGGACATGTTTCTCGTATATGGAGGTGCCGAAGAGCTCATCGTAAAGGGTTACATTGATTCTAGCTTCGACACAGATCCGGATGACTCCAAGTCACAAACCGGATACGTGTATATTTTGAACGGAGGGGCAGTCAGCTGGTGGAGCAGCAAGCAAAGCGTCGTGGTGGCATCTACATGTGAAGTGGAGTACATAGCTGCTTCAGAAGTAGCAAAGGAAGGAGTCTGGATAAAGGAGTTCATCACCGACCTAGGAGTGATTCCCAATGTGTTGGGCCTGATAACTCTATTTTGTGACAACACTGGAGCTATTGCCCTTGCCAAGGAGCCCAGGTTTCACAAGAAGACAAGACACATCAAGAGCCACTTCAACTCCATTCGTGATTACATTCAAGAAGGAGATATAGATATTTGTAAAGTACTTGCGGATCTGAATGTCGTAGATCCATTGACTAAACCTCTCTCACAAGCAAAACATGATCAACACCAGAACTCTATGGGTGTTCGATACATCACAATGTAACTAGATTATTGACTCTAGAGCAAGTGGGAGACTGTTGGAAATACGCCCTAGAGGCAATAATAAAATGGTTATTATTATATTTCCTTGTACATGATAATTGTCTAGTGTTCATGCTATAATTGTATTAACCGGAAACCGTAATACATGTGTGAATACATAGACCAGAACATGTCCCTTGTGAGCCTCTAGTTGGCTAGCTCGTTGATCAATAGATGGTCACGGTTTCATGACCATGGACATTGGATGTCGTTGATAATGGGATCACATCATTAGGAGAATGATGTGATGCGCAAGACCCAATCCTAAGCATAGCACAAGATCGTGTAGTTCATCTGCTAAAGCTTTTCTAATGTCAAGTATCGTCTCCTTAGACCATGAGATTGTGCAACTCCCGGATATAGTAGGAATACTTTGGATGTGCCAAACGTCACAACGTAACTAGGTGGCTATAAAGGTATACTACGGGTATCCCCGAAAGTATCTATTGGGTTGGCACGAATCGAGACTAGGATTTGTCACTTCGTGTGACGGAGAGGTATCTCTAGGCCCACTCGGTAAGACATCATCATAATGAGATCAATCTGACCAAGGAGTTAGCCACGGGATGATGTGTTATGGAACGAGTAAAGAGACTTGCCGGTAACGAGATTGAACAAGGCATAGGGATATCGACGATCGAATCTCGGGCAAGTGCCATACCGGTAGACAAAGGGAATTGTATACGAGATTGATTGAATCCCCGACATCGTGGTTCATCCGATGAGATCATCATGGAGAATGTGGGATCCAACATGGGTATCCAGATCCCGCTGTTGGTTAATGATCGGAGAGGTGTCTCGGTCATGTCTACATGCCTCCCGAACCCGTAGGGTCTACACACTTATGGTTCGATGACACTAGGGTTATAGGGAAATAGTGTACGTGGTTATTGAAGGTTGTTCAGAGTCCTGGATGAGATCCTGGACGTCAAGAGGAGTTCCGAAATGATTCAGAGGTAAAGATTCATATATAGGAAGTGAGTTTTTGGTCATCGGAAGTGTTTCGGGCATCACCGGCAACATACCGGGACCACTGGAAGGGTTCCGGGGGGTCCACCGTGTGGGGCCACTGGCACCAGAAGGCTGCATGGGCTGCAAGTGGGAGGGAACCAGCCCCTAGGTGGGCTGGTGCGCCTCCCACAAGGGACCAAGGCGCAGCACTAGGTGGGAGGGGGCAAACCCTAGGGACATATGGGCCTTAGGCCCACCTAGGGAGTCGCCCCTCCCTCTCCATCTCTGGTCGCCGCACCAGGAGCCATCCAGGGCTGCCACCGGCCCTAGGGTGGGAACCCAAGGGCCTGCACCCTCCCTCCTCCTCCTCCTATATATAGTGGATCCCTTGGGGCTGCCAGAAACACGCATCTCTCGCTCCCGGCGCAGCCCTACCCCTCCTCCTCCTCGTCCTCCATAGTGCTCGGCGAAGCCCTGCCGGAGTACCACGCAGCTCCACCGTCACCACGCCATCGTGCTGCCGGAGCTCTCCCTCAACCTCTCCTTCCTCCTTGCTAGATCAAGGCATAGGAGACGTCATCGGGCTGCACATATATTGAACGCGGAGGCGCTGTTGTTCGGCGCTTAGATCGGAATCCACTGTGATCTGAATCGCTGCGAGTATGACTCCACCAACCGCGTTCTAGTAATCCTTCCGCCTTGCGATCTTCAAAGGAATGAAGATGCACTCCACTTTGCTCGTTGCTCGTTTCTCCATAGATTGATCTTGGTGACACGTAGGAATTTTTTTGATTTACTACTACATCTCCCAACAGTGCCGCCGCATGTGCCAAAGTGCTGTTGTCGTTGCTTGCTGCTCCTGTGTGTGCTACTCATTTCGGCACATCCATCATTGATCAGCCCGCCTCGAGCCGCATGCACCCGGGCTTGTGCCTTGTTGTCTTCGATTACGACTGGTTAAGATTTTGCCCATCCGACCAGTTTATGCAAAGACACCCAAGTCTGTCTCAGTTTTCACCTAGTCTACTTCGTATCGATGCGAGAACGACTACCGTCGCCTTGGACCCAACAAGACCGTTAAGTGAATGACTACTTCCTCTATGGCAAGAGTACCACTACATCCACGACATCCTTGACGACCCCTAACATCTACGTAGTGTATACGAATACCATCGCCAAAGAGTCGTGTACAACTACTTCGTCTACCCGAAATGCACACTTCGAAGGTATAACCGATGAGTCAAACACCAATGAGAGGAATGCATGTGTGAGTGAGGTGGTTGCACGTATATGGTGCGTGCACTGAATAGGAAGCTAGGTGCGGGTACCTCTTTTATGTGCAACCGACGCGTGGGAACCCAGTAGCCGGGATCACCCCACTCGTCACTTTTGCATGACATGCACATGGCCACACTTCCGTTTGCATCGGCATCTCGACGGGTTGCCAGAACCGGAACGTTGCGTGGCACCGTCTTTGTTTTTGTCGCTGTGGCTCCCAATTCTTTTCGTCATGGCGACAAGTGATATATATATATATATATATATGTTATTATATGCCATCGCATTCTTCAAATTGCATCGATTTGATCATGTCATTTGCATCCATGTAAAAACATTTAACATGATGTTGCATTAAAAACCTGCCTAATGACTTGCTACACGGTTTCTGTCATAACTAAATAATTGTAGCTCCGATTTAAATGTTCCACATATGTAACTTGACTAGAAAAACATGTAGAATCACATGGTGCGCTTAATTTTCACTTTTAATGATTATAAAACATGCTTAGGACAGATATGGGCCAAAATCATAATATGCTTATGAGGTAGTTTTGCAAATGCTATAAGTTGTTTCTGACCTCATTTAAGATGCTAGATAGCATAGTTTATTTATGCTTCAACTTTTGCCTAGCTATTTTTTTTAATATTGATGAGTACCTTACGAGAGTGAACTAAATAATTCACACGAGGAGTTTCGTCAATATGCAACTCGATGCATATTGACCTTCACTTAATATGTAGTAGTTGTTTGTTGTTCTTGCCATGCCATCCCACGCCTTGCATATTAAACCGGACATGCATCATATTTGGTTGCACATCATGCCATGTATATGTTGTGGTGTTTCTCGTGTGTTGATATTTGTTTTCGGTTTGCTTCTTCTCGATAGAGCTCCGAAAGCGTTCGGAGTGTGAGGATTCGTTCAATTACATTGGCTCGTCTTCTTCATGGATTCGTTCTTCTTCCAAGCGGGATCTTAGGCAAGATGACACATTTCCTTGGATACCACTACTATCATTGCTATTCTAGTTATCTCGCTTCCATCGTTATGCCTCGCTACCTATCACTTGTTTGTCAAGCCTTCCAACATTGCCATGATGAGCCTCTAACCCCTCCATATCCCAACAAACCTTTGATTGGCTATGTTACCGCTTGCTCAACCCTTCTTATAGCATTTCTAGCTGCAAGTGCAATTTATTCCATGTGTCAACATGGATGTTATTTTTGATATCACAATATTATTTCTATTTAATTTAATGCACATATATACTTGGTAAGAGGTGGAAGGCTTGGCCTTTTGCTCGGTGTATTGTTCCACTTTTTCCGCCCCTAGTTACTTGTGAACCGGTGTCATGTTCCATATTGAGCGCTCCTAACTTGCTCGAGGTTCTTATGAGGACCCCCTTGATTTTTGTTTTAGGATAAATCTTGTCTGGCAAGGCCCAACATTGGCACTACATTTGCCTAATAACTAATAAACCTATATAGGGAGTAATTAACCCGAGGATCTTTAATCAACAACCCGGGCCAGTGCTCCTCATGAGGGTTGATCCAACCCAGAGCAGCTTATTAACGCCGCCAGGGGCAACTCGGTGAGTGGTAACCATCGCTCATCCGTCGTGTCCTGAGAACGACGTACACGGCTCTTATCGGGTTCGTCAACATGTCGGGCGGCATTGCTGGATTTGTTTTACCTTTCTCGAACATCTTGGGTGAGGAATTCGGAAAATACTTCGGGCTATCTCGAGGTGGCAAATTTCCTGTGGAATTGTCTAGGAAGATCACGAGATCCGTGGTCAAGGTTATTCCTGCTATTTGTGGTTAATTTGTGATCAATGAGTTGGAGTATCCCTACATGGTTAAATCTTTCGGAAAGCCATGCCCGCGGTTATGTGGCAATCTTGGAAACTTTGTTTAACACCCGGTCATAGCAAAGTTGAAGTAAACTCAAATAAAATACTCCAATTGTGTGCGTAACCGTGACTGTCTCTTCTCGTGAGTCCTTATCCAAGAGAGAACATGATGGGGTTATGTTTGATATAAGTAGGTGTTCAGGATCAATTAGTGATCATTACTAGTTCACGTCTATTATGCGTAGGCTACCCACTTTACTTTCTTAATTCGTAAGTTAGCCACTCAAAATAAATGCTTAGTTACTTGCTGCAGCCTCACCACTTAACCTTACCTCACCCATTAAGCTTTAATAGTTTTGATACCCTTGGAAATGAGATTGCTGAGTCCCCGTGGCTCACAGATTACTACAACAACAGTTGCAGGTACACGTAATGTGATGATTTGACATGAGCACAACTCTTGTATGTTTTGGAGTTCTTCTTCTTATTCATCATCGATCTAGGATGGGTTCTAGGTGGCAGCCTGGGATAGCAAGGATGGATGCCATTTTATCGTTTGATTTTGTCCGTGGTCGGACCCTGCTCTTCTGTATGATGATTGAGTATGTTGTTGTATTGATGTGATCTTGATGTAGCTTGTGGCGAGTGTAAGCCAATTCCATATACTCATCTCTTTTGTAAATGTACTTGTAATGATATCTATTCTTTTAACACGATGAGATGTGCTTCTATCCTTGTCGAGGCCCCCGTGCCAAAATAAGGATAGGATCGCATCTTGGGCGTGACAAGTTGGTATCAGAGCCTGTACCGACCTAGGAGCCCCCTTGATTGATCGAAATTGGCCGAGTCGAGTCTAGTGAAAAACTATTTTGAGTCTAGTTATACATCGAAGAGTAGGTTTCTTTTACTCCTCTTCTATACTCTGGTGAGAAATTACGACTTAGGAATTCTGATTCTGCCCTCTTCTCACTGAATTTTTTTAGGATCACGTGGGGATTTTGGAAACTATATGATGGCGATGTGACGGAGTTCTATCTTGGTGCCTTCTGTCTGACTTGATTTCTTCCAGGGAGTTGAGCTCCAAGGGATTTTTAATGATCATTATCGTTCAGTTTCCTTAGTGTCTCAGGACGGAGGATGTTCGAAATTACTTCAATACTTTTCATGGCGAGATAAGGTCGGAGTCACCCAATACTGGGGAGGCTTCTGGGGGTACTGCCATGTTTGGTATAATTGTGTTTTCGAGGGTCCGAGATAGATGGAGTTCCAAAGCCTTAGGTTATGTGTTGACCGATGGATACAGTTGGAGTGTAGGACTTGTTAGTTGTGTGAGATATTTTGCCTCCCTGTATCCCCAACGCCCCATTGCATAACCAAAAGATTTTTGAAGTTCTTAGGTGGGAATTCAAGTAGTTACCTAGGTTATCTTCCAACAAATGTGTGATGTGAGGTTCGGGTTCGACATCTAGTGGATTCGTTTGTTCACGGTCTTTCTTACAGAGGACAGTCTCGATATATGTCATCAGATATGCTTCGTCAATCATTGTAGTTTGCTATGCCTAGGGAGCATATTCGAGTGTCATTTCAATATGACAATCCAATGTACGATCGAGCCTGTGCAGACCTTACCACGAAAATATCGAGCGAAATCTATGTCACGTATTTGTTCTGGCTTGTTTCGTAAGCCTCATCCTTTGTTTGTTTTTGAATATGGTAATTCGTGGTGCTTCGATGTCAACTGGTGATCTCATATCTTTCCTAACAAGTGTTCTCATATTTCTGTGGGATTGCTAATTCTTGTGCTCAATCAAGTTGCCATATCAATTCTTTTCATTTGGCGTGTTTCTCTTCAAGACAATTCTATCCTCTTCAATAATATCAAGATCAATCCTCGTATTTCTTTTCCGGAGTTCGTCTCATCATTCCCAAGTTGTCTTTGTTTTTCCCCACCCTCCCACCCTTCTTCTTCAATGATTAAATTCTCATTCAACTACCTTTGCTATTCATGTGATGCTTCTGCTATCTTTTCTTTCGTATTTTCTCCGGTGATTCAGTGTGAAGATGCCCAAGAGCTTCAAGTTCATCATTCTTCGTTCTTGTTTTCTTCCCCGATGGATTCAATTCAAGCTCCCGGTGTTCATCATATCCTTTTCATTCTCTAAATGCTTTCTCGTGTTGGAATTCTTTATCAAGCCTCTCTTGGTTTTCATATCTCCCTGTTCTATCCGGAGTGCTAAAGATATCTTAGAAGATTCATGGTCTCATTCAATCCTTTCAAATTATTTCGAGGTTCTCACCTCATCATGTTTTCATTCATACCGGTGCAATTCCCCCTTCTAAGCAATTGTTTCAATGGAGGTTTCCTTTCAGTGGGCCCATAACCCACAAGTTTTTCCCCAGGATCTTACCTGGCTCTTCTAATCTTTTTCAAAGATTGCAAGTTCTTTTCAAGTATGACATAAGAATGAATTTCATTAGTCATATTCCTTCTCCATAATCGCTTCCAAATCATTTTCATTGTTGGCTCAACCTTTCTTCTTCATTATTTTGAAGTGTCTTAGTAATTAATGGTGTTTTTTCCCGTCATCATCTCTGCGTTTGAAGATCGAAAAGAGTTTCTCTTAAATCTTTGCTCATTCTCTTGAAGATTCATGGTTTCAGCTTCATGCTATCCTCTCAAATTATTTCTGATTATGAGTAATCCCTCTTTCAGTTGTGAATTCTGACCGGTGTTCTCGTTCAAGACTTCTTCAAGTTGGTGTTCTATCTCTATCTTCAATCTTTTCAAGAAGAATAAGTGGTGTGCTAAACCTGTTGCTTGTCATCAAATTAACCTAGTGAAGGATAAGCATAACATAATTCTTATTCTTGTCTCATCAATGATTTAAATCCTTCTTCCATAGTTATTCATGATATAAAATTCCCGATTATAAGTTGTTCATATTTTCTTTTCCGGAGTTCCAAGTTTTCTCAAGCATCTCTTTATGAAGCTTCTTCTAAATCATGGCAAGGCTTCCATATTATTCTTCCCAACCTTCATTCTTTCATCATCATTGTTTCTGGAGTTCATCCCGATGCTTCTTCATGGTGGTTTGTTAAGGATATAATTCTTCTCAAGTGTTCTTCAAGATTCTTGTTGGAGGTTCTCAAGTGTTCTTTATCTTGGATTTCTAAGTTCAATTCCTTCTTCATTGTCTTTTGAGATGGTGTTATTAAATCCTTGATTATGAGGAGTCTCGAAGGAAATTTGTCAAGAATGAGATAAGTAAACCCATCATTTCTTTCTCGGAGTTATCTTGGATCGGGTTTCACCTAAAGTGTTTCCTATTGATTGTTGCTATCATGGTAAATATCAAGTTCCAAATTCTCAATGTATCCTCTTGGTGAAAGAAGTTTTGCATATCTCGTTGCTTCCAAGTAATCATTGTTTCCGTTAGTGGATGGTTACCACCTTATTATTTAAGATGTTATCTATAAGCCCACAACAAGCTTATTCTTTTCGTTGTAGGTTTTTCAACAACTCCATTCAACCTATGATTCTCAAATTCAATGGTGGTAGTAGTTGTCATTTTCTTGTCCGTTCTCTTCTCTCCAAGGATCTAGCTTCTATTTCTTTGCTCCGAGGGCCTTGTGATATTGCTCTCTTTGATCTATGATCTAGTTTGATTAAGATCATGCTCTTCCCTTGCTTGTCCATTAACCGGAGTGCTGTGAAATATTTTCATGATCTTTCCATCTTATGAAGTTTTGATTCTAATTCAACTGAAGTTTTGTGGCTCTCTTTTCAAGTTCTTTCATCTTATCAAATTTTGTCCCTCTTTCCTACCGAAGTGTTGCCGAAATTTCTTGTGAATTTTTCCTTGTTTCTCATATCATTCTTCATATCTTTGTTAACTTCAAGTTTCGTTGGTTTCACTCGTTTGTCAAAGAAGCAACTAAGTTTTACCTCTTCCTCTTGCTCTGTCTCTTCCCCTTCTCATTGTAAGATCTTGGGGCGAGATCTTTTGTAAGTGGAGGAGAGTTGTAACAGCCCGAGACCGACGCTCCAGAAGATTCCGGTTTTATTTTCGTTATCGTTGTGTGTTTTATTTGGTGGAAGCTTTTATCTCTGCATCATTCACATTGCATCATTTTAGCATGCCATCATGTCATTATATTTTTTCCAACTCAAATAAATAAATTGTATGGATCTTCAATCCATTTAAATCGAGGAAAACTCACATGGTGATTTCTCTTTATAACTTACAAAATATCCTCCCAATATTATTAGGGAGTTATAACTAATATTCCGTTCTTCTGGGAACCAACCAACACACTTCCAATTTAAATCCCATGCTTTCCTACTTCAAGTTTGGTCTCCGAAATTGCGGTAATAAATGGGTTTGCATTTAAATCTTTTCTTCATGTCACTTCAATTTTACTTGGGTCAAGCTCATTTTTGTGAGTCCAAGGAAATTATCCACATGCCTAATTCTATCCTAACGCTTCCGTTCTTCTCCTTTACAACTTTGCTCTTTTCTCCTACTTTGAGATATGTGTGTGAGAGAGAGAGCACGGCACAGCTGCTAGACTGGTAGCCTAGCCGACCCAAGGCTCAACCGCCCTGCTAACCCTAGCCAGCCCCGACCCGCACGCTCTCCCCTGGACCCTGTCCCTCTAGTCCCGACACCGTCGCCACCGCGCAGTAGCTCACGCACTCGCATGCCAAACGCCAGGCACGACCCCTGTACCCGAGGCTTCCTTCTCCGATCTTCATCGTCAGCCCGCGCAACCTCGTTAGCCGGAGACCACCCATAACCTCATCGCCAGCCCTTGCTCGACCTCGCTGTGTCTGATCCCGCGTTGCCACCCGCGAGCACTCTTTGCCCCGATCTCCATGGTCGGCCAGGTCCCCCATCACTCAGCCTGGACGAAACGAGCTGTCTTTCGGACTGGCTCATAGCCTGCTCGGTCCTGGCCGGCTCGTGGCCCGCTCGGCGAAAAACCCGGCCGGTCCGGTCCCTGTAAACAAGTCCGTAAAAATCTCGGTCCGGTACGGTTAAAGCTCGGACCGACCAAACAGACCGACGAGCTTTTTCTGGGGCAGCCGACGGCATGGCAGGGGCGTGGCCGGGGTGCGGTGAGCATCGCATGGGGCTTGGCAGAGGCATGCCCGCAACATGATGGGGGCATGGTGGGGGCATGGCAGGCCCACGGCGAGAGCATGGAGACCGAGGCATGGCAGAGGCACAAGAAACTATCGTCGTGTATGTCCGCCGCCGCGGTGGCCGTCATCCACGCGGCCACTGGACTCGATGGCTCCGGAAACTATGTCCATTAGACGCGCCACTCTCGGGTCCGTCGTCCCCGCCAACGAAATCGACATGGGAGGTCCTGCATCACCGCATCGGTCGTCGTGCCAGATTCGTCGCCGATGCGCTTCCTCCGGTGTTCTTCTGGGTCATGTCGCTCTCTCTGGTTGTTCTGAAGCTCCTAGACATCTTTTCCACTAGTTGTGATTCCTCTAGCATTGCATCCCCGATGAACAACTCTTGCCGGAGCTCCAGAGCGCGCTCTGTCCATGTCTTGGCCGGTCCTGACGGTCCCCTCGGTCCGGCTCGTGGCCCATCGTTGCCGGTCCGGTCCCAGAAAACAGGACCGAGACACTTCTCGGTCAGGTGCGGTACGGACCGCCGGCAGCCGGTCCAAACGCCGGCTCGGACCGGGATCGGACCGGCTCGGACCGTGTCCACCTTGACCCATCACCCTCGCACGCCGCCTGCGTCCTTGGCGTTGTCACCATGAGGACCTGTTGTCATAGCTATCCTTTGCTGCTCCTTCGTCGAGCGCCTCGCTCGCCATGGCACCATTCCTGTTGTTGTGCCACTGCTCTCCTGCACCCCCTCGCCTCCCGTTTGTTGTCTTGTTGGCCATCGTCGCCTCCAGTGACCCCGGATTCTCCGCCACCTACCACCAGCGTCCCCTGTTGCCTCCATCTTGTCTGCTTGAAATCCATGGCCAGGAGGCCGACACTACACCATGTGCCGCCCCATGCGCCAACAGTGTTGCTATCGTTGCTTGTTGCTCCTACGTTTGCTACTTGTTCCGGCACATCCATCATGGGTCGGCCTGCCTCTAGCCGCATGCACCCGGGATTGTGCCTTGTTGTCTTCGGTTACGACCGGTTCAAATTTTGCCCATCCGACCAGTTTATGCAAAGACACCCAAGTCTATCTCAGTTTTCAGCTAGTCTACTTCGTGTCGATGCGAGAACGACTACCATTGCCTTGGACCCAACAAGATCGTAAAGTGAACGACTACTTCCTCTACAGTAAGAGTGCCACTACATCCACGACATCCTTGATGACCTCGAACATCTATGGAGTGTGCACGACTACCGTTGCCAAAGAGCCGTGTACAACTACTTCGTCCGCCCCGAAACGCATGCTTCGAAGGTATAACCGATGAGTCGAACACCGATGAGATGAATGCATGTGTGAATGAGATGGTTGCACGTATATGGTGTATGCGCTGTATAGGAAGCTAGGTGTGGGTACCTCTTTTCTGTGCAACCGACGCATGGGAACCCGGTAGCCGGGATCACCCCACTCGTCACTTTTGCATGATACGCACACTGCAACACTTTCTTTTGCATCGGCATCTCGACAGGTTGCCAGAACTGGAACGTTGCGTGGCACCATCTTCGGTTTCGTCGCTGTGGCTCCCAATACTTTCCGTCATGGCGACAAGAGCTATATCTATGTTATTATATGCCAACGCGTTCTTCAAATTGCATCGATTTGGCCATGTCATCCGCATCTATGTAAAAACATTTAACATGATGTTGCATTAAAAACTTGCCTAATGACTTGCTACATGGTTTCTGTCATAACTAAATAACCGTAGCTCCGATTTAAATGTTCCACATATGTAAGTTGACTAGAAAAATGTGTAGAATCACACGGTGCGCCTAATTTTCACTTTTAATGATTATAAATCATGCTTAGGAGAGATCTGATCTAAAATCATAATATGCTTATGAGGTAGTTTCGCAAATGCTATAAATTGTTTCTGACCTCATTTAAGATGCCAGATAGCGTAGTTTATTATACTTCACCTTTTTCCTTGCTAAAAACATATAGTATTATTGAGTACCTAACGAGAGTGAACTAAATAATTCGAACATGGAGTTTCGTCAATATGCAACTCCATGCATATTGAACTTCACTTAATATGTAGTAGTTGTTTATTGTTCTTGCCATGCCATGCCACACCTTGCATATTAAACCGGACATGCCTCATATTTTGTTGCGCATCATGCCATGTATATGTTGTGGTGTATCTCGTGTGTTGATGTTTGTTTTCGGTTTGCTTCTTCTCGATAGAGCTCTAAAAGCGTTCAGAGTGTGAGGATTCGTTCGAGTACGTTGGCTCGTCTTCTTCATGGATTCCTTCTTCTTCCAAGCGGGATTTCAGGCAAGATGACACATTTCCCTAGATACCACTACTATCATTTCTATGCTAGTTCTCTCACTTCTATCGTTATGTCTCCCTAACTACCACTTGTTTGTCAAGCCTCCCAATGTTGCCATGATAAGCCTCTAATCCCTCCATATCCCAGCAAACCTTTGATTGGCTATGTTACCGCTTGCTCAACCCTTCTTATAGCATTTCTAGCTGCAGGTGCAATTGCTTCCATGTGTCAACATGGACGTTCTTTTTGATATCACAATATTATTGCTATTTAATTTAATGCACATATATACTTGGTAAAAGGTGGAAGGCTTGGCCTTTTGCTCGGTGTTTGGTTCCACTTTTGCCGCCCCTTGTTACTTGTGAACCGGTATTATGTTCCATACTGAGCGCTCCTAACATGCTCGGGGTTGTTATGGGGACCCCCTTGATTTTAATTTTAGGATAAAACCTGTCTGGCAAGGCCCACCATTGGTACTACATTTTCCTAATAACTAATAAACCTACATAGGGAGTAATTAACCCGAGGATCTTTTATCAACAACTTGGGCCAGTGCTCCTCATGAGTGTTGGTCCAACCGACAGCAACTTATTAACGCCGCCCGAGGCAACTCGGTGATTGGCGTGGTAACCATCGCTCATCCATCGTGCCTTGCGAACGAGATACGCGGCTCTTATCGTTGACACATCGGGCGGCCTTGCTTGATTTGTTTTACCTTTATTGAACATCTTGAGTGAGGAATTCCGAAAATACTTCGAGCTATCTCGAGGTGGCGGATTTCCTGTGGAATTGCCTAGGAAGATCATGAGATCCGTGGTCAAGGTTATTCCCGCTGCGTGTGGTTAATTTTTGATGGATGAGTTGGAGCACCCCTGCAGGGTTAAATCTTTCGGAAAGCCATGCCCGCAGTTATGTGGAAAACTTGGAAACTTTGTTTAACACCTTGTCATAGCAAACTTGAAGTATACTCAAATAAAATACACCAACTGTGTGCGTAACTGTGACTGTCTCTTCTCGTGAGTCCTTATCCGAGAGAGAACATGGTGGAGTTATGTTTGACATAAGAAGGTGTCGAGGATCAGTTAGTGATCATTACTAGTTCACGTTCGTTATGCGTAGGCCACCCACTTTACTTTTTGTATTCGTAAATTAGCCACTCAAAATAAATGCTTAGTTACTTGCTGCAGCCTCGCCACTTAACCTTACCTCACCCATTAATCTTTAATAGTCTTGATACCCTTGGAAATGAGATTGTTGTGTACCCATGGCTCACAGATTACTACAAGAACACTTGCAGATACAGGTAATGCGATCATTTGAAGTGAGCGCGATGCTTGTTTGTTTTGGAGTTCTTCTTCTTCTTCATTGATCTAGGATGGGTTCCAGGCGGCAGCCTGGAATAGCAAGGATGGATGTCATTTTATCGTTTGATTTCGTCTGTAGTCGGACCCTGCTCTTCTATATGATGATTGAGTATGTTGTTGTATTGATGTGATCTTGATGTAGCTTGTGGCTAGTGTAAGCCAATTCCATATACTCATCTCTTCTATGAATGTACTTGTAATGATATCCATTCTTGCAACACGACGAGATGCGCTTCTATCCCTGTCGAGGCCCCTGTGCCAAAATAAGGATAGGATCACATCTTGGGCGTGACAGGTTGTCTCCCAACAAGCGTTTTTAATGCCTTTTATCTAGGCATGGTGATTTCAATGATGCTCACATAGGAATAGTAGTTGAAACATGCAAGAGAGCATCATGAATCACATGGAAAGCACATTTAAGTCTGACCCACTCCCTATGCATAGGGATTTTGTGAGAAAACAATTCATGAGAACAAGAATCAACTTGCATAGGAAGGCAAAACAAGAATATCTTCGAAAATTTGAACACATAGAGAGGAAATTCGTAGGATAGCGGAAATTTTTCATCAAGTGGATGACCTAAGGTTTATCAATCCGTGGGAGGTGTAGGATGAAGATGGTCTCTCTCAAACAACCCTGCAACCAAATAACAAAGAGTCTCTTGTGTCCCCAACATACCCAATACAATGGTAAATTGTATAGGTGCACTAGTTCAGCAAAGAGATGGTGATACAAGTGCAATATGGATGGTAGATATAGGTTTTTGTAATCTGAAAATATAAAAACTGTAAGGCAACAAGTAACAAAAGTGAGCACAAACGGTATTGCAATGCTTGAAAACAAGGCCTAGGGTTCATACTTTCACTAGTGCAATCTCTCAACAATACTAACATAGTTGAATCATATGTAAATACCTCTCGTGCGACAAAGAGTTCACTCCAAAGTCACAAATAGAGGAGAACTAACAAAGAAATTATTGTAGGGTAGAAAACCACCTCAAAGTTATCTTTTCCAATCAATCTTATGAGCTATCCCTATTAGTGTCACGAACAGCCCAAGAGTTCATACTAAAATAACACCTTAAGATACACATCAACCAAAACCTTAATATCACCTAGATACTCCAATGTCACCACAAGTACCCATGGGCTTGATTATACGATATGCATCACACAATTTCAGATTCATCATGTTCAATCCAACACAAAGAACTTCAAAGAGTGCCCCAAAGTTTCTACCGGAAAGTCAAGACAAAAATGTGTGCCAAACCCTATGCATAGATTCCCAAAGTCACGGAACCCGCAAGTTGATCACCAAAACATACATCACGTGGATCAAATGAACATCCCATTGTCACCACGGATATCCCATCGCAAGACATACATCAAGTGTTCTCAAATCCTTAAAGACTCAATTCGATAAGAAAACTTCAAAGGGAAAACTCAATTCATTACAACAAGATAGAGAGGGGAAAACTCCATATGATTCATCTATATCAATAAAGCTCGCGGTACATCAAGATCATGTCGTCTCAAGAACACGAGAGAGAGAGAGAGAGAGAGATATCAAACACATAGCTACTTTTACATACCCTTAGCGCTGAGGGTGAACTACTCCCTCCTCGTTATGAAGAGTGTCGAGATGATGAAGATGGCCTCCGGTGATGGTTTGCCCCTCCGGCAGGGTGCCAGAACAGGCTCCCGATTGTTTTTTCGTGTCTTTGGAGGCTTGGGGCTGCGGAACTCCCGATCTAGGTTTGTTTTTGGAGGTTTCAATATTTATAGGGATTTTTGGCATCGATCTCACGTCTAGGGGTGCCACGAGGCGGCGACGAGCGTGCTAGGCGTAGCCAGGGGGTGGCCATGCCTGGCAAGCTTGTGACCTCCTCGTGGCTCTTCTAGCCCAACTCCAATGCTTCGGGGGTCTCTTTTGGACCAAAAAAAGCATACTAAATTTTCAGCCTATTCTGAGAACTTCTATTTCTGCACAAAAAAAGACACCACGGTAGTTTTACTGAAAACAGCGTCAGTCCGGGTTAGTTCTAATAAAATCATACCAAAATCATATAGAATTATTGTAAACATGGCATGAATACTTCATAAATTATAGATACATTGGGATGTATCAGCTACCCCTCAGGAGGGAGCGCCTCACGAGGGCCCACCCGGTCACCATCACCGGCGAGGGAGTCCTGGTTTAAGGGTTTCTCGGATGGCCGACCTATTTCTCATGGGCCGGACTACGTGGGCCGCTATATGAGCATTGGATGATTAAGGGCCCCATCACAAGGAGGAAGTTTCAAGGAGTCGTGGCGTGTCATCCAAGTTGTCGACAGTAGATAGGCATCTGTTTCCTTCGATGTACAACCGACCATGTGTAAGACCTAGGTACCCTCAGCATCTATATAAGCCAGAGGGTTTTAAGTTGTAGGGGACAAAACAACTCATCTAGGGTTTAGCTATTCGATCTCGAGGTAGAACAACTCTGTAACCCTCATACCATCCATACAATCAAGCAGGATGTAGGTTATCACCTCCATAGGAGGGCCCGACCTGGGTAAACATCGTCTCCTTCATCTCTTTCTACCATTGATCCTAGTCTCACAGCTCGAGACCCCCTACCCGAGATCCGCCGGTTTTGACACTAACATTGGTGCTTTCATTGAGAATTCCGTCGTGATCGCCAAAGGAATCGATGGCTCATCTTGTCACCAGCAACGAGATCTACAGCGAGGGGACTCTCATCCCAGATCAGATCCTCGCAAGCGGTGACATCTCATCGCACGCTGACAAGATCGGCTACCTTGGCCAGATCAGAAAAATTTCCCTCGATCAAGGAATCAGGTTTGGAACCCTAGAGTTCATCATTGATTCACAGGGAGAACTTGTCTTGATAGACCCCTCGACTCCTATGGAGGAGCCCACAGATCCCGACGCCTCGACACCGAAGACATCAGGGCCCGCCTCAAATGAAGTCGTCACCCTCGGGCTGTCTGGAACACCCAATCCGGTCGTGGTGACCGGATCCATCACGGCTAACCAGAATCTAGACCCGCTTTTATGCGACTCCGAAACTTCTAAGCCGCATATCGACCCCACTCGCTTCAGCGACACACAGCCTACCATCGCCTCGTTTCTAAACGAGCTATTTGATCGGATTGAAACCATTCGTATGACTGACAACCAGGCCTCGATCTATGACAGGCTCGGTCTTAAATCCGATGATAGGGAGATTCACATCCCCACGGTCACCCACCTGGTCGCCACCGTCGAGTATCCAGCTAGAGGCTCGTCCCCCAGCAACCGGAATTAAAAACGGTTCACACCCTAGTCTCCGATCACCGAGACCTTGTTTGCAGCCCAGACACCAGAGCTCGCTCTGGAGATAGACCACTATTGGTCCCTGATCTATCACACAATTTGGAGTCCGTGATTCCGAATTCACACCGTGGCGTGGAGTCAAACCTTTTCCCACCCACCTCCCAAGCCGATCACTCAAGCATCGCAGGAGAGCCCAAGTCTTTGGACTTATGGGACGTTAAGCAGTTACCAGGAGAATCGGTTCATCATTATTGGGCCAGACTCCTCCTCGCTAGAAACAAAGTACAAGGCCTCAGTGATCAAGAGATAGTGGCAACTTTCAATCACAACTTCTATGACGAAGGGATTCTCAATGCCCTGGCTCGTCGGCATATTCGTGACTTATTGAGCTATTAGATTTGGTACAAAAAATTGTGCCATGGAAAGCACTTGGCAAGCTGAATGGCTGTTCTGAGAACCAGCCTTTACCGAATACCCTAGAGGATATCGGAAAAAGAGGAAACCTCTGAAGCGGCCAGCCAGACTCAAACGTGCCGAAAAGAGAAACAGGTCATTTTCAGGGGTCAGTACCGTCCTTGACGGACTATTGGATAAACTATGCCCTATACACACTGTATTGCTGAACACAGCTCCGACTCATAGCCTTAGAGCTTGCTAGTTGTCAGGCAGGCAAAAAGCGATGAAGCCATTCTTGGGGCATTATCGCCGAATAGGCGCTCTACAGCGCCAACAATATACAACACCCAAGTCCTGACGTTCTATCGAACGTTCCCATCATGGAACAGGAGGAAAACAGATCTTAAAGAACTCGAACAGGTCTATCATGTGGTAGCAACAAGTGCATGGGCAGACATACCCATTACCTTCAAAGATACTGAGTGACCAGCCATTCATCCCGATCATACAGTGGCCGCACTAGTGCTAAACCCCATCATCGATGGCTTTAGGCTACCGAAAGTGCAAATGGATGGCCGCAGTGGTTTAAACCTTATCTACGAAGATACCCTAGAAAAAATGCAGTTCGACCGATCTCGCATCGAACACAGCAATATGACATTCTGGGGAATCATTCCAGGGAAAGAGGCGTGTTGTTCAGGACGTATTACCCTAGACGTAGTGTCCGGCACGCCCGAAAACTACCGATCCAAAAAACTTCTCTTCCATATCGTGCCCTTCCCAAGTGGCTATCACGCCCTATTAGGACGTGATGCCTTCATAAAATTCTGGGCGATACCACATTACGAGTATATGAAACTAAAGATGCCAGGACCAAACGGGGTGATTACAATCGCAAGTGATCTAGATATAGCCCTCCAAGCGGAAAACAAAACAGCAGCACTTGCCCTCGAGGCAATAGCTGAGACGTTTGTTGCAGAAGAACTGACCGCACTTCGATTAACGGTAGACAAGCACGATGTGATCCTTAGTAAAAGGCCCAAACCCACGTCCTCTAATCCTTCAGATGAAATCTTCAAATTTAGGTACACCGGACAGACCCGAACAAGACAACGTCCATCAGAGCTCAGGTCAATCCCATAGTGGACGAGGCACTGCAAACATTCTTATGAGAAAACTGGGACATCTTCTCCTGGCATCCTTCCGATATGCCCAGAATCCCACGACAGCTGGCAGAACATAGTTTGAACATCATCGCAGGCTTTAAGCCCGTTAAACAGAGTCTCCGCCACTTTTCCAAGCCAATACGACAAGCAATGGGTGAAGAATTAGCCAAATTGCTAGAGGCTGGATTCATTCGGGAGATTAAGCACCCTGAATGGTTTGCAAACCTGGTGATGGTACCAAAGAAAGATAAATCCCGACGGTTGTGCTTCGACTTTAAAGACCTGAACAAGGCCTGCCCTAAGGACGCTTTCCCCTACCATGCATAGACTAGATTATTGATGCCATAGTGGGATATGACACATTGTGTTTCCTCGATGCTTATTCCTGATACCATCAGAATAAAATGAAGGAATCCGACTAAGCGGCAACCACATTCATCACCCCCTACGGGCCATTCTGCTTCAACATGATACCTTTTGGGCTAAAAAACGCGGGGGCTACATACCAGCGCATGATCCAGACTTGTCTCGCAAAACAAGTCGGTAAAACAGTCGAGGCATACGTGGACGACATGTTCATCAAAACCAAACACGTCAGCCAATTGATCGACGATCTAAGGAAAACCTTTGCCAACCTACGCGAGTATGATATACAACTGAATCCGGAGAAATGTGTATTCAAAGTACCCGCTGGAAAACTTCCCGTATTCATTGTCTCCCATAGAGGAATAGAAGTGAATCCGGCTAAGATCCACGCCCTATCAGAACTTGCAATTCCCATAGAGCTAAAGCATGTCCAGAGATTGGCCAGTTGCATGGCGGCGCTAAGCCACTTTATCTCCCGCCTCGCGGAAATGGCTTTACCACTCTATAGACTGCTGAAACGGACCAACAATTTCGAATGGACCGATGAAGCAGTGGCTGCATTAGAAGAAATTAAAACACTTCTGGCAAGCAATCCCATACTCACAACACTAGGCGCTGGTGAACCCATGTTATTATACATATCGGCTACCAACCAAGTCGTTAGCGCAGTGCTTGTCGTCGAACGAGAGGAGGAGAGACACAAATTCCGTACACAAAAACCGGTCTATGACATGTCAGAAGTACTAACACAGTTCAAGTCCAGATACCCACACTACCAAAAGATAGCCTACATAGTATTTATGGCCTCATGGAAACTCAGACACTACTTTCAAGAGTGCTCGGTTACGGTGGCATCCGAAGTGCCCCTGAACGATATAATCAACAACAGAGACGCCACCGGCCGCATAGCCAAATGGGCTATTGAGCTCCTTCCTTTTGAAATTGCCTACAAGCCACGTCGAGCTATTAAGTCTTAGGCGCTGGCAGATTTCGTCGCCGAATGGACAGAGGCCGAGCTCCCCAGGGAATACAATACATACTCCCATTGGACGATGTACTTTGATGGATCTAAAACTTTGGCCGGACTAGGGGCTATAGTTATCCTCACACCCCCCACAGGTGACAATGTCTGATACGTGTTGCAGATCATGTATGCCGATTCCAACAATGCAGCCGCATACGAAGCACTACTACACGGTCTTTGGATGGCAGCATCAATGGGCATACGCCGGCTGGAGGTACGGGGAGACTCCAACTTGACCATCTCCCAAATCAACGGCGAATTCGATGGCAAAATCCCGAAGATGGCGGCATACAAAAATGTTATCCTCAAGATATCTGCACGGTTTGAGGGGCTGGAATTTCACCATGTCGCTAGAGACAACAACCAAGCACCCAACATACTGGCCCACATGGGGGCGAAACATGACCCTGTCCCAAGAAACACTTTCTTGGAACGTCTCTTTAAGCCATCCGTGGTTTGGCGGGACGATCTTAAGGGTGCCGGTCTAACTAGTGCGGATGAGATTGTTCCCCTGATAAATGAACCAAACGACCAAATTATCGACGGCTCCACAATGGATGAAACGCCTTCGGCTCATGAGGTCATGGCAGCAATCTCACCATGGACCGAGCCCTTCCTCACCTACCTTCTTTGCAAAGAACTCCCCAATGATCAGACGGAGGCACGACGCATAATTTTGCGATCCAAAGCCTACAAAGTACACGACGGTGAGTTATACAAGAAAAGCACCACCAGAATACTATAGCGGTGCACATTTGAGGAAGAAAGACGACAACTCTTAGCCGAAGTCCACGCAGGGATGGGCGGTCATCACGCTGCAGCAAGAGCCTTAGTTAGCAAGGCCTTTCGGGCTGGTTTTTTCTAGCCCACAGCTCAGGCGGACGCCCAATCACTTGTCAAACACTGCGTGTGGTGTCAACTTTTTGCAAATCAAAGCCACATGCCCCCAACAGCTCTTTGGACTATCCAATTACCTAGCCCTTCGCGGTCTACGGGCTGGATATGGTCGGACCACTTAAAGGGGGGACCAAGAAGAACAAATACTTACTGGTCATGGTTGACAAGTTCACCAAATGGATAGAGGCAAAACATGTCAAGTTAGCCAAGTCCGGACCAGTAATTGACTTTATATCCGGCGTGGTACACCGTTACAACGTTCCACACAGTATAATAATAGACAATGGATCCAACTTCACGGCCCAAGAGGTCAAAGATTGGTGCGCAAAAAATGGGTATCAAGCTCGATTACGCATTCGTGTACCATCCGCAGACCAATGGACAAGTCAAATGAGCAAACAGCCTCATTATGAGCAGCATTAACCCACATTTGGTCCGGTCTCTTTATACGTCCGACTGTCATCGGGTTGAGGAGCTCGGCTCCGTTCTATGGGGCCTGCGCACCACCCCGAATAGATCAATGGGATACACACTGTTCTTCATGGTCTATGGGGCAGAAGCAGTCCTCCCCTGCAACATTATTCACGATGCACCAAGGGTGCGCATGTAAGAGGAAAAGGAGGCCGAGTTAGATCAGCAGAATGACTTGGACGCCTAGATGGAGAGCTCGACATAGCTCGGGCTCGCTCTACTTTTTACCAATAGTAGGCCCGACGTTACGAGAGTAGGGAGGTCAGGGAAAAAGCGTATAACGTGGGTGAACTCGTCTTACAGCTTCCGGAGAAGCAGAAGCATAAACTCAACCCCAAATGGGAAGGTCCCTTCATACTCGATGAAGTACATGCAAGAGGGGCTTACCGTCTTCGAAACCCGTCGAACAACTGCCTTGAACCAAACCCATGGAACGCAGCTCGTCTTCGACGCTTCTACGGATAAACCTGTGTCATCATACTCTTTACCCTTTTCTTTCTTATTCCTTATTTTCTCCTTTCCCTCCCACCTTGATTTTTTGCAAGTTTGATTTTTTTCCCTTTTTCCCAAAATCTATGTTCGGTTGAACTGATCTTGTACTAAGATTTTTGGTTTACACCCTTAAGTGTCAAATCCGAACACAACACCTAGGGGATTCTTTCCGAAGCCAATGCTTTTTATGTTATAAGCGTTTATTTACATTTATTGTGTATGTATGTTTTCCTTGTTGCTTTTAAGCCATCATATGCCTCAATTCGAACTAATAATTTGCCAAGCTAGGTTGCCTCGCTCATGTGCTTACTGTCTACGTTCCTGATTGTTCGGCTAGAGGGTAAAGGGAGCACCTCTGCGATTGTTACGACCGGGTCATCCAGACACGTACCTCAGACGAGTGAAGCCAAAAGCTAACTATCTTAAGCAGACAATTGACCGGTTACAATGGAATCAACTAATAAGACTATGGTAGTTATCACCATTACTCGGGCTTGTTTTCTCACTAAAGCCATTAGCTGCATACTAGCAGTATACGGCCTTATTACCTACGATTTATGTAGCACCCTGAAGAAAGGTATTGGTAGAGGTACTATTTTCTTTGGAAGATGTTTCTTACACTAAGCAGTAATATAACATATCTCCCTATGTGCTTTCTGTCTGTTCGTACCGAATGGTCGGATTGCCAGGTTCCCCAAACATAATTCACTCTTCCAAAGTGATAATTTACAAGGAACTCTCCCGAGCTCTTAGCGCGGGAGGTTGAAGCCGACGGGTGGTTAAGACAAAGTTTACAATATAGACGGAGCAATTCCTCGATTATTAGTACATAGTTACATATAATCATACATCTGGCTACTGATCAAGATTGTCGATTATGGTGTCTAGGGAGCAGTGTTCTTGTGAGAGACGAGCGATAGGCATCACTTGGTCGTATACCAGGTGGAGCGGCACTTCTTGTCCATCTGACCCTATTGGCCCAACCCGAGCCATATGCTCGGGTTAAGTCTAGTATAATGGGTCTTGATCATCACCCACGCCTCTTGTGCTCCCTCCTGGTAAGCCGATGTCTTCCACAGCTCGAATCTACTTTGGGCTCCCTTGAATCTATCGACCACTTCGGTCATCTCCTCCGGAGGTTGCTTGGCAGGCCATAGCGCCTTTACCATGCTCTTCATGGCCTTCTGAGCCTGCTCATGAAGGGCGGACAGCTCCTTCAGAAGGCTTCCCTGGTAAGATCCGATCTCTTCTTCGGGTCGCCCAGATAGGAAACCTATACATGAGTCAATGCATGTCTATTATGCTTCATTTATAAGAAGTACTTTCTTATGTTAGAATTACGCTAACCAAACATGCCCCTCTGTAGTTTCTTGTTCTCTCCTTGGGCGTGGGCCAATTGAATCTTTGAACTCTCAATTTCTTTGGCATGCAGTTTATTCTCCGCCTGAAGGCAGTTCAAAACACGACAGCCGGCGTCATGCTCGGACTTGGCGTAGCATTGAGATTCTCGGGCTGCTTCCAAATCTCTTTGCAATTGCCCTATTGATTAAGCTGCTACAAAGTACCCTTGCGTCAGCATAGGGATATACTAAGATAAGCAGAACATATATACTCACCATGTGCTTCTCGAGTAAAGCTTTTCATGTTCTCCAATTCGGCCTTCACAGATTCTACCTGTGTTCGGCTGGCCTCCAGTTCCTTGGCTAGTTGCTCGCTTTGCTTCTTCAAGGCCTGCGTTAGCAGTTAAATAATACAAGGACCCTTAATTTGGTCATTCCGACCAATTTCAGCCTCGGGGGCTACTGGGTTGACACGCGTGTTTGGACTCTAATGACTGATTACTTACCTACATGCTGCACGATATCAATTTCATGGCCTCCCCAAACCCAGCTTGGGCAGCTCCGATGTGTGCGTCCGCCGTGTGCAGAGCATTAAACTCCTGTTCAGAGAATGTTGGGTGATGTAGGGCTTCTCGCCGCCACTGATGATTCATAGCGCTCCCTACCTCAAGTTTGGTAACGGACACAGCGTCACCGGAATCAGCAGGGGATGGATTAACCACGGGAACCTCCGCAGCAGGTTCAGCATGAGCAGAAGATCTAGATTTATGAGCACCACCAGACACTCTGGCAACATCCTCGGCGGAAGATGGCTGGGCTCTTTGCCTAAGAATTTCGATATTAAATCTGTTGTGAGGCTCTATCAGTTGTGATAATAAATCCAATAGTCGAACAAAGTACCTTTGGGTTGAATGAGTGGATGGGCTTGTCCCCACAACCAACTCATTTGTCGGATCCCTCTTGCTTTCCGGTTTAGGCCCTACCACCATTGTTAATGTATGTCATGCAGATCGCCGATGCTTGGGGGTAGGAGCCGACGTGTTTGGGTCATTGGATGATACTTGCCTTTTGCGGGATGAGTTTTTCTTCTTCTTGCTTATCGCGGGAGAAGGGAATGAGCCAGGATAATCGCCTATGATAGCCACCTTGGAGAAGTTAAGGCTCTCCTGGTAGAAAACCTCATCTTCGAAATCAATCTACAGATCCGGGTCCTCATGAAAGCCCAGATCATTGTCGCGTGAATAGTCTTCGGGTTGGGGGCCGGACAGTTAACTGTCTCGGTGAAGCTCTTCCATTCCTGTTCACATAAAGTTAAAGACTTTGGTCAAAAAGGGACGAATTATGGTCATGGATTTGAAAGGCTCACCCATTCGATGGGATTGTGACTTGAGTAGCCATCCTTGGTCGATCGCCGAATAAAGTCTTCTTGCTCCCCTTTGTATAGGTCGGCAAGAGCGGTGGCTAACATTGTTTGATCGGCTAGGCCCAGTCTTTGGGAGCGAGTGGTGTCGCTTGTCCTGTTGTAATGGCACAAGGGGTGTATCCTCTGCTAAAGAGGCTGAACACACCGGGTAATGGCGGCGGCCATGACGTCTACCATAGTCAGATTGTGATGGGCTAGTACCCTCACATGGGCTGCCAAGCGTTGTACTTCAATGTTGTCCTCTTGGGACGAGCTCTTTGGACGCTAGTTGTACCTTTTCTTCAAGGGGGCGTCGAAGTATTCGAGCAAACCCCTTCGAGCTGGATCAAATAGAGGGACGTCCTCAATGTAGAAACATTTCTAAGACCATTCTTCGGCTCCTTCGGCGTTCCCACTGGATATCTCGTCCCCGATATGCGGCATACTTCAGCTCCTCCAGCCTTGAAAAGTGTCTTGTCTCGAGTGTGAGGGATGAGGCTGAAATAGTTCCTCCACAATTCGAAACGTGCCTCGCAGCCCAGGAACATCTCGCAAAGGGCAATGAAGCTTGAGATGTGCAAAATAGACCCTGGGGTGAGGTGGTGGAGCTGGATCCCATAGAATTCCAATAACCCTCTCAAGAATGGATGAATGGGAAACCCAAGACCCCGCAGATGAAAGGGCACGAAGCATACACACTCCCCCCTTTGTGGATTGGGGTAATTCTTCGCGAAGGCTTCACCGTTGAATGAAGACAAACCTCCATGGGTAACTGCCAGATCCGAGGAAGGAAGGTGCCCTTGGGTCTCGAGGTTGCGAAGTCGAAGGAGTGAAACGGAGCAGCTTGTCCAATCCCAAGGACGAGAGCCGTAAGGACACGAGGACGAGTTGGTGGCGCTTGCCATGTTTTTGTGGTGATCTTTCACTGGAAGTTTTTTCCGATAGGGAGGAAGAAGAGGATGTGGCCTAGACCAAGAGTCGATTTGTTTAAATGGGTTGTGCCTCCTTCGTGAAGGGGCAGTTTTGTAAAAAGTCACTGAACAGCTCGCCTCCCCATGACGTGCGAAAATCAAGAAATACTGGTACAACGGGCCCGGCGAGCTCATGACGTTTGGGTTTTCGCCGATGACAGGACGGTTTCCGAAAAGGAAGGGATAGAGGGACTCACCTTGTAAGCCGAACACTTCGACGCGCAAGATTGTCTAGATATACCTCGGCATTGGAGGCTAGTCCAGGGGCTACTGAGGGAGTACTAGTCTAAGGGGTCCTCATATGTCTGACCTATTTCTCATGGGCCAAACTATGTGGGCCGTTGGATGATCATTGGATGATCAAGGGCCCCGTCGCCAGGGTGGAAGTTTCAAGGAGCGGTGGCCTGTCCTCCAAGTTGTTCATAGTAGATAGGCATGTTTTTCCTTCGTTGTACAACCGACCATGTGTGAACCCTAGGTACCCTCGGCGTCTATATAAGCCGGAGGGTTTTAGGTTGTAGGGGACAGAAAAACTCATCTAGGGTTCAGCTATTCGATCTCGAGGTAGATCAACACGGTAACCCTCATACCATCAATACAGTCAAGCAGGACGTAGGGTATTACCTCCATAGGAGGGCCCGAACCGGGGTAAACATCGTCACCTTCATCTCCTGTTACCATCGATCCTAGTCTCATAGCTCGGGACCCACTGAGCAAGATCCGCCGATTTTGACACTGACAACCGGGCCACATCGACGATGGAGCCAAGCCCCGTGCAAGGAAACTAAGTCGCGTCACTACAAGTAGGCTACCGGAGATTTAAGAGAAATAAACAGAGACAAAGGTAATATGCAAAAGGTTGACACCCACAGGGCCTGAGTTCTTCTTAAACTATTACAGGTACCAGGAAAAGGAGGCAGGGGAAGTCTAGGCGGAGGAGTCGTTGTCGCCGTCCGAGTTGCTGGCCGCCACAGCGCCGAAGCCGCCCTCCCCTCCGGGAGCGGCACCTGGATGAACCGCTCCACCATGGACTCCACGTGAGGGTGCACCTCGTTCCAGAGGGGCCTCTGGAGCCCCTTAGACACCCACTCCATGACGCGCTAGAGGTCGAGCTCCGGGCCGATGCGGCGCAGGTTGGAGAAGACGCGCGTCAAGACAAGATCCAGGAGGTCGCGCGCGTCGGCCTCTCTGTCCGCGTTGATGGGGTAGACGCCGGTATCTAGCGTCTCCACCACCCGGTGGAAGAAGTTGAGGTAGCCCCTGTCGCCTTGCACGTTGGGAAGAGCGAGGGCTTCCCAGACGAACCGGCTCACCGTGTCGGTCGCGTGGTGGGCAATGTCGAGGTACTCCTTGGCACGCTGGGACTCCAGGATCTTGGCGTAAGCCGCCTCGTCCTTCGCGGCCTGCACAACGTCGGCAACCTCCTTAACATGGGCTTGGAGGGACGCCAGCTCTGCTCTGGCCTTTGCTTCGCCCTTGAGGGCGGCTTGGAAGGCGGCGTCGGCGGTCGTCACTTGAGCCAGCAGCGCGGCTATCTCCTCCTAGAGCTCACCGAGCTTGCGTTTCTTGGCCGCAGGCACCCTAGAAGAAGAGGAGGATCAGGTCCGGAGCTTCGGACACGACAACTAAGAGAGGGGAGGCAGCAAAGCACTCACTCAGCCACCATGGCCCAGCACCGGCGAACCTATGCTGGCCTCGATAGCCCACGCCACTACCTTCGGAAGAGGGTGAAGGAGGTGACAGCCCCGCCCGCTTCCCCGCACCGGCGGTGCTTCCTCTAGACGCCATGGGAAGAGGGAGAAGCTAAGAAGAGGAAGAGGGTTTTCTCTAGAGCTACAGGAGAAGACAACTACTTTGAGATGGCAAGACCCCCCAGGAGGGCAAATCTATAGGCGTGGCCGAGGCCACGAGGCTTCCTGAGAGAGCAGGCGACATGCGCCCCTCGAGCATCGAAAAGCCAACAAGATCGGCGCTCAACCCTACTTCAATCGTCTCACCTGGCACTGATGGGTAACATCCGTGTGTCTCGAGGGGTGGAAGCCCAAGGAAGAGGCAACATTCAAGGAAGGGTGATGATGGCTGGCGTAGTGCACGGCCGTCGCGTTGGTTTGACTTGGGGCGGTTCCCGATGCCCTCGGGGATTAGAGGCGTCAGCGCCCGGGCATGCAGCGCGTGTCGAGCCTGGCTCGCAGGCATGGTGGGCCTGCGATGCTTCAAGCTGTCCTTGACGGCTTCGCCAGAAGCCAGCTCGTGCGTGCCTTTGGCTACTGTCGGTGTTCTGAGAACAGCGGTACCCAGACCTGCGTGCCTACGGCCTAGGGTGTGGCCCACCTCGTCAGTCAAGCGCAGCCTGGTGAGGCCATACTCAAGATAAGGCCCTTGTGAGGACCTGAACTCGCGAGGGAAGCATCACCAAGACCAGTGAAGGCGGGCCTCCTCGGCCCCCTCCAGAGTGGCAGAGATCTCTATGCAGCGCCCGACCTCGAAAGGCCAAGGATGATGCAAGGTAGGATAGGCGGGATAGGTTCCCAAAGCGTCCCTCAAAGGTTTCCATTCCGGTGCAACGAGACCACGAGCACGAGGCCAGCACGAAGGATGTCATCGCTGATCCCACCTTTGCGTCATCGACAACCACTTTGTAGGCGAAGACCACCTTTCGTCAGGGTAAAGATGTACTTTGTCCCCCTTTGAATTTGGCCATTGTGGGATCCCTTTCTGCCAAAGAGATAAGGGAAGCAGACCCAGGGCACTGTAAATAGAGGGTAGGCTGCACCGTAGGAAAGGAGGAACAATAGAGAGACAACCGAAGAGAGGCAACACCACCAGATCCCTTGCGTGAAGCAAAGCACCATTGTACTAGTTCATCCACCAAGCTCCTCGTGAGGCAATCCACCAAAGCAGGAGTAGGGTATTACGCTTTGTAGTGGCCCAAACCTGGGTAAATCATTGTGTGCATCTGCTTCCTCGTCATCGTGCGAGTTCATCATAGAAACCATCGAGTAACGAGCTACATAGGGCGAGGCTGTAGGGGATCTTCGCGCATGCCCCTATGTTCGAACTTCCTTTGATTTTGTGGAGCAAAAAATCTGACACTATAATACCTTCAAGCGTGGGTTATCGGCATCCAAACCGGCATCTTCTTCTTCGGCCGGCCACTCCTTTTGGGGCTTGAAAAGTGCCTTCCATAAATTCTCGTGAGTTGTGCAGAAGAACTTGTGCACAGTGGCTGGGTCACTAGGCGTGTAGGCCCACATCTGGGTCTCCCGACGCTGGCAGGGCAGGAGATGGCAGCGGGGCATAACCTAGACCACGTTGGTCAGCGCGATATTGGCCTCCACCATTTTTGTGATGCGCCTTTGCAGCGCCTTCACTTCGGAGGTAGACCCCCAATCAAGGCCCTTCTTCATCCACGAGGTTAGCCTCGTGGGGGGTCGGGATCTAAATTCAGTTGGCGTCAACCAACCCGTGTCCCGTAGTTCACTGATATAGAACCACTCCTTCTGACAGACCTTCATGGTGTCTATGAAGGTGTCGTCCGGTCGTCCGACCCGCGGGAGCTTGCTGATTACCGCCCCGCCGTAGTCAGCATGTTAACCGTTGATCGTCTTCGGCTTCAAATTGAAGTCCTTGAGCCACAGGCCAAAATGCGGTTGTGTCACACCCTGTGTTTGTATCACTTTGTTATGCTTTGATTTAGAAAATTTGGAACCAATTAAAACTTTTGAGCACATATGCTTGTTTGAATTGTTGCTTGTTTGATTGATTGTGTATGTCACTCTTAGGTTCTACCCCTCTCTAAACTCATCTTCCTTGACCCAAAAATCTTGGCCAAGGATCATACCATGAGTATAGTACCTAAAAATATTTTTTATCAAAATTTATTTTGACCAAAAAGGATTTATTCAAAGTAGGTTTTCAAAGCCCCTGAGTTGAGTTTTGCACTACAAGTCCTCAAATTGAGTGGATCCCTTTTCCCCAAAGGATTTATTTTGAACCTAATATATATATGAATTTCCAAAACCACCAAATATTATTTTTAATGCTTATTTTCCTATTTTATTTAAAGGCTTTTTATTAAGGCCAAAAATGGTCTTTTGTAGGGAAAAATTATTTAAATGCTTTAAAAATATTTCAGAAAAATTATGGAAACGCAGTGGGTATATATTTGCATATATATAAGTTTCAACATATGGTCATGTTCAGAATCATGGGCAAAACAACTAAAACCCCTTTTTGCCCAAATCAAGATTTTGAAATATCTATATAGGAAATATCCTCAATAAACTCCAAGAAAATTCTAGCAAATCACACATGTTATATGTGTTTATATTGCAAAGTTTCATCTTAACCACTATTGATTTGATTCACCAAAATATTCCAAAACCATTCTTGTCCAGAGTCAAATTTGAACAACTTTACATTGTGAAGTATCTCCTATTGATGTCAAACTTTGTGGGCATGTCCTAATCCCCAAATGATGATGCTACACGAAGTGGTGCATCAAGGAGAATGGAAATGCATACCTAGTTCTACCGGAATCTGATTCTCTTGATTTCTAGGGTTTTACAAAGTTACATTGTGAACTTTCTTCAAATCTTCTCAAACTTGGTGATTAACCCTATTTCTAACCACCATTTGACCATGTTTAATCTCAAGTCAAGCAAACTCCATTTTCTTACCCAATCATTGATGCAACACCTCCTGCATGTTTGGTAAAAACATGTTTTGACCCCCTTCTGCTGTTCTCCTTCATTTCAAATTTCTACCACAACTCCACCTTGTGGTAATTTACCTCCAGCAACTCTTGCATGGGCTCAGCTCAATTATTGGTAGGTGAAACCCCATTTTTACCTCTCTAGACAACCCCTTTTCTCTCTCCCTTTGCCTCTCTCCTTCTCCCTTGACTTTCCAAGGCATCCATTGCCTCACCCATGCTTGCTTACACCCCCTTGATCCCCTAGACATGGTAGGCCATGTAGAAGCTGCCAAGGACATGCCATGGCATGCCAAAACAACACTTCAGAGTGCGCTACAGTGCCCGACCGCACTGTAGCCGCCACCCACTCCATGGCCCCGACAGCCTCGGGCCTCCCCCTCTCACCACTTGGTCGCCTCGACGTCCAGGACATGCCTCCCTGTCGGCCCCTCCTCTCTCCTCCTTCTTCCCCCTCCTCTCGTGCATGCCCGATGCCACCCACTCCAGCCACTCCTTGTCCAAGCCGTGGGGCCCTCTTCGAGCTTGTCCCACTCTTGCTCTCGCTCCCCATCATCCTAAGCGAGCCCTACGGACACCGCACAGAGCCCAAGGCCCCCCTTATGTGGCCATCCGAGCTATTCCTACAGGCGACCATGGGTTTTTGAAATCACTATATGCTCCCTTGGTTGTTTTGATAATTCATGACAGCATACATTGTCTTTTGGACTAATACCTTCATCTAGTGTATTTCATATAAATTCCATAGAGCAAGATGGGTTGGCAAAAAGGAGTGTGGAGAGTATCCCCATGAAGAACAAGGAGAAGGAATAGCATTAGCCAAGCTTCAAGCAAGAGGACCCTACATTTTACCTTTTGTGAGAAATCACTTTGAGTCCATAGGAAAGCCAATACTATTAAAAGGGGGTAAGGATTTGTTGGTGAAAAAAATGCTCATACGTGCACAAGTGATAGTCACCATATAAACCCACAAGATCTTCCACAAAAGTCTGTCCAAAGCCAAAGATGCAAAATCGGTGAAACAACACTTTCCACTCGGTGCTACCGATTCCCAGCCTCAGAAAGACTCAGCCAAACCCTAGCATTTTGGTCCAACCGGTTCTATTTTTGTGCCACCGAGTTTGGGTTGCCAACTTCCTGTTACGCAAGTTTACAAAATCATTCCCACTAACTTTTGTGAATCAGCATCATCAAGATTGGCAATCTGACTTTTGGTCACCTTATCGGTGCAACCGGATTTTTCTGTATCGGTCCCATAGAGATTCAAAAGTTGCTACCTTTGAGGCAACTCGGTACCACCAAGATTTACACATCGATGTCATCGAGTCTGACTTATTAGGTGTAATGGTTGGGTTTTTGGAGATGCCTATATATATATCCCTCCACCACCATTCACTCGCAACTGAAGCACTCAGAACAGTTCCCCACTCATACTTACTGATTTTCTGAGAGAGAGCCACCTACTGATGTGTTGAGATCATGCCATTCCATTCCTACCAAATGAATCTTGATCTCTAGCCTCCCCAAATTGCATTCCACCCAATCTACCTCTTCCACCAAGCCAAATCTATGAGAGAGTGATTGTGTGTTGAGGAGTCTACCATCTTGAAGCACAAGGGCAAGGAGTTCATTGACATTATCGACCCTATTACCTTTTGAAGGGTGGTGCCTCCTAGATTGGTTAGGTGTCACTTGGGAGCCTCCTACTTTGTGTTGTGGAGTGAACCAAGAAGTTTGTAAGGGCAAGGAGATCGCCTACTTCGTGAAGATCTACCCCGAGCTAGGCTAGTCCTCTGTGGACATAGGCCGTCATGGTATAGTAAATGTTGTTTCTTTGTGGAATCCTTCATGGGTAGAGCCCTCCATGGACACTCGCTACAGTTACCCTCTATGGGTTGAAGACTCCATAAACATGGACGTACGATAGCACCACCTATCGGAACCACGGGAAATATAGTTTTGTGCCTCATGCATTTTATCTCTCTATATCTACTCCTTACTTCCATGTGCAATGTGTTTACTTTCCGCTGGTATACTTGATGAATTGCATGTGTAGGGTGTTCTAGACTTGCTATCTATGCTAAAACTTCCAACCCTTGGACTTATGCTTGTGGCAGTTTTAAATTCCTGCTAGTAGTCTATCCCCCCCTCTACACATACTCTTCTAGTGATCCCGCAATTGGTATCAGAGCATTGGTCTCCATTGCTTCGGTTTCAACACCATGGAGGCAGATGGATGTGTCTAGTGTGGAGCGTTTGTATTGTAGAGTGCCCATTCTTGATGGTGACTACTATAGTCAATGGAAGAATGCCATGATTAATCTATTTGATAAATTCCATTTTAGAAAACATATTGAAAATCCCTATGTGCTCCCTGATGATGAATTGCATCCCACACACGAAGAGGAAATTGACATGCTTGGTAACCTTAGGACTGTCAATCTTATTGTTAGAGGCTTACCTAGATTCGTGCTTTCTCAATTGAAAAACTTTGAATGTGCTTATACTTTGTGGGCTGATTTGGAGAAACGATATCCAAATCTTTCATTAGGTAATCTTGATGAAATTCTTCATAAAACTGTTGCTTTTCACAAAATGAAGCCTAATGATCCAAACTTTGATAAAGGCCTATTTGAGCTCCGTGATCCTATGCATGCTAAAGGAGATGTCACAACTATCAACAATATTATTACTGACGCCATTCACATTCATAAACTTGAACATTGTCATGGTTACGATTCTAACGAATCTCTCAGTTTTCATGACGAGGAGATTCCACCAAATGATGACAATGAAGAACATGGCTACTATGATGAAGATGAGTTGTTTGATATCGAGCATGAAAAGATCATGAGGAATCTAAGTCTAATGGCAAACTTCAAGGATTACATGTCCGATGGAAAAGAGTGGATTCTCTTCAGTGGATGCATAGATCACATGACTGGCGATAAAGACATGTTCCAAGAGATCACACCTAATCAAGGTTTTCAAAGGTACGTGACCTTTGGAGACAACTCTAAGGGTAAGGTACTTTGCCTTGGTAAGGTGGCCATATCTCATGAAAGCTCTAATCAAATGTGATGCTTGTTGAATCCCTTGGGTACAATCTTCTTTCTGTATCTAGACTAGTAGACTTCGATTTCAATGTGCTATTTACCAAAGTATATTAACAAGTGTTTCGATTTTTTAATCATAAAATTGTGTTTATAGGTATTCATAGAGGTGTTCTATACATTGTTGATTTCACTAAAAATGCCCAACCTCGTACTTGTCTCATTGCAAAATCTTCTAAAGGTTGGCTATAGCATAGAAGGCTTGGACATGTAGGCATGCGCAATCTAGATAAGCTTATCCAGTGTGATCATATTCTTGGTTTTAAAGATGTTATCTTTGACAAAGATAGACTTTGTAGCGCTTGTCAAGCAGGAAAGTAAGTAGGTGGAAGTCATCCGGTCAAGAACTATATGACCAGTAGGAGACCACTCGAACTACTTCATATGGATATCTTTGGTCCCAATGCTTACAAGAGTCTCGGTAGAAACTCTTATGGTCTAGTTATAGTTCATAATTTTTCCAGTTTTACCTGGTATTCTTTCTTGATGATAAGTCACAGGTACAAACGATCTTCAAGAACTTCGCACGCAAAGTGCAAAATCAGTTTGAAGTGAAGATCAAGATGGTTCGAAGCGATAACGGATTGGAGTTCAAGAACACCCATGTGGATACCTTTCTTGATGAAGAGGGTATTTCACATGAGTTCTCGGCTACATACACACCTCAACAAAATGGAGTTGTTGAGATAAAGAACCGGACCTTCATTGAGAAGGCAAGAACGATGCTTGACGAATACAAGATGCCAAGAAACTTTTGGGCAGAAGCCGTGGAAATAGCATGTCATGCCACAAACCGACTCTAGTACACAAGCTTCTTGGTAAAACGACATACGAGCTTCTCACCGGTAACAAACCCCAAGTTGGATACTTTCGGGTATTTGGCTCTAAGTGTTACATTCTTGATAAGCATTGCTGTGCTAAATTTTCTCCCAAATCTCATGAAGGTTTCCTACTTGGTTATGGATCGAACTCTCACACCTACCGTGTCTACAACAACTTCACTCGGAAAGTTGAAGAGACGGTAGATGTGAAGTTTGCTGAGTCTAATGGTTCGCAAGTCGAACAATTGCCAAATGATGTTATCCAAGACTTGCCCATCGGCAAGATTTGTCCCATGGAGAAGAAGGAAAGCACTTCATACACCCAAGAGGAATCTCCTACTTCAGATCAAGGCTACCGACAATACGACATGGAAGCATCCACAAGCGGTACATGACAAGATGAAGATGAGGAGGAAGTACATCATGAAGATCCACCACAACCTGCTTCACCACCACCTCAAGGAGATGACCACGTCGACAACAATGGAGATGAAGGTGATGATGCTAAACAAGAAGCTCCACCAACTAAAAAGCCAAAGCTACCCCGAGTTCGAGCACAAGTGACCAAGAACCATCCCCTAAACTAAATCTTTGGTGACATACAAACAGGGAGGATCACTCACTCTAAAACTCGCTTGCTAACTTCTTTGAGCATTACTCTTTCATCTCTAGTATTGAACCATTTAAGGTTGAACAAGCTCTTGAAGACGCGGATTGGGTGAATGCTATGCATGAAGATCTTCACAACTTCGAAAGGAACGAAGTGTGGACACTCATGGAGAATCCCAAGGACGAGCAAAACATCATCGACACGAAATGGGTATTTCGGAACAAGCAAGGTGAGGAAGGTCAAGTCGTTCATAACAAGGCTCGCCTCGTAGCCCAAGGATACACGCAAGTCGAAGGTATGGACTATGGTGAGACCTACGCCCCCGTTGCTAGACTAGAAGCCATTCAAATTCTTATTGCTTATGCTAATCACCATGATATCACGCTTTACCAAATGGATATTAAAAGTGCATTTTTAAATGGTGAGATTGAAGAAGAGGTATATATTAAGCAACCACCTAGATTTGTAAATCCTAAGAAACCTGACCACATTTACAAACTTCGCAAAGCTTTATATGGTCTTAAGCAAGCTCCTCGTGCTTCGTATAAATGCCTAACAAAGTTTCTTATTGAAAAAGGATTTGAAATTGGTAAAATTGACGCAACCTTATTCACAAAGAGAGTTAATGGTGAACTATTTGTGTGCCAAATTTATGTGGATGATATTATCTTTGGATCTACCAACCCACGATTTAGTGAGAAGTTTGGAAGGTTGATGTCAGAGAAGTATGAGATGTCTATGATGTGTGAGCTGAAATTCTTTCTTGGTCTACAAATCAAGCAAATTAGAGAAGGTACATTCATCTCTCAAACAAATTACACCAAGGACTTAACCAAGAAGTTCAACATGCAAGAGTGCAAAGGTATGAAAACTCCCATGCCCACTAGCGGACACGATGATCTCACTAAGGAGGGTGAACCGGTTGATCAAAAGTTTTATCGATCAATGATTGGTTCATTGCTTTATCTATGTGCCTCCCATACCGATATTATGCTTAGTGTTTGCATGTGTGCTAGATATCAAGCTGCTCCTAAAGAATGTCATCTTAAGGCTCTTAAACGCATTGTGAGATACTTGATACGTACACAAAACTTTGGCATTTGGTATCCCAAGGGATCTTCTTTTAATATTGTTGGCTACTTCGACTCGGACTATGCCGGTGACAAGGTTCATAGAAAATCCACCTCGGGTACATGTAAATTTCTTGGTAGATATCTTGTGTCTTGGTCCTCCAAGAAACAAAACTTTCTATCTCTATCTATTGCCGAAGCTGAATATATTGTTGTTGGATCATGTTGTGCTCAATTATTATGGATGACACAAATTATGGAATCAATATTAAAAACGTTCCATTAATTTGTGACAATGGAAGTGCTATTAAGATTGGTCATAATCCTGTGCAACATTCTCGAACCAAGAATATTCAAGTTCGACATCATTTCATTCGTTATCATGTTGCCAAAGGAGATGTTAATCTTAAGCATGTTCATACTAATAGGCAATTGACCGACATCTTTACTAAGCCACTTGATGAAAAAGTGTCTTGTCATTTGAGGAGTGAGTTGAACATCATTGATGCTTCAAACTAGAGCTAAGCTCACTTGGATGCATGCAAGGGGGTGAGTTTCATTGTTTATTCCATGCTACTAACTAGTATATCATATCTTGGAATTCTATTCCCCCTTGTCTTGCATCTAACCCTTTTGTAGGTACTTGGAAGAACAACACTCCACAATATTACCATCAACTTGTATCTTAAGCGATCTTGTCATGACCAAGTATACACATTCTCACTTTGATGATGGAAGTAAGAAGACAACAAAACATATCCTTGATAGATATATACCTAAATTGCTAAATCTCAATTGGTATCATGTCATTTGGATATATTATGTTCTTCCCTGCGTGACTAACCCATGTAGGTGAAAAGTGAACGAAAATAACAAGGATTGGTCCCAACTCAAGATGAACTTCATCAACTTCGAGCATCCTCATCAAGTTCACCTACAAGCTATGCCAACAACATCATTCAAAGGTATGTACTCATATCCTTGATATAGCTTTACTCCAAGTCATGGGATAAAGCAACTCAAGTGATATGAAGACATTAAAATGCTTAATCGAAAAATGGTAACCCATTTTGATCTTAACGATGAGGATGACCTCTGATCAAGTATTCTTGCTTGGCTCATAAGTCAATATACTCAAATATAGGTGACCTAGTCGCCGCCCATCATCTAGATAAGAATCTTGTTTGGTTCATTCTCTATTGCCAAATTCATGGAACCTTTCAAATCTTTTCTAGTTGATACCTTTTTCTAAATTACCTGTATATTATCTAAAATTGGTATCCCTTAATTTGCAAATCATTTGTTTTTCTTCCCTGGTTAATTTTCATTTACAACTTTATCTTTGGTTCAAATTTTCACATTTGCCAAGTTTTTGTTTTAGGGTATTTTACATCTGTGTCCCTAACTGGAACCCACTACATATATTTGCCCCTAATTTCAAAGCCTGCTCAAATTTGCCCCTTCGTCGTTAGGTGCCCTTACAGAAATGCCCTTTTGCGTCGTTACCATCCGGTCAAAGCCGGTCAAAGGGCTTTGACCGTCCTGGAAAAAATAGCAAAAAAATCTAAAAAATCTAAAATTTTGTGGGATCAAAGATACTCAGGTTCACAAGATGTGTGCAAATTTCCATACTGTTTGGACATTCCAGGAGATCGTAGCAAAGAAAAAACAGTAAATATGTGCGCTCATGAACAGTAAATTCAAAAAAAATATGCAAGAAAATTCAAAAAAATATGAAAAAATTTGGCATCAAAAAGTCTCGGGTCTGCAAGTTGTGTGCAAATTTCTGTTGTGTTTGGACACTATAGGAGCTCGTGGAGAAAAAAACAAAATTTGACTCGCAAAAAAACTTTAGAAAAATGACTATTTTTTTTGCTAGAGCTCCTCACATGTAATTTGATCAGAAAAACTTGCAAGCACCTTGTGCACCCAAGCATCCTTCATGCCAAAAAATCAATTTTTTTGAATTTTTTTGCTATTTTATTTCAAATTTACTGATCACAAGAGTACACATTAACTTTTTTTCTCACCACAAGCTCCTGGAATGTCCACAAAGAACAAAAATTTGCACGCACCTTATGCACATGAGTGTTTTCGATCTCACAAAATTATAGATCTTTTAGATTTTTTTGCTATTTTTTTTAGGACGGTCAAACCTCTTTGACCGGACGGTAATGGAGCAGAAAGGCATTTCTGTAAGGGGACCTAACGGCAGAGGGGAAAATTTGAGCAGGCTTTTAAATTAGAGGCATATATGAGTAGGTGGTTTTGGTTAGGGATAGAAATGTAAATGTCCCTTTGTTTTATGCCTCAAAGACTCCGATTCAAAAGGCTCGGTTCTACCGATTTAGGAGAAAAGTTGCACAACACCACATTGGTAAAACCGACAATTTTGCCTCGGAGCCACCGACTTTCTATTTTACTTCAGTTTGTATTTGAATATGTAGATCTTTGTGTTTATTTTGTGATTTTTCAATCCTTCGATGATCCCTTATCTTAAAAAAAACCAAAAAGGAGGAGAAGTTCTACAAATTCTCAGTTTAGCCAAAGGGAGAGAAATTATTTCCACTGATTCCCTCATTTTTTCATGATTTTCATATTCTATGAATTCTACATTCTATGACCCTTGTTCTCAAGGGTCCCTTCTTAATCAATGATCCCTCTATCTGACCCTATATCTAAACTTTTTGGCAATTAATGCCAAAGGGGGAGAATATACAAAGCTTCAAAGCTAAAGAGGGAGATACATGCTTATTCAAAGGGGGAGATATAATTTGGGTGAGATATAATTTAGGGGGAGAGAAGAATATCAAATTTTATACTTATATGAAAAAGGGGAGAATACCAAAGTAGGGGGAGAAAAATATGTTTTGGAGATAGATCTGTTTATTGCTAAGATTCAAAGGGAGAGGATGACCTACATTTTCATATCTAGGGGGGCTTCTAAATGATCTTGGAGACATATCAATTCTAAGGAATACTACCTTCTATATGTTCTCCATATCTTGGTATTTTTGAGTTATATTACTTTTGATTGGTAGAATACTCTTGTGTTTCCTAACATTGTTTTCTCAAGTGTATTTCTACTGCTAGAATGCTCAAGAACTCAAGGTAAGTATATGAATCATATCTTTGATCAAGATGATCTCTTGATTCCTGCACATATTGTTTGCAAGTGTGATGTATTGATCAAGGAAATAACTCACTCATATACATTTGATGCATATAGCCAAGATACACATGACTTGTTATATCCCTTCTAATACATGTGTGTCAATGCATTCCAAAGCAACTATCCTTTAAAGGGATTGCACACATTTAGGGGGAGCAAGTCCAAGTCATGTGTCTCTCAAAGTCTTCATTATATACATGCATATCTTTATTTGAAGATTTTATTGTATGTTGTCATCAATTACCAAAAAGGGGGAGATTGAAAGCACTATATGCTCCCTTGGTGGTTTTGATAATTCATGACAACATACATTGTCTCTTGGACAAATAGTTTCATATAGTGTATTTCAGATAAAGTCCATAGAGAGAGATGGGTTGGCAAAAAGGAGTGTGGAGAGTATCCCCATGAATAAGGAGAAGGAATAGCATTGCCAAGATTCAAGCAAGAGGACTCTACATTTTACCTTTCGTGAGAAATCACTTTGCGTCCATAGGAAAGCCAATACTATTAAAAGGGGGTAAGGTTTTGTTGGTGAACAAAATGCTCATACGTGCACAAGTGATAGTCACCACATACACCCGCAAGCTCTTCCACAAAAGTCTGTGCAATGCCAAATATCCAAAATCAGTGCAACCAACACTTTCCACTCGGTGCTACCGATTCCTAGCCTCAGACAGACTCAGCCAAACCCTAGCATTTCGGTGCAACCGATTCTATTTCGGTGCCGCCGAGCTTAGGTTGCCAACTTCTTGTTACACAAGTTTACAATTTCGGCCCCCCAAGTTTTGTGAATCAGCATCATCAAGATTGGCAATCTGACCGTTGGTCACCTTATCGGTGCAACCAAGTATTATGGCTCGGTCGCACCAAGATTCAAAAGTTGGTACCTTTGAGGCAACTCGGTACCACCGAGATTTACACATTGGTGTCACCGAGTCTGACTTATTAGGTGTAACTGTTGGATTTTTGGAGATGCCTATATATACCCCTCCACCACCACTCACTCGCAAGTGGAGCACCCAGAACAATTCCCCACTCGTACCTACTGATTTTCTGATAGAGAGCCACCTACTCATGTGTTGAGATCAGGACATTCCATTCCTACCATATGAACCTTGATCTCTAGCCTCCCCAACTTGCATTCCACCCAATCAACCTCTTCCACCCTACCAAATCTGTGAGAGAGTAATGTGTGTTGAGGAGTCTATCATCTTGAAGCACAAGAGCAAGGAGTTCATCGAAATTATCGACCCTATTACCTTTTGCAGGGTGGTGCCTCCTAGATTGGTTAGGTGTCACTTGGGAGCCTCCTACTTCGTGTTGTGGAGTGAACCAAGAAGTTTGTAAGGGCAAGGAGATCGCCTACTTCATGAAGATCTACCCCGAGTTAGCCTAGTCCTTCGTGTATGTAGTCCATCCTAGTATAGTCAAGGTTGCTTCTTCGTGGAACCCTCCATGGGTAGAGCCCTCCATGAACTCTCACGACCATTACCCTCCGTGGGTTGAAGACTCCATAAACGTGGGCGTATGATAGCACCACCTATCAAAACCATGGGAAAAATCCCTGTGTCCCTCATGCATTTGATCTCTCTATCTCTACTCCTTACTTCCATGTGCAATGTCTTTACTTTTCACTGCTATACTTGATGAGTTGCATGTGTAGGGGTGTTCTAGACTTTCTATCTATGCTAAAACTGCCAACCCTTGAACTTATGCTTGTTTTAGTTTTAAATTGCTGCTAGTAGTCTATCCCCCCCCTCTAGACATACTCTTCTAGTGATCCCACAGCTTCGTCCACGGTGAAACTCGGGATCACTATTTAAGCGAGCCCTACACCCCTCTCTCCCCTCTGGTCGCCCCCTCTAGCATCCAATTGCCCCCTGTGCCACCCAATCATCCTCCCCTATCTCCGTGCTCAACACGAGCTGGAGCTCCACCACCTCGAGCTGTCGACCTCCGGCCTCGTTTCCTCTCCCCGTGGTCCTCTCTCTCTCCCCTGATCTCTTTGCCCCCTTTTACCATGACTATTGCAGCTCGGAGCGGCTGTTCCCACCTCGAGCCGAAGCTCCTCCACTCGGGTTTGACGTCGTCGGCGATTCCGTCACCTCCGGCACCATGCGATTAGCGACGCTCCCCTTAGCATGCCTGGACCATCGACATGCCTCGCCGTCGACTGCACCGTCGCCGGTGAGCTCCTCCGCTCCCTGTTGCGAGGTGAGGGATTACTGGTGGTGCCCACATGCCATACCATCATCGGGCCCACGGGTAGGTTTAAATAAAACCTGCTGCGCGCGTTGAATCCCCCTGGGCCGGCTCAGCTGCGGCCGTTTTGGCCCAAGTGCTCTGTTTCTTTTCCTTTTGTGTTGTTTAAAAATCTTGCAAAACAACCAGGGGATTAAATAAAACTCCAATTCCAATAATTCTTCCACCTAAATTCTTGTAATAATATGTAGTATTTTAGAGTGCCATTTGTATATTTTTGAAAACCTTTTATGTACTGCTCTATTTTAAAACCTCTTTTAGGCATTTTTAGCCTCTCTTATAAATAGTTTTGAAAACCTTTTTAACTTCAAAACCCTAGACAAATATTCTTGGAATAGTTTGTAGTATTTATCAGAGTAGGGTAGCATTTTAGAAGTAGAGTTTTTGCTCTGTTTTTGTGTGATGCTTATTATTATCGTTATTTATCATGATGATAGATTGTGCCACTGACGAGGAAGTTGGACCCAAAGACTTTGAAGACCCCCAAGACTTTTTTGATCCAAGCAAGCAGCCCTTTGACCATGACTAAGAACCCTTTAATTTGCATGGCATATGTCACTTATTTCCGTGATGTTGATCATGTTGATGTTGTGACCACTTCGGTGGGATGCTTCCGGTACTTTACTATTGATACTTGCATCGTGCATGACCCTACCATTCTTATGAGGGTTGTGCGGGTGGGAGTAGTTAGGTTGCTAGTAGTTGCTATGCAAGTGGGATGGGAATATGCATGGTGATGGAAACTAAAATGATATTAGAGACTTTTCGAAAACGCCGTCAGGTGCCACTAATGCCCAAGGGAGATGATGATGAGCTAGGTAGCCCCTTGATAAAGAAGTGGTGTACCGGAGCAAGTGAGTGTGAGTGTTTTCGAAAACGAATTAGATTTAAGATTTGTTGACCGTCCCAACCTTACATGTACAACCACTATACCCCTTATGGGATGGGGCTTTGCTGATTACTTTGGTGGGTACTAGCAGAGACCCACATTACTAGTTGCGGCATTGACATGGTCACTCTCAATACAGGGTCGTGCCTTATAGGGCGACCATGCGCTGTCTTTACAGGCACTAGGCACACCTCATGGATGATACCTGTGATCTATATCATAAGAGATGGCACCAATGAGTGTACTCTTTGTTTAGTATCACTAGGGGAAAGGCATTGTTTGTGTGCTTACCTCGGGTATGTTATATACCGCGAGTCGCGGATGATACAGAAGTTCCCCGAGTCTTGTGGGTAAAGCGTGCAACCTCTGCAGAGTGTCAAACTATTAGAATAGCCATGTCCACAATCGAGGACAGTTAGGTGGTGTTGCTTAAACTATGTCCAGATGTTTTCACAAACTAGTGTGAGTGTGTTGGTGGAAAAATGTGATACCTGAACTGAGTCCGATGAATTATCTTGATGATGAACATGAGATGTTCAACCCCTGCTTATGATGATATCTGTGACTTATTCACGTGAACACCTGTCTATGATTGATGCTTGCTTACTTAAGTTACTTGATCATGTCATTGCACTCAAAACTAGCTTTCTGCAAAACTTACCTACTTAGTGTTATATCATGCTTTGTTATACCTTGTTCCACAACTTGGGTTGCTTGCAATTACATTCAAAGTACTCATTGGCTTTCCACTGGTTATTTAATTGGCCATGTATGGAACAAAAGAAATATGGTGAAGAGTTTGTTGGTGATGAACATGCGAACTAGGTCGCTTCCTAGTCAGAATGCCTGTAGGTTAAGGCAGATGACATGGGTGTACGCTTTTGATCAAGATTTACGCTGCTAGTTATGTTTAAGTGTTTGGCCCTTGCGACCCTATCTATGTAAGACTTGGCCTCGTTGGCCTTTATTTGCGTAAGACGGTATGTAAGGATCTAAGACTCTTGTATTCCAGTTTTATCTGTTCAGTGAGCACTGATCTCTGGGATCACTATGCACGTGCATTCAGTGATCCCGGCCTGTGAGTCGGGGTCCCCCATGAAGCTGGTATCAGAGTCATCCTGACTATAGAAAGCCCTTAGTTAGCATGGATGTTAGTTAGGATAAAGGCCTTTTCAAAATTGTGCCTAGTTACTAGGTGCAACAAATTCTATGCCTCTCTTCTCTTGTAGTCTATTTTAAACTCTTGCTGACCCTCATCCATTCAAAACCTTGTAGATGGCCCTCGTACCCAAAGCCCTCCTAGAATACGGCTTTGCCCTACTCCTTGGGGACAACCTGGAGAAGTGCTAGTTCCACCAACCACCTGTTTTCCTCTACCACGAACACTTGGTCAATGCCATAGCGAAGGAGTATCACGTTGAAGTGTTCATGAAGGCAAAAAACTCCCCGACTAGTTGGTTCTTTGAAGGACCATAGATGGAGACCCTAACACTCGTAGTCGAGACAGCCGCATGCAAGGAACTTGTCCACCTTTGAGGCATCATTCCAGCGATGGCCGATGAGCCCGCTAATCATTACCTACCCATCAGAAAGGACGACATCGACAAAAGTCAGACACTGGTTCCATCCAAGGAGGATGGCGTGCCCCTCAGATTCTAGACTACTTCAGCCTCTCTACCATAGTCTGGTTCACAACCTGATTAAGGAATCTGTGCAGCTTCGCCAGGAACTTCACCACATTCAAGAACTATTCTACCAAACTGCTGACATCTTGTCCCAAGGCCGAGTAGCAACCTCTGTAGTCTCATCACATGTTTCGGGTATGGCAAGCATGGGCATCATGCTAGAAGGAGTCCCAACAAGCAACTAAGTCTTCCTTCCTCTTCGGAGGGAAGGAGAGCACTCCACCACCTGAGTCCGAGAACCCCTAGGGTAGGATCAGTCATGTACCCCTCATGTGAAGTTGAGTTGGTGTAATGGTTCATATGAAACCATGTGTGCTTGTTGTTTGTTTTTGTTGTTTGTGTTCCGATGCAAGTCATGCTTTTGCCTTAGGTAACATGTAAGTGACTCCATCGCCTATCTTATCTTAATAGATATGTTGGTCTTTCGACTTTTATTATACCACACTTGCACTACCAACCCCCTTAGGTGCGCTTTATCCGTTATTTATTTTTCTAGTATGTCCTAGTTATTTGACTTGGCTGCTCCAAACAAGATGGTGACTGCAACCCGCAATAACTCCTTCACCAAACCTGAAGCCAGCAACTCCAGCCAGCAACAGGGAGCTGGTGGGGCTGCTCAGGCTGAAGGACACCAGGAGCAGCCATAAGGCAACATTCCCCCACCACCACCTCCACCGGAGAACATGACCATAGATCAGTTTCTCCAAGTTCTCCGAGAGGAACGCCAAGCCAACACCACTGCTATCCAGCAGATGGCTCAAGCCCTTGTGAACAACCAGCAACAAGCCAGGAATGGCAATGGCCGCTCCACTCTGTCTGAGTTGATGAGGAATTCGCCCCTGACCTTCACCGAGACTGCTGAACCATTGGATGTCGATGACTAGATCTGCACCATCGAGTACCTCCTTGCATTGGTCCATTGCAATGAGGATCGTGATAAGGTGTTGTATGCTTTTCACTACCTCAGAGGTACCGCCAGAGCTTGGTGGAATGGATTCAAGGTCGTGCAAGGCGATCGTGTGATCACCTGGGATAACTTCAAGGAAGGATTCCGCACCGCCCACATTCCTTCTGGGATCATGGCTATCAAGAAGAGAGAATTCCCAGTGTTGAAGCAAGGCAGTGGCTCTGTCAAGGAGTACATGCAGAAGTTCAACCTGCTGCCCAGGTATGCACCTGAAGATGTCAATACAGAGGCTGCTAAGATGGAACACTTCATGGAAGGACTTCAGCAGACCCTGCAGTATCAGCTCCTTGTCTCCGACTATTGGACCTTCTTCGACCTGGTGAACAACACCCTCATGCTGGAAGACAAGCGTCATGCTATAGACGACACACGCAATCGCAAGATGATTAGCAAGGGTAGTTCCAGCAATCAGAAGCCTTACCCCTGGCAGCCAACCCCAGCCAGGCCAGCCTATCAGCCACAACATGCTAGACCTCCTGCGCCTTGTCCGAGATACCAGCCTCAGCAGTATGCCAATCCCAGGACATTTTACAACAACCCCAATAAAAACAACGGTGGCAGGAACAACAACAACAACAACGATGGTAAGGTCACTTGCTTTGGGTGTGGTCAGCTGTGGGAACCCCGACTCATAAGTCGTGATCACCGAATGCATGTGTACACTGATCCAAGAGATCAATGCTCACAGAACACACAGAAGCTAAATAACAAGAGTCTTACATCCACATTTAGCGTCTTACATAAATAAAGACCATGAAGGTCTAGTCTTACATAGGTAGGGTCACAAGGACCAAATACATAAACTTAACAAGCAGCAGAAATCTTGATCGAATGCATGAACCCATGCCATCTGCCTTAAACCTACAGGCATTCTGACTGGGAAGCGTCCTAGTTCGTATGTTCATCACCAACGAACTCTTCAACGTACTCCTGTTCTTCCATGCCTGGCCAATTAAATAATTAATGGCAAGCCAATGAGTACTTTGAATGTACTCGCAAGCAACCCAAGTTGTGGAACAAGGTAATAATGATGCATGATATAGCACTAAGTAGGTAATTTGCGGAAAGCTAATTTTGAATGCAGAGACATGATCAATAACTAGGTAAGCATGCATCAACAGTTGGCAGATATCCATATGTACAAGTTACATATATCATCATAATTAGGGGTTGAACATCTCGTGTTCGTTCATCACATCAAGTCTTCAGACTTGTCTAAAGTACCATCCTTTTATCATCCACACTCACACACACCAAGTTCTAAGAAAACATCTGGACATAGTTTAAGCAGCACCACCCAACTGTCCTTGACCGTGGACACGGCTATTCGAATAGTTTTACAATCTGCAGAGGTTTCGCGCTTTACCCACAAGACTAGGGGAACTTCCGTGTCATCCATGACTCTTGGTACATTATGTACCCGAGGTAAGCACCCGAACAATGCCTTTCCTATGGTGATACTAAGCAAAGAGTCCACTCGTTGGTGCCATCCCTCATGATATACATCACATGTATCATTCATGAGGGCACGCAACGGTGTGCCCGGTGCCTGTAAAGACAACGCATGTCCTTCCACTTCTGGGACGGCCCAGTCTCGAGAGTGACCTCTTCATTCTCGCCACTAGTAATGCGGGCTCCCTAGTAGCACCAACCATAGTAATCAACAAAGCCCCATCCCATAAGGGGTATCATGGTCACACATTTAAGGTTGGGACGGGCGACAAATCTTAAATCTAATCCGTTTTTGAAAACACACCCTCAACTTGTTCTGGCACACCACTTCTTTCCAGAGTGGTCACCCACTCGTCATCATCTCCCTCGGGCATTAGTGGCACCCGACGGTTTTTTTGAAAAGTCTTTGAATTTTTTTCTTCCTTTCCATTGCTATGCATAAATCCCAACCCACTTGCGTAGCATCTATGAGCATCCTATATACACCCACCCGCATAACCCTCATACGGTGGTAGGTTCATGCCCGATGCAAGTGTCAACGGTAAAAGTATCGGAGGCAACCCATCGAAGGGGATGCACCACATCATGATCAATCGTCGAAACAACAAGTGCTATATGTCATGCATGAAAAAGTTGCTTAAAATGGTCAAAGGGTTGCTTGCCTGGCTCAACAAAGTCTTCGGGGTCTTCAAAGTTCGGGTCCAACTCCCTCGTCAATAGCACAATCTATCATTGCGATAAATAACGATAAAATAAGCATCGCACAAAAATAGAGCACACAAGCTAATATTAATAATGCTACCCTGCTCTGATAAATACTAAAAACTATAATAAAAATATTTGCCTAAGGTTTTGTTGTGAAAAATATTTTGGAAATTATTAAACATAGGCAAAACGGTTCTAAATTAGGCTTTAAAATAAAACAATACATAAAAGTTTTTCAAAAATTTATACAAAGGCACTATTAAATTCTATGGAATATTCTAGGAATTTAGGTGGAAAAATATTTTCATTGGAATTAATTTCTGATATGTGGAATTTTTGGAAAATAGAGGGAGAAAGAGAAAGGAAAAAAGGCATTGTGCCTCTCGGGCCAAAAGTACACAGCCAAATCGGGCCAAAAGGGGAACCGACCCAGGGCGAGACGCCACGCGGGCCCAACTTGGCAGTAAGAGAGGAGGGGGTGAGGGTGATAGGTGGGCCCCACCTATCATCCCTCTCCTCGCGACAGAGACGGAGAGGAGCTCACCGGCAGGCACTCCAGCCACGACGGCTCAAGTGGAAGGCACCGGCGCGCTCAGGGGCTTCCCGCGCGTCAATGGGTGGTCGAGGCGGCCGCCAGGGCTAAGGGATTTGCCAGCGAGGGAGAAACCCGCACGACAACAAGGGTTTGGATCAGGCTTGATCTCCCGAGCACGAGGGCGAGGGGACTTAGCATAGGGGAGCGACTAAGGGGAGGAGAGAGCGAAAGGAGAGCAGTGGGAGCTCGGGGGAGGGCTTTTAAAGGCGAGCGCTGGTGCACCGAGGGTGTGGTGCGCCGGTGAGGACAGGGTCGTCGCCACGGGCCATAGGGGTGCTCCGGGCCGTGTCCTGGGAGTTGCTGGGCGTAGTCCACGTCTAGGGGAAGGGAGAGAGAGAGCGGGGAAGGACTCTAGCGCCCGCGCGTGCGAGCTCTTCCATTGGCCGACTCAGGTGGCGTCGTGCGCGAGTGAAGAGGGGGCAGCAGAGGAGGACGGAGGAGGGGCCCGACCAGCTGGCGCCTTGCGGACGACGAGGGGTGGCCAGGGGACATGCTCCCGCATCCCTAGGCTGTCGGGTGGCTCGGGATGGGTGCAGCTACAGTGCGGGCATGCACTGTAGTGTGCTCCAGAGCATGCCTTTGGCATGCCGTTGCATGCGTGCGTGCTCTGGACACGCGTCTGCATGTCCATAAGCTTTTGGATGTTCTGGAAATGCTCTTGGAGCTAGGAGAGGCTAGGAGAAAAAGAAATGGGGTGGGGGAGAGGTAGGAAAGATGCTGCCATGGTCAAACTGAGGGGTAATTGGGGGTTTTACCCCACCCACTCTTGATATGAGGACACACAAGATTTACTAGAGATAGTTGGTAACCCTGAGAGGCTATGGTAAAAATTTCACACAAGGGGAATATAGAAAGGGGTGAAACAGGGACTTCACCATTTCACCAGAAGGTGTTTGATGGGTGTTTGGGCAAGAAAAATCTACCCACTTACTGTGATATTCAACAGGGTCAAATGTTAGGTGAAAATGACATGGATCACCAAATTTGAGCTCAAATGGGCAAAGTTGACAACGGAAACTTTGTGAACCCTAGAAACTAACAGAACCAGGTTTCTATAGATCTAGTTATGCTAAGCTATTACCCTTTATCCACCACTTAGTGTAGCATCATTATTTGGTGATTAGAGCATGTCCACAAAGTTTGGGGTCAAGAGAAGAAACTTCATTATGCAAAGTTGTCCAAATTTGAATCTGGACAGGAAGGGTTTTGGGATGGTTTGATAAACCAAAACAACTTGGATTGATATGAGACTTTGCAAGATCATCACCTATGATAGTGTTGACTTGTTGGAATTTTCCTGGAATTTATTGGGAATATTTCTTATAGAAAGATTTCAAAAGCTTGATTTGGAAAGAAAGGGATTAGAGGGGTTTTTCCCATGATTTGAACATGACCATGTGTTGAAACTCATGTATATGGAGAATATATGTCCACTGAGTCTCCCTAAATTTTCTCAAATATTTTGAATGCATTTAAATAATTTTTCCCTATGAAAAACTATTTTTGGTCCTACTAAACAGCCTTTAAATAAAATATAAAAATAATCTTTAAAATTAATATTTGGTGGTTTTGGGAAGTCATAAATATAGTAGGTTTGAAATAAAGCCTTTGGGAAAGAAGGATCCACCCAATTTGAGGACTTGCAGTGCAAACCTCAACTGAGGGGTTTCTGAAAACCTAATTTGAATAAATCATCTTTGGCCAAAACAAAATTTTATAAAAATAGTTTTGGGCAGTATTCACATGGCATGATCATTGGGTAAGAAGTTTGGGTCAAGGAAGATGAGTATGAAGAGGGATAGAGCCCAAGAGTGCCATACACAAAAATCAACAAGCAAGCAAGCAACAATTCAAACAAGCACAAGCACTGAAAAAGTTTTAATTGGATCCAAATTTTATAAATCCAAACGTAACAAGGTGATACAAACACAGGGTGTGACAGACCTACCTCCCTTACAAGAATCTCGTCCCCGAGATTCCTAGGCTAAGCGCTAAAAAGATAAGGGAACTCAGATCTAAGATAATCTTTACGCTCCTAGGTTGCTTCGGCTTTAGTGTGGTTGCTCCATTGGACCTTGTAGTACTTGATTGTGCAACTTCGGTTGCAACGCTCGGCTTCATCTAGAATGCGAACTGGCCTCTCACGATAAGTGAGATCTGGCTAAAGATCGATGGCTTGATGGTCGATGTCCTTGTAGAGGTCAGGGCGGTTGGGAACTTGCAGGCACTTCTGGAGTTGTGACACATGAAAGACGTTGTGCACGTCCGATAGTTAGGAAGGTGGCTCTAGTTGATAGGCAACTTCTCCTCGTCTTGCAATGACATTGAAGGGGTCGATATATCTGGGTGCATGCTTTCCTTTGACGTGGAAGCGCTTGGTTCCTTTAAGAGGTGTGACTCGAAGATAGACATGATCTCCGTTGTTGAAGCTCAGTTCTCGACGGTGAGAGTCGGTGCAACTCTTCTGTCTTGATTTGGCAGTCTCCAGACGTTCTTGGACGAGTTGTACTTGCTCTTCTGCCTCGCGGAGCATGTATGGTCCAAAAACTAACCCTTCGTCGGTCTCTGACCAGTTGAGGGGAGTAACACACTTGCGTCCATACAACACCTCAAATGGTGCCATCTGAAGACTTGGCTGATAGTTGTTGTTGTAGGAGAACTCGGCAAACGGTAGGCAATCTTCCCACTTGGCTCCATACGCCAAAACATAAGCATGGAGCATATCCTCTAGTATTTGATTTACACATTCTGTTTGCCCACCGGTCTGGGGGTGAAAAGTAGTGCTGAAGGAGAGCTTACTTCCCATAGCTTCTTGAAATTCTTCCAAAATCTTGAGGTGAACTGGGTTCCTCGATCTGACACGATATCCTTTGGAACTCCATGAAGACTTACGATGCGGTTGATGTAGAGGTTTGCAAGCTGGCTTCCATCATAGGTGGTCCTAACGGGAATGAAGTGGGCCAGCTTTGTCAGGTGATCGACAATGACCCAAATTGAATCATGCCCCTTGCTTGACCTTGGTAATCTGGTGATGAAATCCATCCCGACTTTGTCCCACTTCCATTCAGGCACTTTGAGAGGCTGCAATAGTCTAGCGGGTCGCTGATGCTCTGCTTTGACTCTCTGGCATATGTCACATTTGGCAACGAACGTGCCTATCTCCCGCTTCATGCCATGCCACCAGAATCTTGCCTTGAGGTCTTGATACATCTTGGTTCCTCCAGGATCGATGGAGTACGGAGTGTCATGAGCTTCTTGCCAGATCAAGTTCTTTAGCTACTGTTTGTTGGGTATGTAGATGCGATTCCCGAACCATACAACTCCTTCTTCATCCATTGAGAATCCTAGGGCCTTGCCTGCCTTGATCTTCCTCTTGATGCCTTCAATGCTCTCGTGTCCCTTCTGGGCTTCGTTAATATCATCCATCAAGGTAGGCTTTTCTTCGAGGTTGGCGAGGAACCCAGGTGCAACTAGTTACATGCCGAAGCATTCAAGCTCTTCATACAGGGTGGGTAGCCTTTCCTTAATCATAGCATTCAAGGAACAAGCCTTTCTGCTTAAGGCGTCTGCTACCATGTTGACCTTTCCGACGTGGTATTGAACATTGAGGTCATAATCTTTGATCAACTCCAACCATCTTCGCTGCCTCATGTTCAATTCCCTTTGGGTGAAAATATATTTGAAACTCTTGTGGTCTGTGTATATCTCACATCGCTTCCCCAGAAGGTAGTGTCGCCATGTCTTCAAGGCATGAACCACGGCTGCCAACTCAAGATCATGAGTAGCGTAGTTCTCTTCATGAGGACGTAGCTGTCTAGATAGATATGCTACAACTATGCCTTCTTTCATCAGAACACCTCCAAGCCCGGTTCTCGATGCATCACAATATATCATGAACTCCTTGTGAATATCGGGGGTGGCCAAAACAGGGGTTGTGGTCAATCTCTTCTTGAGGTCCTGGAAGCTCTCCTCGCACTTAGTGGTCCATTCAAACTTCTTGTCCTTCTTTAAAAGCTGGGTCATGGGTTGGGCAATGCTTGAGAACCCTTCCACGAACTTGCGGTAATATCCCACGAGTCCGAGGAAGCTCCTGACTTCCTTCACGGTGGTAGGGGTTTGCCATTCAGTCACGGCTTGAATCTTGGCAGGATCCACTGATAATCCTTCCGCAATCAGCACATGACCCAAGAATCCAACTTCATGCAGCCAGAATTCACACTTGCTAAACTTGGCATAAATCTGGTGCTCTCAAAGCTTGTCCAGGACCAATCTCAAGTCTTCCTCATGCTCTTCTTCATACTTGGAGAAGACGAGTACGTCATCAATGAAGACGACAACGAACTTGTCCAAGTACTCCATGAAGACCTTATTCATGAGGTACATGAAGTAGGCCAGGGCATTGGTTAACCCAAATGACATGACCATGTATTCATACAGGCCATACCGGGTTGAAATGCCGTCTTCGAAATGTTTTGGGGTCCGATCTTCAGCTGATAGTACCCTGACCTGAGGTTGATCTTGGAAAACACCTTGGCTCCATTCAACTGATCGAACAGGTCTTCAATCTTGGGGAGTGGGTACTTGTTCTTTATTGTGACCTCATTATGAGATCGGTAATCGACACAGAGTCTGATAGTTCCGTCCCTCTTTGACACAAATAGAACAGGTGATCCCCAAGGAGAGGCACTAGGGCGAATGAATCCTTTTGTGAGCTGCTCTGCCAATTGCTTCTTCAGTTCGGCTAATTCTTCGAATCCCATCCTATAGGCCTTCTTATAGATGGGCCTTGATCTGGGCATAAGCTTAATGATCAACTCAATGTCGCGATCAGGAGGCATTCCGGGCAGCTCATTAGGAAACACATCCAGGTATTCACATACCACTAGCACTTGATCCAACTCAATTCCCGATAGACAGTTAGCCTGAGGGGCTTGAGTGGACGCAGGGTTTGGGACATACTTGACTTCCACTCCTTGGCTATTGGTCATGGTAACGATCTTCTTGGGATAGTCTAACATGCCTTGGTGCTTGGTTAACCAATTCATGCCAAGGATGACATCCAAGCCTGGTGAATCCAGAACTATAAGGTCCGCTAGGAAGTCTACCCCGTTGATGTTAATCTTCACTCCTTTACACCCTATCCCAGACTTCATAACTGAACCCAGGGTTTGTATCAACATACGACTACCCAGGGGTGTAGGTTTCATGCCACTCTCTAATGTAAACTTCCGGGTGACAAAAGAATGTGAAGCTCCACAATCAAACAGTACTGTTGTTGGGGTTGAGTTGACGAGGAACATACCCAGTATGACGTCTGGGTCTTCCTGGGCTTCCTCTGTGGTGACGTGATTCACACGACCCTTGCCATTGTTGGGCTGATTGTGGGGAGCTGGGTTCCTTGGGGGTGCTCCACGGCCTTGACCTTGGTTTGGCGCATTGGGGCACAGTGCATCTGGCTTCTTGTTGGGGCAGAGCTTAAAGATGTGTCCAGACAGACCACATCCAAAGCAGGTGACCTGCCCAGGGTTGTTGTTGTTGTTTCTGCCACCGTTGTTGTTATTGGGGTTGTTGTAAGATGGCCTGGGATTGGCATACTGCTGAGGCTGGTAGCTCGGTCAAGGCGCGAGAGGTCTAGCCTGCTGTGGCTGATAGGTTGGCTTGGCTGGGGCTGGCAGCCATAGGCGAGGCTTTTGGCTGCTAGGGCTACCCTTTCTGATCATCTTGTGCTTGCGAGTGTCGTCTATGGCATGATGCTTGTATTCTAGCATGAGGGCCTTGTTCACCAGGTCGAAGAAGGTACGACAGTCACAGACAATGAGCTGATACTGCAGGGTCTGCTAAAGTCCTTCCATGAAGCGTTCCTTCTTGGCAGCCTCCATGCTGACATCTTCAGGTGCATACCTTGACAGTAGGTTGAACTTCTGCAGGTACTCTTTGACAGAGCCACTTCCTTGCTTCAGCGCTCGGAATTCTCTGTTCTTGATAGCCATGATCCTAGAAGGAATATGGGCAGTGTGGAATCCTTCCTTGAAGTCATTCCACGTGATCACACATTCACCTTGCATGACCTTGAGTCCATCCCACCAATCTCGGTCAGTACCTCCGAGGCAGTGAGAGGCATAAAGCACCTTCTCACGGTCCTCGTTGCAATTGACCAATGCACGGAGGTCCTCGATGGTGCGAATCCAGTCGCCGGCATCCAAAGATTTAGCAGTCTCGGTGAAGGTTGGGGGTGAGTTCCTCATGAACTCAGACAGTGTGGAGCGGCCATGGCTATTCTTGCCTTGCTGCTGGTTGTTCACAAGGGCCTGAGCTATTTGCTGAATAGCAACATTGTTGGCTTGGCGTTCCTCCTAGAGAACTTGGAGAAACTGAGCTATGGTCATGTTCTTTGGTGGAGGTGGTGGGCGGGGAATGTCGCCTTGTGGCTGCTCCTGGTGTCCTCCAGCGTGAGCAGCCCCACCAGCTCCCTGTTGCTGGCTTGAGTTGCCGGCTTCAGGGTTGGCGAAAGAGGTGTTGCGGGTAGCAGTCACCATCCTGTTTGGAGCAGCCAAGTCAAACAACTGGGATAGACGAGAGGAAAAACAACAATGGAAAAGCATGCCTAAGGGGGGCAGTCGAGTGCAAGTGCGGTAAAACAAAGGTCGAAAGACCAACATATATTAAGATAGATGATGGAGTCGCTTACATGTTGCCTAAGGCAAAAGCGCGACTTGCATCGGAACACAAATAACAAAACAACAACAATCACACATGTTTTCATATGATCCATTACACGGACTCGACTTCGCATGAGGGGTACATGACTGATCCTACCCTAGGGGTTGTCGGAGTCAGGTGGTGGAGTGCTCAGTCTCATAGTCACTCTCCTCTAGGTCTCCCTCCTGTTCATCATTTGAATGGGCATCATTCCCAATCGAAGGGGTCGGGGAACGAGGATGTCCATCCCGACGTCGCTTTGCTGGCAGGTCGGTGAAGATCTCACGGTACTTCTTCGCACTCATGCGATGGCGACGTGTGGGTGCATCTCTAGCTGGGGGTGATCCTCCTCTGTAAGCGACAACTAGTCATCCCTTGGGGGCTCCATCCTTCTTGATCTTGTCTGGCTTCGTCTTGGCTTGACGAAATAGCTCTCGGGTGTGGTGAAGTCCTCACGGAGCTTCACGGACTTCTTAATCAGGTGGTGAACCAGACTATTGGTGGAGAGGCTGAAGTAGGTCTGGAACCTGAGTGGTGTGCTATCCTCCTTGGATGGAATCAGCGTCGAACTCTCACCAAGGTCATCCTTCCTGAAGGGAAGGTAGCGAGTAGCTGGCTCATTAGCCATCTCTGGAATGATGTCTCGAAAGTGTAGGAGTGCCTTGCGTGCAGCTGACTCGACTGCCAGTATCATGGTCTCCATCCGTGGTCCCTCAAAGAACCAACTGGTCGGGGAGTCATTTGCCTTCATGACCACATCCACATGGTACTCCCTCGTGACGACATTGATCTGGTGCTCGTGGTACAGGAAAACGGGTGGTTGACGAAACTAGCACTTCTCCAGACTATCCCCGAGGAGTAAGGGAAAGCCAGATGTCAGGAAGGCTTCGGGTACGACGGCCATCTACAAAGGTTTGAAGGGAGGAGAGTCAACAAAGTGTTTGTGTGAAGAATAGAAGAGGTAAATAGTACAGAACTCCTAAGTATAGGTGCTAGGTGTAGTTTTGAAAAACAGCTTTATCCTAACTAACGTCCATGCTAACTAAGGGCTTCCTACAGTCAACTTGGCTCTGATACCAGCTCTGTGGGGACCCCGACTCATAAGTCATGATCATCGAATGCACATGTAGAGTGATCCCAGAGACCAATGCTCACTGAACACACAAAAGCCGAATAACAAAAGTCTTACATCCATATTTAGCGTCTTCATAAATAAAGACCATGAAGATCTAGTCTTACGTAGGTAGTGTCACAAGGACCAAATACATAAACTTAACAAGCAGCGGAAATCTTGATCGAATGCGTGAACCCATTCCATCTTCCTTAAACCTATAGGCATTCTGACTGGGAAGCGTCCTAGTTTGCATGTTCTTCACCAACGAACTCTTCAACGTACTCCTGTTCTTCCATGCCTGGCCAATTAAATAACCAATGGCAAGCCAATGAGTACTTTGAATGTACTCGCAAGCAACCCAAGTTGTGGAACAAGGTAATAATGATGCATGATATAGCACTAAGTAGGTAATTTGCGGAAAGCTAATTTTGAATGCAATGACATGATCAATAACTAGGTAAGCATGCATCAACAGTTGGCAGATATCCATATGTACAAGTTACAGATATCATCATAAGCAGGGATTGAACATCTCATGTTCATTCATCACATCAAGTCTTTAGACTTGTCTTAAGTACCATCCTTTTGTCCTCCACACTCACACACACCAAGTTCTGAGAAAACATCTGGACATAGTTTAAGCTGCACCACCCAACTGTCCTTGACCATGGACACGGCTATTCGAATAGTTTTACACTCTGCAAAGGTTGCGCGCTTTACCCACAAGACTCGGGGAACTTCCGTGTCATCCATTATGTACCCGAGGTAAGCACCCAAACAATGCCTTTCCTATGGTGATACTAAACAAAGAGTCCACTCATTGGTGCCATCCCTCATGATATACATCACACGTATCATCCATGAGGGCACGCAACGGTGTGCCCGGTGCCTGTAAAGATAATGCATGGCCTTCCACTTCCGGGACGACCCCTTCTCAAGAGTGACCTCTTCACTCTCACCACTAGTAATGTGGGCTCCCTGCTAGCACCAGCCATAGAAATCAATAAATCCCCATCCCATAAGGGGTATCATGGTCGCACATGTAAGGTTGGTATAGTCGACAAATCTTAAATCTAATCCGTTTTCGAAAACACACCCTCAACTTGTTCCGGCACACCACTTCTTTCTCAAGTAGTCACCCATCTCATAATCATGTCCCTCGGGCATTAGTGACACCTGACGGGTTTTTTGAAAAGTATTTGAAATCTTTTCTTCCTTTCCATCGCTATGCATAAATCCCAACCCACTTGCGTAGCATCTATGAGCATCCTATCTACACCCACCCGCATAACCCTCATAAGGTGGTAGGGTCATGCCCGATGCGAGTGTCAACGGTAAAAGTATCGGAGGCAACCCACCGAAGGGGAAGCACCACATCATGATCAATCATCGAAACAACAAGTGCTATATGTCATGCATGTAAAAGTTTCTTAACATGGTCAAAGGGCTTCTTGCGTGGCTCAGCAAAGCCTTCGGGGTCTTCAAAGTCTTTGGGTCCAACTCCCTCGTCAATAGCGCAATCTATCGTTGCGATAAATAACGATAAAAATAAGCATCCCACAAAAACAGAGCACACAAGCTAATATTAAAAATTCTAGACTACTCTGATAAATACTGAAAACTATAATTAAAATATTTGCCTAAGGTTTTGTTGTGAAAAATATTTTGGAAATTATTAAAACAGAGGCAAAAAGGTGCCTAAATTAGGTTTTAAAATAAAATAGTACATAAAAGTTTTTCAAAAATTTATACAAAAGGCACTATTAAATTCTATGGAATATTCTAGGAATTTAGGTGGAAAAAATATTGTCATTGGAATTAATTTCTGACCTGTGGAATTTTTGGAAAACAGAGGGAAAAAGAAAAAGGAAAAAGGCGTTGTGCCTCTCGGGACAAAAGTACACAGTCGAGCCGGCCCAAAAGGGGAACCGACCAAGGGTGAGACGCCGCGCGCGGCAGGTTTAGTTTTAAACCTGCCTGCGGGCCCAACTTGGCAACGAGAGAGAGGAGGGGTGAGGGTATGACAGGTGGGCCCCACCTGTCATCCCTCTCCTCGCGACAGGGACGAACAAGAGCTCACCGGCAGGGACTCCGGCCACGGCGGCTCAAGCAGAAGGCACCGGCGCACTCAAGGGCTTCCCGCGCGTCGGTGGGTGGTCGAGGCGGCCGCCAGGGCTGAGGGAATCGTCGGCGAGGGAGAAACCCGCACGGCGGCGAGGGTTTGGCTCAGGCTCGAGCTCCCAAGCACGGGGGCGAGGGGACTGGGCACGGGTGAGCGGCTGAGGGGTGGAGAGAGCGAGAGGAGAGCAGTGGGTGCTTGAGGGAGGGCTTTTAAAGGTGGGGGTCGGTTCACCGAGGGCGTGGTGCGCCGGTGGGGATAGGGTCGTTGCCACGGGCCACATCCAGGGGAAGGGAGAGAGAGAGAGAGAGCGGGGAACGGCTCTAGCGCCCGCGCGTGTGAGCTCTTCCGTTGGCCGGCTCGGAAGGCGCCGTGCGTGAGCGAAGGGGGGGGAGCAGAGGAGGAGGGTGGAGGGGCCCGACCACCTAGCGCCTTGCGGACATCGAGGGGCGACCGTGAGACATGCTCCCACATCCCCAGGTTGTCGGGTGGCTCGGGATGGGTGCAACTATAGTGCGGGCATGCACTGTAGCGTGCTCTAGAGCATGCCTTTGGCATGTCGTGGCATGCGTGCGTGCTTTGGACGCGCCCCTGCATGTCCATAAGCTTTTGGATGTTCTGGAGATGCTCTAGGAGCAAGGAGAGGCTAGGAGAAAAAGAAATAGGGTGAGGGAGAGGTAGGAAAGATTCTGCCATGGTGAAACTAAGGGGTAATTGGGGGTTTTACCCCACCCACTCTTGAGCTAAGGTCACACAGGATTTACTGGAGATAGTTGGTAACCATGAGAGGCTGTGGTAAAAATTTCACAGCAAGGGGAATAGAGAAAGGGGTGAAAACAGGGACTTTACCATTTCACCAGAAGGTGTTTGATGGGTGTTTGGGCAAGAAAAATCTACCCACTTACTGTAATATTCAACAGGGTCAAATGTTAGGTGAAAATGAGATGGATCACCAAATTTGAGCTCAAATGGGCAAAGATGTCAATGGAAACTTTGTGAACCCTAGAAACTAACACAATCAGGTTTCTATAGATCTTGTTATGCTAAGCTATTACCCTTTATGCACCACTTAGTGTAGCATCATTATTTGGTGATTAGAGCATGTCCACAAAGTTCGGGGTCAAGATAAGAAACTTCATTATGCAAAGTTGTCCAAATTTGAATCTCGACAGGAAGGGTTTTGGGATGGTTTGATAAACCAAAACAACTTGGATTGAGATGAGACTTTGCAAGACCATCACCTATGATAGTGGTGACTTGCTGGAATTTTCCTGGAATTTATTGGGAATATTTCTTATAGAAATATTTCAAAAGCTTGATTTGGACAAAAAGGGATTAGAGGGGTTTTGCCCCTGATTTCAACATGACCATGTGTTGAACCTCATATATATGGAAAATATATGTTCACTGAGTCTCCCTAAATTTTCTCAAATATTTTGAAAGCATTTAAATAATTTTTCCCTATGAAAAACTAATTCTGGTCTTAAGAAAAATCCTTTAAATAAAATATAAAAATAATATTTAAAATTAATATTTGGTGGTTTTGGGAAGTCATAAATATAGTAGGTTTGAAATAAAGCATGTGGGGAAGAAGGATCCACCCAATTTGAGGACTTGCAGTGCAAACCTCAACTCAGGGGTTTCTGAAAACCTAATTTGAATAAATCATCTTTGGTCAAACAAAAATTGATAAAAATTGTTTCGGCCACTATTCACATGCCATGATCATTGGGCAAGAAGTTTGGGTCAAGGAAGATGAGTATGAAGAGGGATAGAGTCCAAGAGTGCCATACACAACAATCAAGAAGCAAGCAAGCAACAATTCAAACAAGCAAAAGCACTGAAAAAGTTTTAATTGGCTCCAAATTTTATAAATCCAAGCATAACAAGGTGATACAAACACAGGGTGTGACATCAGCCTGGACACATCTCTAAGCAGTGCCCCAACAAGAAGCCAGATGCACTATGCCCCAATGCGCCCAAATAAGCTCAAGGTCGTGGAGCGCCACCAAGTAACCCAGCTCCCCGCAACCAGGCCAACCAGGCCAACCAGGCCAACTGCTGAGGAAGCCCAGGAAGACCCGGACGTCATACTGGGCACGTTCCTCGTCAACTCAACCCTAGCAATCATACTGTTTAATTGTGGAGCTTCACATTCTTTTGTTACCCAAAAGTTTGCACTAGAGAGTGGTATGATTCCTACACCCCTGGGTAGTCATATGTCGATACAAACCCCGGGTTCAGTTATGAAATCCAAGATAGGATGTAAAGGAGTTGAGATAATTATTAACGGGGTAGACTTCCTAGCAGACCTCATAGTTCTGGACTCACTAGGCTTGGATGTCATCCTTGGCATGAATTGGTTGGCCAAGAACCAAGGCTACTTGGACTGTGCCAAGAGGATCATTACCATAACCAATATCCAAGGAGCTAAAGTCGAGTATGTTCCTAACCCTGCCTCCACTCAAGCCCCTCGGGTTAATTGTCTGTTGGGAATTGAGTTGGATCAACTGCCAGTGGTATGCGAATACCCCGATGTTTTTCCTGATGAGCTACCCGGAATGCCTCCTGACCGCGACATTGAGTTCATCACTGGGCTAATGTCCGGATCAAGGCCCATCTATAAGAAGCCCTATTGAATGGGATCTCGAGAGTTAGCTTAGTTGAAGAAGCAACTCGTAGAGCATCTCACAAAAGGATTCATTCACCCTAGTGCCTCCCCTTGGGGATCACCTGTTCTATTTGTGTCAAAGAAGGACGGGACTATCCGACTTTGTGTCGATTACCGTTCTCTCAATGAAGTCACAATCAAGAACAAGTACCCACTGCCCAAGATTGAATACGTGTTTGATCAGCTAAATGGAGCTAAGGTGTTTTCCAAGATCGACCTCGGGTCTAGGTACTATCAGCTAAAGATCAAACCCAAAGACATTTCGAAGACGACATTTGTAACCCGGTACGGCCTGTATGAATACACGGTCATGTCATTTGGTTTAACCAATGCTCGTGCCTACTTCATGTACCTCATGAACAAGGTCTTCATGGATTACTTGGACAAGTTTGTTGTCATCTTCATTGATGACATACTCATCTTTTCCAAGTATGAAGAAGAGCATGAGAAACACCTGATATTAGTCCTAGACAAGCTTCGAGAGCACCAGCTTTATGCCAAGTTCAGGAAGTGTGAGTTTTGGCTACATGAAGTTGGATTCTTGGGTCATGTGTTGACTGCAAAATGATTGTTAGTTGACCCTGCCAAGATTGAAGCCGTGACTGAATGGCAATGCCCAACCAATGTGAAGGAAGTCAGAAGCTTCCTTGGACTCGTGGGATATTACTACAAGTTCATCGAAGGATTCTCGAGCATTGCCTGACCCATGACTCAACTTTTGAAGAAGGGCAAGAATTTCGAATGGACACCAAAGTGTGAAGAAAGCTTCCAGGAGCTGAGGAAGAGATTGACCACAGTTTTGGCCACCCCCGATATTCACAAGGAGTTTGTGATATATTGTGATGCATTGAGAACCGGGCTTGGAGGTGTTCTGATGCAACAAGGCGTAGTCGTAGCATATCTATCCAGACAGCTACGTCATCATGAAGAGAACTACACTACTCATGATCTTGAGTTGGCAGCCGTGGTTCACGCCTTGAAAACATGGCGACATTACCCTCTAAGGAAGCAATGTGAGATATAAACATACCACAAGAGCTTGAAGTATATTTTCACCCAAAGGGGATTGAACATGATGCAGCTAAGATGGTTGGATTTGATCAAGGACTATGACCTCAGTGTTCAATACCACCCTGGAAAGGCTAACGTGGTAGCTGGTGCCTTAAGCAGAAAGGCTTGTTCCTTGAATGCTATGTTTAAGGAAAGGCTACCCGCCCTGTATGAAGAGCTTGAAAGCTTTGTCTTGGAACTAGTTGCACCTGGATTCCTCAGCAACCTCGGAGCAAAGCCTACCTTGATGGATGATATTAAAGAAGCTCATAAGGGACACGAGAGTGTTGAAGGCATCAAGAGGAATATAAAGACATGCAAGGCCCCAAGGTTCTCAATGGATGAACAAGGAGTTGTATGGTTCGGGAATCGCATCTACGTACCCAATAAAGAAGAGCTCAAGAATTTGATCTTGAAATAAGCTCATGACACTCCGTATTCCATCCATCCTGGAGGAACCAAGATGTACCAACACCTCAAGGCAAGATTCTGGTGGCATGTCATGAAAGGGGAAATAGGCGCCTTTGTTGCTAAGTGTGACATATGCTAGAGAGTCAAAGCTGAGCATCAGTGACCCGCTGGACTATTACAACCTCTCAAAGTGCCTGAGTCAAAGTGGGACAAAGTTGGGATGGACTTCATCACCAGATTACCAAGGTCTGGCAAGGGACATGATTCCATTTGGGTCATTGTCGATCACTTGACCAAGGTAGCCCATTTCATTACTGTCACGACCACCTATGACATAAGCCAGCTGACAAATCTCTACATCAACCGCATCGTGAGTCTTCACGGAGTTTCGGAGGAGATTGTTTTGGATTGAGGAACCCATTTTATCTCAAGGTTTTGGAAGAAGTTTCAAGAAGCCTTGGGAACCAAGCTCTCCTTTAGCACTGCTTTTCACCCCCAGACGAGCGGGCAGACAGAGCGAGTAAATCAAATACTCGAAGATATGCTCTGTGCTTGTGTTTTGGCATATGGAGCCAAATGGGAAGATTGCTTACCATTTTCTGAGTTCTCCTACAACAACAACTATCAGTTGAGTCTTCAAATGGCACCATTTGATGTGTTGTGTGGACACAAGTGCCATACTCCCCTCAACTGGTCAGAGACCAGAGAAGGACTAGTCTTTGGGCCAAACATCCTTCACGAAGCAGAAGCGCAAGTTCAACTCGTTTGAGAGTGCCTTGTGGCCGCCAAGTAAAGAAAAAAGAGTTGCGCCGACTCTCACCTCCGAGAACTGAACTTCTATGCCAGTGACCCTGTCTACCTCCGAGTCAAGACTCTCAAAGAAACCAAGCGTTTACATGTCAAGGGAAATCTTGCACCAAGATACATTGGCCCCTTCAAGATCACTACATGATGATGAGAAGTTGCCTACCATCTAGAGCTACCTTCCGAGTTATTAGATGTGCACAACGTATTCCACGTGTCACAACTCTGAAAGTGTCTTCAAGTTCCCAACTGCCCCTATTGGCGTTTTGGGAACGGGGGTACCCAGACCTGCCTACGGCCCAGGGCATGGACGACCTCGTCAGCCAAGCACGGACGACGCAACCCCACTCAAGACAATTCCCTCACGAGAGGCCCTGAACTCGCGAGGTAAGCAACACCAAGACCTGCGAGGAATAGGCCTCCTCGGGCCCCCTCTGGAGCGGCAGAGATCTCTATGCAGCGCTTGGCCTCGGGAGGCCAAGGATGACGTAAGGTGGGATAGGCAGGCACCAGCGCGCCAAGTGATATAGTTACCCCTTTGGTGCAAAGGGAGAAAGGACGTATGCCGCTTCCCGAAGCACCACCCCAAAGGTTTCCATTCCGCTGTAACAAGACCACGACCATGAGCCCAGCAGAACGGATGTCATCACCGGGACCACCTCTGCATCATCAATAGCAACTTTGCAGGCGAAGACCACCTTTCGTTAGGGTAAAGATGTACTCGTGTCCCCCTTCGAATTTGGCTGTTGTGGGATCCCTTCCCGCCATAGAGATAAGGGAAGAGGATCCGAGCCACTATATATAGAGTCTATGTTGCACCATAGAAGGAAAAGAAAGGGAGAGATGAGAAAGGAGAGGCAAGACCACCAGAACGCCCTCACGAGGCAACTCACCACTCTACTAGTTCATCCACCAACCTCCTCGAGAGGCAATCTACCAAAGCAGGAGTAGGGTTTTACGCTTTGAAGTGGCCCGAACCTAGGTAAATCATCGTGTGCAATCTTCTTCCTTGTCATCATGCGAGTTTGTCGTCTAATCCATCGAGTTGCAAGCTAGGAAGGGTGAGGCTGTTGGGGATCTTCGCACACGCCCCTGTGTTTGAACTTCCTTGGGTTTTGTGGAGCCCGAGATCCGACATTTGGCGTGCCAGGTAGGGGGTGTGTCGAAGTCTTCCTCAACCCACGCTCTTTCTCCACCTCACCGCTCCGATGTCTTATGCTCGTCGGGCATGCGCCGAGCGCCGAGCTGCCCCTGTCGCCTAGACCGCGCTCGTGGGCCACGCCACTAGGTGCTGGTACGCCTCTCCTGTGGCCAACGCCGCCACGGGCCCGGAGGCCCATGAACAACAAGACTCCTCCCAGCCGGCCACCATGCGGTGTGACGGCCTCACCACCACTCCATCGATCATTCCAGCTATCGGGTCTTCCTCCCACGCTCGCACCGGGCCAACACGTGGGACGGGCGCACTCTCCATGGTGCGCAAGCTGCTGCGCTACCGCCCTGCCCCCGAACGCCATGGCGACTGGCTCGGGCGCATCACAGAGCTCGTTAGTGCCGTCGGCGACACTTCGACGCTCTCCTGCTCGCTCCGGCCCAACCCTCTCAGGCAAACACCATGGCCCATGATGCGCCGCCCCCTCCTCCACAGCGCGATATCGACCCCGAGCCTAGGCGTGAAGCACGCCCGCGTGACCAGCCCTGCGAGCCGCGGGCGTGGGCAAGGGATGAAGTAAGATGCCACGTGGTGCCAGGGCCGCGCGTCGACGCGCGTGCACTCCCCGTGCCACTGAACCAGCACAGTGACCGAGCGCCCTTCGAAGCGGTCTCGTAGGAGCGTCAAAACCGGGTCCCTCCTGTGCACGCAGCACTCGCTGGTTCGATGGTGTGCCGCACCATCGCTTCGGAGCTCGATCCGGCCGTGTGGCCCTACAAGTTCAAGCCTGACTTACCCCCTCGCTATGATTGCACCCCAGATCCTGCTGAGTTCCTACAACTCTGCTCGTTGAGCATTCAGGCGGTTGGCGGAGATGACAAGGTCATGGCGAGCTGGTTCGCCATGGCACTCAAGGGCTACATGCTCTCCTAGCTCCTCAACCTCCCGGAGGCGTCCATCACCTCCTGGGATGACCTGCGCAAGCGCTTCATCGCTAACTTCCAACGTACTCGCGACCGCATGGTCACCATGAACGACCTGTGATAACCCACAAGTATAGGGGATCAGTTGTAGCCTCTTCCGATAAGTAAGAGTGTCGAACCCAACAAGGAGCTAAAGGTAGAATAAATATTCCCTCAAGTTCTATCCACCACCAATACAACTCTACGCATGCTTAACGTTCGCTTTACCTAGAACAAGTATGAACTAGAAGAACTTGTAGGTGTGATAGGATAGGTTTGCAAGATAATAAAGAGCATGAAAATAAAAACTAGGGGCTTCTTATATAAACAAACAACTAAGTTAGTTTAACGAGCATGGAAAAGTGGTGGTAGGAGTTGCAGAATCGTCCCTAGGCAATCGATAACTAGACAGGTAATCATTATTGCAATTTTATATGAGCGAGAGGCATAAGCTAACATACTTTCTGTACTTGGATCATATGCACTTATGATTGGAACTCTAGCAAGCATCCGCAACTACTAAAGATCATTAAGGTAAAACCCAACCATAGCATTATAAGGTATCAAGTCCTCTTTACTCCCATATGCAACAACCCACCTACTCGGGTTTATGCTTCTGTCACTCAAGCAACCCACCATAGTCGAATCATGAACACATTGCGACACCCTATAGCAAGGATCCCTCACGCTTGCACAACACGGAGAGAGGCATAGGACAGCAACAATAATAAAACATGCAACTCAAACCAATCATGATCATCAATCAACCAATAGGACAACAAAAATCTACTCAGACATCATAGGATGGCAACACATCATTGGATAATAATATGAAGCATAAAGCACCATGTTCAAATAGAGGGTACAGCGGGTTGCGGGAGAGTCGACCGTTGTAGATAGATGGGGGGAGGTGATGGAGGTGTTGGTGAAGATGACGGAGTTGTCGGAGTAGATCGCCGTCACGATGATGGCCCCGACGGCGTTCCGGCACCACCAGGAGAGAGGGGGAGAGAGCCCCCCTCCTTCTTATTCTTCCTTGACCTTCACCCTAGATGGGAGAAGGGTTTCCCCTATGGTCCATGGCCTCCATGGTGGCGGAGGGTGAGATCACCTCCGAGATTGGATCTCTCTCTCTGTTTCCTTCTGTTTCTGCGCTCCCAGATTTTGGCCTTTCACGGTTTCTTAAATATCCGGAGATCCGTAACTCCGATCGGGTTGAAATTTAGAGGGGATGTTTATCCATAAATTAGATTTCTTGCAGCCAAAGGAAAGGTCCAACCAACTTAAGGGGTGGCCACAAGCCCTCAGGGTGCGCCTTACCCCCCAGGGTGCGCCCTAGTGGCTTGTGGCCCCCTCGGGCACCGCCTTATGTTGATTTCACTTCCCAAAATTCACATATATTCCAAAAAATCTCCATAGGTTTTTATCCTGTTTGAACTTTGTTTGATATGGATTTTCCGTGAAACAAAAAAATGCAAAAAACAGGAATTGACACTGGGCACTGGATCAATATGTTAGTCCCAAAAATAGTATAAAAATTCGCCAAAGTTATATGAAAGTTGTAGAATATATGCATGAAACAATCAAAAATTATAGATACGACGGAGACGTATCAACCTGCAACATGTGAAGAAGTAGGACGGGGAGAGCCTGCACAAGTTTATACAGTGCTTCACGACCGTCCACCTCAAGATCCCGAGGGCATCAGATGAGGTCATCATCTCCGCATTCATCGACAACGTCAGGGACGTTAGGATAAAGGAGGATCTCGCCATCAATGACGAACTGTGTTCAGCCCTGGAGATGTTCAACCCGGCGAACAAGTACGCCAAGGCCGAGGAGGGACACCTCTCACTCCGCGAGCTTGTAGGACCGAAATTAGTGCTAGAGGGAGGTTGATTAGACTACTTGACCAAATAAAAATCTAGTTTTTCCCAATTTTAAGTCTTGGCAGATTTTAGCATTCATTGCAATTCAAGTACACACCCTACACATGCATGTCTACGAGTATTGCAGTGGAAAATAAAGACAAGCATGTAACTAAATGAAGGGTAGGAAGATCAAACGCAATTGGTGACACGATGATTCCTCCCGTGGTTCCGATAGGTGGCGCCATCGTACGTCCACATTTATGAAGTCTTCAACACACGAAGGGTAACGGTTGCGAGAGTCCACGAAGGGATCTACCCACGGAGAGTTCCACAAAGAAGCAACCTTGACTATACCATGATGGCCTGCATCCACGGAGGACTAGCCTAACTCGGGGTAGATATTCACGAAGTAGGCGATCTCCTTGCCCTTACAAACTTCTTGGTTCACTCCACAACATGAAGTAGGAGGCTCCCAAGGGACACCTAACCAAACTAGGAGGCACCACCCTCCAAAAGGTAATAGGCTTGATAATGTGGATGAAGTCCTTGCTCTTGTGCTTCAAGATGATACACTCCTCAACACACAATCATTCTCTCACAGATTTGGCTATGGTGGAAGAGATTTATTGGGTGGAAAGAAACTTGGGGAGGCTAGATATCAAGATTCATATGGTTGGAATGGAATGGCATGATCTCAGCACATGAGTAGGTGGCTCCCTCTTAGAAAATAAGTAGGTATGAGTGGGGAACTATTCTGGGTGCTTCTCTTGCGGGTGAGTGGTGGTGGAGGGGTATATATAGGCATCTCCGAAAATCCAACCGTTAAACCTAATAAGTTAGACTCGGTGACACTGATGTCTTAATCTCGGTGGTACCGAGTTGCCTCAAAGGTATCAACTTTTCAATCTCGGTGAGACCAATACAAACAACTCGGTTGCACCGATAAGGAGACCAACGGTCAGATTGCCAAACTCGGGGACGCCGATTCAACAAACTCGGTTGGACCAATTTTGTGAATTTGTGTAACAGGAAGTTGGCAACCCGAACTCGGTGGCACCAAAATGGAATCGGTTGCACCAAAGGGCTGTGGTTTGGGTGAGTCTGTCTGAGGCTGAGAATCGGTGGCACCGAGAGGAAAGTGTTGGTTGCACCCATTTTGGATATTTGGCTTTGGACATACTTTTGTGGAAGATCTTGTGGGTGTATGTGGTGACTATCACTGGTGCACCTATGAGCATTTTGTTCACTAATAGTACCTTACCCCCTTTTGGTAGTATTGTCTTTCCTATGGACTCAAAGTGATTTCTCACAAAAGGTAAAATGTAAAGTCCTATTGCTTGAAGCTTGGCCAATCTGTTTACTTGCATCTTGGGGTATTCCATAATCCTTTTGCCAACCCATCATTGAACTTAACCTGAAACATGCTTAGTGGAAACATTAGTTCAGTGACATATATGTTGTTGTTAATTACCAAAACTACCAAGGGAGCAAATGTGCTTTCAATCTCCCCCTTTTTGGTAGTTGATGACAACATATAGATCAAAGCTTTGACATATGACATAATCAATGAATATAATCGTCACTTTGAGAAGTATGTGATAAGCAAGAGCTCCCCCTAAATTCGTGCATTATTTTTAAATTTGCATTTGGATCCAAATGCACAATCGATTAGGTACATGGGGCACTTCTTCCATGTCAAATACATCTTGGTGGTGTGCGAGAGTAATAAGAGTTAATAACATAGGACAACACATCAAGCAATGTGAATGATCATCACATAACCATCAAATGGATAGGAAATAGTAGCAACACACATCAAAGCGTATGATCAAACATGAACAAAAGTATATCACATCCAAACCAAAAGATGAAATGTTTTGTAAAACATCAATAAAAACCAGACGCTCTCTCAGTCGAAGCCTAAAGATCTATATACAACGTCTCCCCCTTTGGCAACAAGTTACCAAAAAGTTAGAAGAGATATAGCTAATCATCCTTCTGCGGCTGATCTCCTTCGGTGGTTGATGTCAGAGTCGAGAGAACTGCATTGGTGAAGACTTCTGCTGATGTCCTGGACGGAGTTGGTGTAGCAACTGGAGGCACTGGAGGAGCCGATGGAGCTGAAGTCATTGTAGCAGGAGAAGATGATGAAGGTCTCATCTCCGGAGCTGGCACTGTAGGTGTCCTGGCTTGTGTCCATAACTGGGCAGTCATCCTGACAGGTGCACTATCCCCATCATTAGAAGAAGAATCAGACTCTGAATAGGTGTGACGAATAGGAGCTTCATCTACTTCCTTCTTGAGTTCGTTGACGGTCTTGGTCAGCCCATCTACCTTGTCATTGAGAGTCTTCACTCTATCCTCAAAGATGTACACAAGGCTCTCCTGACTATCCAGAATGCTTTTGATGTCCTTCTTCATGTCCATGATAGTAGAGATCAAGAGATCCATCTGCTCGTTCCTGGATCTGGGGACCTAAGCAGTAGTAGCTCTAGCTTCATTTGCATGAGTTGTAGCTGATGTGGGATGGTCTGGGTCCATCACCACAACATTGTCCTCGAGATATGGTTGTAGTGGCAAGTGGGGTCTATCCAGTGCAAATATGTGCTTCTCAAGTTTGGAGTCGATGAGCATCTAAATGTAGGGTGCATAGTAGCATGAGCCCTTCTGATCAACAACAACCCTCTTTAGAATTTCTACAATCAAGTCCATCACTCAAATCCTGGTATGACCATCAAGATGGATCAGCATGTTGATTGAATAGCCTCGAATCTTCTTCTCATCTCCAGACTTAGGCATTGATGTATGCCACAAGATGATGTTCACAGTACGGAGGCTAGCCTGGAGGAAGTAAATGGATCCTAACTTGTGTGATTTCAAGTTAGCAGCAGGGATATCATTGTACATATCCTTCATAGCATCATGGTTCTCCTTGGATTCAGAGTAGACATTCAAGTCACCATCTTGAACCTCTGGGACTCCTAAGATGGTAGCCCATTCATCAACTGAAGACACGTATCTTGCTCCTTCAATCATCCACACTATCCTGCCATCTCCATAGAAGTGAGCAGTGGAGTAGAATTGCATAATCATCTCATCATTCCAAGCAATAAACTCTTTGCCAACAAACTGATCAAGGCCAATGTAGTGAAAGTTGTCTTAAACACATGGGAAATAGTTCTCATTAGCCTTTATCTATTTCCAATCAACATATCTCATATCACTGACAGCTGGACTCTTGTCAATCGAGGTTGTCTCATAGAAATCTTGTTGTTCCTTGGTGTAGAACCCATAGCCCAAAGTTGTTTTTCTCCTCTGGTCATATGGATCAATGGCTCCACATGCCCTCAAACCATAATCCTTCCTCTTCGTCATATCCTCACCTATTGGATGGCTTGCATTGTGTTCAGGAAGGTGAGGTCTAAGCTTCATCAAAGTTGTCAAAGTTTTCATTGTGTTCTGAAAGTAGATCCTTTGTTCGTCTCAGCATCTAGAATGTCTGTGGTACTACTCTTGTACTTCCCTGCAGCAACCTTGTTAGGTGCAGCCTTGGTGCTCTTTGAGGGACCTGGCTTTGGCATAGCATCTGCCAACAACTTCTTATGTTTCTTCTTGGGAGGGGCCTTGACAACATGCTCTTCCTCCTCCTCTTCCTCCTCAGCAACAGCACTAGCAGCCTCCTCTGGATCCTCAAACATTAATGTAGGCCTACCAACAACACGATTGATCCTCTTCCTGGCCTTCTTCTCTCTTGCCTTGTTAGGCAAATACTTCCTTGGGGGCTCAATAGTCATGGTATCCCTAACACTCTCATGCCCACTCATTGTCTCTAGAGGTGCATAAGTTTTGCTTACCACCCTCCTAGATGAGGTGGCCTCATTGGCTGACTTCTTCTCCTGCTTCTTAGCAAGTACCTCCTCTGGCACAAAGTTAGAATCCTCCTCATTAGAGTTCAGTCTCTTCCTGGTCCTTGTAGCAGCTTTAGGCAGCCCATGAGAGCTAGGGATGCCTGGATCTGAGAAAGAGCTGGACTTAGGGCTAGTGCCTGAACTCATGTCAATGTTCTGCTCCTACAAGTTCTGGCTATCCTTAGCATCTGACATATCTGACCTTGTGAATAGAGTTGAGAAGAGTGGAATAGGATAAGTCATCACAAAATGCAGAGTTTTTGAAAGTTTGAACAAAAGATTTTCAGGGTTTACATTCTGTCACATGAAAATCGGTACAACCGAAGCAAAAAATATCGATGCTAGCGAGACTGACTTTCTCATTAACCGAAACTTGGCACTCATTTTGGTGAGACTGAGAAGGAGTACTTGGTTTCACCGAGATAGTTCTCAGCAATACAGAGGGCAAATCGGTGACACCGATTTGTTTGCTTCGGTTCCGACGAGTTTCATCGGGCGAATGACAAACCCTAGAAAATCATTCGTTCGCTATCTAATGGAAGTTTCTTGTGGACGAAACGATCTCAAACAGTGGTTAGACTAAGAAAAATCCCTAATGCGCATGAATCAGAAGGTCGAGCATGAGAAGGGGTCGAATCCATACCCTAACTTGGCGATGGATCCGTTATGTCGGCGACGATGGAGTAGACTTCGTCGACGGCGGCGATTCTCAGCAGCGGAGACGCTCGGGGAGGAAACACGATGACTAGGGGTCTTCGGAATGGCAGCTTAGGGTTTTGGGGCACGACATTTGAAGATAGAATTTCAAAGTGCCGGGGTCCACAACATATATACCCTTCACTGTCGGTGAAACCGATTCTAAATTTTTGGTGTCACCGAGTTTCTCAACTGTCAGCTGACAGGGAAACTCGGTGTAACCGAGAATATGGAATCGGTAGTATCGAGATTGAAAACCATATCAACCCTAGGCAATCGGTGAGACCGAGTTTTTAGTTGGTTCCACCGAGTTGCACTTGGGAGATTTTAATGGTCAGTCCTTTCTTGATACGGAACTCTGAGTGCTCCTCACAAAGAGAGATCAAAAAGTACTTTTTCAAATTTTGTGATGCAACATGAACAGAATATGAGCTGAGAAAGCATAGATAGCTACAGGAGTGGTCCTAGGCATTCTTGTACATCCAATTGGCAAATGAAAAATCAAAGCCAAATAGCAACAATTGGATGTCCTCGAATGAGTAAATAAATGCAGACCAACATGCTTACACAATAAGATGTCAAATGAAAACATGGCAATCATGCATAAACACACTAGCATCTAACAAGCACTTTGGCAATGACGGAGTCATATATATATATGAGTATATTGACTTAGGAGCCAAGTAAGAATACTTGATCATAGGTCATACTCATCGTTTAAGCACAAGTGGGGTTACCACTTTTACATAAAGCATTTAATGTTGTCACATACTATGAGATAATTTGACTCAAGTCTTATAGTAAAGCTCCCCCTTGATTAGACATCCCCCCATAGGAGGAATAAAATAACCTTGGGTTTTGTCAATGAAGACTTCATGTAGGTGAAGTAGTGGTGGATGCTCAAAGTTGATGAAGATCACCAAAAGTTGGGAGCATCCTTGTTGTTTCATTACTCTTCTCACCTACATGGGTTGGTCCCAACACACAAGAGACAAATACAAAGATATCTATGGACATGGAGTGCAAAGCATATATGATGATGTCCTGATTTGTTGATTACCTTGTTTCTTGCTTACCTTTGAGGGAATGTTTGACTCCTTGAACTATTGCATGATGTTGATGCTGATTGCAACTAGTTCTATCCAATAATGAATATGAGTGGATTTCATTGGCGGAGTCACCCCTAAAGAACTTCTCTAGTTCTTCTTCATGGGGACCCACATCAAGTTGATGGGGATCCTTGGTGTTGAAGTAGCACTTGTAGAGGTTGATCTTGTAGTAGCCTTGGGAGCCCACCTCACCAAAGCTTGGGATTCATCTTAATACTAGTCAATGTCCACTTGAAGCTTGTTCTTGCCCTTGAGCTTGGGCTTTTGTGGTGGAAGGTCATCTTGAGCTTTTGTTACCTTGGGGAGAGTATTTTCATACTTCTCCTTTTTAGGATCAAACTTGGGATTGGGGTATTGACCTTCTTCCCATTCAGCTCCATTAGTGTTGAAGTAGCCAACACCATGATTCTTCTGGTATCCTTCGTGCTTGCGTACAATCTCCTCAAACTATTTGCACCCTTCAAGACTCTTGTAGATACCTTTCTCTATAATCCCTTTCAAAAGTTCATTTTCTTGCTCAAGTGTAACTTGGCTAAGAGAAGAGTTAGTGGAATCAATAGAACTACTACACGCAATATCATTGGATTTATCATTTTTATTGCTACTAGTTGAAGAACCTTTCTTTCCTTTGTTACTAGCTTGCTTAGTCTTAACTTGTGGCATTAACGTATACAAGATAAGCCGCTTGGCTAGATAAGAGGAAGTCTTCTTTCAAAGATCGTCATTGATAGCTTTAAGGAACTCATGCTCTTGCTCTAAATTGAGCTTCTCCAAGTGGAGCTTCTCATTTGTCCTTACAAGCTCTCTATGATCTTGTGGAGTAGACTCGTGAGCTAACTTAAGAGTGTTTAGTCCTTGAGTTAGTCATTCTATTTCCAACTTATCATCATCGCACGACTTATATAGACTAAAGTGAGTACTAGCAAGTTCATTTTGACTAACATTACTAGATTTTTCAAATAGCAAGTCATCTTCAACTAACAAATCATCTTCATCACTATTGAAATCAAGATACTCGAGGTGTAATACCTTGGGGCCTTTAGCCATGAAGCAACATCTACTCCTTTCATTTGGTGAATCAAATATGTCGTAGGAGTTGGTTGGCACTAGTGCAAGTCCGGCAACACCTTCATCTTGACTATAGTCGGAGTTGGAGTGGTAGCTTCTCTCGGATTGGTTGTCAGATTCGGAGCCGGAAACCCATTCACCAATGTGAGCTTGATGTTTTGTTATTGAGTAGCACTTGGTGTACTTGTCCTTCTTCTCTGAGTATTTACTTCTCCTTGACAGTCTTCGTTCATAACGATCATCCCTACTCCTTCTCTCTCTTAGAGGTGACTTGTCTCTTGGTGACTCTTCTTGGTGACTCTTCTTTCCTTTTGTAAAGAGCCGTGAACCCATTGGAGTAGTGTTCGGGCTTCCCACAATTGTAGCAGTTTCGGTCACGACTTGACGAACGCTTCTCTTCATATCTTGAGCTGGAGCTTTGATCTTTGCTTCTATTCTTGTAGAACTTGTTGAATTTCTTGACCATGAGTATTATCTCTTCATTTGTGACAAGGTTGTCGCTTGAAGTTGCGGGAGAATCACTTGTGGATTTGTAAGCACCGCTAGACTTGTGGTGAAGCTCTTCTTGTCCATGAGTGTCATCTCATGAGAAACAATCCTTCCAATCACTTCCGTTGGCTTGAGATCTTTGTAGTTGGGCATCATTTGGATCAATGTGCATACGGTGTCTTATCGATCATCCAAAGCTCGAAGTATCTTCTTGATGATGAATTAATCAGTCATTTATTCACTTCCTAAGCCGGCAATCTCATTCATAATGAGAGCTAGCCTAGAGTACATCTCAGTGACTCCTTCACCATCCTTCATCTTGAACTTGTCAAGCTGACTTTGAAGAACATCCAACTTAGATTCTCTCACAGATTCGGTACCTTCATGCATATCAACCAATGTATCCCAAATCTCTTTTGCATTCTCAAGACGGCTGATTTTGTTGAATTCTTCGGGGCATATGCAGTTGAAGAGAATGTCACATGCTTGAGCATTGAGTTGCAACATCTTCAATTCTTTCGCAGTCGCTTCGCGATTCGATTCCCTTCCATCTGCAAAGAATTCACCTTGCAATCCAACATGAACAACAACCCAGACAGTGGGTTTATAACCAAGTAAATGCATTTTCATTGTGTGCTCCCAACTAGCAAAATTGTGCCATCAAAGTATGGACCTCTACGGTGATAATTTCCCTCACTAGACGCCATACTCTCCTAGGTTGTGAAACCAATGCAATGGATACCAAAGCTCTGATACCACTTGTAGGATCGAAAGTAGTGCTAGAGGGGGGGGGTGATTAGACTGCTTCTAGGACCGAAAGTATGTCTAGAGGGGGGTGATTAGACTACTTGACCAAATAAAAGTTTTGCCTATGCCAAGTTTTAGGGTTGACAGTTTTTAGCATTTCATGGCAAGTCAAGTACACCCTACACATGCAAGTCTAAGAGTATACAATAGCAGGAAGTAACAACAAGCATGTATAGAAGGGATAGGGTAGGAAGATCAAACACAGTTGTAGACACGAAGATTTTTCCCGTGGTTCCGATAGGTGGCGCTATCGTACATCCACGTTTATGGAGTCTTCAACCCACGGAGGGTAACGGTCGCGAGAGTCCACGGAGGGCTCCAACCAAAAGGGTCCACGAAGTAGACCCCTTGACTATTCCTTAACGGCTTCCGTCCACGAAGGACTATCCTCACTATGGGTAGATCTTCACGAAGTAGGTGATCTCCATGCCCTTACAAACTTCTTGGTTCACTCCACAACACGAAGTAGGAGGCTCCCAAGCGACACCTAACCAATCTAGGAGGCACCACCCTCCAAAAGGTAATAGGCTCAATAATGATGATGAACTCCTTGATCTTGTGCTTCAAGATGATAGACTCCTCAGCACACAATCACTCTCACATATTTGACATGGTGGAAGAGATGGGATTGGTGGAAAGCTACATGGGGAGGCTAGAGATCAAGATCCATATGGTTGGAGTGGAATATCTTGACCTCAACACAAGGGTAGGTGGTTCTCTCTCAGAAAACTAATGGGGCAAGTATGGAATAGTTCTGAGTTCTTCTCTTTTGGAGTAGGTGGTGGTGAAGGGGTATATATAGGCATCCCCAAAAATCCAACCGTTACACACAAAATGACCAACTCGGTGACACCGGTGTGTTAATCTCGGTGGTACCGAACTGACCAAAAGGTGGCAACTTTTGAATCTCGGTGAGACCAATATATAAATCCTGGTTGCACCGATAAGGTGACCAACGGTCAGATTCCAGATCTCAGTCACGCCGATCCAACATTCTCGGTGGGACTGAAAACATGAATTTACGTAACAGAAAGTTGGCAACCTAAACTCAGTGGCACCGGTATGGAATCGGTTGCGCCGAAGTGGCTAGGGTTTGGTGAGTCTGTCTAGGTTCTGAAACTCGGTGGCACCGATATGGAATCGGTTGCACTGAAGTGGCTAGGGTTTGGCTGAGTTTGTCTAGGTTCTGGAACTCGGTGGCACCGATATGGGAAAGTTGGTTGCACCGAATTTGAGTGTTAGGTATAGAACAAACTTTGGTGGGAGAGTTTGTGGATGTTTTTGGCGACTATCACTTGTGCATGTTTGAGCATATTGTTCACCAACATAACCTTACCCCCTTTTAATAGTATTGGATTTCCTATGGACTCAAAGTGATTTCTCACAAATATAAAATGTAGAGTCCTCTTGCTTGAAGCTTGGCCAACCTATTTCCTTGCATCTTGGGGTATGTCCACAATCTCCTTTTTGCCAACCCTAACATTGAAAGTTTCCTGAAATATACTTGGTAGAAAACATTAGTTCAATGACTTATATGTTGTTATTAATTACCAAAACCACCAAGGGAGCAAATGTGCTTTCAATCTCCCCCTTTTTGGTAATTGATGACAACATATAGATCAAAGCTTCGACATATGACAAAATCAATGAATGTAATCGTCGCTTTGAGAGGTATGGGATAAGCAAGAGCTCCCCCTAAATTTGTGCATTATTTTGAATTTGCGTTTGAATGCAAATGCATAATCGATTAGGTATATGGGGCACTTCTCACATATCACATACAACTTGGTGGTGTGCGAGAAAAATTAGAATGAATAACAAAGCACAACACAATCAAGCAAAAGTGAATGATCATCTCATGAGCATTAAGATGATAGGAAATAGTTGCATCACGCATAACGTAGCATCACATAACGTAGCATCACACACAAAGTGTATCACAAGTAACCAAAAGATCAAATGTTTTGAAAACAATAAGAACCAAAACAATCTCTCGCTCGAAGCCTAAAGATATATATACACTTCTCCCCCTTTGGCAACAAGTTACCAAAAAGTTCAAAGGCTTATATCTAAACGTTCTTGGGCTAATCTCCTCTGGTAGTTGTTGAAGGAGTCGAGAGAACTGCGTTGGCAAAGATTTCTGAAGATGTCGTGGATGCAGTTGGAGTGGCAGATTGAGGTACTAGAGCTGATGAAGCAGGAGCTGATGGAGCAGGAGGTGATGAAGCAGGAGCTGAGGAAGATGGCCTTGAGTCTGGAGCTGGCACAGTGGCTGATCTGGACTGGGTATAGAACTGTGTGCCTGTCCTGAGAGGTGAAGCATCCTCCTCCTCATCATCATCTGAAGTAGAAGAGACTCGAGGAATGTGCACTGAGTCAACTTCCTTCTGAAGCTCTATGACAGTCTTAGACACCTTGTCTACTTTATCACCAAGAACCTTGATCCTTGTGTCAAAGATCCTCACTAGACTATTCTTGTTGTCCAAAATCCCCTTGATATCTTTCTCAATACTCTAAATTGCTGATATCAAAAAGTCCATTTGCTCGTTCCTGGATCTGGGGCTTGAGCACTAGTGGCTCTAACAGTCTCTGCCTCTGCCTGAGTTGTAGCTGAAGTGGGATGATCAGCATCCATCACAACAACATTATCTTCAAGTTCTGGCTGTAGGGGCAAATGTGGGCGATCTAGAGCAAAGATGTGTTTCTCCAATCTGGAATTGATAAGCATCTGGATGTAGGGTGCATAACAGCAAGAGCTCTTCTGGTCAGTAGCAACCCTCTTGATTGTCTGAACAATCAAATCCATGACTCTGATCCTGGTGTGTCTGTCAAGGTGGATCAACATATTTATGGAGTAGCCTCGGATCATCTTGTCATCTCCTGACTTGGGCATCAGGGTATGCCTCAGAATGGTGTTCATCGTCCAGAGGTCAGCCTGAAGAAAATAGATGGATCCTACCTTGTGAGACTTCACATTGGCAGCAGGGATCTCCTTGTACATATTGACCATGGCATTTTGGCTCTCCTTGGATTCTGAGTATACATCCAAGTCACCATCATGTGCTTCAAGAACTCCTAATATAGCAGCCGACTCTTCAACAGTTTATTTGTACCTTGCACCTTCAGTCATCCATAAAATTCTACCATCTCCATAGAAGTGTGTAGTGGAGTAGAATTGCATGATCATTTCATCATTCCAGGCAGTGAATTCTCTGCCAACGAACTCATCCAAACCTATGCAGTGGAAATTGTCTTGGACACTTGGAATGTAGTCCTCATTCTCTTTGATGAATTTCCAATCAACATAATGCATGTCACTCACAGCTGGACTCTTGTCAAAGAGCACAGTCTCATAGAAATCCGGTTGCTCCTTGGTATAGAATATGTAGTCCACAACTGTCTTCTTCCTTTGGGTATAAGGATCACCAGCTCTCCAAGACCTCAATCCGGAATCCTTCCTCTTCTTCATATCTTTACCTAGTGGGTAGCTGGCATTGTGTACTAGAAGGTGTGGTCTGAGTTTCATCGGGGTAGTTAAGTCATCATCTTCTTCAACCCTGGAAGCAGTCCCTTTGTTCTTCTCAGAAGTTGGGATCTGCCTGGATGTCCTCTTGGGCTTCTCAGCAGCAGCCTTCTTGGATGTGCTAGACTTAGGCATAGCATCAGACATGAGCTTCTTTTTCTTTTTCTTGGGAGGAGCTTTCTCAACATGCTCTTCCTCCTCTTCAGCATCAGGAGCTTCTTCAGGATCCTCATACATGGAGGTTTTTCTGCCAATAACATGAATAACTCTCTTCCTAGCTTTCTTCTCCCCTGCCTTCTTAGGCATAGCTCTCTTGGGGACCTCAACAGAGATAGGTTCTCTAGCAGTCTCATGAGCCTTGAAGGTAGAAGCAGGTGCATAGATCTTGCTGACAACTCTCCTGGAAGAAGGGGCTTCCATAGCAGACTTCTTGGCAGCTTTCTCTTGCCTCTTAGCAAGAATCTCTTCCAAAACGAAGTCTGAATCTTCTTCATCAGAATTCATCTTCTTCCTGGTTCTAGTGGCAGCCTTGGGCAACCCATGAGAACTGGGGGTGCCTGGATCGGAGAAAGAACTGGCTTCTGGGCTTGTTCCAGAACTCATATCAACTCTCTGCTCTGGCAAATTCTGACTGTCTTCTGAGCCTGACATACTGACCCTGTGAATAGAGTATAGGAGAGAAGAAGAAGATGATTCATCACAAAATGAGTCTGGTTTTTGAAATTTTAGCAATTAATTTTGAAAAGTTTTGCAATCTGTCAAATAGATATCGGTGCAGCCGAAAAGAAATTTTTGGTGGGGCCAAGACAGACTAACTCCTTAATAGGAACTTGGCAGCCTTCTCGGTCAGACCGAAAATAGCTACTTGGTTCCACCGAGTCAGTTCTCAACCTCATTGAAAAGCATATCAGTGAGACCGATATTTTCGTTTTGGTTCCACCGAGATTTATCAGGCGGACGACAAAACCCTAGAAAATCAATCTAACTTGAAATTTTGGAGTTTTCAGAGGATGAATATATGAGCAAGGGGTGCATAGATGATTAACAAGTATCTAATGTGCAAGAATCATATGGAGAGCGCACTAGAGATCGAATTTGTACCCTAACTCGGCGCGGATCCTCTACGACGGCAACGGTGGAAAAGATTACGTCGACAGCGGCGATTCCTAGCGGCGGAGGAGCGCAGGAGAACAAGGGCGACGACCAGGGGTCTTGTGGCAGAAGCTTAGGGTTCTGGGGCGCGACGTTTGAAGATGAAATTTCAAAGCGTCGGGGTCCACAGCAAATATACCCTTCACTGTCGGTGATACCAATTTTATGTTTTCGGTGTCACCAAGTTCCACAGCTATTAGCTGACAGGGAAACTTGGTGTAACCGAGAATATGAAATCGATAGTATCGAGATTGAAAACCAGATCAACCCTAGGCATTCGATGAGACCGAGAATTTGGTGTTGGTTCCACCGAGATACACTTGGGAGGTTTTAATGGTCAGTCCTTGTCGATACGGAACTCCGAGTGCTCCACACACAAAGGGATGGAAAAGCACTTGTTCAAATTTTGTGATGCAGCATGGATGGAATATGAGGTGAGAAAGCAGATAGCTAGCGAGTGGTCCTAGGCATTCTTGTCCATCCAATTTGCAAAAATAGAAAATCACCAAAGAGCAACAATTGGATGTCCTCGAATGAGAAAATAAATGCAGACCAACATGCTCACACAATAAGATGTCAAAAGAAATCATGACAAACATGCACAAACACACTAGCATCTAACAAGCACTTGGGCGATGACGAAATCATCTATATATGAGTATTTTACTTAGGAGCCAAGTAAAAGTACTTGATCATAGGTCATACTCATCGTTTACACACAAGTGGGGTTACCACTTTCAATAAAGCATTTAATGTTGTCACATACTAAGAGATGCTTTGACTCAAGTCTTAGAGTAAAGCTCCCCCTTAATGTGACATCCTCCCATGAGAGCGATAAACAAACCTTGGGTTTTGTCGATGAAGACTTCATGTTGGTGAGGTAGTTGTGGATGCTCAGTGTTGATGAAGATCACCAAGAGTTGGGAGCATCCTTGTTGTTTCCTTACTCCTCTCACCTACATGGGTTACTCCCAACACACAAGAGAAAAATACAAGGATATCTATGGACATGGAGTGCAAAGCATATGTTATGATGTCCATGGATTTGTTGATTACCTTGTCCCTTGCTTACCTTTGAGGGAATGTGTGACTCCTTGAACTATTGCATGATGTTGATGTTGATTGCAACTAGTCCTTGCCAATAATGAATGTGAGTGAATTTCATTGGCGGAGTCACCCCTCAAGAACTTACTAGTTCTTCTTCTTGGGAACCCACATCAAGTTGATGGGGATACTTGGTGTTAAAGTAGCCTTTGTAGTGGTTGATCTTGAAGTAGCCTTGGGAACCCACTCCACCAAAGCTAGGGATTCATCTTCATATGAGTCAATGTCCTATTGAAGCTTGTTCTTACCCTTGAGCTTGTGGTCTTGTGGTGGAAGGTCATGTTGAGTATTTTTTCCCTTGGGAAGAGTATTTTCATACTTCTCCTTTTGAGGAACAAACTTTGGCTTGGGATATTGACCTTCTTCCCACTCAACTCCATTAGCGTTGATGTAGCCAACACCACGATTCTTCCGATATCCTCTGTGCTTGCGTACAATTTCCTCAAATTGCTTACATCCGGCAAGACTCTTGTAGATACCTTTTTCTATAATTCCTTTAAATAAAGCATTTTATTGCTCAAGTGTAACTTGGCTAAGAGCATCATCATTAGTGGAATCAATATAACTACTAGAAACAACATCATTGGATTTAGCATTTTTATTGTTGTTACTAGATGAAGAATCTTTCTTGCCTTTGTTACTAGATTTATTAGATTTAACATGAGGCATGAAGGTAGACAAGAGTAGTCGTTTGGCTAGATAAGATGAAGTCTTCTTTCGGAGATCGTCATTGATAGCTTTGAGAAACTCATGCTCTTGCTCCAATTTGAGCTTCTCGAAGCGTAGCTTCTCATGAGTTCTCACAAGCTCTCTATGATCTTCGAGAGTAGATTCATGCGCTAACTTAAGAGTGTTTAGTTCTTTAGTTAGTTGTTCTATTTTCATCTTATCATCATCAAATGACTTATCTTGACTAGCATGAGAATTATCAAGTTCATTTTGATCAACATCACTAGTTTTATCACAAAGCAATTCATCATCACAAACCAAATCATCTTCATCACTATCAAAATCAAGATATTCGTGGTGTGATACCTTGGGGCCTTTAGTCATGAAGCAACTTCCACTCCCTTCGTTTGGTGAATCAAATAGATCGTAGGAGTTGGTAGTCACTAGAGCAATTCCGGCAACACCATCATCTTGACTATAGTCGGAGTCGGAGTGATAGCTTCTCTCGGAGTTGTTGTCGGAGTCGGAACCGAAAACCCATTCACCAACATGAGCTTGATATTTTCTTCTTGTGTAGCTATTGGTGTACTTGTCCTTCTTCTTCGAATCATTACTTCTCCTTGAGTGTCTTTGTTCATAATGATCATCTCTACTCCTTCTCTCTCTTTGTGGTGAATCATTCCTTGAGCTTTGTCTTCGAGGTGACTCTTCTCTTCTTTTGTAGGGAGCCGTGCACTCATTTGAGTAGTGTCCGGGCTTCCCACAATTGTAGCAATTGCGGACATGACTTGACGAACGCTTCTCTTCATATCTTGAGTTGAAGTTTCTTTCTTTGCCTCTATTCTTGTAGAACTTGTTGAATTTCTTGACCATGAGGCTTATCTCTTCATTGGTGACAAGGTTGTTGCTTGAAGTTGCGGGAGCATCACTTGTGGCTTTCTAAGCACCGCTAGACTTGTGATGAAGTTCTTCCTTATCTTTAAGTGTCATCTCATGAGCAACAATCCTTCCAACGACTTCTGTAGGCTTGAGATCTTTGTAGTTTGGCATCATTTGGATCAATGTGCACACAGTGTCGTATCTCTCATCCAAAGCTCTAAGTATGTTTCTGATGATGAATTTGTCGGTCATTTCTTCGCTTCCTAAGCCGGCAATCTCATTTGTGATGAGAGCTAGCCTAGAGTACATCTCTGCGACTCCTTCACCATCCTTCATCTTGAACTTGTCAAGCTGACCTTGAAGAACATCTAACTTGGATTCTCTTATGGACTCAGTTGCTTTGTGCATATCAACCAAAGTATCCCAAATCTATTTATCATTCTCAAGATGGCTGATTTTGTTGAATTCTTCGGGGCATAAGAAGTTGAAGAGAATATCACATGCTTGAGCATTGAGTTGCAACATCTTCAACTCATCCGCGGGCGCTTCACGATCCGGTTCCTGTCCATCCTCGAAGAACTCACCTTGCAAGCAAACACGAACAACAACCCAAATGGTGGGGTTATGACCAAGAATATGCATTTTCATTTTGTGCTTCCAACTAGCAAACTTAGTGCCATCAAAGTACGAACCTCTACGATGATAATTTCCCTCACTAGATGCCATACTCTCCTAGGTTGTTAGACCTAAGCAATGGAGACCAAAGCTATGGTGACCAATGCTCTGATACCACTTGTAGGACCGAACGTATGTCTAGAGGGGGTGAGGTGATTAGACTACTTGACCAAATAAAACTTTTGCCTATGCCAAGTTTTAGGGTTGACAGTTTTTAGCATTTCATGGCAAGTCAAGTACACCCCACACATGCAAGTCTAAGAGTATACAACAGCGGAAAGTAACAACAAGCATGTATAGAAGGGACAGGGTAGGAACATCAAACACAGTTGTAGACACGATGATTTGTCCCGTGGTTCCGATAGGTGGCGCTATCGTACATCCACGTTTATGGAGTCTTCAACCCACGGAGGGTAATGATCGCGGGAGTCCATGAAGGGCTCCACCCAAATTGATCCATGAAGTAGCAACGTTGACTATTCCATAACGGCTTCCGTCCATGAAGGACTAGCCTCACTATGGTTAGATCTTCACAAAGTAGGCGATCTCCTTGCCCTTACAAACTTCTTGGTTCACTCCACAACACGAAGTAGCAGGCGCCCAAGAACCACCTAACCAATCTAGGAGGCACCACCCTCCAAAAGGTAATGGGCTCAATAATGACGATGAACTCCTTGCTCTTGTGCTTCAAGATGATAGACTCCTCAGCACACAATCACTCTCTCACATATTTGGCATGGTGGAAGAGATGGGATTGTTGGAAAGTTACATGTGGAGGCTAGATATCAAGATCCATATGGTTGGAGTGGAATATCTTGACCTCAACACAAGGATAGGTCGTTCTCTCTCAGAAAACTGATGGGGCAAGTATGGAATAGTTTTGAGTGCTTCTCTTTTCGAGTAGGTGGTGGTGAAGGGGTATATATAGGCATCCCCAAAAATCCAACCGTTACACACAAAATGACCAACTTGGTGACACCGATGTGTTAATCTCGGTGGTACCAAAGTGACCAAAAGGTGGCAACTTTTGAATCTCTGTGAGACCAATATATAAATCTTGGTTGCACTGATAAGGTGACCAACGGTCAGATTCCAAATCTCGGTCACGCCAATCCAACATTCTCGATGGGACCAAAAACGTGAATTTGCGTAACAAAAAGTTGGCAACCTAAACTCGGTGGCACCGGTATGGAATCGGTTGCACCGAAGTGGCTAGGGTTTGGCTGAGTCTGTCTAGGTTCTGGAACTCGGTGGCACCGATATGGGAAAGTAGGTTGCACCGAATTTGAGTGTTAGGTATAGAACAGACTTTGGTGGGAGAGTTTGCGGATGTTTTTGGCGACTATCACTTGTGCACATTTGAGCATATTGTTCAGCAACAAAACCTTACCCCCTTTAAATAGTATTGGCTTTCGTATGGACTCAAAGTGATTTATCACAAATATAAAATTTAGAGTCCTCTTGCTTGAAGCTTGGCCAACCTAATTCCTTGCATCTAGGGGTATGTCCACAATCACCTTTTTGCCAATCCTAACATTGAACATTTCCTGAAATATACTTGGTAGAAAACATTAGTTCAATGACTTATATGTTGTTATTAATTATAAAAACCACCAAGGGAACAAATGTGCTTTCACTACTTGACCAATTAAAAATCTACTTTTTCCAATTTTAAGTCTTGGCAGATTTTAGCATTCATTGCAATTCAAGTACACCCTACACATGCATGTCTACGAGTATTGCACCGGAAAATAAAGACAAGCCTGTAAGTAAAGGAAGGGTAGGAAAATCAAACGCAATTGGTGACACGATGATTTTTCCCATGGTTCCGATACGTGGTGCTATTGTACGTCCACGTTTATGGAGTATTCAACCCACAGAGGGTAACGGTCGTGAGAGTCCACGAAGGGCTCTACCAACGGAGGATTCCATGAAGAAGCAACCTTGACTATACCATGATGGCCTACGTCCATGGAGGAGTAGCCTAACTTGGGGTAGATCTTCACTAAATAAGCGATCTCCTTGCCCTTATAAACTTCTTGGTTCACTCCACATCATGAAGTAGGAGGCTCCCAAGGGACACCTAACCAATCTAGGAGGCACCACCCTCCAAAAGGTAATAGGATCGATAATGTCGATGAACTCCTTTCTCTTGTGCTTCCAGATGATAGACTCCTCAACACATAATCACTCTCTCACAAATTTGGCTATGGTCTAAGAGACTGATTGGGTGGAAAGCAACTTGGGGAGCCTAGAGGTCAAGATTCATATGGTTGGAATGGAATGGCATGATCTCAACACATGAGTAGGTGTCTCTCTCTTAGAAAATCAGTAGGTATGAGTGGGGAATTGTTCTGAGTGCTTCTCTTGCGAGTGAGTGGTGGTGGAGGGGTATATATAAGCATCTCCAAAAATCCAACCGTTACACCTAATAAGTCAGACTCGGTGACACCGATGTGTTAATCCCGGTGTTACCAAGTTGCCTCAAAGGTACCAAATTTTGAATCTCGGTGAGACCGATACATACAACTTGGTTGTACCGACAAGGTGACCAATGGTCATATTGCCAAACTCAGGGACGCCGATTCAACAAACTTGGTCAGACCGATTTTGTGAATTTGTGTAACAGCAAGTTGGTAACCCGAACTCGGTGGCACCAAAATGGAATTGGTTGCACCGAAGGGCTATGGTTTGGGTGAGTCTGTCTGAGGTTGAAAATCGGTGGCACCAAGTGGAAAGTGTTGGTTGCATCGATTTTGGATATTTGGCTTTGGACAGAATTTTGTGGAAGAGCTTGTGGGTGTATGTGGTGACTATCACTTGTGCACGTATGAGCATTTTGTTCACCAATAGTACTGTAACCCCTTTTGATAGTATTGGCTTTTCTATCGGCTCAAAGTTATTTCTCACAAAAGGTAACATGTAGAGTCCTCTTGCTTGAGGCTTTGCCAATCTATTTCCTTGCATCTCGTGAGGTCACCTTGCTGGAGGGGTCACGCCATGGCTAGCCTCGTGAGGCCCATTCTCGTGAGGTCGACCTACCCCCACTTCCACCACCACCCAGGAGGAAGGAGGAGGACAGGGAAGACGATGGGGCTAGGGGCTTCCAGGAGGTCAGGGCAATAACGTGTATCATGGGTGACGCCCAAGCTCCAGCATCAAACCGCATCTTCAAGCAGTTCTCATGGGAGGTGAACGCAGCTCTCCCGAAGCCCGAAGCCAGGCGCCCTGTCAAGTGGTCCCAGACCGCAATCACCTTAAACTCGAGGGATTAGCTCAGGTGCTCTGCCATGGCAGGCACGCTCCCCATGGTATGCACGCCGACCATCAGCAATGTGCTCGTCACCAAGACCCTCATCGCCAGCGGCGTGGGGCTCAATGTCCTCTACATTGAGACCTTCGAGATGCTCCAAGTGTTGTATGACCAGATCATGCTAACTAAACCCTTCTCAAGAGTCACTGACGGGTCCATGGTCCCCATTGGGCAAGTGTGCCTACCTATCACCTTCCACGGACGCAAGAACTACCACACTGAGATCATTGTCTTCGAGGTCACCCACATCCACCTCCTGTACAACGCGATCCTTGGGTACCTAGCCCTTGCCAAGTTCATGGCGGTGACTCATCATGGCTACAATGTCCTCAAGATGCCGGGGAATGGTGGCGTCATCACTGTCACCTGTGATGAGAAGGATGTCGTCTGCTCCCTCGAGCGTGCCTACCGTGCCGCAACAGCCGAGCACTCAGACAACGAGGTAGAAGCCCTACCTCGTGAGGATGTCCCCAGGAAGAAGAAGCAGCTCGCCCCTGTAGGGCGCCAATGGGATGTAACCTCCAAGGACGGTGCCTCAGGCTCAGCGCCCATGGCCAAGGCCCCTCCCTCCATCGCATAGGGAGGTGCGCTCGGTGCCCCCCTTGGGTCGGGCTTAGGGGCTTCCAACCAGGAAGCTACCGGCCTGACCGGTTAGACGAGGGAGGCATTCGGTCACAACCTGGAGGCGTGTTCTGACATGCGTGTACCCAAGCCGGGAGCACGGCGTGAGGCATCGAGCCTGCGAGAATTCGTCACCAGAGCGATCGAGGAGCTTCAGGAAGCATAGCCATGCGAGGTGGGGGGCTGCCCTTTACCACCAGGTGCAGCCTCCATCATCAGCCCAGTCGACAGGCCACGCATCTGCGTTAGCACGCTCGCAATCAACAGGGCCGCGTCCCAGGATGTCTTTTGGCTGACGCGGGCCGATCGCGGTGGGGTCTACCCGTGCAACTATGTCCGCATGCTGTTCGGCCTGGTGAACGGGGGGCGCCACGTTCTAGCGCCTTGTCCAGACCATGCTCATGCCTTACCGGGCGAGGCACGACAAGGAGTTGGAGGAGGTGCTCGGACCAAGCGGGGGTCCCGAGCCCCGGGAGGCGATGGGCCCATGAGGGTCACGTTCAAGGAGACACAAGGTCGGGCTACATCGACCGCTTTGACTCTTTAGCGGCATGACCACCAGGTGATTTTTTGGTTCATGCTAGGTAACTTTTTGGTTTACTCCATTTGAGGGCGTCCACTAGGCTGCATTATCCTCAAGCAATCAGGGCACACCCCTAAAATCGCCTCATTTATGCATATTTCATCACCTTCCATCCATATGAACTATTTCCTAACGTTCCATCCTGCCTGCACGGTGCTTCACCACCATGGATGTCGCCGCGCCCTAATGATCCTACCTTCGTCCGCCTCATGATTAAGGGCTGGCACAACGTCTGTGCTCGGGTTCGTCCCTGCAGCATTGATAAATCCAAGCGGTCGAGCTCTGTCTCGTGGGACAGCCCCATGCACATCACCTCCCATGGCCCTTGGTGCTTTTTCCTCGCGTGAGCTAATCAGGAGTGGGTGAGTCAGGGCGCGTGGCACAGTTCCTGACAACCTCAGTTGGTTTTTCACCGTCGAAGGAGCCGCTCTCTGGGTGTTTTCTCCTCAGAGCCGCGCGCATGGTGTCTGTGCTCCAATCCGTCCCTGCAGCATCAATAAACCCAGTAGTTGAGCTCTGTCTGGCAGGCCGGCCCCGTTCACGTTACCTCCTAGGGTCACTCGTGTTTGGCCTTCTCATGCAATGGACCTTGGAAATGCATTTGACGCAGGTTTTCTCAAAATTTACAGGACTTCGGACGACGTTTTTGTCACGCCCAAGATGTAATCCTATCCTTATTTTGGCACAAGGGCCTCGACAGGGATAGAAGCACATCTTGTCATGTTGCAAGAATGGATATCATTACAAGTACGTGTACAGAAGAGATGAGTATATGGAATTGGCTTAAACTCTCCACAAGCTACATCAATATCACATCAATACAACAACATATTTAAACATCATACAGAAAAGCAGGGTTCGACTACGGATGAAACCAAACGATAAAATGACATCCATCCTTGCTATTCGAGGCTGCTGCCTGGAACCCATCCTAGATTGAAGAAGAAGAAGAACTCCAAATCAAACAAGCATCGCTCTCATGTCAAAGCATTGCGTTACATGTACCTGCAACTATTGTTGTAGTAATCTTTGAGCCATAGGGACTCAGCAATCTCATTTCCAAGGGTATCAAGACTATTAAAGCTTAATGGGTGAGGTATGGTTAAGTGGTGAGGCTCCAGCAAGCGACTAAGCATGTATTTGAGTGGCTAACTTACGAATGTAGAAAGTAAAGTATGGTGGTCTACGCATAACGGATGTGAACTAGTAATGATCACTAAGTGATCGTAAACACCTACTTACGACAAACATAACCCCGCCGTGTTCTCTCTCGGATAAGGATTCACGAGAAAAGACAGTCACGGTTACGCACACATTTGGTGTATTTTATTAGAGTTTACTTCAAGTTTCCTATGATCGGGTGTTAAACAAAGTTTCCAAGTTGCCACATAACCGCAGGCATGGCTTTCCGAAAGATTTAACCCTGCAGGGGTGCTCCAACTCGTCCATCACAAATTAACCACATGTAGCGGGAATAACCTCGACAACGAATCTCGTGATCTTCCTAGGCAATTCTATTGGAAAACTGCAACCTCGAGATATCACAAAGTATTTCGGAATTCCTCTCTCAAGACGTTCGAGAAAGGTAAAACAAATCCAGCAAGGTCGCCCGGCGTGTCGACAAAACCGATAGGAGCCGCATATCTCGTTCTCAGCACACGACAGATAGGCGAAGCGTACAGTGGCCTGATAGACATCTCCCGAGTTGCCCCGGGTTGGCCCCACACGGTGCTCTAGTTTGGACCAACCCACATGAGGAGCACTGGCCTGGGTTGTTGATTAAAGATCTGCGGGGGCCGACGGGTCCCTATGCAATTTTATTAGTTATTAGGCAAATGTAGTACCAATGTTGGGCCTTGCCAGACAAGCTTTATCCTAAAACGAAAATCAAGGGGGTCCCCATAACAACCCTGAGCATGTTAGGAGCGCTCAATTATGGAACATAACACCGGTTCACAAGTAACTAAGGGCGGCAAAAGTGAAACAAAACACCGAGCAAGAGGCCAAGCCTTACACCTTTTACCAAGTATATATGTGCATTAAATTAAATAGCAATAATATTGTGATAACAAAAGAATGTCCATGTTGACACATGGAAGCAATTTCACCTGCACCTAGAAATGCTATAAAAAGGGCTGAACAAGCAGTAGCATAGCCAAACAAAGGTTTGCTGGGATATGGAGGCGTTAGAGGCTTATCATGGCAATGTTGCGAGGCTTGAGAAACAAGTGGTAAGTAACATTACATAACGTTTAAAGCGGAACAACTAGCAAATCAATGATAGTAGTGGTATCTAGGGAAATGTGTCATCTTGCGTGAGATCCCGTTTGGAAGAAGAACGAGTCCATGAAGAAGACGAGCCAATATAGTCGAACGAATCCTCACACTACAAACGCTTTCGAAACTCTATCGAGAAGAAGCAAGCCGAAAACAACCAATCAACACACGAGAAACACCACAACATCTGAATGACTCGATGCACAAGCAAATATGATGCATGTCCAGTTTAATATGCAACACATGGCATGGCATGGCAAGCACAACAAATAACTACTACATATTAAGTGAAGTTCAATATGCAACGAGTTGTATATTGATGAAACTCCACGTTCGAATTATTTAGTTCACTCTCGTTAGGTACACATCAATGTTAAATGTTGGCAGACATGGCAAGATGTGAAGCACAAACAACTACATCATCTAGGCATATTAAATGAGGAAGCAACACATATCATTTCCAATATGACCTCATGAGCAAATTAAGGTTTCGGTACTGTTCTGCCCTAACCACCATTATAAAGTTGTTAAATAGCAAAATAATTGTCACCATCAGATTGTACACATTTTTCTAGTCAAGTTGCATATGTAAATCATTTGCATCGGAGCTACAGCTAATTAGTTGTGAAATAAATCATTTCACATGGAAATTATGCAAATTAATGCAAACAGCAAGGTTAAACACTTTAACCATGTATGAAAGTTTAATATTATTAATCTACATAAAATTTTAGTCAAGTTACATATACAAAGTGTTTCAATCCGACATACGGTTAAAAAGTTATTATATGCATGATCCATAGGGGTTTTTCTGCAAATCTATAACTCGGTGGCTAATTAGCAAATTCGCATTAGGGAAAAAACCACATGGTCTGAGTGTGGCTAGCCCAAAACTCAAAATAGGGCAACACAAACTACACAACGCTCATGGGCGAGAGATAGGGCGACGGGGGTGCTCACCTAGCTGGGCTTGGCCCGGTCGCTGCGGATGCCTCACTGCTGAGCCGGGGAGACGCGGCTAGGCCTTGGGCGGCCCACGCGGGCGCTGGCGGGGAGGCCTGGCGGATCTAGCATCCCACCTGGCGCTAGTCAACATGAGCGGAGGCTGCCTCGTCCTCCAGCTCGCCTGAACCAAGGCAGGGCCATGGCGGCACTTGGGGCTCCGGGAGACGAGGATCGAGGCACTCGGGAGGGCCGCGAACGTGGGGAACGGATGGATCTGGAAGTTGGGGGGTCAAATCCGGTCCATGGTGCGCTCGGAGATCGCCAGCGGAGGAGATCGGTAGTGGCAGCCATGGTAGCTTCCTGTGGATAGGAGAGAGACCGCGGGGTGAGAGAGAGAGAAATGCAGGGAGAGAGAAGAGAGAGGAGCAGGCGGCGAGGTCCCATGGCGGCGGGGTCAGGCACTCCGGTGAGCGGCGCAGGGAGACTGGCGAGGGGCTACGGAGAGGTGGCGAGCTCGGGAGCGAGCTGCGGGTCGGGGCTGCTCGGGCGCCTGGACGCAGGCGCCTGCGGGCGGCGGCGCGATCCGGCCTGGATGGGCTTCGGCGGGCCCTGGTGGCGGGAGGAGGGAGACAGACACGGCTGGTGGCGGTTGGGAGTTGGCTACGCGCGGAAATTGATGAGGAAGGGCTGGTGTTTCCCTAAATGGATGCCTAGGGTCTATAAATAGCAGATTGGGGCTAGGTTAGGGGGGGTTTAGCCCATTTTCGGACCCTCTGATCGCGATCGGACGGCTCCGGTCGTGGGGTTAGGCTAGGATGGGCTAGCGGGCTGTGTAGAGGAGTGTGGGCTTAGGAGAGAGGGAGATGTGAGCCTGTGACACGAGTTTTAAAACACCGAAAACGGCCATAAATAAACCGATGACCTCACTACTATGGTTGACCGTTCGGGTATCAAACGAACTCTGATTGCAACAAAACTTGGCAGGCGGTCCACCTACAAAATAGTAAGACCTGACGCCAACTTTTGACCCGATCCGGAAATATTTTTTGTGCACTTTAAAAACAATATATTTTCGATGCCGCGGGCGCGTGCATGTGTGGTTGGTATCAAAACGGGCAACGGCAAGAACGGGGAGAACCAACGACTACGAGCAGATGCAAGTTTTCGAAAACGAGAGATGATGCTATGCAGATAATGCGAATGATGCAATGATTAATGCAACAACCACACGAATCACACGATGAAAATGGAAATAAATGGGAATCTTCTGGAGCATCGGTCCTGGGCTGTTACAACTCTCCCAAAGATCTAAGAATGACAAGGGGAAGATAAAGAGCAAGAGGTAAACTTGGTTGCTTCTCTGACAAACGAGTCAGGCCAATGATCATTGCAGGTTTTAGCGAGAAGAAGAATGACATGAGGAACAAGAAAGATTTTACAAGAAATTTCGGCAGCACTTCGGTAGGAAAGAGAGGCAAAACTTGATAAGATGGAAAGAACTTGAAAAGATAACACAACACTCCGGTTAAATGAATAAGCAAAGAAGGAACATGATCTTAATAAAACAAGATGATGGTTGAAATAGAGCAACATGACAACGCCTCCGGAAGAAAAGAATAGAAACTAGATCATTGGAAGTAAAAGAACGGAGAAGAAAATAACAACTTCTACCACCATTGAACTTGAGAAGCATAGGTTGAACGGAATTGTTGAAAACCAACAACAAAAAGAATAAGCTTGTTATGGGCTTATGGAAAACATCTCAAAATTATAAGGTGACAATCTGCCACAATAGAAACAATTGATAGCTTGAGAGCAACAAGAGATGCAAAGCTTCTTTCGCCAAGAAGAGGAGGAGAAAACTTGAATCATCTATGACACCATGATAACATCAAACCTTAGGAAATGCTTTAGGTGAAATCTAACCCAAGATAACACCGAGAAGACATGACGGGTTTACTTATCTCATTCTTGACAATTTTCCTTTGAGACTCCTCATAATCAGAATTTAATAACACCATCTCAAAGACAATGGAGAAGGAATTGAACTTGGGAATGCAAGACGAAAGAATACTTGAGCCTCTTCGACAAGAATCTTGAAGAACACTTCAAGAAGAATTACCCCTTGACGAACCACCATGAAGAATCTCCAGAAATGAGAGGATGATAGAAAACAATTGAACACAGTAACAAGATTGAGGCCTTGTTATGATTTAGATGAAGCTTAGTGACAAGATACTTGAGAAAACTAGGAACTCCGGAAAGAAAAAGATACACAACTTAGAATTGAAAATTGATACCATGAACAACTCCGGAAGAAGGATTGAAATCACCTTGATGAAACAAGAATAAGAATTATGTTATGCTTATCCTTCATCAAGTTAAACTGATGACAAGCAGCGGATTTCGCACACCACTTATTCTTCTTGCACAGAATTGAAGAGAAAGAGAGAGATAGGTCACAAACTTGAATAATTCTTGCGCGAGAACACCGGTAAGAATTCACAACGAATGAGGATACTACGATTGAACAAAGAGATCATGATCCACCTAATAAAAAACTTCACAAGGCACCAGAATATTTGAGGGATGAACGAGGAGACAACAATTGAGAGGAATTCAAGAACGAAAGGTGAAAGCTTAGAACGACGAAATCTTCTGAAATGATGGCCTTCGGAGGATCGAGACGAAAACAACACTGAAATCCACCGGATAGATATGGAAAGAATCCCTTAAGATTGAAAACAATTTGAGGGGATAGCAACAAGCTGAACCATGAACCTCTAGGAATAATATTTAAGAGAAACTCTTCTTTGGTCTTCAATGTTGACAATGATGGCGAGAAACACCACCAAGAATTACTGAGGCACTCCAGAACAAATGAATAATTAAGGTTGATCCAACGATGAAAATGATTTATATGCGATCTTCGAGAAAGAATATGACTGATGAAATTCATTCTTACGTCATATTTGAAGAGAACTTGAGAAAATCTCCGGAAAGATTAGAAGAGACATGTAAGATCCTAGCGAAAAAAACTATGGGTTATGGGCCCACTCAAAGAAACATCGTTGATAAAATTTCTTAGAAAGAGAGATTGCACCGGAAAAATTAAGAACTTGATGAGGTGAGAACCTCGAAATAATTTAAGAGGATATGAATGGAAATGAAAGTCTTCTGAGATATCTTCAGCGCTCTAGATAGAATAGAAAGAGGAATAAACAAGAAAGGCTTGGATAAGAATTTCCAATATGGGGAAGCATTGAACGAATGAGAAAGGATATGATGAACATCGAGATCTTGAATTGAATCCACCGGAGAAGAATATCAACAAGAACTAGGAATATGAGGATACATCTTGAAATTGAAACTCTTGAGAATCTCCCCAAGAAATCACCGGATACAATATGAAGAAATGATAGCGGAAGCATTGATGAAGAGAAAGAAACTTGAAAGATAATTTAATCATTGAAGAAAAAGGGCGGGAGGGTGGGAAAACAAAGAAAACTTGGAACATATGAGACGAACTCCAGAATGAAATATCAGGATTGATCTTGCAAATATTGAAGAGGATAGGATTCACTTGAAGAGAGCACACCAGATGAAAAGAATTGATATGAAATATGCGAACACCATTTAGGAAAGTTATGAAATCACCACTTGACATCGATGCAACTTGAATTACCATATACAAGACAAAACAAAGGATGGGGCTTACGAAACAAGCTAGAGAAAATTCATGACAAAGATTTCGTTTAATATTTTCGTGGTAAGGTTCGCACGATCTCGATCGTACATTGGATTGCCACATTGAAATGATGCTCGAATATGCTCCCTAGGCGCAGAGAACTACAAGGCTTGACGAAGCATATCTGATGACATATATCAAGACTGTCCTATGTAAGAAAGACTGTGAACAAACGAATCCACTAGATGTCGAACCCCAACCTCACATCATGATCTGTTGGAAGATAGCCTAGGTAACTACTGGAATACCCACCTAAGAACTCTCAAAATCTTCCGGTTATGCAATCGGGTGTTGGGGATACAGGGAGGCAAAATATCTCACACAACTAACAAACCCTACACTCCAACTGTATCCATCCGTCAACACATAACCAGAGGCTTCAGAACTCCATCTATCTCGGACCCTCAAAAACACAACGATACCAAACATGGCAGTACCCCGAACGCCTCCTAGTATGTAACATCCCAAATTTTGGAATGTTATAATAAATATTAGAATCAGTGTTTGTTTGCTTGAGTGATTGAATTGAGTGAAATTTGAATTTTTTTGAAACTTTTGAATGAGAGGGAATGAAATGACTTTCCCAAAACTTTTACTCTGCATTTCTGATCCTCAAGAATTCAAATCCATTTCTTCACAAAACCCTAGAGTGAAGATGATATGACTTCTTCCATTTGAGAAATGAAAAGGGATTTGAAAATGGTTTGAGTTTCATTTGAAAATATTTCAGAAACTTTATGCAGCTCAATGATTTTCATGAGAGAGGATAAAATGACTTCTTCAAATTATATGAAATATGAGTTGGAAGTTTAAAAATAAGGATATGGAATTCATTTCCTATTTGGTTCCATGTCAAATTTCAAAATATTCAAACCCCTTGACAAAATTTGAGAGGAGTAATGTGACACTCCAAATCAGGGGGTATTTTGTGAAGTTTTTGAATCATAAAACCCACGGGGTTATTTGAAAATTATTGCAAAAGAAATTAAAAGCCATTTAGGCATTTTCTGAAAATAAATTTTCTAAACGTATTTATTTTGGCCGGGGAAAAATGTTCATTAAATGGCATTAATTCTCCTGATAATTTTGGTATAAAGATCTTTAATTTTGGGAAAATATTTATGGCCATTTATTGGTTTTTATTTCGCTGGTAAATAGAAAAGGAAAAGTTTTAATGCATTTAAAGAGACGACCGGCCCACCTGCCTTTAACAGCCTCCCGAAATCTCTCCCGCTCGGCTAACCGACGCTGCTCTCCCTCTCTCTCTCTCTCACTGACCGGTGGACCCCACCGTCCAATCCCACTAATCCCGCGCCCGTCTTCCTCCTCCATCCCCTCCCCTTTCCACGCCGGCGACCACAGAGCCGGAAATCCCTCCCCCTTCCTTCCCCGACCTCCCCGAGGTCCTATATAAGTCCCCTTCCCTCTCCGTGACTCGTTCCACCCCTTTGCCCTCTGCTCGTGCCCTCTCACCGTCGCAACCACTCGCCGGAGCTCTCGGCCACCGCCGCACCATTTCCGAGCTGCCGCTCGCCCCTGACCCCCCGAGCCGCTCTGAGGCCACCAACCTCTTCCCCACTCCCGAACCTCCCACCGCACCTGCTCGTCGCCTCCGTCGTCCCCAGCCCCGTCTGACGCCACCAATCGATGCCGGAGCTTCGCCGCCGTCGCCTGAGCACTTCAAACGCCGCCCCCGACCACCGCACCATCGTCTCCGACCACCTCCGACGTCCGGCCGCCATCGACCTCGTCGGAAACCTCGACCTCCACCTCTGTAAGCCTCGCGCCCATCTGTTGTCGTCGGATTCGTAGTTAACGATCTAGATTAGATCTATTTAATACGCGAACCGATACGCGCTTCACTTCGGTCGTCCGCCCAAAATCGCCTGCACGCCACTATCTCGACCAATCACAGCTTCCCACATAGCCCCTGTCCGATGCGATTTATTTTTCCTTTTTCTGATTCTGTTTTAGAAAACAGAATGTTTTCTGTTTTTGTTTTAGTTGTAGCTTTTAAACTATTTAGTGTTTTTAGTTGATTCTTTTTGCATTAGGTCAAAAATTTCATGTAGTTTCATTATGTAGTCTTAGATTTCAAATTTTAATTTAGTTAAATTTTCTTAAACCACTAAAATCTGAATAACTTGAGTTTAAAATTTTATTTTTAAATGAATCTTTTTGCCACTGTTTTGTATTAGTTAGGTTTATCATATCACTTAGTTTGAGAAGTTTTGGAATAAACTTGATTAGGGTTTTTTAACTAAAAACAGAATCTATTTAGTTCTAAATATAGTTTAGTTAGTTTATTTTTTATTTAGCTTATTTTAAATCTGAATTAGTTTAACTTTTGTTTTAGTTTTCTTTAGTTGTGTTGTCCAATATTAGGTGACTTATTTTCTGTTAATAAAAATAGTTTTGCTTTGTTTTATATCCTAATGATATAGGAAACTATATTCATCTTCATTAGGTAATGTTTTATAAAACAATTTAGTTTTAGTAGTAATTCTTTTCACAAATGTTTTAGAGGATTTAATTCTGTTTTTATAAATAAATATTTGAGTATTATTTTCTGTTAAGGATTGTTTTGTCACTAAAAATAGCTTTTGTCTTGTTTTATATTAGTACGAGTTAGCCACTAAAATCTAGAGCCCATTACTTTGTTTTGTCTTTCTTTGTTGTATTGCTCTAATGTTGCTAGTTGATTTCTTATTTGAAAATATTTAAAATAATTGTTTTACAAGTTTTACTTTATGTTAATTATTTGTTTTAAAATTGTTTTCTTTTATTATCTTAGTGTTTTCTTGCTGATATGTTCTAGTAATTAAAAACTTATGTTTAGGATGTTATTTTTCATAGTTCTTACTTGTTCTTCAAAAGTAATTCTTTTTGCTAGTAAAATATTTACTAAAATACTTTTTTTATATCTTACTTTGTTTTTGTTTTGTTACTATTGAAAATAGTTGTTTGTAGGGGAAAACTACCTTAGTTGTGTTTGTGAAAACTTTGTTGATTTTGAGTTTTGTCTTAAGTATTTCCTTCATCACCACCTAGTTGCTTTTGGTTTTTGTGTTACTTTTTGATTGCTAGAATTGATTGCTAGTATGATTGCTTATGAATGCAATGTTTCGTTATATAGATTTTCATCGGAGAGTGACGAATAGTCTATCAAGATATTTCTGAGAGCGATATTATTCTTCATCAACAGTACAGGCAAGTTCACTTTGACCATCTATTTTCATACCTATGTTTTATTGCATGTAGTGACATCATTCATCAAATCCCTCCCGTAGTGTTATTGAAATTCTTGTAGTTGAGTAGAATGCATGAGGTAGGAACCCACCACTTGTTACTAAAGCCCCGGGAACGCTAGATACTACAATGCTATGCTAAAGTAGACGGGGTTTGGTATGAGTGTTTGTGAGTGGTAAGAGAAGGAGGACTCTACGTCAAGACGACAACTTCATGAAGGCATCTTCAAGTCCTGCATCTTCAAGACCTCAAGACTTCGAGACTCGAGAAACAAGTTTTTCAATACACACTACTGGGTGAAGGATGGTTTTGATGGGCACCCTGGAGTAACCAGTGGATGGCCGGGATGCATGGGGAAGCACCATGACATCTTGCGAAAAGCTTCACCCAGACTCAAAGAGACGGATGAATACTTCATGCCCGGAAGCTTACCTGTGTAGCCACAAGTCATTATGGGCTCTGGCTTGGTTGATCTTTGTTGTGACTCTGGCTGGGCAGTGCTACGAGATGTAGTCGACGTTAGGAATGGATGGGCACTGATAGTAGTCAGGGAAACACTTTGAAAGACCATGTTTTGTTCGTCCTATTCTCAAACACCCGGCAGTGCGAGGACTTACCAGGAGGGAACGAATCTTGTGGGTAAATTACACAACACTCTGCAGAGTTAAACCTAATCGATTAGCCGTGTCCACGGTTACGGACAACTTGAGCTTCTAGACTTGGATCTATCTCTGAACTCTCAACACTGGACGGATAATTAATTGTGGGCAACTTAATGATACTTGTGGGAAATTAGACATCGGTTGGCGGAACCATGTCATGATAGGTAACTCTATAGTGAAAACTCCTGATATTCCTTTGTTGTAGGAAAAGTAAATAAAATCAGCTTTTATGTAAAAACCCAGACACAGAGCCACAAAGCCTTACTGTATATTGAATAGTCTTTATCTTCTGTTCAGCTATGGTGATCTTGTCGGTACATTCAATGTACTGACCTACACGGCTGCAACGTCTTATGTTGCAGATACTCTTTTACGATGAGTAAGAGTACGATTCAGGGTTACGGTCCGCACTCAACCCGTCGTTGGTGTTATTGGGACTCCACTCCCGTTGACTGCTTCCGCTGAGATTTTAAGGTATATATCAGTTTTACGTTAATTACATGTGATTGCACTTTGATATATACATTGATGTACTGTGTGTGCTAGCATACTGATCCAAGGATGGCACAGAACACACAGAGGCTTGACTCATTTTGAGTCGGGTCGCTACATAGTACTGGGTGACTCCGATCTTATTTCGCCATGAGAAGTTGTAGGACCAAAAGTATCTCTAGAGAGGGGGGTGATTAGACTACTTGACCAAATAAAAGTTTTGCCTATGCCAAGTTCTAGGGTTGACAGTTTTTAGCATTTCATGGCAAGTCAAGTACACCCTACACATGCAACTCTAAGAGTATACAATAGCAGGAAGTAACAACAAGCATGTATAGAAGGGATAGGGTAGGAAGATCAAACACAGTTGTAGACACGAAGATTTTTCCCGTGGTTCCGATAGGTGGCGCTATTGTACATCCACGTTTTAGTGTTTGCAGTTTTAGCATTCATGGCAAGTTAATTTCACCCTACACATGCAAGTCTAAGAGTATAGCAGCAAAAAATAACAACAAGCATGAGTAAAAGGGATAGGGTAGGAAGATCAAACGCAATTGTAGAAATGATGATTTTTCCCGTGGTTCTGATAGGTGGCGCTATTGTACATCCACGTTTATGGAGTCTTCAACCCACGGAGGGTAACGATCGCGAGAGTCCACGGAGGGCTCCACCCATAAGGGTCCACGAAGTAGCAACCTTGACTATTCCTTAACGGCTTCCGTCCACGAAGGACTAGCCTCACTATGGGTAGATCTTCACTAAGTAGGCGATCTTCGTGCCCTTACAAACTTCTTGGTTCACTCCACAACACGAAGTAGGAGGCTCCCAAGCGACACCTAACCAATCTAGGAGGCACCACCCTCCAAAAGGTAATAGGCTCAATAATGATGATGAACTCCTTGCTCTTGTGCTTCAAGATGATAGACTCCTCAGCACACAATCACTCTCACTATTTGGCATGGTGGAAGAGATGGGATTGGTGGAAAGCTACATGGGGAGGCTAGAGATCAAGATCCATATGGTTGGAGTGGAATATCTTGACCTCAACACAAGGGTAGGTGGTTCTCTCTCAGAAAACTAATGGGGCAAGTATGGAATAGTTCTGAGTGCTTCTCTTTTAGAGTAGGTGGTGGTGCAGGGGTATATATAGGCATCCCCAAAAATCCAACCGTTACACACAAAATGACCAATTCGGTGACACCGATGTGTTAATCTCGGTGGTACCGAAGTGACCAAAAGGTGGAAACTTTTGAATCTTGGTGAGACCAATATATAAATCTCGGTTGCACCGATAAGGTGGCCAACGGTCAGATTCCAAATCTCAGTCATGCCGATCCAACATTCTCGGTGGGACCCACGGAGGGTAACGATCGCGAGAGTCCACGGAGGGCTCCACGGTGCAACCTTGACTATTCCATATGGCTTTCGTCCACGAAGGACTAGCCTCACTAAGGGTAGATCTTCATGAAGTAGGCGATCTTCTTGACCTTACAAACTTCTTGGTTCACTCCACAACACGAAGTAGGAGGCTCCCAAGCGATACCTAACCAATCTAGGAGGCACCACCCTCCAAAAGGAAATAGGCTCGGTAATGACGATGAACTCCTTTCTCTTGTGCTTCAAGATGATAGACTCCTCAACACACAATCACTCTCTCACAGATTTGGCTTGGTGGAAGAGAATGGGATTGGTGAAAAGCAACTTGGGGAGGCTAGAAATCGAGATCCATATGGTTGGACTGGAAGATCTTGATCTCAACACAAGGGTAGGTGGTTCTCTCTCAAAAAATCTGATAAGATAGATATGGAATAGTTCTGAGTGCTTCTCTTTCAAGTAGGTGGTGGTGGAGGGGTATATATAGGCATCCCCAAAAATCCAACCGTTACACACAAAATGACCAACTCGGTGACACCGATGTGTTAATCTCGGTGGTACTAAAGTGATCAAAAGTTGGCAACTTTTGAATCTCGGTGAGACCGATATATGAAACTCGGTTGCACCGATAAGGTGACCAACGGTCAGATTTCCAATCTCGGTGACACCGACTCAACAATCTCGATGGTACCAAAAATGTGAATTTGCGTAGAAGAAAGTTGGCAACCTAAACTCGGTGGCACCATTATGGAATCGGTTGCACCGAAGTGGCTAGGGTTTGGCTGACCTGTCTAGGTTCTAGAATCGGTGGCACCGGGATAGGAATGTTGGTTGCACCGATTTTGAATGTTTGGCTATAGACAGACTTTGGTGGAAGAGCTTGTGGATGTTTTGGGTGACTATCACTTGTGCACGTATGAGCATTTTGTTCACCAACAAAACCTTACCCCCTTTTAATATTATTGGCTTTCCTATGGACTCAAAGTGATTTCTCGCATATGTAAAATGTAGAGGCCTCTTGCTTGAAGCTTGGCCAACCTATTTCCTTGCATCTTGGGGTAATTCCACAATCCTTTTTCCATCCCTATCATTGAACCTTTCCTTAAATATACTTGGTGGAAACATTAGTTCAATGACTTATATGTTGTTATTAATTACCAAAACCACCACGGGAGCAAATGTGCTTTTAATCTCCCCCTTTTTGGTAATTGATGACAACATATATATCAAAGCTTCGACAAAGATATAATCAATGAATATAATTGTCGCTTTGAGAAGTATGTGATAAGCAAGAGCTCCCCCCAAAATTTTTCATTATTTTAAATTTGCGTTTGAATGCAAATGCACAATCGATTAGGTACATGGATCACTTCTTACATGTCACATACAACTTGGTGGTGTGCAAGAATAATTAGAATGTACATCATAGCACAACATAATCAAGCAAAGATGAATGATCATCACATAAGCATTAATATGATAGGAAATACTAGCATCACACATTAAAGCGTATGATCAAACATCATCAAACATGTATCACACGCAACCAAAAGAGTTGTCAAAGAAAAACAATTGTCTTTTGAAAAAGTAATAAACACCAAAATGCTCTCTCACTCGAAGCCTAAAGATCTATATACACTTCTCCCCGTTTGGCAACAAGTTACCAAAAATTTCAAAGGCATATATCTAAGCGTTCTTGGGCTGATCTCCTCCAGTTGTTGATAAAGGAGTCGAGAGAACAGCGTCGGCGAAGATCTCTATAGATGTCGTGGATGGAGTTGGAGTGGCTGCTGGAGGAACTGGAGCAAGAGGTGATCCTGAGGTGACTGTCAAGGTGGATCAACATGTTGATGGAGTAGCCTCGGATCATCTTGTCATCTCCTGACTTGGGCATCAAAGTGTGCCTCAGAATGGTGTTCACGGTGCGAAGGCAAGCTTGAAGATAGTAGATGGATCCTAGCTTGTGAGATTGCACTTTGTGTGTAGGGATAGGAGTATACATATCTTTCATGGCATTGTGGCTCGCCTTGGATTCCGTGTAGATATCCAAGTCTCCATCCTGAACCTCAGCGACTCCTAGAATTGCAGCCCATTCATCAACAGTGGACTCATATCTTGCTCCTTGTATCATCCATATAACCCTACCATCTCCATAGAAATGTGAAGTGGAGTAGAATTGCATGATCATTTGATCATTCCATGCAGTAAATTCTCTGCCAACAAACTCATCCAAACCAATGCAGTGGAAATTGTCTTGGACACTTAGAAAATACTCCTCATTCTCCTTAATGAATATCCAGTCTACATACATCATGTCACTCACATCCAGACTCTTGTCAAATAGCACAGTCTCATAGAAATCATGTTGCTCTTTGGTATAGAATCTGTAGTCCACGACTATCTTCTTCCTTTGGGCATATGGATCTATAGCTCTCCATGCCCTCAAACCTGAGTCTTTCCTCTTCTTCATATCTTCAGCAAGTGCATAACTGGCATTATGTATTGGAAGGTGTGGTCTGCATTTCATCAAGGTTGTCAAGTCATCATCATGCTCAGCTGTGGAGGTAGTTCCTTTGTTCTTTTTAGAAGCTGGAACTTGCCTGGAGGTCCTCTTAGGCTTTTCAGTAGCAGCCTTCTGGGATTTATGCTCTTGGATGTACCAGACTTGGGCATACCATTAGCTAGAAGTTTCTTGGCCTTCTTCTTGGGAGGAGCCTTTGCAGCTGGCTCATCCTCCTCTTCAGCAGCAGCTGCCTCCTCTGGATCTTCATACATAGATGTAGGCCTGCCAGTCACGTGGATTATCCTCTTTCTGTCTCTCTTCTCCCATGCCTTCTTAGGCATAGACTTCCTTGGGGGATCAATGGTCACTGTATCCCTAGCACTCTCATGTTCTTTCATAGCTTCAGAGCTAGCATAGACTCTGCTAACAACTCTCCTAGAAGAAGTGGCTTCAGTAGCAGACTTCTTAGTAGCCTTTTCTTGCTTCTTGGCGAAAATCTCCTCACGGACAAAGTCTGAATCCTCCTCATCTGAATTCAGCTTCTTCCTGGTCCTTGTAGCAGCCTTGGGCAACCCATGGGAGCTAGGGGTCCCTGGATCTGAAGATGTACTACGCTCAGGGCTGTTGGAAATATGCCCTAGAAGCAATAATAAAATGGTTATTATTGTATTTCCTTGTTCATGATAATTGTCTACTGTTCATGCTATAATTGTGTTAACCAGAAACCGTAATACATGTGTGAATACATAGACCACAACATGTCCCTAGTGAGTCTCTAGTTGGCTAGCTCGTTGATCAATAGATGGTCACGGTTTCATGACCATGGACATTGGATGTTGTTGATAACGGGATCACATCATTAGGAGAAATCAGTGCTCGATGCTGAAATCAGCGAAGGTCGAGATCAAAAAGGAGCATCAAGTGTTGATGGTGAATAAGACCACTAGTTTCAAGAAAGGCAAGGGTAAGAAGAACTTCAAGAAGGACGACAAAGCTGTTGCCACGCCTGGTAAGCAAGTTGCCGGGAAGAAGAACAAGAATGGACCCAAGCCTGAGACTAAGTGCTTTTATTGCAAGGGTACCGGTCACTGGAAGTGGAACTGCCCCAAGTACTTAGCGAACAAGAAGGCCGGCAACGTTAAAGGTATATGTGATATACTTGTTATTGATGTGTACCTAACCAGTGCTCGTAGTAGCTCCTGGGTATTTGATACCGGTGCAGTTGCTCACATTTGTAACTCCAAGCAGGAGTTGCAGAATAAGCGGAGGCTGGCAAAGGATGAGGTGATGATGCGCATCGGGAATGGTTCCAAGGTCGATGTGATCGCCGTCGGCACGCTACCTCTACATCTACCTTTGGGATTAGTTTTAAACCTCAATAATTGTTATTTAGTACCATCTTTGAGCATGAACATTGTATCTAGATCTCGTTTGATTCGAGATGGCTACTCATTTAAATCTGAGAATAATGGTTGTTCTATTTATATGAGAGAAATGTTTTATGGTCATGCCCCGTTGGTCAATGGTTTATTTTTTATGAATCTTGAACGTGATGTTACACATGTCCATAGTGTGAGTACCAAATAGTGTAAGGTTGATAACGATAGTCCCACTTACATGTGGCACTGCCGCCTTGGTCATATTGGTGTCAAACGCATGAAGAAGCTCCATGCTAATGGACATTTGGAGTCTCTTGATTTTGAATCATTTGACACGTTTGAACCATGCCTCATGGGCAAGATGACCAAGACTCCATTCTCCGGAACAATGGAGCGAGCAACTGACTTGTTGGAGATAATACATACCGATGTATGTGGTCCAATGAGCGTCGAGGCACGTGGTGGCTACCGTTATGTTCTCACCCTCACTGAAGACTTGAGCAGATATGGGTATGTCTACTTAATGAAACACAAGTATGAAATGTTTGAAAGGTTCAAGGAATTTCAGAGTGAGGTAGAGAATCAACATGACAGGAAAATAAAGTGCCTAGGATTTGATCGTGGCGGAGAATATTTAAGTCACGAATTTGGCACGCACCTAAGGAAATGTGGAATTGTTTCACAACTCACGCCGCCTAGCACACCTCAGCGAAATGGTGTGTCTGAACGTCGTAATCGCACTCTATTGGATATGGTGCGATCTATGATGTCTCTTACCAACTTACCGCTATCATTTTGGGGATATGCATTAGAGACTGCCGCATTCACTTTAAATAGGGCACCGTCAAAATCCGTTGAGACGACACCGTATGAATTATGGTTTGGAAAGAAACCTAAGCTGTCATTTCTAAAAGTTTGGGGATGCGATGCTTATGTGAAGAAACTTCAACCTGAGAAGCTCGAACCCAAAGCGGAAAAGTGCGTCTTCATAGGATATCCCAAAGAGACTGTTGGGTATACCTTCTACCTCAGATCCGAAGGCAAAGTCTTTGTTTCCAAGAATGGATTCTTTCTTGAGAAAGAATTTCTCTCGAAAGAAGTAAGTGGGAGGAAAATAGAACTTGATGAGGTAATCGTACCTCCACTCGAACCGGAGAGTAGCGCAGCACAGGAAGTTGTTTCTGTGGAACCTACACCGACTGGAGAGGAAGTTAATGATGATGATCATAAAACTTCAGATCAAGTTACTATTGAACGTCGAAGGTCCACTAGGACACCGCACCAAAGTGGTACAGCAACCCTGTCCTGGAAATCATGTTGTTGGACAACGGTGAACCTTCGAACTAGGAAGAACGATGGCAGGCCCGGATTCGAACAAATGGCTTGAAGCCATGAAATCCGAGATAGGATCCATGTATGAGAACAAATGACTTGCCTGATGATAAGCGAGCCATTGAAAATAAATAGATCTTTAAGAAGAAGACTCCCGCGGATGGTAATGTGACCGTCTATAAGGCTTCGCTTGTCGCTAAGGGTTATCGACAAGTTCAAGGAGTTGACTACGATGAGACTTTCTCACCCGTAGCGATGCTGAAGTCCATCCGAATCATGTTAGCAATTGCCGCATTTTATGATTATGAGATCTGGCAAATGGATGTCAAAACAACATTCCTTAATGGCTTCCTCAAGGAAAACTGTATATGATACAACCGGAAGGTTTTGTCGATCCTAAAGATGCTGGCAAAGTATGCAAGCTCCAGCGCTCCATCTATGGGCTGGTGCAAGCATCTCGGAGTTGGAACATTCGCTTTAATGAGGTGATTAAAGCGTTTGGGTTTGTACAGGTCTATGGAGAACCCTGTATTTACAAGAAAGTGAGTGGGAGCTCTGTAGCATTTCTGATACTATATGTGGATGACATAATGATAATGGGAAATGATATAGAACTCTTGGAAAGTATAGAGGCCTACTTGAATAAGTGTTTTTCAATGAAGGACCTTGGAGAAGCTGCTTACATATTAGGTATTAAGATCCATAGAGATAGATCGAGATGCCTCGTAGGTCTTTTAGAAAGCACATACCTTGAAAACATATTGAAGAAGTTCAATATGGATTAGTCCAAGAAGGGGTTGTTGCCTGTGTTACAGGGTGTGAGATTGAGTACGACTCAATGCCCGACCACGGCAAAGGATAGAGAAGAGATGAGTGTCATCCCCTATGCCTCATCCATAGGCTCTATTATGTATGCCATGTTGTGTACCAGACCTGATGTGAACCTTGCCATAAGTTTGGTAGGGAGGTACCAAAGTGATCCCGGAGCGGAACACTGGACAGCGGTCAAGAATATCCTGAAGTACCTGAAAAGGACAAAAGACATGTTTCTCGTATATGGAGGTGCCGAAGAGCTCATCGTAAAGGGTTACGTCAATGCTAGCTTCGACACAGATCCGGACGACTCCAAGTTGCAAACCGGATATGTGTAAATTTTGAATGGAGGGGCAGTCAGCTGGTGCAGCAGCAAGCAAAGCGTTGTGGCGGCATCTACATGTGAAGCGGAGTACATAGCTACTTCGGAAGCAACAAAGGAGGGAGTCTAGATGAAGGAGTTCATCACCGGCCTAGGAGTGATTCCCGATGCGTCGGTCCCAATGACTCTACTCTGTGACAACACTAGATCTATTGCCCTTGCGAAGGAGCCCATGTTTCACAAGAAGACAAGACACATCAAGCGCCGCTTCAATTCCATCCGTGATTACATTCAGGAGGGAGATATAGATATTTGTAAAGTACATACGGATCTAAATGTTGCAGATCCGTTGACTAAACCTCTCTCACGAGCAAAACATGATCAACACCAGAATGCTATGGGTGTTCAATTCATCACAATGTAACTAGATTATTAACTCTAGTGCAAGTGGGAGACTGTTGGAAATATGCCCTAGAGGCAATAATAAAATGGTTATTATTGTATTTCCTTGTTCATGATAATTGTCTATTGTTCATGCTATAATTGTGTTAACCGGAAACCGTAATACATGTGTGAATACATAGACCACAACATGTCCCTAGTGAGCCTCTAGTTGGCTAGCTCATTGATCAATAGATGGTCACGGTTTCATGACCATGGACATTGGATGTCGTTGATAACAGGATCACATCATTAGGAGAATGATGTGATGGACTAGGAGAATTATGTGATGGACAAGACCCAATCCTAAGCATAGCACAAGATTGTGTAGTTCGTCTGCTAAAGCTTTTCCAATGTCAAGTATCGTTTCCTTAGACCATGAGATTGTGCAACTCCCGGATACCGTAGGAATGCTTTGGGTGTGCCAAACGTCACAACGTAATTGGGTGGCTATAAAGGTACACTACAGGTATATCCGAAAGTATATGTTGGGTTGGCATGAATTGAGACTGGGATTTGTCACTTCGTGTGACGGAGAGGTATCTCTGGGCCCACTCGGTAAGACATCATCATAATGAGATCGAAGTGACTAAGGAGTTAGCCATGGGATGATGTGTTACGAAACGAGTAAAGAGACTTGCCGGTAACGAGATTTAACAAGGTATACGGATACCAACGATCGAATATCGGGCAAGTATCATACCGATAGACAAAGGGAATTGTATACAGGATTGATTGAATCCCTGACATCGTGGTTCATTCGATGAGATCATCGTGGAGCATGTGGGAGCCAACATGGGTATCCAGATCCCGCTGTTGGTTATTGACCGGAGAGGTGTCTCGGTCCTGTCTACGTGCCTCCCGAACCCGTAGGGTCTACACACTTAAGGTTCGATGATGCTAGGGTTATAGGGAAATAGTGTACATGGTTACCGATGGTTGTTCGGAGTCCCGGATGAGATCCCGAACATCACGAGGAGTTCCGGAATGGTCCGGAGACAAAGACTGATATATAGGAAGTGAGGTTTAGGTTACCAGAAATGTTTCAAGCGTCACCGGTAACGTACCGGGACCACCGAAAGGGTTCCGGGGATCCACCGGGAGGGGTCCCGGGACCCGGAGAGCTGCATGGGCCGAAGGTGGAGGGAACCAGCCCCTAGGTGGGCTGGTGAGCCCCTCCACCTGGCCCAAGGCATAGCAAGGAGAGAGGTGGGGCAAACCCTAGGCCTAGATGGGCCCTAGGCCCACCCTAGGGCTGCTAGGGAAGCCGCACCACCTCTCCCTCTCCCTTGGCCACCGCACCAAGCCCCATTTAGGGCTGCCGCCGGCCCCTGGGGTGGAAACCCTAGGGTGTAGCCCTCCCTCCTCCTCCTCCTATATATAGTGGTGCACTTGGGGTTGTTTGAGACACGACTATCTCTCCCTCTCGGTGCAGCCCTGCTTCTCCTTCTCCTCGTTCTCCATAGCGCTTGGCGAAGCCCTGCCGGAGACCACACAGCTCCACCATCGCCACGTCGTTGTGCTACCGGATCTCTCCCTCAACCTCTCCTCCCTCCTTGCTAGATCAAGGCATAGGAGACGTCACCGGGATGCACGTGTGTTGAACGCGGAGGCGCCGTTGTTCGGCGCTAAGATCGGAGTCCACCACGATTTGAATCGCTACGAGTATGACTCCACCAACCGCCTTCTTGTAATGCTTCCGCTTAGCAATCTTCAAAGGTATGAAGATCCAATCTCTTCCCACTCGTTGCTGGTTTCTCCATAGATACATCTTGGTGAACGCGTAGAAAATTTTGATTTACTACTCTGTCTCCCAACAGGGGCTAGTGCCTGAACTCATGTCAACACCCTGCTCTGGCAAATTCTGGCTGTCCTCAGCATCTGACATACTGACCCTGTGAATAGAGTATAGAAGAGCAGAAGAATATGAGTCATCACAAAATGAGGCTAGTTTTTGAAAGATTGAACAAAAGATTTCCAAGGTTTTGCGTTCTGTCACATGAAAATTGGTATAGCCGAAGCAAAGTTTTCGGTGCTATCGAGACTGACTATCCCTTTAACGAAAACTTGGCACTCTTTTCGGTGAGACCAAAAAGAAATACTCGGTTCCACCAAGACAGTTCTCAGCAACACAAAAAGACAAATCGGTGACACCAATTTGTTTGCTTCGGTTCCACCAAGTTCCATCGGGTGGAAGGCAAACCCAAGTAAATCCATCATTTGCTGGACTATAGGAATTTCTTGTGGATAGGAAGATGTGCAATAGGTGTCTCATAGAGAAAAAGAAATCCAGTGCGCAAGAATCAGACGGGGAGCACAAAGGAAGTCGAATCCGTACCCTAACTCGGCGACGGATCCGCTACGGCGGCGACGATGGAGAAGATTTCGTCGATGAAGGCGATTCCCAGCGGCGGAGGAGCGCAGGGGGGACAAGGGCAATGACCAGGGGTCTTGAAAACGGCAGCTTAGGGTTCTAAGGTGCAACAGTTTGAGGATGAATTTCAAAGCGTCGGGGTCCACAGTATATATACCCACCACTGTCAGTGATGTCGATTCTATATTGTCGGTGTCACCGAGTTCCTCAACTGTCAGTTGATAGGGAAACTCGGTGTAACCGAGAATATGGAATCGGTAGTACCGAGATAGAAAACCAGATCAACCCTAGGTATTCGATGACCGAGATTTTGAGATTGGTTCCATCGAGATGCACTTGGGAGGTTTTAATGGTCAGTCCTTGTTGATACAGAACTCCGAGTGCTCCACACATAGAGGGATCAAAAAGCACTTGCTCAAATTTTGCGATGTAGCATGAATAGAGTATGAGGTGAGAAAGCATAGATAGCTAAAGAGTGGTCCTAGGCATTCTTGTCCATCTAATCGGCAAAAGATAAATCAAATACCAAATAGCAACAATTGGATGTCGTCGAATGAGAAAATAGATGCAGACCAATCATGCTCACACAATAAGATGTCAAATGAAATCATGACAAATATGCACAAACACTCTAGCATCTAACAAGCACTTGGGCGATGACGAAGTCATCTATATATGAGTATTTGACTTAGGAGCCAAGTAAGAATACTTGATCATAGGTCATACTCATAAAGCATTTAATGTTGTCACATACTAAGAGATATGATACGTCTCCAACGTATCTACTTTTCGAAACACTTTTGCCCTTGTTTTGGACTCTAATTTGCATGATTTGAATGAAACTAACCCGACTGATGCTATTTTCAACAGAATTGCCTTGGTGTTATTTTTGTGCAAAAATAAAAGTTCTTGGATGGTCTTGAAATTTTACGGAGAATATTTTTGGAATTAATAAAAAATACCGGCACAAGAATTAACCAGAGGGGGGCCACCAGCAGGCCATAAGCCTGCTAGCCGCGGCCACCCCCTTGGTCGTGCCGGGTAGGATTGTGGGGCCCTCATGGCTCCTCCGACCTCCTCTCCAGCTCCATATAACCCTATTTGAGAAAAAAAATCAGAGAGAAGAGTTCATCGCGTTTCACGATATGGAGCCGCCTCCATCGCCTGTTCTTCCTTGGGAGACCAGATCTGGAGTCCGTTTTGGGCTCCGGCGAGGGGAAATCGACGCCTTCATCATCACCAACCATCCTTCATCACCAATTCCATGATGCGCCCCACCGTTCGTGAGTAATCTCATGGTAGGCTTGCTGGACGGTGATGGGTTGGATGAGATTTATCATGTAATCGAGTTAGTTTTGTTAGTGTTTGATCCCTAGTATCCACTATGTTCTGAGATTGATGTTGCTATGACTTTGCTATGCTTAATGCTTGTCACTAGGGCCCGAGTGCCATGATTTCAGATCTGAACCTATTCTGTTTTCATGAATATATGTGTGTTCTTGATCCTATCTTGCAAGTTGTAGACACCTATTACGAGTTATGATCCGCGTCCCCCAGGGTGACAATAAGTGGGATTCTTTCCAGTGATTACCATAGCTTGAGGAGTTCATGTATTCACTAAGTGCATATGGTCCGGTTCTCTATTGAAAGAATATCCCTTTGTTTCCAATAGGACCCCGCTGCCATGGGAATAGTTCTTTTCCATAAGCACATATGACTATATATGGAATACATGCCTACATTACATTGATGAATTGGAGCTAGTTTTGTGTCACCCTATGTTGTAACTGTTGCATGATGAATGCCATCCGACATAATTATCCATCACTGATCCATTGCCTATGAGCTTTCCATATATTGATCTTTGCTTAGTTACTTTTCCGTTGCTACTGTTACAATCACTACAAAACTGCTACTATCACTTTGCCACCGTTACCGTTACTACCATATTGCTTTGCTACTAAAAACTTTCCTGCAGATGTTAAGTCTTTCAAGTGTGGTTGAATTGACAACTCAGCTTCTAATACTAGGGAATATTCTTTGGCTCGCCTTGTGTCGAATCAATAAATTTGGGTTGAATACTCTACCCTCAAAAACTATTGCGATCCCCTATACTTGTGGGTTATCAAGACCTTTTTTTGACGCCGTTGGCGAGGAGCATAGCTTTATTCTGTGAGTCACTTGGGATATATATCTGTTGATCGCTATGAAGAATCTGAAAGATCCGAAAACCAAGATCTATCCCTCTACTATGAGGGGAGGTAAGGAACTGCCATCTGGCTCTACACTTGATTCACCTTCTGTTATGAGTGAGTTTGCAACATCACCACCTACTAGTAATTCTGATATGTCGCAAGTAATTGATGATGCTACTTCTGCTATGCATGATGCTTATGATAATACTTTTTTTTGATGATACTGTGCCACTGGGTGAATTTCTTGATGAACAAATTGCTAGAGACAATGCTAAAATTGATAATATTTCTAAATTTGATGAAATTATTGAAACTTAACACTATGATTCACCTGCTAGACCTAGCTCTCCTAGATATGAATTGCCTGATATACCTGAGGGTTATGTTATGGAAGGATAGGTAGCTAGGGACTTTCTTGCTTGTCAGGATAGAGATGATCTTAATAAATTACTTTGCAAGTGGAAGGAAAATCTCTAAATGCTAGAATGCAATATGATCCTAAGTTTGGTACTTCACCCATCTTTGTTACTGATAAAGATTATGAATTCTCTGTCGATCCTGAGTTAATTACTTTGGTTGAATCTGATCCCTTCCATGGTTATGAATCTGAAACCATTGTGGCACATCTTACCAAATTGAATGATATAGCTACCCTATTTACTCATGAGGAAAAAATTCACTATTACTATATTCTTAAGTTGTTTCCTTTCTTATTAAAGGGTGATGCTAAGAAATGGTTTAATTCTCTTGCTCCTGGTTGTGTGTGTAGTCCCCAGGACATGGTTTATTACTTCTCTGAAAAATATTTTCCTGCCCATAAGAAACAAGCTGCCTTGCAGGAAATATTTAACTTGGTGAAAATTGAAGAAGAGAGTCTCCCACAAGCTTGTGGGAGGCTTGTCCAATTACTTAATTCTTTGCCTGATCATCCTCTCAAGAAAAATGAAATACTTGACATCTTTTATAATGGACTAACTGATACTTCTAGGGACTACCTAGATAGTTGTGCTGGTTGTGTTTTCAGGGAACGAACTATTGAACAAGCTGAATTACTGTTGAATAATATATTGAGTAATAATAATGATTGGACTATTCCCGAACAACCTCCAAAGCCAACTCCGAAGAAAAAAGGTATTTTATTCCTCGGTCCTGAGGATATGCAAGAGGCAAAGAAATCTATGAAACAAAACGGTATTAAAGCTGAAGATGTTAAGAATCTACCACCTATTGAAGAAATACATGGTCTTCATAACCCGACACAGGTAGTAGACGTAAATTCTCTAAAAAGATTTGATGAAAGAGATATCCCTTATAATAAGCCTACTAACTAATACTTGGATGAATTTGATAATTTTATTATGAAGCAAGAGAATTTCAATGCCTATGTTAGTAGACAATCTATCTATACTTATACTAATTAGGCACTCCCTAGAAATTCTCACGTTAATTAGATTTTATGAGCCGTTAATAATGTGAGGCCGAATTATAACGGTGTAAATTGACTCATGAAATCCTCCATAAAAAACTTGAGTTTAAATAACCTCTATCCCAATCTATGTAGAACTCTAGCGAACTCCCCCTCAATCCCATATCCCTCTCTCTCACGTCTCTCTAGCAATCTCTCATGTGTGTATTTTCTTCTTCTTCTCGCTAGCTCAATCTATCACGCTTCTTTCTTTCAATCTCTCTCTCACTCATGGATCCCTTTCAAACTCTCAGGTATGTCTCTCTTCTATCTTTTCTTTTAAAGCAGCGACCCATTATGTCCAATCTCTGATGTCCTCCCATATCTCCTAACCAAGCAATTTCCATCGATGAGATTGGCAAGCGTTTTGTTATCGGAACCTGATGTGTACGAGGTTAATCTGGTGTTTCCTGTCCATGTGCCCATGGCCTGGCCGGTCAAGTAATGTTCACCGGAGATCCCAGCACTTTTCGCCGATAATTTTTGCCACGGCGGACAGCGGACAGGGGACATACAAGCCACAGGGTGATGCACAAGTACTTGAACCTGGTAGGTCGATGAATTTTCAAGTGGCCACCACATGCACATAACAAAATATTAGCATCGTGTTATAAAATCGATCTACGTACGTACCTTGCATCATATACGTGCGTGTCTTTCAGAAAGAATGCATCAATAAGCTGGCTATCTGGCTAGCCTATGTAGAGATCCATCAGCATGCATACATGCTGTATCGTGCATATACATCATGTACGTGCATTTTTTATATTAAACTTACATATGTATTTATCAGTGTGCAGACAACCTATTAAAAAAATCTGAATTCTGTCTCTAGACCGATGTTACAGAAATATTTCTATTTGGCAGTAGTTACTCTTATATATGGCATTCATATGTCAAATATTTAATAGCATTATTATAAAATATGTAAGTTTTTTTATTTTTGAGTTCCACCAATCCCGAGACTAAAATTTGCAGGTTTTCAGTGATAAATAGGTCAAGTTTGGAATAATTTATTAACACCCAAGATAATATTAAAGCTACTGCAGATAAAATAATTACAAAAGAGTAGTTTCTATTTGGCTGTAGTTACTCTTATATTTTGGCATTCATATGTCAAATATTTAATATGCATTATTAGAAAATATGTAAGTTAATTGTTTTTGAGTTTCACCAATCTGGAGACTAAAATTTGCAGTTTTTTTATCATAAATAGGTCAAGTAAGGAATAATTTATTAACACCTAAGATAATATTAAAGCTACTGCAGATAAAATAATTGTAATTCAGAACGTTGTTGAGATTTTTGTCTACTGATTGTCTAATTAAATTCAAGTGTGTGTGTGGGAATTAGCGGCTTCGTGAATATAATAGGGCAGCCTTTAGCACATTTTCAGTTATAGATCGATGGTTTTTGCGCTTAAATTTCAAGAAACTACCTGGCATTTTTATTTTATTTTAAGTATGTGCTAATTAGGTGTTATTATGGCACGGATCAAACTTGCTTCTAGCCTTAGTTTATGACTGAATTCTAGGTGATAAAGATTGAAATTAAACTTTTTTGTGTTTCTTGATAACACCATAGACCAAGGCATCATCCTCTATTCGTTTTAACTTGCATTTCACGATGACCTACATATTCCCTATTAAATATTTCTACTATCGAGTGTACCAATTTTGGGTAGATCCTATATGGTGATAATAATATAATCTAATCTTAATGGTAGGTGGAGATGTTTCTTACCCCCTTTCGTCTAATTGTTTTTTGTACTAATCTTGCGTCTTGGGGCTTCCTATACATTAAATCATGGAGGATCTCCGTGTGACTTGGTTATGGAGCTATGAAGCTTGCCTATGTACTGTAGTTAGCCTTTTTGAGCGGTATCATATCAAGCTACTTCTATGTAATTTATGCTTATCATTTACACAGTTATTGATTCAAGCTCTTTAAATTTTTGTTGATGTTGTTGAATCTTATTTGTTAGAGATTTTCCATCTATGTCATTTGTAGACAACACATGAAGTGTGGGACATATGTTGCATAGATTCACACTTACTGCTCCATATAAGTTTTTGGAACAAAATAAGTATACCTTTTTCTTTCTCAAAACCCTTAACCAATTAATTTAATGTGGATGTAGTTTGACCAACATGTAAATGGTTAAGATTATTTTTCTATTAGGGAAAAAAGATTATAGTTCATATGTTCATTTATGTTTGTGGTCCCATTAATATCCAAAATGGTACCGGTATACTGATTATAATTGCACCCGTGCAAATGCACGGGTCGACGACTAGTTGAAACATAATGCTTATATGCTCGATCACTTGGGTGATTATTTGAGTAGAACTGTCAATGATCTTAAGCTTATTAGTAAACATGCTTCCATGGTAACCACTCAAGTAGAACAAGTACTTAAGGCTCAAAATGATCTGCTTAATGAGATGAATAGTAAAGACAATGATCATTCTGTTAAAGTTGTGACTAGAGGTGGTAGAATGACTCAGGAACCTTTGTATCCCGAGGGCCATCCTAGGAGAATTGAGCAAGATTCTCAGAGAGCTAATACTAATGCACCTATTCCTTCCAATACGAGTATACTTTGCATGCTGCTATTGAACCTATTATAGATACATCTGAGAATCCAAATGATATTTCTATTTCTGATGCTGAGACATAATCTGGTAATGAACATGAGCCTAATGATAACATTGATAATGATGTCCATGCTGATTCTCAACCTGGTAATGATAATGATGTGGAGATTGAACCTGTTGATGATCTTGATAACCCACAACCTAAGAATAAAAGATACGATAAAAGAGACTTTATTGCTCGGAAACATGGTAGAGAAAGAGAACTATGGGTTCAGAAACCCATGCCCTTTCCTCCTAAACCATCCAACAAAAAGGATGATGAGGACTTTGAGTGTTTTGCTGAAATGCTTAGACCTGTCTTTTTACGTATGCGCTTGACTTATATTTTGAAAATGTCTCCTTATGCTAAGTATATAAAAGATATTGTGACGAATAAAAGAAAGATACCGGAAGCTGAGATTTCCACCATGCTTGCTAATTATACTTTTAAAGTTGGAATACCTAAGAAACTAGGATATCCCGGAGTACCTACTATACCATGCTCTATTAAAGGAAATTATGTTAAAACTGCTTTATGTGATCTTGGAGCTGGTGTTAGTGTTATGCCTTTCTCTTTATACCGTAGACTTGATTTCAATAAGTTGACACCTACTAAAATCTCTTTGCAAATGGCTGATAAATCAATTGCTCTGTCTATCGGTATTTGTGAGGATGTACCTGTCATAGTTGCAAATGCTACTATCTTGACGGACTTTGTTATTCTTGATATTCCCGAGGATGACAGTATGTTGATCACCCTTGGTAAACCCTTCTTGAATATTGCAGGGGTTGTTATTGATTGCAACAAGGGCAATGTCACTTTTCATATTAATGGTAATGAGAATACGATACACTTTCCAAAGAAAGAACCTCAAGTTCATAGTATCAACTCTATTGAAAAAATTCCAAAAATTATTATTGGAGAGTTCCCTCTTCCTACTGTCAAGAAGAAATAGGATATACTTATTGTTGGGGAAATGCATATCCCCATTGAGGTAACTTAGTGTTATTCGAAAATTCTACGCTTTCATGTCATTCGAAAGAAGTTCGTTAATAAGACTTGATCAACCTTATTGATGGATTCCTTTTGAGGAGGATGAGATGGATGAGTTTAGAAAGCACAACTTCCTGCACCTTATTTTTACTTTCTGTTACCTAGATGAAATTAAGTAAAAAATGCCATTATTTTTCTGTTTTCTGAGTTTTCCGTGCAATAGAAAAATGACTTGAAAATAAAAGTTCCCAGAATCCCCTGAAAATTTAGTATGATTGTTTCTGGAATATTTAAGAATTTTTGGCACTGAGAATGCATTAGAGGGCTGCACCAGTGGGCCACAAGCCTGAAGGGCACGGCCACCCCCATGCCTGCGCCTAGTAAGCTTGTGGGTCTCACGTGCCCTCCTCCACTTATTCCAGCACCCATTCACTCCATCTTCCTCTAGAAAAAATCCCACCATTTCTCAAACCCGTGTTCTAGCTCATCTTGCTGCCATTTTCGATCTCCTTGCTCAAAGCTCCATCTGCAAAACAGTTTTAGGGGATTGCTCACTGGTATGCGACTCCTCCAATGGTGCAATTAGTTTTTGTTCTAGTGCCTTATATAATGCAATTTTTTGCTGCTGTGGTGACCTTGTTCTTGAGCTTGCATGCCAAATTTGTATGGTCCCAAGTAGTTTTGATGCATTATATGGTCTCTAGGCACTTGAGGGAGTAGTTGCTATGAGTTTTGTTGAGTTTTGTGCACCTTTATTTTCACTCACTAAAAATTTCAGAATTTTTCAGAAATGTTGAGAATGTTACTAAGAGGATCTACAAGCCGGGGTTCTAAGGAAGATGAAAATGAAATGAAGGAGAAACCCAAATACAATCTTCCTCGTGTCGCAGAAATCCGACCATGTGAATGGCCGTGTGACACATTCTTGAGGGTGGCCAGAATTTATGAAGGTTTCTATTATTTGGCCGAGAATGCAGGCACCACTAACTTCCTCAACGATAAGTGTGACCAGTACCTCTTGCTCACTAATACCTTTGTGCAAAATTTTCACTTTCATCCTAGGGAAGACCCTCCTACAGTAGAATTTCACTTATATGATGTGCCTAAGAAAATGAACCTTTATGATTTTTGCAAAGTTTGCAAGATACCCTTTAAGGGCAGCATCAGGGAACCACGTCCTCGAGACATGGAAGATTTTATCGCCTCAGTCACTATAGGAGAAGAGAGAGGCGTGTCAAAGGCAAGAGCAGCTAGTTTACATTTTGCTGTGCTATGCTATTATTCATTATTTGCGGGGAGATGTTTAGTTGGTCGCTGGGAGAGTGGTAGCCTTAGTGCTCCTGACCTTGCTATTATGCGCCATGCTTTACTAGTGATAGAACTTTTAGTCTTGGCGCTATGGTGGCCCAACGGTTGAACATCAACCGGTCGAAGGGGCCCATATTCGGAGGTATCTATGCATCTTGTTTAGCCAAACATTTTGAGATACCCATTAGGCTTCCTAAGAAATATGAGAGGCTGATACCCGCGAAGTTTTTAGATTATGACCGTATGGTAGCCCATGATTTTATTAAGAAAAATAATGATACGAGGTTGCTTTACAACTTAGCATTTAGTCAGGGTACTTGTGACATTATTACTCTGCCTGCTTCTTCGTTGTTCGATATTCATTCAGGCAGGTACACTGTTATGTCCGATGACATCTACCAATATTGGGGTTTGGCGCAACCCCCAGCACTTGAGCAGGCACCGGCTTTGGATCCATATCAGACCCCAGTTTTTCAGTGGGAGCCATATGAGATCGCTAATCAGTGGAACCCTCAGTGCCCTCCGGAGTATCCCGGAGAAGGTTATTTCCAGCCATGGCCCTAGACCAACTTAGGCCAAAAGCCTAAGCTTGGGGGAGTACGTATTTCTCACCGACATTGCATTCATATTGACACACTTATTTCAGTTGTCGATGTTCATACATTTTCATTGTACTATCCATGGTAGCTTAATTCTTGTTTTGCTTTCTTCTTGTGTGTTTGATTAACTTTGAGAAAAATACAAAAAAATTAGTTCTAGCTTTATTTCCTAGTTGCTTAGTTGTAGCATTAAAGATAAAACCCAAAAATATTTCTCGTTCTTCTTTTTGCTTGTTGGGAGTTTTCCCGTGTAAATAATTTTCCTTTCTTTTCTTTGGTCCATAAGGCGAAGACCACGATGATGTGTTGAGTGGCTCTCATATGCACTATTGTTTATCTTACGAAGAGCCCATATTTCCTTGTCTTCTCCTTTGGTTTATTGTTTGCAGATTCCCGCTTAGTCCAATGCATGTGCACTCTTATTCTTATTCACATCGTTCGGTCGTCCAAATGGAAGGCAATAATGACGACATTTGATGAAAAGATTGAGATGGAGAAAAGCTTGTATGAACTCAACCTATCTTGCTTTTGTATATATGATTAGCTCATCGTTCTGAAATCAGTACATTGTGGGTTGAACATGTTTGCAATAACAATTAGAGATGATAGTTACTCATGCCATGCTTAATTAGCTAAGAGCGCATACTGGTTCGTCTTGAGTGCCAACATGCGCATTAAAATGGTTGTGATGTAGTATGATAGAATGGTATCCTCCTCTGGATGATTCAAGTGTCTTGACTTGGCACATGTTTACGCATGTAGTTGAAACAAATCAACATAGCCTCCACGATATTTATGTTCATAGTGAACTATATCCTATTCATGCTTGCATTCAATGTTGGTTAATCTCAAGGCATGTTGATGACTGTGTCGCTCTCTAGTTGTTCGCTCCCAAGTCTTTTGCTAGCCTTCACTTGTACTAAGCGGGAATACTGCTTGTGCATCCATCTCAATAAACCCAAAGTTGTTCCATATGAGTCCACCATATCTACATATATGCGGTATTTACCTGCCGTTCCAAGTAAATTTGCATGTGCTAAACTTTAAACCTTCAAATAAACCTTCTGTTTTGTATGCCCAAATCGCTCATGTGGCGACTGGGGGCTGTCAGTATGTTCCATGCTAGGTGGGTTATTCTCACGATATGTGTTGATTCACTATCATTCATGAGAAAGTGGCTGGTAATCGGGATGCCTAGTTCCATGCTCGAAATAAAAAATATATAATTAAACAATACTCCCTGAGGAATGTGTTTGTATTGAAAGTACCCGTGAATTCGGCCCGCCGTGGAGTGTGACTAATTGGTGGAGGGGGAGTAAAAACTTTACCATCCTGTTTGGGAACCGCCTATAATGTATCTAGCATGGAAGATATTGAAAACCTCTTGGTCGTTATGTGAGCAACAAAGCATACCGCTCCAAAATCATTACCTATCTCTGTTTTAAAAGCTTGAGCTCTTGCGCCTCTGCAAATCAATGCTTCCCTCTACGAAGGGCTTATCTATTTACTTTATTGTTGAGTCATCATCCTCTTACAAAAGGCACCGGTTAGAGAGCACCATTGTCATTTGTATGCCTTGCTATTAATTGATATTGAGTGTGAGCATGACTGGATCTCTCTCGCTGTGAATTACAATGTTTAGTTAGTCCTTGTTCTCTAGAGGTGCTCTGCATTTATGTTTTGCGGTCTCAGAAAGGGCTAGCGAGATACCATTATGTCATATTGTATCATGATTGTTTTGATAAATTGTTGTCATCTGAGACTTGTTATTATTGCTCGCTAGTTGGTTATGCCATTGACATGGGTAAATGTGAGACCTAAATGGTATTGTGAATGTGGTTAGTTTATAATCTTTGTTGAAAATCTGAACATAAGTTAGACATATTTACATCAGCAAGATCAAACAAAGTTTGTAAAAGCTTTTCCTTATCACTTTCAGTTTATCAACTGAATTGCTTCAGGAGAAGCAAAGGTTTAATCTTGGGGGAGTTGATACGTCTCTAACGTATCTACTTTTCCAAACTCTTTTGCCTTGTTTTGGACTCTAATTTGCATGATTTGAATGGAACTAACCCGGACTGACGTTGTTTTCAGCAGAATTGCCTTGGTGTTATTTTTGTGCAGAAATAAAAGTTCTTGGATCGTCCTGAAAATTTACGGAGAATATTTTTGGACTTAATAAAAAATACTGGCGCAAGAATTAACCAGAGGGGGCCACCAGCACGCCACAAGCCTGCTAGCCGCTGTCATCCCCCCCTAGCCGTGCCGGGCAGGCTTGTGGGGCCCTCGTGGCTCCTCCCCTCCTCTCAAGCTCCATATAACCCTATTTGTCAAGAAAAAAAATCAAAGAGAATAGTTCATCGCGTTTCACAATACGGAGCCGCCGCCATCACCAATTCTTCCTTGGGAGACCATATCTGGAGTTTGTTTTGGGCTCTAGAGAGGGGAAATCGATGCCTTCATCATCACCAACCATCCTTCATTACCAATTCCATGATGCTCCCCACCGTTCGTGAGTAATCTCATGGTAGGCTTGCTGGATGGTGATGGGTTGGATGAGATTTATCATGTAATCGAGTTAGTTTTGTTAGGGTTTGATCCCTAGTATACACTATGTTCTGAGATTAATGTTGCTATGACTTTGCTATGCTTAATACTTGTCACTAGGGCCCGAGTGCCATGATTTCAGATCTGAACCCATTAAGTTTTCATGAATATATGTGTGTTATTGATCCTATCTTGCAAGTTGTAGACACCTATTACGAGTTATGATATGCATCCCCCAGGGTGACAATAACTGGGATTCTTTTGGTGATTACCGTAGTTTGAGGAGTTCATGTATTCACTAAGTGCTAATGCTTTGGTCTGGTTCTATATTAAAAGGAGGCCTTAATATCCCTTAGTTTCCAATAGGACCCCGCTGCCACGGGAGTGTAGGACAAAAGATGTCATGCAAGTTCTTGTCCATAAGCACGTATAACTATATATGGAATACATGCCTACATTACATTGATGAATTGGAGCTAGTTCCTTGTCACCCTATGTTATAACTGTTGCATGATGAATGCCATCCGGCATAATTATCCATCATTGATCCATTGCCTATGAGCTTTCCATATATTGATCTTTGCTCAGTTACTTTTTCGTTGCTACTGTTACAATCACTACAAAACTGCTACTATCACTTTGCCACCATTACCATTACTACCATATTGCTTTGTTACTGAAAACTTTGCTGCAGATATTAAGTCTTTCAGGTGTGGTTGAATTGAAAACTCAGCTGCAGATACTCGAGAATATTCTTCGGCTCCCCTTGTGCCGAATCAATAAATTTGGGTTGAATACTCTACCCTCGAAAACGGTTGCGATACCCTATACTTGTGGGTTATCAAGATGCTTTGACTCAAGTCTTAGAGTAAAGCTCCCCCTTGATGTGATATCCCCCCATAAGAGGGATAAACTAACCTTGGGTTTTGTTGATGAAGACTTCATGTTGGTGAGGTAGTGGTGGATGCTCAAAGTTGATGAAGATCACCAAGAGTTGGGAGCATCCTTGTTGTTTCCTTACTCTTCTCACCTACATTGGTTAGTCCCAACACACAAGAGACAAATACAAGGATATCTATGGACATGGAGTGCAAAGCATGTGTGATGATGTCCATTGATTTGTTGATTACCTTGTCCCTTGCTTATCTTTGAGGGAATTGGTGACTCCTTGAACTATTGCATAGGGTTGATGTTGATTGCAAATAGATCTTGCCAATAATGAATGTGAGTGAATTTCATTGGCGAAGTCACACCTCAAGAACTTTCTAGTTCTTCTTCTTGGGGACCCACATCAAGTTGATGGGGATCCTTGTTGTTGTAGTAGCCTTTGTAGAGGTTGATCTTGAAGTAGCCTTGGGAACCCACTCCACCATAGCTAGGGATTCATCTTCGTATGAGTCAATGTCCTCTTGAAGCTTGTTATTGCCCTTGAGCTTGTGGTCTTGTGGTGGAAGGTCATCTTGAGTGTTTGTCCCCTTGGGAAGATTATTTTCATACTTCTCCTTTTGAGGAAGAAACTTGGGCTCAGGATATTGACCTTCTTCCCATTTAACTCCATTAGCGTTGAAGTAGCCAACACCATGATTCTTCCGGTATCCTTCGTGCTCGCGTACAATTTCCTCAAATTGCATACACCCGGTAAGACTCTTGTAGATACCTTTCTCTATAATTTCTTTCAAAAAAGCATTTTCTTGCTCAAGTGTAACTTGGCTAAGATAATCATCATTAGTGGAATCAATAGAACTACTAGGAGCAACATCATTGGGTTTAGCATTTTTATTGTTGCTACTAGATGAAGAACCTTTCTTTCCTTTGTTACTAGTTTGCTTAGATTTAACTTGTGGCATGAATGCATACAAGAGTAGTCGTTTGGGAAGATAAGATGAATTCTTCTTTCAGAGATCATGATTGATAGCTTTAAGAAATTCATGTTCTTGCTCCAAATTGTGCTTCTTGAAGCGTAGCTTCTCATGAGTTCTTACAAGCTCTCTATGATCTTCGAGAGTAGATTCATGGGATAACTTAAGAGTGTTCAGTTCTTTAGTTAGTTCTTCTATTTTCATCTTATCATCGTCAATCGACCTATCTTGACTAGAATGAGAAATATCAAGTTCATTTTGATCAACATCACTAGTTTTGTCACATAGCAAGTCATCATCACAAAGCAAATCATCTTCATCACTATTGAAATCAAGATATTAGAGGTGTGATACCTTGGGGCATTTAGCGATGAAGCAACTTACACTCCCTTCATTTGGTGAATCAAATAGATCAAAGGTGTTGGTAGTCACTAGATTAATTCTGGCAACACCATCATCTTGACTATAGTCGGAGTCGGAGTTATAGCTTCTCTCGGAGTTGTTGTCGGAGTCGGAGACGGAAACCCATTCACCAACATGAGCTTGATGTTTTATTCTTGTGTAGATCTTGGTGTACTTGCCCTTCTTTTCTGAATCTCTACTTCTCCTTGAGGGTCTTCGTTCATAACGATCATCTCTACTCCTTCTCTCTCTTTGAGGTGATTCATTCCTTGAGCTTCGTCTTCTAGATGACTCTTCTCTTCGTTTGTATGGAGTCGTGCACTCATTGCAGTAGTGTCCAGGCATCCCACAATTGTAGCAATTGCGGTCATGACTTCATGAACGCTTCTCATCATATCTTGAGTTGGAGTTTCTTTCTTTGCCTCTATTCTTTTAGAACTTGTTAAATTTCTTGACCATGAGGATTTTTTGTTCATTGGTGACAAGGTTGTCGCTTGAAGTTGTGGGAGCATCACTTGTGGCCTTGTAAGCACCACTAGACTTGCGGAGCTCTTCTTTGTCTTTGAGTGTCATCTCATGAGCAACAATCCTTCCAATGACTTCTGTAGGCTTGAGATCTTTGTAGTTGGGTATAATTTGGATTAATGTGCACACGGTGTCATATCTCTCATCCAAAGCTCTAATTATCTTCTTGATGATGAATTTGTCGGTCATTTCATCGCTTCCTAAGCCGGCAATCTCATTTGTGATGAGAGCTAGCCTAGAGTACATCTCTGCGACTCCTTCACCATCCTTCATCTTGAACTTGTCAAGCTGACTTTCAAAAACATCGAACTTGGATTCTCTCACGGACTTGGTTCCTTCGTGCATATCAACCAAAGTATCCCAAATATCTTTTGCATTCTCAAGATGGCTGATTTTGTTGAACTCTTCGGGGCATAGGTAGTTGAAGAGAATGTTGCATGCTTGAGCATTGAGTTGCAACATCTTCAATTAATCCACGGTCGCTTCACGATCCGGTTCTCTTCCATCACCAAAGAATTCACCTTGCAAGCCAACACGAACAACAGCCCGATCGACGAGGTTATGACCAAGAATATTCATTTTCATTTTGTGCTTCCAACTAGCAAAATTAGTACCATCAAAGTACAGACCTCTACGGTGATAATTACCCTCACTAGATGCCATACTCTCCTAGGTTGTGAGACCAATCCAATGGAGACCAAAGCTCTGATACCACTTGTAGGACCGAAAGTGTTCCCTAGGCGTAGCGAACTACAAGGCTTGACGAATCATATGCTCCCTAGGCGCAGCAAACTACAAGGCTTGACGAAGCATATCTGATGACATATATCGAGACTGTCCTATATAAGAAAGACCGTGAACAAAGGAATCCACTAGATGTCGAACCCCAACCTCACATCACAATCTGTTGGAAGCCTAGGTAACTACTTGAATACCCACCTAAGAACTCTCAAAATCTACCGGTTCGGGTGTTGGGGATACAGGGAGGCAAAATATCTCACACAACTCACAAACTCTACACTCCAACTGTATCCATCCGTCAACACATAACCAGAGGCTTCGGAACTCCATCTATCTCGGACCCTCAAAAACACAACGATACCAAACATGGCAGTACCCCTGACACCTCCCTAGTACTGTGTGACTCCGAATTTATCTCGCCACGAGAAGTTGTAGGACCGAAATTATGTCTAGAGGGGGGTGATTAGACTACTTGACCAAATAAAAGTTTTTCCTTTTCCCAAATTTTAGTGTTTGCAATTTTAGCATTCATGGCAAGTCAATTTCTCCCTACACATGCAAGTCTAAGAGTATGGCAGGGGAAAATAACAACAAGCATGAGTAAAATGGATAGGATAGGAAGATCAAACGCATTGTAGACACGATGATTTTTCCCGTGGTTCCGATAGGTGGCGCTATCGTACATCCAAGTTTATGGAGTCTTCAACCCATGGAGGGTAACAGTCGCGAGAGTCCATGGAGGGCTCCACCCATAAGGGTCCACGAAGTAGCAACTTTGACTATTCCATATGGCTTCCGTCCACAAAGGACTAGCCTCACTATGGGTAGATCTTCACGAAGTAGGTGATCTCCTTGCCCTAACAAACTTCTTGGTTCACTCCACAGCACGAAGTAGGAGGCTCCCAAGCGACACCTAACCAATCTAGGAGGCACCACCCTCCAAAAGGTAATAGGCTCGGTAATGACGATGAACTCCTTGCTCTTGTGCTTCAAGATGATAGACTCCTCAACACACAATCACTCTCTCTCTCATATTTGGCTTGGTGGAAGAGATGGGATTGGTGGAAAGCAACTTGGGGAGGCTAGAAATCAAGATCCATATGGTTGGAGTGGAAGATCTTGATCTCAACACAAGGGTAGGTGGTTCTCTCTCATAAAATCTGATAGTATAGGTATGGAATAGTTCTGAGTGCTTCTGTGTTGAGTGGGTGGTGGTGAAGGGGTATATATAGGCATCACCAAAACTCCAACCGTTACACACAAAATGACCAACTCGGTGACACCGATGTGTTATTCTCGGTGGTACCAGAGTGATCAAAAGGTGGCAACTTTTGAATCACGGTGAGACCGATATATGCAACTCGGTTGCACTGATATGGTGACCAACGATCAGATTCCAATCTTAGTGACGCCGACTCAACAATCTCGATGGTACCGAAAATGTGAATTTTCGTAACAAAAAGTTGGCAACCTCCACCTAGTGGCACCGGTATGGAATCGGTTGCACCGAAGTGGCTAGGGTTTGGCTGAGTCTGTCTAGGTTTTGGAATCGGTGGCACTGGGATAGGAATGTTGGTTGCGCTGATTTTGAATGTTTGGCTATAGACAGACTTTGTGGGAGAGCTGTGGATGTTTTTGGTGACTATCACTTGTTCAGAGATGAGCATTTTGTTCACCAACAAAACCTTACCCCCTTTTAATAGTGTTGGCTTTCCTATGGGCTCAAAGTGATTTCTCACGAATATAAAATGTAGAGTCCTCTTGGTTGGAGCTTGGCCAACCTATTTCCTTGCATCTTGGGGTAATTCCACAATCTTTTGCCATCCCTATCATTGAATTTTTCCTGAAATATACTTGGTGGAAACATTAGTTCAATGCTTATATGTTGTTATTAATTACCAAAACCACCACGGGAGCAAATGTGCTTTCAGAAGTATTGAAGAAATTTCGAACATCCTCTGTCATGAGATACTAAGGAAACTGAATGATAACGAGGTGTCAAGAATCCCCTGGAGCTCTACTCCCCGGTAATAGGAGGCACCAAGTACAGAACTCCATCACAACGACATCATATAGATTCCAAGAATATCCGCATGATCCTAAAAAATATTTGAGTGAGAAGAGGGTAGAATCAAAGTTCCTAAGTCGTAATTCCTCTCCAGAGTATAGAAGAGGAATAAAACAATCCTACTCTCCGATATAACTAGACTCAAAATAGTTTTTCACTAGACTTGAATCGGCCAAGTTCGATCAATCAAGGGGGCTCCTAGGTCGGTACAGGCTCTGATACCAACTTGTCACGCCCAAGATGCGATCATATCCTTATTTTGGCACGAGGGTCTCGACAGGGATAGAAGCGCATCTCATCGTGTTGCAAGAATGGATATCATTACAAGTACATGTACAGAAGAGATGAGTATATGGAATTGGCTTAGACTCGCCACAAGCTACATCGATATCACATCAATACAACAACATATTCAAACATCATATAGAAGAGCAGGGTCCGACTACGGACGAAACCAAATGATAAAATGACATCCATCCTTGCTATCCCAGCCTGCCGCCGGGAACCCATCCTAGATTGAAGAAGAATAAGAAGAAGAAGAAGAATAACTCCAAATCAAACAAGGATCGCTCTCACGTCAAAGCATTGCGTTACCTGTACCTGCAACTGTTGTTGTAGTAATCTATGAGCCACAGGGACCCATCAATCTCATTTCCAAGGGTATCAAGACTATTAAAGATTAATGGGTGAGGTATGGTTAAGTGGTGAGGCTGCAGCAAGCAACTAAGCATGTATTTGAGTGGCTAACTTACGAATATAGAAAATAAAGTATGGTGGTCTACGCATAATGGACCTGAACTAGTAATGATCACTAAGTGATCCTGAACACCTACTTATGACAAACATAACCCCACCGTGTTCTCTCTCGGATAAGGACTCACGAGAAGAGACAATCACGGTTATGCACATAGTTGGTGTATTTTATTAGAGTTTACTTCAAGTTTGCTATTGCCGGGTGTTAAACAAAGTTTCCAAGTTGCCACATAACCACGGGCACGGCTTTCCAAAAGATTTAACCCTGCAGGGGTGCTCCAACTCGTCCATCACAAATTAACCACACGCAGCGGGAATAACCTCGACCACGAATCTCGTGATCTTCCTAGGCAATTCCATTGGAAAACTGCAACCTTGAGATATCACAAAGTATTTCGGAATTCCTCGCTCAAGACATTCTCACGATAGGAGCCCGATAGGAACCGATAGGAGCCGCGTATCTCGTTCTCACGACACAGTAGATAAGCGAAGCGTACGGTGGCCTGATAGACATCTCCCGAGTTGCCCCGGGTTGGCCCCGCACGGTGCTCTAGTTTGGACCAACACTCATGAGGAGCACTGGCCTGGGTTGTTGATTAAAGATCCACGGGTGCCGACGGGTCCCTATGCAATTTTATTAGTTATTAGGCCAATGTAGTACCAATGTTGGGCCTTGCCGGACAAGCTTTATCCTAAAACAAAAATCAAGGGGGTCCCCATAACAACCCCGAGCATGTTAGGAGCGCTCAATTATGGAACATAACACCAGTTCGCAAGTAACTAAGGGCGGCAAAAGTGGAACAAAACATCGAGCAAAAGGCCAATCCTTCCACCTTTTACCAAGTATATATGTGCATTAAATTAAAAAGCAATGATATTTTGATAACAAAAGAATGTCCATGTTGATACATGGAAGCAATTGCACCTGTAGCTAGAAACTCTATAAAAGGGCTGAGCAAGCAGTATCATAGCCATACAAAGGTTTGTTGGGATGTGGAGGGGTTAGAGGCTTATCATGGCAATGTTGGGAGGCTTGACAAACAAATGGTAAGTAGTGGGACATAACCATAAAAGCGGGACAACTAGCAAAGCAATGATAGTAGTGGTATCCAGGGAAATGTGTCATCTTGTGTGAGATCCCGCTTGGAAGAAGAACGAGTCCAGGAAGAAGACAGGCCAACGTAGTCGAACAGATCCTCACACACCAAACGCTTTCGGAACTCTATCGAGAAGAAGCAAACCAAAAACAACCAATCAACACACGAGAAACACCACAACATATGAATGACGTGATGCACAACCAAATATGATGCATGTCCGATTTAATATGCAACGCATGGCATGGCATGACAAGCACAACAAACAGCTACTACATGTTAAGTGAAGTTCAATATGCAACAAGTTGCATATTGACAAAACTCCACATTCGAATTATTTAGTTCACTCCCGTTAGGTACACTCAATGTTAAATGTCGGCAGACATGGCAAGAGGTGAAGCACAAACAATTACATCATGTAGGCATATTAAATGAGGCCAGAAGCAACACATATCATTTCCAACATGACCTCATGAGCAAATTAAGGTTTCGGTACTGTTCTGCCCTAACCACCATTTTAGAGTTGTTAAACAGCAAAATAATTGTCACCATGAGATTCTACGCATTTTTGTAGTCAAGTTACATATGTAAATCATTTGCATCGGAGCTATGGTTAATTAGTTATGAAATAAATCATTTTCACATGGCAATTATGCAAATTAATGCAAACAGCAAGGTTAAACATTTTAAACATGTATGAAAGTTTAATATTATTAATCTACACAAAATTTTAGTCAAGTTACATATACAAAGTGTTTCAATCCGACATACGGTTAAAGAGTTATTATATGCATGATCCATAGGGGTTTTTCTGCAAATTTTTAATTTAGCGGCTAATTAGCAAATTCGCGTTAGGGAAAAATAACATGGGCCGAATCTGGCTAGCCCAAAACTCAACAGAGGGCGACACAAACTACACATCGCTCATGGGCGAGAGATAGGGCAGCGGGGGAGCTCACCTAGCTGGGCCTTGGGCCGGTTGCTGCGGATGCCATGCTACTAGGCTGGGGAGACGCGGCTGGGCCTTGGGCGGCCCACGCGGGCATTGGCAGGGAGGCCTGGCGGATCTGGCGGCCCACCTGGCGCTAGTCAACACGGGCGAAGGCTGCCTCGTCCTCCAGCTCGCCTAAACGAGGGCAGGGCCATGGCGGCACTTGGGGCTCTAGGAGACGAGGCTCGAGGCACCCGGGAGGGCGGCAAAACAATGGGAACGGATGGATCTGGGGCTGGGGGTTGGATCTGCTCCGTGGTACACTCGGAGGTCGCCGGCGGAGGAGATTAGCAGCGGCGGCCATGGCAGCTTCCTGCGAAAGGGAGAGAGACCGCGGGGTGAGAGAGAGAGAGAAATGGAGGGAGAGAGAAGAGAGAGGAGCAGGTGCCAAGGACCCACTACAGCGGGGTCGGGCACTCTCGCGAGCGGCGCGGGGAGATCGGCGAGGGGCTGCGGAGAGGCGGCGAGCTCGGGAGCGAGCTGTGGGTCGGGGCTGCTCAGGCGCCTACGGGCGGCGACGCGATCCGGGCCCAAGGCGGGCCTGGATGGGCTTCGGCAGGCCCTGGCGGCGGGAGGTGGGAGACATGCGTGGTTGGTGGCAGGTGGGAGTTAGCTACGTGCGGAAATCGATGAGGAAGGGCTAGGGTTTCCCTAAATGGATGCCTAGGGGTCTATAAATAGCAGATTGGGGCTAGGTTAGGGGGTTTTAGCCCGTTTTTGGATCCTCTAATCGCGATCGGACGACTCCAGTCGCGGGGTTAGGCTAGGATGGGCTAGCGGGCAGTGTAGAGGGGTGTGGGCTTACAAGAGAGGGAGATGTGAGCCCGTGACATGAGTTTTAAAATACCGAAAACGACCGCAAATAAATTGAAGACTGCACAACTACGGTTGATAGTTCGGGTATCAAACAAACTCTAATAGCGATGAAACTAGGCAGGCGGTCAACCTACAATATAATAAGACCGGATGCCAACTTTCGACCCGATCCGGGAATATTTTTTGCACACTTTAAAGACAATATTTTTTTGATGTCGCGGGAGCGTGCGCGTGTGGTTGGTCTCGAAACGGGCAACGGCAAGAACGGAGAGAACCGGCGACTATGAACGGATGCAAGTTTTCAAAAAACGAGAGGCGATGCTATGCAGATGATGCGAATGATGCAATGATGAATGCGACAACCACACGAATCACATGACGAAAATGGAAATAAAGGTGAATTTCTGGAGCGTCGGTCTTGGGCTGTTACAGTTTTCTACAGGAGGACTCAGGCACAAACCACCTTTGAGGTAGGGCCTCGTAAATGCCCAGATACACCTCCCAGTTTTACCGTGCAGGCCACGCGTATGAACTTAATGGGATGTACAGGCCCGGGGGGCTCAGGAGCTAGGGTACTCTTGGTGTCAATATAAGCCGGAGGGTTTTAGGTTATAGGGGGAAGAGGGAAACTCATCTAGGGTTTAGTTATTCGATCTCAAGGTAGATCAACTCTGTAACCTTCATATCATCAATATAATCAAGCAGGACGTAGGATTTTACCTCCATAGGAGGGCCCGAACCTGGGTAAACATTATCTCCTTCGTCCCCTGTTACCATCGATCCTAGTCTCACAGCTCGGGACCCCCTACCCGAGATCCGTCGGTTTTGACACCGACATTGGTGCTTTCACTGAGAGTTCCACTGTGATCGCCAAAGGAGTCGATCGCTCATGTTGTCATCAATGAAGAAGTCCGCAACATGGACAGTTTTGTCCCTGGACAGATCTTTGCTTTCGGCAGCATTATGCTACACGCTGACCCGACCGGCCGTCTTGGCAGGGTCGGGAGATTCGCCCCTAATCAAGAGATCAGATTCGGGAACCTAGAGTTCTCCATAGGCTCTCGGGGCGATCTTTCGCTAACCGGGCTCGCAGTCTCGCCTGCCATGCCTGAAGACTCAGATGCTTTAATCAACGAATTCCACTTTTGGTCCCGCCCAGAGGATCCACCCCGGCGATGACCTGACCTTTAGTCCGGGTCCTGCCATAGCGCCAGATGTCTGGATACTTGTTCCCACCGAACACTCTCCATGCGCGGACACATCGAAGGTGAACTCCGAAGGCTCTAAGCAGGTTGACCCGATTGATCTCTCGACATTTGATGAGGCTATAGATCGGATCTTGTTGATGAAAATTACCAATGACCCAACCCTGATCCATGCTCAGATCAGTCTTAAGGCGGGTCAGGAAGAATTTTTCATCCCCCCCACACACTTGATAGCCACTGTCGAAGATTTAACCGACATGTTGGACTATGCCTTCGAGGAGGCAGAAGACATGGATGAGCAAGATTGCGCTCCCACTCCCGTCAACACCGGGGCGATGGGCTGCCACCTCCACATACAACATCTACATGGTGGACACTCCAATTGATAACGATGAGCACACACCCCAAAACGACGGCGACAAGTCGGGTGAAGTGTCGTCAAGGTGCCAGAAGCCGCATTAATGATCAAAGGCAAAAAAGGGAAGAAAAGTTATCGCTAGCACCGGGGACGGAGATACCCCGGAAGACCTTGGAGATCCCGATATCCCCGAACACCCGCTAGAGGATCGGGAGAGGCCAGAAGATCAGCACAACCCCGATGACCTAAACGATTCCAAGGACGACAACTTCCTTCCCCCTGTCGAGGAGGAGGACATCCCAAAAGCCGATGACTTCGCCATCCCCGATAACCTTGAAGATCGGGAACAGTTCAGGAAATAGCTTATAGCCATGACCCACAGCCTAAACCCAAAAGAACGGGAGCTTAAAGCCGAACAGGACAACATCAATGATCGATGGACGAGGGTCCTATCAACCGAGGAAGGATACGGTACCGGTCTATTGGACCAACCCAAAAGTTATCCACGCCGAAGGCAGCTACCGCAATTCGATGATGAGCTTATTGATACGCCGTCTTCCAAACATACCCCATATGAAAAGCCAGACCACCCTCCTCGAGGGCGAGACAGGACGGCTAACGATACCGGTTATAGGCTGAAGATACACCGAAGATGGGGAAAAGAGCCAATGGAGCCTGATGAGATCCATCTAGACTATAGAGCAGTTCATGTGAGATCCATCTACGGACGCCGATTACTGACGCGACATAGCTCGAGTTAGAGGGGCTGCCCACCCACTATGCTTCACGGACGAGGTGATGCAGCATCAATTCCCGGAGGGGTTTAAATCCGTGAACATAGAGCAATATGATGGGACAACTGACCCAACAATATGGATTGAGGATTTGATCCTCCACATCCACATGGTGCAGGGAGATGATCTCCACACCATCAAGTATCTACCCCTAAAGCTTAAGGAGCTGGCTTGGTACTAGTTAAACAGCCTCCCCAAAAATTTCATCGGGTGTTGGGAGGATGTCGAGGATGCATTCCGATCTAATTTCCTAGGCACCTATGTTCGGCTGTCGGACTCCTCCGACCAGGCATCACAACCTGACCATGATAGACGTCATGGCCGCCGCCATCACCCGGTGATTTCAACCTCTTCAACAGAGGATACACCCCTTGTGGCCTTATAGCGGGGCAAGTGGCACCACATGCTCCCGACGACTGGGCCCTGCCTATCAAACAACGTTGGCCGCCGCTCTTGCCGACCTGTACAAAGGGGAGCAAGAAGATTTTATTCGGTGGCCAACCAAGGAGGGCTACTCAAGTCATAATCCCATCGAATGGGTGAGCCTTTCAACTCCATGACTACAGTTCGGGTTCTCAATTTGTCCCTTTTTAACCAAAGCCTTTAACTTTATGTGAACAGGACTGGAGGAGCTTCATCGAGACAGTTAACTGTCCGGCCCCCCAACCCGAAGACTATTCATGTGACGATGATCCGGGCTTTCATGATGACCCAGATCTGTCAATCGAGCTCAGAGATGGGGTTTTCTACTAGGAGAGCCTTGAACGTTCAAAGGTGGCTATCATAGCCGATTACCCTGGATCATTTCCTTCCCCCGCGACAAGCAAGAAGAAGAAAAACTCATCCTGCAAAAGGCAAGAATCCTCCAACGCCCCAAACGCACCGGCTCCTACTCCCAAGCGTCATCAATCTGTGTGACATACATTGGCAACGGCGATAATGCCTGGACCGGAAAGCAGTAGGGATCCGACAAATGAGCCGGTCATAGGGACGAGCCCGTCCACTCATTCAACCCAAAGGTACTTTGTTCGACTGTTTGATTTATTATCACGACCGATAGAGCCTCACAAGAGGACTTATGTCGAAATATCCAGGAAAAGAGTTCAGCCATCTCCTACCAAGGACGTCGCCAGGATGTCCGGATGTGCTCAAAATTCTAGGTCCTTCGCTCATGCTGAACATGCTGCGGAGGTCCCTATGGTCAATCAGGCCCCTGCAGACTCTGGGGAGGCAATGTCAGTGACCAAAACCGAGGTAGGGAGTGCTATAAATCATCGGCGGCGACAAGAGGCCCTGCATCACCCAGCATTCTTCGAACAAGAGTTCAATGCTCTACGCACGGCGGACGCGCATATCGGAGCTTCCCGAGCTGGGTTCGGGGAGGCCATAAAATTGATATTGTCCAGCTTGCAGGTGAGTAATCGGCTATTAGAGTCCAAACAATCATATAAACCCAGTATCCCCCGAGCCTTAAATTGGTCAGAACGACCGAATTGAGTGTCCTTGTATTGTTTTAGTGCTAATACAGTCCTCGAAGTAGCAGAGTGAGCAATTGGCCAAGGAACCGGAGGCCAGCAGAACACAGGTAGAATCTGTGAAGACCAAATTAGAGAACGTGAATAGTTTTACTCGGGAAGCATATGGTGAGTATATCTGTTCAGCTGATCTTAGTATATCCATATGCTGACGCAAGGGTAATTTTTAGCAGCTGAATCAATAGGGCAATTGCAAAGCGATTTGGATGCAGCCTGAGAATCTCAACGATACGCCGAGTCCTAGCATGAGGCCGGCTATCGTGTTTTGCAACGTCACCTTGAAGAGAAGAACCGCCTTCAGGCGGAGAACAAACAACATGCCAAAGAAATTGAGAGCTTCAAAACTCAATTGGCCTGGGCCGAAGAAGAGAACCAAAAATTACAGAGGGGCATCTTCGGTAATTGTGATTCTGACATCGTAAAGTACTTCTTATAAATGAAGCATAATGGGCATGGCTTGACTCATGGACAGGTCTCTTGTCTGGGTGACCCAAAGAAGAGATCAGATCCTACCGGGGAAACCTTATGAAGGATTCGTCCACCCTTCATGAGCGGGCTCGGAAGGCCATGAAAAGCATGGTAAAGGCACTATGGCCCATCGAGCGACCTCCGGAGGAGATGACCAAACTGGTCGATCGATTTAAGGGACCCCGAAGTAGGTTCGTGTTGTGGAAGGCATCGGCTTGTCGAGAGGGAGCACGAGAGGCGTGGCCGATGATCAAGATCCATTATACCGGACTTAACCCCAAGCATATGGCTCAGGTTGGGCCAGTAGGGTCAGATGGACAAGAAGTTCCACTCCACCTAGTGTATGACCAAGTGATGCCTGCCGCCCGTCTCTCACAAGAAGATTGCTCCCAGGACACCATAATGGAAAATCTCGATCACCAGCTAGATGTATGATTATATGTAACTATCAACTGATAATCGAGGAATTGCTTTGTCTGTGTTGTAAACTCTGTCTTAACCGGCCATTGGCTTTGTCGGATTTCGGGCTCCGCAAAACCCTTAAGGTTCGAACACAAGGGCACGTGCAAAGGTTCTCCTGGGGCCTCGCTCAACCTAACTCGCTACTCGATGGACACAACAGCAAACTCGTTCGATGACGAGGAAGAAGATGAACACGACAGTTTACCTAGGTTTGGGTCGCTGTGAATCATAATACCCTACTCCTGCTTTGGTGGATTCCCTCTCATGGAGGTTTTGGTGGATGAACAAGTACAATGGACTTGAGCCTCGCGAGGGCGCTCAATGTGTGTTCTTGGCTCTCCGCCTTGCGGTGATGAGTGGAGCGGCTGAGTGTTCGATCCGATTTCTCCTCTATGGTGTGACCTAGCTTCTATATATAGCAGTGGCCCAGGTCCTTTTCCCTTATCTCAATGGAGGGAAGGGACCCCACAATGGCCAATTTTGAAGGGGGGCGGGAGTACATCTGTGCCCTATCCAAAGGTGGTCTTCGCCTGCAAAGTAACGGATGGTGATGCAGTGGTGGGCTCGGTAATGACATCTGCCCTGCGGGGCTGGCGGTCGTGGTCTTGTTGCACCGGAATGCAAACCTTTGGGCGGCGCTTTGGGAACCTGCGTATGTCCTTGCTCCCTTTGCACCAAAGAGGAAACTGTGCCTCCTGGCGTGCTGGCGCCCGCCTGTCCTTACTTGTGTCACCCTTAACTCCTGAGGCCGAGACTTGCATAGAGATCTCAACTCCTCAGGAGGGGATCCTGAGGAGGCTGACCCTCACGAATCTTGATGTTCTTCTTCCTCGTGAGCCCAGGGTCCTCGCTGTCAGATTTTGGGCCCCGCAAAACCCTTAAGGTTTGAACATAGGGGCGTGTGTGAAGGCTTCCCCATGGCTTCACCCAACCTTGCTTGCTAGTCGATGGACACAACGACGAACTCATTTGATGGCGAGGAAGAAGATGAACACGACAGTTTACTCATGCCGCTGCGAAGCGTAATACACTACTCCTACTTTGGTGGATTGCCTCTCGTGGAGATTTTGGTGATGAACTAGTACAATGGCTTGAGCCTCGTGCGGGAGCTCAAGGTATGTTCTTGGCTCTATGTCTGGTGGGGGAGAGTGGGGTGGCTCAGTGTCCGATCGGATCTAGGGTCTCTTCTATGGTGTGACCTAGCTTCTATATATAGCGGCGGCCCGTGTCCTCTTCCCTTATCTCAATGGTGGGAAGGAATCCCACAACGGCCAATTTTGAATGGGGACAGGAGTACATCCGAGCCCTGTCCAAAGGCGGTCTTTGCGTGCACAATAGCTGATGGTGATGTAGTGGTGGGCTCGGCGACGACATCCGCTCTGTGGGGCTGGTGGTCGTGGTCTTGTTGCACTGGAATGGAAACCTTTGGGCGGCGCTTTGGGAACCCGCGTATGTCCTTGCTCCCTTTGCACCAAAGAGGAAACTGTGCTGCCTGGCGTGCTGGTGCTTGCCTGTCCTTACTTGCTTCATCCTTGACTCCTGAGGTCGGGCCATGCATAGAGATCTACACCCCTTAGGAGGGGGGCCTGAGGAGTATCATCCTCATGGGTCCTGATGTTGTTCGCCCTCACGAGCCCGGGGTCCTTGCGAGGGCCTTGTCTTGAGCGATGCCATGTCGGGCCTCGCCTAGCTGACGAAGTGGGCCATGCCCTAGGCTGCAGGCAAGCAGGACTGGGTACCCCCGTTCCTAGAACACCGACAGTAGCCCCCGGGCCCAAGGCGCGCTCGAGCTGGCTTCGAAGCGAAGCTTTGAGGTCAGCTCGGAGCGCCGTGGACCCCAAACGCCTATGGGCCAGGCTTCCCACGTGTTAGAACCGGATGGGCCTGGGTCCGCCTTTCCCCCGTGCCAGCTCAGCCGCTGCCTGGTTTGTTAAATTGCTTGACGCACCCAGCCGAGTTACCCTTGCTCCTTGTCAATCTCGGGGGATCAATGTTTTGGGTGTGCGTCCTTGAGAGCGGCCGATTTACCGACCAAAGGGGCGCCTGATGCAGGGCTCTCCCCGACAGCCGCATTGTTCCGATGACAATGGGTGTACGTCAATGCTGTCGGGGCCGGTCATTTGTTCCATCTCCCATAGTGTCGTGCCACGGGTAGGCACGCGAGGAGCTCGCTGACCCACGGTGTGCACGTGTTTTGGCCAAGTTGGTGAGGCTGAAGGGGGCAGGCATGACTATGGTGTTGGTGGTGCGGGAGTTCATGTGCCGACAAGTCGCCCGCGTTCAGCACCACTCGCATCCGATGTGGGCCTTCAGGGCCCCCCACGATCCCATGAGAATCCAGGCCTCATCCCTTTCTCTAGACGTGTTGCGCGAGTTGCTCTGTCGCCTGACCGGTGGTGAGCCCGGCGAGCTCCCTTGGGGTGGCCTCCCCTTGTACAACTACAAGGGCCGAGAAGCTCTTGTCCTGAAGATGTTGTGCTTTGACGAGTGGGGGATCCTTCCTCCCGAGAGCGCCGCTCCTCCCGAGGCTAAAATTGGGTGCTCTTCACAGGACGTCCTTCTGGTCCCTACATTGGGCCAACCAGAAGACGGAAGTGTCCCCTAGCTAAAGACTTGGGACACCATCCCTAATTCTAAGCGGACGGCATCGGTCGTCGGCCCATCGTCCTCTAGCCGCCGCTTCGGTCAGATGAGGAAGGCGCCCCTGGGCGGTCGCCCCATATTGCCTTGGGCGTCGTCAAAGAAGAAGTGGGTTGCTTTGGAGGAGTAAGTGTCAACATCACCTGGTCCCCTTCCTCAATGCTCTTCTTCTGAGCTTGAGGTTCACAGGATCCCCGATGGTGAGGGAGAAGACGAGTGATGTTGTCCGCCTTCGTGACCGCCAAGCCCTCCACGGCGTCACCTCCCGTTGACCGCGGAACCCTGCTCGCCGCCCCGCTCTCGACCGCGCTAGCTTGTTCATCGGGTTCCCCAGGCGGGAGCTCCCTGTGATCTCCTTCACCCGTGGTCTTCGTCTTCCTGGAATGGAGTGGCGTCCCCCACCAATGCCCTTCCTTGGAGTTATGTCGCGCATTGCCCATGGTCCCCCTCGGCTCGATGTCGTGGGGCTTCGGGGGGCGCTCTGCTCTTCCGGAGCAGCCTTGCGGGAGCCCCCAACCCCGGGGAAGGTGTCCGGGCCAGGCGGCAGCTTGCACACCTCCCCCTTCCCTTCTGAAGGGGGAGGGGAGCCCGGCTGGGCCCTCGGGCTCGCGAGCGACAGGGGGGCATTGCTATGGGGTTTGCTCCAGTGGGCGCTATGGGCGTTGGAACGCCTGTGAGTGGAGCTCGCCCGTAGCGACGCTCACCTAGGGGCGGAGCGTCTGTGCCTTGTGGAGGGGTGGTGCCGCCTAGAGGTCGTCGTGAACCTCGGGCGCCTACAGAACGAGCTCGTCCGCGCTGAGGCCAGGGAGTCCATTACTGCAGCGGCAGAGGCCCACGAGCATGCCCTTGCTAAAGCTTTGGAAGCCAACTGCCGGCACAAGGACTTGGAGGAACGCCTTGAAGAGCTTCAAGCCTTCAAAGCTGCCCTTGAAGGGAAGAACCGAGCGCAGAGAGCTGTGCTTGATGGTGCGGCTCTTGAGTTCTTTCTTGCTGGCATGAATCCTGGCGTGCCCCCTGACACGATGGCGGTGGAGGCGCTGTAGCAGAGCTTGGAGCATGAGAGGCTGGAGATGAGGGAACGCAAGGCGTTGCTTGCTGAAGCGTCCCTCGCCTCCCGCGAGGCGAGGCTCTCAAAGGATGTCGACAGCAGGGTGGCTGAGGCTTGGCGCTCACTCGTCCGGGACTAACGCATGAAGCTGCAACTCCAGGAGTCCCGATTCTATGAGCGATGTGATTCCCTGAAAGGCAAGGTAAAGGACCTCAAGAATAGGTTAGATCAAGAGGAAGGGCGTCGATGTGCCGCGATGGACGTCAAGGCCACCGCCTAAGCCGAGCTGGCTTTCCTTTATAAACAAGTAGATGGTGTGGCTTCCTTGGCAAAGAGGACTTCGGATGAGGCGGTCCGAGCTTGCGGCCTCCAGCATATGCGCTCTCGGATTTTTCCAGTCCCTGGAAGCGAGGGCCAAGCGGGCCTTGGACGACAATTGTGGTGCGAGCGTTTTGAGCCCCCTGGTCCCGGACGACGCCGGTAACTTGGGCTTCTTTTCCAGGGTCATGGAGTGCCTTGTGGGGGGCATGGAGAAAACCCGTGCGCTGGTGGAGGAGAAGAGCCATGACCTCCTCACGTAGGCGGCCTCGCACATCTTCAGCCACCTCCTTCGCCTTGACCCGCACTTCGACTTCCGCACGGTGCTTGGGCCAGTACATGAAACGATGCGGGTCGCCCTTGCCGAGCGGGTAAGTGACCACATAGAAAACCTGATAGCAGAGTTTTCCTCCGGAGAAGCCGAAGACCAGGTTGTGGCTGTGTCGGTCGGGACCATCGGTGGGGGCGATGGCGAGGGCAGTAGCATTTTCGTGTCCCACTGAGCAGCCTTTCTTTCCCTGGCAAGGTCATGTATGTGGCCTAGTGGCAATTTTGTATGTACTTACGAGAATTACCCTTGAAATTCCTTTCGAACGACGAGGTGTGTAGCGTTGAGCCTCCTTTCCTATGTCCGCATTGGGTTGGGGGCCCTTTCGGCAGTCTGCATCTTCAGGCCAGTCGCGCTCATTTCCCTACCGCTATGGCTGCGTCTAGCCAAGGACACAACCACAGGGCAAGTCCCCGACACCCTTGATGCTATCTGGATCACCAAGGATGGCATCGAGGCTGCCAAGTGGCTATATGACCGGTAAGTCTCCCGAGGTTCACTGCTCAGGAGCCCCCTTTTCGACACTCAAGCTGCTCTATGTCGTCAGGTCCCAGTCCCGCGCATTTCCCTACCTCCATGGTGTACAACCGGATCACTCAAGATGTAACCACGGGGTGAGGCCCTAACACCCTCGATGTCGGCCGGATCACCAAGGACGGCATGAAGGCTGCCAAGTGGCCTTATGACCGATAAGACTCCGGAGGCTCACTGCTCAGGTGCCCCCTTTAACGCTTGAGCGATCCCCACTCCGCTCTGATGGGTTTTGCCTCAGGAGGCCCAAGCAGTGGGGTCACCTGAGACTCTGCATTGTGACATTGTACCACGGTCGGAGCCCACTGGCGAGGGTCGACTGCCCAGAGGTGCGAGCCCCCGAGGCGACGAGAGCTTGCCACCGAGCCCCATGGGACTTCTTGATGGCCTCAAGTGCACAACGTCTTGTGAAACGCCAATCCAAACAAGAAAGTTGAAGACCGGTAAAACAAGAGAAATTAGAGAAAAAGTCCCTGACCCTTTTCTTGTAAATTTAGAGCTCTGAACTTTTCAAATCATTCCAAAAAATGGCAGTTCGAACGCAGAAGGAAACACACAAACACCACGTCCGGTAACTAGGCTACTCTTCGTCTTCCCCCAGCACTCAGCATAGGGCATCCATGTTGCATGGGCATAGCCATTGATGGGCAGTGTTGACTTCTTCGCCAGCGCGGAGCTGTGGCTACCATATTGCATGGGTGGGAACCCCTCCGCTTCCTCATGGGGCTCCGGGCGTATATAGCTAGCTCATTATTATGTGAGAGTGTCACGGGTCGGTGAAGTAGGGTTGGCTTAGGAAGGGACCCCTGGCATAGGGGTGGCCCCCCACACCCCAGGGTGCATGCTCGGGCATCGTCGTCATGGCGGAAGTGTAACCCCACGCGCCACCAGCCGGGCCAGGCAAGGCCCGTCCGCTGCGCATGAGGTCGGCACCTCGAGCGGTGCCCCAACGCGCCTCGTTGGAGTGCCCCAGGTCCCCTTGTAGGTGCTCGTGGCCTAGCCCCCAGGTCGGGCAAGCCGGGCCCAGGGACATGAGCGAGTACAGGATCGCTCGCTGGCGACCGAGAGACACACGACTCGGAGAAATGGGTGTATGTTCCACCCTCTGTGTCCAAGCAGGCATCACACGCCCTGGAGACGGGGTAGTGTGAGCTACCCTTCGTCCCCAGGTTGGGATCATCCGGCCCAGCGACATGGGAGTGTGTTCCACCCTCCGTCCCCAAGCTGGGGCCACTGGACCCGGGAACGGCGGCGGGTTTCCCCCCTTCCGTTCCTGGGCCAGTGACCCCCAGTCTCCAAAGCCAGATGCATGGTCACGGCAGCTCCCTGTTAGCGAGGGTGCCCCATGAGGGTGCTCGCGCGGCCACCCTCACGAAGCCAATCACTTGAGTTGCTCTCGCGAGGCCACATGCGCCATCCCTCACGAGAACCATTCGTGAAGCCGTGTACGTACCTCCCGCCGCCATGGTAGTCAGCGTTGTCTTCCCGTCTGCCCGAGCGCTTGTTAACATGGTCGGTGTAGAGTTGCCCGAGCCCCTGGGCACCAGCATAGCTGAGTCTCCTTTCTTCCTCCCTAGCCCTGTGGGAATCAACGAGGGGCGCGGGGGGGGGGGCGTGCTCTTTGCGCGGGCGGCGCCTCCCGTTGGTGCCCAGTGGTGTCCGCGTTTAGCCTGCGTGGTTCCGGCGCCCCGGGCCATGCTCTAAGCGGGCGCGGACCGCCACGGGCGTCCCGAGTGCGCGCCAAGCGCTGGTTCCGTTGTTTAAGCGGGTGCTTGTGCGCGAGCCAAACCGAGGTACGTCGAGGCCTCAGAAGTGGCAGGGGTGTGCCCGAGGGTGTACCTGGCCCAAGCGTCGCGGCGAGCTCGTGTCGCGTGGTGACACCGCAGCTCGTACGCCATGAGGTGTGCGACATGCCTGTGCATCAGATCTTGACAGATCCGGGGGGCGGCATGGCCCTGGAGTGAGGTGGAGCTAGGGCAGCGGGGGCTTGCCGCGTGGCTGGTGAAGGCGGCAGCCCCCGTCGCCCGTTGCGGGTCTGGCTAGTGAAGGGACCCGCCTACGGAGAGGCGGCACGGCGCGACACTCGGGGGGCCACTGGCGCCGCCTGCGCCATGCTGGCAGCTCAGTGTTCAGCCCTGGACTATTGTCCCTTTGTCATGAGTGCGGCAAGCAGAGGCGAGGTGAGGCTCAAGGCAAGCTTCGACACGCCCCTACCTGGCGTGCCAAATGTCGGATTTCGGGCTCTGCAAAACCCTAAAGGTTTGAACATAGGGGCGTGTGCGAAGGGTTCCCCACGGCTTCACCCATCCTAGCTCTCTACTCGATGGACACAATGGCAAACTCGTTCGATGATGAGGAAGAAGATGAACACGACAATTTACCCAGGTTCGGGCCGCTGCGAAGCATAATACCCTACTCCTACTTTGGTGGATTGCCTCTCGTGGAGGTTTTGGTGATGAAGTAGTACAATGGATTGAGCCTCGTGAGGGCACTCAAGGTGTGTTCTTGGCTCTCTGTCTTGCGGTGGAGAGTGGGGTGGCTCAGTGTCCGATCGGATCTGGGGTCCCTTCTATGATGTGACCTAGCTTCTATATATAGCGACGGCCCGAGCCCTCTTCCCTTATCTCAATGGCGGGAAGGAATCCCACAACAACCAATTTTGAAGGGGGACAGGAGTACATCCGCGACCTGTCGAAAGGTGGTCTTCGCCTGCAAAGTAGCTGATGGTGATGTAGTGGTGGGCTCGGCGATGACATCTACCCTGCGGGGCTGGCGGTCGTGGTCTTGTTGCACTGGAACGGAAACCTTTGGGTGGCGCTTTGGGAACACGCGTATGTCCTTGCTCCCTTTGCACCAAAGAGGAAACTATGCCGCCTGGCGCGCTGGCGCTTGCCTGTCCTTACTTGTGTTATCCTTGACTTCTGAGGTCGGTCCTTGCATAGAGATCTCCGCCCCTCAGGAGGGGGGTTGAGGAGGCTCATCCTTGCACGTCTTGATGTTGTTCTCCCTCACAAGCCCGGGGTCATCGCGAGGGTCTTGCCTTGAGCGATGTCGCGTTGGGCCTCGCTTGGTTGACGAAGTGGGCCATGCCCTAGTACGTAGGCAGGCAGGACTGGGTACCCCCATTCCCAGAACACCGACACTCGCAAAGGCCATGTCTTGAGCGATGCCGCGCCAGGCCTCGCCTGGCTGATGAAGTGGTTCATGCCTTGGGCCGCAGGCAGGCAGGCTCGATGCGGGGCTTTCCTCGGTGGGAGCAGGGTTCCGACGGTAGTGGGTGTATGTCAATGTCGTCTGGGCCGGTCCGTTGTTCCATCTCCCACAGTCTTCCGCGGTGCCGCACCATAGGTGGGCGCGCGAGGAGCTCGCTGACTCATAGTGCGCGAGTGTCCTAGCCAAGCTGGCGAGGCTGAAGGGGGCAGGCGTGACGATGGCGATGGTGGTGTGGGAGTTCTTGTGCCGATGAGTCGCCCCCTTGCAACGCCACTCGCATCCGATGTGGGCCTTCATGGTCCCCCACGATCCCATGAGAATCCAAACCTCGTCCCCCATGGTCCCCCATGGCACCCCACCCCCTCTCTCCCCTTCTCCCTATCCCTCACTCTCTCTCCCCTTTACTCCCCATCTCTCACTCTCTCTCGCCGCAAACCACTGTGGCGGCGCCGCAGCTAGCCCTCCCCACGGCGAGCCCTCCCTCCCCGCGGCCCTCCTCCACCATCTCTCCCTCCCCGCGGCCCTCCTCCACCATCGCACCACCCCACGGCCCTCCTCCACCATCGCCCCTCCCCGCGGCCCTCCTCCACCATCGCCCCTCCCCGCGGCCCTCCACCACCACCACGGCGAGCCTCCACCACCGCGGCGCCCCCACCACCGCGGCCCTCCTCCACCACCTCGTGGCCCTCCACCACCACCGTGCCCCCTCCCAGCGGCTAGCCCATAGAGACAAGCACCCCATCCCCGCGGCGAGCACCCCCTGTGGTCAGGCTCCACCACCGTGTCGTCCTCCCCGCGCCGGCCCTCCTCCTCTAACCGGCCCTCCCCGCGTCGGTCCTCCTCCGGTGAGTTCATCTTCTTTTTTTCATTAATTTCATTGCATCTGTTAATTAGTTTAGGTTACTGTTAGTGTTAATTAAGTTAGAATGTTAATTAGGTTACTGTTAGTCTAGGTTAATTAGGTAAGTGGGAAAAAGAATAAAAGAATAATAAGTAGAAAAGAAGAGGATATAAAAGAAAAAAGGAAGAAGAGGAAGGAGAAGAAGAAGAGGAAGAAGAAGAGAAGAAAAATAAGAAGTAGTAGAAGAAGAAAAGGAAGAAAAAGCAAGAAGAAGAAAAGGAAGCACAGGAAAAAAACAACCCGACACCCCGGCCAAACAACCCGACACCCCGGCCCAACACCCCGACACCCCGACATGACACCTCGGCGACGCCCCTTCGGTGAGCCCCCTACATGACACCCCCGGCACGACACCCCTCCGATGAGATCCCTACATGACACCCCCGGCACGACACCCCAGCATGACACCCCAGGCGATGCCCCTCTGGCCTTCCAGATGCCGACAGGGTCATATATTTGTGAATTATGTGTTAGGTCATATATTTACCAATTTTGTTATGAAAAACATCATATATATTTGTGTTGATCGGGTGGATTTAAATGTGCAGTTGTTTCGTCGCTGCGAGGGTCTAGTGTTCGACGACCTCCCCGTGCGTTCAACGAGCTCCGCCCCTGCGTTCGTGGGTGAGCACAAATGCAATCTCCACCTCTGTTCCGGTCTTCGTGCCGATGAAACTTGCTAGCTATAGATGTCTTGAATCATCAGTATGCGTGACCACTATGCGTCTCCTGTTTGAAAGGGTTACATCTATAAATATGCATGCAGTTGCATATTTATAACCGTGATTCTTTCAAATTGTCCAACGTTATCCATGGATAGCCTGAGTATGTGTAGATTGGGTTCGTTTTCCCATATGCTCTGCCTCGGATCCGATGCAGAATTTTGTCAGTGCCTCCCTGTTGTTCTCCGAGTACACATCCTCTCTGCTTATGGCCGAGACGTGTATCAAGAGAACAGCAGGGAGGTGCCGCCAAAATTCTACGTCATATCCGGAGCAGAGCATGGGAAAACGAACCCAATCTACACATACTCGGGTGGGATTAGGACCTATCTCTACCTATTAGCGTGTAGGTTGCATGGACGTAATAAAACTGACAAACTTGATTACTGGATGAATATAGATGATGAATTATTGTTGACACACGAACACGTCACCGTGTACCCTCGACGCCAGGGGTGATGCACCGCAGCTCACGTCAAAGGAGGTCCGGCCGGCAGCGCAATACACAAGACAGTCGGTGGATGCTTTTGTAAACCCGAAACCCCGCAAGCCTGGGAGGGACCCCATCAGGGAGTGCAGCGGCTATGGGCTGCCCTAGGTCAATTCGCTTGCCCCTAGAGCCTCGGGATTTGCAGCTCTCAAACACGAAGGACGGCAAAGAACAAGAGAAAAACAAAGAACGTAGATGAAAAAGTAGTATAGATTGATTTGTTCGATTGCGTGTTGTTCAATCGGCCGTCACCCCCAACATATAGAAGAGGCGGCTGAACTTCCCGTACAAGAAAAGGATTCATCTAGGCTTTCCTTACAAGAAAATTACATCAATTCACGTCCTAGAGTCCTAGTTCTAGTTCCACTCGGATTCAGCCCAAAGCCGGCCCAATCTTCTGTCTTGCTTCTTGCGTGGGCCGTGGAATCTACATATGACCTCCGATGGAGACGGTCCAAACATCAATTTTGTGTGCCTCGACGAGGCCAACAATCCGTATGTTCATCACTTTCCCAAATAAAGCCATCTTGAATACTCCATGAGGTCATCTTTAACTTCGAATCAGACTTGGTCACGTAGACTGGATTGTCTGACTGTTGTAGCATCTCTGCAGGCCGCATACTATCTCAAATGATAATAACCATCAGAGCAAAGTTGACTGTTTCGACGTTACGAACAACTTCCATGTTGAACACTTTTCCATCCGAGGCCATTTTGAACTTTCAATCGACCAGAACTTTCACTCGACTAGAACTTTCACTCGACCGGTACTTTTCACTCGGACGGTGATTTTCACTTGACTGGAACTTTCACTCGACCGGTACTTTTCACCCGGTCGGTGATTTTCACTCGGACGAAACTTTCACTCGACCGGTAATTTTCACTCGGATGACAATCGCATTCGGCCAGTACTTTCACTCGACCGGAACTTTCACTTGACTAGAACTTTCACTCGACTGGTACTTTTCACTCGGACGGTGATTTTCACTCGGACAACAAACTTTCACTCGGAAATCCCGAGTGAAACTCCAGGCCGATTTTGTTTTGCCTCTCCATGTCGCACACGACCTCGGATTGAGAACAATTATATATCAAAATCAATCGTCTCGATGACGCAAAACTTTTTCATGTTGTAAGTTTTTCCATTCGAGGACGGCTTGAGGGACGAATGACTCGCGCGACCCATTAGACATGTGTCAGATCTCCTGCGCCACATTCTGCTTTGTGGTAGGGATGCACTCTAGTTGCTCTAACTTTTGCATACGACTTCAGATTGAGATGATTTATATGCTAAAACCGATCAACTCGACTAGACGAAGATAATCCATGTAGAGCATTTCTTCATTCGAGGTTGTCTTCGAGGTATAATAGACCCAAAAGCACTCAGAACATCTATATGACAGTCCAAGTGTAATTTGGCCCTTAAACTGACGCCGAATGGTGATGGCCTAAACATCAAGGTTGTTTCACTTGGCAATATGAACATCATGCCAGAATCAGGTGTCAACAATTATATATATATATATATTTCTTGTGTGTTTAGTAGGTAGGCAAGATGAGTGATCGTGCTTGGATGTACACTGGTCACCCTAGTCAGAAAGACATGACCAATGAATGGTTAACAAAAACCAGGGATTTTTTGAGAGCCGCATTTGCAAATTGCCAACAAAAAACATGGTGCCCCTGTCCCAAATACGACAACATTAAAAGGCAGACAGAGTTTGAAATGGGTAAACACCTGTAGAAGGGGTTTTTTACGCCTAATTATACCGTGTGGACTTTTCATGGTGAGTCTGACCAACGTGCCAGAGCTGAGGTGGTTCGTCATTGCACCGACGAGCATGGTACCGGGATCGAAGACATGGTGCAAGACTTTGATGATACTCGGGATTCGAACGATGAGATGGAGGAATCTGCAAAGGCCTTCTATGAAATGTTGGACTCTTCAAAACGTCCTCTCCATGAGCACACTGAGCTTTGTCAGCTGGATGCCATCGCGCAAGTAATGGCTCTGAAGGCTCAATTCAACCTAGGCATAGAATGCTATGACACGATGATGACGATATTTGGACACTTTCTACCCGAAGGCCATGTACTGCGTGCAAACCTGTACCAGTCAGATAAAATCCTCCGTGTACTTAAGATGCCCTATGAGAAGATACATGCCTGTGAGAATGGATGTGCCTTATTTAGGCTTGAGTATGCGGCCTTGAACTATTGCCCCATTTGCAATTCTTCCAAGTATATTGTGGTAGACAATGGTATGGGTGAGAAGATTCAAACCAAAATCCCCATTAATGTTCTTCGGTATCTACCAATGGTACCAAGACTTCAATGTCTTTTCATGGTCGAAGAGATGGCCAGACAGATAACATGCACAAATTGGGCAAAAGAACCGAACTAGATGCGGATGGGAACAAGATGTTGGTACGCACTTCAGATGCTTTTGCGTGGAAGAACTTCCATGCATTACATAAGGATAAATTGGAAGATCCAAGGCATCCTCGAGTTGCCATCAGCATGGATGGGTTCAATGTGTATGGTATGACGGCAGCACAATACAGTTGTTGGTCTGTATTTGTCATTCGACTCAATCTCCCCCCGGAGAGATTATGAAAAGAAAGAACATTTTCCTGACGTTGATAATTCTAGGGCCCAAATATCCAGGGAAGAATATGAATGTGTACATGCAGTCGCTTAAGGATGAATTGCAAGAAGCCTGGGATAATGGGATCAAGACATACGACGCCGCTACCAAAAAGAAGTTCAAAATGCATGTGTGGTACATGTACTCGACGCATGACTATCCGACATATGCGCTATTCGTTGGCTGGTATGTGCATGGAAGGTTCCCGTGCCCCACATGCAAGAGTTCCATTGTCTACAAGGGGGTCGCAAGTTTTCTTGCTTCGACATGCATAGACAGTTTGTCGATCCTGACCATAAGCTTAGAAAAGACAAGAAGGATTTCATCAAAGGTATAGTTGTCAAAAACACCGCACCACCTGCATTGACAGGCCAACAGACCCTTGATCAGTTAAACGCTCTTGAGCCTGATCCTTTTCGTCCAGGGTATTTCAAAGGGTATAATACGGAACACGCCTGGACTCACAAGTCATGCTTATGGGATTTGCCTTACTTCAAAGACCTCATTTTCCCACACAACATCGACATGATGCACACTGAAAAGAATATGGCGGAGGCCATTTTTGGTACATTTTTCGGCATAGAGGGGAAGTCAAAGGATAATCCTAAGGCTAGAATCAATCAGGAGGCTCTATGTGATATACCGTTACAAAACTTGCGCCAACAGAAAGGAAAGCAAAGTGTAGCGAAGCCAAAGGCAAGGTTCAATCTTGGAAGGCCAGCTTTGAGAGAAATGCTATTGTGGGTGAAAATGCGGTTGATCTTCCTCGACGGGTATGCTGTGAATCTAAAGAGGGGAGTGAGTCTTGAAAAATTGAAAATATTTGGTCTCAAGAGTCATGATTGGCACATATGGCTTGAACGGGTAATGCCGATGATGTTGCGTGGCTTTATCCCTAAGGATGAATGGCTAGTACTGGCAGAGCTGAGCTATTTATTCCGTTCTCTTTGTGTGAAAGAACTATCGCCTGGCGTGCTAGATGAAATGGAAGAGTTGGCGTCGGAGTTGATCTGCAAATTAGAAAGGATCTTTCCACCGGGCTTCTTTAGTCCAATGCAGCATTTGATTTTGCATCTCCCGACCGAGGCAATATTGGGGGGGGGGCAGTTCAAAATCGATTTGCTTCTCAACTGAGAGGATGCAGAAGATGCTTCGAGCTAAATGTAAAAATAAACATAGAGTTGAAGCATCGATGGCCGAGGCATTCATTACTGAGAAGGCGGAAAACTTTATGACAGCACACTACGAAGCCAAAAATCATCATTTGCATAACCCGAAGGCTCGGTACAATGATGGAGAGGCTAAAAAAGGTCGATCCAACCTCATCCAATTCAAAGGGAAGCTCGCACCAGTCGGTGCTTCGAAAGGGAAATCGTTGGATGTCAAAGAATGGCGGACCATTTCATTGTATATCTTCAACAACCTAACAGAAGTGCGGCCGTACATCGAGTAAGTTCTCGGAAAATTATTGTTCGGCAACTTCTAATTCCTTTGAACTACTCTTATTCCTGAATATTTGATATAGTCGATATGTCGCCGAATTCTCATATGGAGCGGTCATCGAAAAGGATTCCGTCGAAGAGTATGAGCTTCTGGCAAAGCATGGAGGTGACTATCACGGTTTCATCTCTTGGTTCAAACAAAGGGTAATTAATTACCATTACTGGACCGTTTGATTTCTTGGTCTAATTTGTGGTTAATGCATCCATTCTTCCGTATTAAACTTGTAGGCTGATGCAGAGTCTACGGACGCCGAGTTGAGACATGTCGCTAATGGTTTTGACTATAAGGTCCGTTCATTTGACAAATACGACATCAACGGGTATCTCTTTCATACCTTTGGCAAAGAGCTATCTATGTCCGACATAAAGACTACAAATTGTTGTGTCTCTGCTATCGGCGAAGGAGGTACCAAGTATTATGGAAGAGTTGAAGCAATTTATGAACTTCTATTCTATGGTGAAAACCCATCGACTGTCGTAGTCTTCAAATGTTATTGGTTTCAGCCGAAGGAGACTAGAAGGACTCATGAACATATAAGGCTAGTCAAAATCAACCAAAGCACTCATTTAGATGTTTCCGATGTCTATATTACGGCTCAACAGGCGACACAAGTTTTCTATCTACCGCAGGCCTGCAAAACTGATCCAAATCTGAAAGGTTGGGATGTCGTTTATGAAGTGCCGCCAAGTTTTAGACCACCTACCCACAATGAAGAGGATTACGAACCTCACATTAACCCAGACACAAATGAAGGAGAATTCTTCCAAGAAACACATATGTCCAAAAAATGTTTCAAGAACCGCTCTACTTCACCCCAGAACATTGAAGTAGATAGCGACAGTGAATCCGTCTTAACCCCTGAGCCGAAATAGGAAGAGCTGGAAGAAGAAGAGGTTACTGCTGCGGATGACCTGTCACTTCTTGAACGATTGCATAATGGAGGCCTTCCACATGTTCTTCCTGATAGTGATGATGATGATGCATTTATTGATGATAGTGATGATCATGATGCATTTATTGATCCCGAAGCACATATAGACGATCAAGATTATTATTAGTTCATGTCAGGTATTCAACTATTATTATATACATATATAAAAAAATTATTACTCATGTTGGTATTTATTATGATGATACACTTAAATTATATACATTTTATTACTCATGTTGGTATTTATGTTGTACTAATTTAATTTACTCTTTGTCATGGCAGGTGTTGAAAGATGGTGGGAAAGGGTCGAGAGCACTCTAAGGCTCCTTCTTTGTCAGCAGGTGGTGGGATGGGTAATCCCATTCCTTCCCCGACTCTCCGGAGAGTGTTGCTCTCTACTCTGCAATGAGTGGCCGCTTCTTCGATGACCGCGGCCCCCATGAGAGGAGGTCGACCCCCTGCGAATAAGAGAGCTACTAAAGGTACATGTGGCACCCGCGGGAGAGGTAGGGTGGCTACCATGCCTTTCTTGCCGCCACCCCAGCTGATTCACCTGACCACAGGACTGCTAGGGTGGACCTGTCTGAGGTGGAGGCTACATAGACTCCGGTTCACGAGCCTCAAGTTGATGAGACTTGTGTCCCAGAGACTTCGTTCCAGGAGACTTCGGAGCAAAGCAGGGATGAGGGTACGTGCCAAGAGACCCAGTGGGATACTTGGCCTGATCTGGGTCAGCCAGAGCCAAGTGGCCATGCTGATAGCAACGAGGAGCTGGGTGAGGGGGCCACCATCTACCAGCGTGGTAGTATGGGGCTCCCGCTCGTGCTGGTGACCCGCGAGCAGAGGTGGTCGATTCAGCCAAGTTGGGACAAGAAAGTTCATTTACTCTTATTTTACCTTTTGCCTTCACGTTTTCTCAAATATCTAATGTGTTGCCTTTAATTTGTCATACTGCAGGGGTTGGATTGTTGCCAAGGGTGTCCGCAAGACCAACAGTGTCCTTGGTGTGCTTTGCCAGCAAAACTTCCCGGGGTTTGTTATGTTGCCCGATCGGGTTCAAGAGGTAGGAATGACCTGGGAGCACTACTTGGGTGCCCCGGCCCCGCCGGGGGTGGATATTGACGGTGTTTTGTGCCACACGGGGGATGACATGGTGATTAGACAGTTCTGGATAATTTCTCCTTTACACAATTGAAAATCAACAGTAGCTAGTTATTGTTCTAATTAGTGTTGTCTCGTTCGCAGACCTTCTACAGGTGTGAGGAGGGATACGAGGAGGCCATGACAAAGGTTATCGAAACCGAATGTCGTCGCCTACTTCAAAACTGGCGGCACGAGGCTCAAGTGCAGGCCATTCGAGACTACTACGCCTTGCGGCGTATTAGGAAGGGAAAGGGGAAGTGTCGCGATTCTAAGATGGAGAAGGAGCATTACATGAAGGTAATTACATATTATTAAGGCCTTGTAGTTAGTTTCCTTGATTTGATTCTTATGCGTAGCGCTCAAATTTCTCTTTATTAACTTAGGTGCCCCCGAGATGGTGTGTGGATAAGATGGATTGTTGGGAGGTCTTGGTGGATCAGTGGTGCTCCAAAAAGTGGGAGGCCAGCCACAACACTGCCAAGGATAGGCGTGGCAAAATGGTTGGTGAGCCACACCATCAAGGGAGCATCAACTTTAATGAGTTTGGTGAGAACTGGGTATGTGGTTTGCTTCATGACTCATGCAATTCATTCTTAATGCTAGCTTTAGCCCTTTACTAATACCTTTTTCCTCTCTCTCTCTTTTAGGCGCGCAACAATAATACGAAGGTGCCAGAGATGTACGACCTCTATGCGATGGCCCATACTGCCTCGTACAAGAAGGTCAAGGCATTCTCTGAGTCTGACCTCGATCATCCCAAAAACTTCACCAAGATCTCCTCCCACCACAAGCTCGTGAAGTACAGAGATCATGGGAAGGCAATGAAAGAGTAGGACTTTAACCCAAGGCAGGGGATTTTGATCCAGAGCTGGTGATGCTTGCTGGCAACGGGAGGCCCCATGGCTCGATCGCCATTGGAGACGGCCTTATACATTTTCCTAGCACTCTCCAGCAAATAAAGGCACGCCAAACGGGCTCCTGTCCTGAGATAACACCTCGTCCACGGCCATTCAAGCTCGCCATCGAGGTGAGTTTAATGGACTCAACTATCTTCCGCATTACGTTGTGTGTGCGAACCGATATGATTACAATGCTAACAATGAGTTGTCTTGCAGTCTGCTATTCTGAAAGAGAGAGAGAGAGAGAGAGGCAACGCAAATGCTTTTGGCAGTGAAGGATAAGGAGATGAAGGAGTTGGAGGAGAGGATGGCTACGTTGATGGGGGCGGAGAGGGCACGGAACGATGCGTCTAACAGGGCCATGTACGAGCTCTTCGTGGTAAGTTTCTTCTTCGTATTTGTCAAATCTTGAATTTTAATGTTTGTTTCATTAATAAATAAAAAGTTTGACTTGTCGAAACCAAATGTACAGTCTATGTGCGAGAATGTAACATCCCAAACATTGGAATGTTATAATAAATATTTAGAATGATTGTTTGTTTGCTTGAGTGATTGAAAGTGAGTGAAATTTGAAACTTTTTTGAAAATTTATTGAGAGGGAATGAAATGACTTTCCCAAAACTTTCAATCTGCATTTTTATCACCAGGAATTCAAATTCATTTCATCACAAAACCCTAGAGTGAAGATGACATGACTTCTTCCATTTAAAGAAATGAAAAGGGATTTCAAAATGATTTGAATTTCCATTTTGAAAATATTTCAAATTCAGAAATCTTAAGCAACTCAATGATTTTCATGAGAGAAGATAAAATGACTTCTTCAAATTATATGAAATATGAGTTGGAAGTTTACAATATATCTTTGAATAGTGAATGTGAAAATCTCTGGATTTTCTTTTGGAATCATTTCATATTTGGTTTCTATTCCAATTTTCAAAGTATTCAAACCCCTGACAAAAACATTTGAGAGGAGTAACATGACACTCCACACCAGGGACTTCTTGGTGATTTATTTGAATAATAAAAACCAGGGGTTATTCTGAAAAATATTTGCAAAGGGGTTTAAAAGCAAAAGGGCAATTTCTGAAAATAATATTTTTTCCAAGTATTCAAATGCCACAATAAAAATGTCCATTAAATGGCATTTATTATTCTGTTAATTTTGATATAAAATTTGACTATATTTGGAATTTATTCGAGTGCATTGAACAAGTTTTATGGCTCTGGTAAAATCATAAATAGGAAACGGTAACGGTTTATAATAAAACCGGCCGGCCCACAGCCTTTAAAGCCGAATTCATTTCGTAACGGCCGCCCGCTGACTGTGTTTCCTCCCTCTCTCGCTAATGTGTGGGACCCACCGTCCGACCCCGAGATCACGCCGGCCATCTTCCTCCTCCCGCACGCCCGCGCCGGAGCCATCGCGAGAATCCCCTCCCCCTTCCATTCCTCGCTTCCCCTTTGGCCTATATAAGAGCCACCGCTCCCCTCTCTCCATTCCCCCACTACTCCCCAACCCCCACGGCTTCTCCTCGCTGCTATTTCTCGCCGGAGATACCCACGGCCGCCGCGCCATTGCTGCTCCACAGCTCCACTCCGACCTCCCCGAGCGCCGCCAAGCCCTCCCTCCACCTCCTCTCGCCCGTGCGCACCTTCCCCACCCCTTTGCTCCACCGGAGAACCACCAGAGCAACCCCGAGCTCGCCCTTGCCGGAGTTTTCCCCGACCCCGAAACCCCCTCCGCTCCTGCTCGTCTTCACCGTCGTCCCCGAGCTCGTCCTCGACCACCACCGGACGCGCCATTCATCGCTGAGTCGAACGGAGCCCTCGCCGTCGCCGGAGGACCACCGGAGGCGCATCCCCGACAACCTCGACGCCTCTGCCGTCGCCGGAACCCTCGCCGGTACCAGCAACCACCAAGGTGAGCACCCTCCCCGTCCGATCCCTAATTAACGGCGTAGATTAGATCCCGTACCCCTTCGGTCTATTTTAAGTGAACCGGTTGGTTTTTTTTCTAGTTTAGATTCTAGCCGAAACGTTCTTCGTTAATTGCTGGCCGTCCGCCCGAAACCTCTCTAGCGCACACCCCTGGACCAATCAGGAAGCACCACGTGTACCCTGACCGTTAGTTAAGCTTTTCGTTTATTCTGTTTTCAGTTTTAAAAACAGAATAGTTCTGATTTTATTTTCTTTATAACTTTTAAACTACTTAATGTTTTTAATTGATTTCTTTTGCATTAGATCACAAATTTCATATAGTTTCTGTGAATACCAAATTTGACTATGTTTGAATATTTAAATTTGAATTTGAACAGATTTGAGTTAAATTTTGTTTTCTGAATATCTTGAGTTCTAAAATGAATTTTTGAATGATTCTTTTTCCTACTTGTCACTAGTGATCATAGATATCATTTGGTAGAGTTTGAGAATTTTTATAAAAAAATTAAAATAGTGTTTTCAACTAAAACAGAATCTGTTTAGTTTCATATTAGTTTATTTATATTGATTTACTTTGTTTTTGAAAATCTGAATATGATTTACATTATGTTTTAGATTTCATTTGGTTTTGTTGTTCCAAACCTTAGGAATTTACTTGCTGTTAACAAAAGTTAATTTGTTTAGTTTATAAATTTTGTTGTAGGGATCTATACCCTCTTTCAAATAGGTATAGTTTATTTAAAACAAATTAGTTAGTACTAGTACTTTTAACTAAAGTTTTATATAATTAGATTCTGTTTTCAAATAAAATTTGTAGTAATTCCATTCTGTTAAGTAATGTTTTGTTAATAAAATAATTTAGTTTTGCTCTATTATGATAGGAAAACTATATCCTTAATCATTAGGTAATGTCTTATAAAACAATTTAGTTTTTCATAGAAATTATTTTCACAAAGTTTTAGATGACTTAATTCTGTTTTATAATAAAGATTTTATTTAATTACTTTCTGTTAACTAAGTTGTTTCATAATTTGTTTTCTCTTAGTTTATGGTTGTGCTTGTAGTTAAGTTCATTAGGCAAACACTTATGTTGTTTAGAATATTGTTTGCATAGTTTTACTTGTTCTTCAAAAGTAATTAATTTTGCTAACAAAATATTTACTAAAATCCTTTTATTATATTTTACTTTGTTTTGGGTTTTGTGTTACTTTTTAATTTGTTGGAGTTTTGTGTTTCAACTTTGTCTTAAGTATTTCTTTCATCAACCTTGTTGATTTTGTTTCTTGTGTTACCTTGTGATTGTTAGAATTGATTGCCAGTATGATTGCTTATATGTATGTAATGCTTGATTATAGATTTCATCGGAGAGTGACGAATAGTCTATCAAGTTATTTCTGAGAGCGATCTTTCTCTTCATCAACAGTACAGGCAAGTTCACTTTGACCATCTATTTCATACCTATGTTTTATTGCATGTAGTGACATCATTCAACAAATCCCTCCCGTAGTGTTATTGAAATTCTTGTAGTTGAGTAGAATGCATGAGGTAGGAACCCACCACTGGTTACTAAAGCCCCGGGAACGCTAGTTAGTGCAATGCTATGCTAAAGTAGACGGGGTCTGGTATGAGTGTTCGTGAGTGGTGTGAAGAAGGACTCCACGTCAAAACGACGACTTCATGAAGACATCTTCAAGTCCTGCATCTTCAAGACCTCAAGACTTCACGACTCGAGAAGACAAGTTTTCAATACACACTACTGGGTGAAGGATGGTTGATTGGGCACCCTGGAGAAACCAGTGAGTGGCCGGGATGCATGGAGAAGCGCCATGACATCTTGCGGAAAGCTTCACCCAGACTCAAAGAGAAGGATGAATACTTCATGCCCGGAAGCTTACCTGTGTAGCCACAAGTCATTATGGGCTCTGGCTTGGTTGATCTTTGTTGTGACTCTGCTGGGCAGTGCTACGAGATGTAGTCGACGTTAGGATTGGGATGGGCACTGTCGGACAGTCAGGGAAGCACTCTGAAAGACCATGTTTCTTTCATCCTGTTCTCAAACCCCAGGCAGTGCGAGGACTTACCAGGAGGGAAAGAATCTTGTGGGTAAAGTACACAACACTCTGCAGAGTTAAACCTAATCGATTAGCCGTGTCCCCGATTACGGACAATATGAGCTTCTAGACGTGGATCTATCTCTGAACTCTCAACACTGGACTGACAACTAATTGTGGGCAACTTAATGATATTTATGGGCATTGAGACATTGGTTGGCGGAACCATGTCATGATAGGTAACTCTATAGTGAAATTCCTGATAATCCTTTGTTGTAGGAAAACAAAATCAGCTTTTATGCAAAAACTTAGCCACAGAGCCATAAAGCCTTATTGCATATAGTATGGTTTATTCTTCTGTTCTTCTATGGTGATCTTGCCAGCATATTCAAAATGCTGACCTACACGGCTGCAACGTCTTATGTTGCAGATACTCTTCTACGACGGGTAAGAGTACGATTCAGGGTTACGGTCCGTACTCAACTTGCCGTTGGTGTTATTGGGACTCCACTCCCGTTGACTGTATCCGCTGCTATTTTAAGGTATATATCAGTTTTACGCTATTTACATGTGATTGCACTTTGATATATACATTGATGTACTGTGTGTGCCAGCATACTGATCCAGGGATGGCACAGAAAACACAGAGGCTTGACTCGTTTTGAGTCGGGTCGCTACAGAGAAGACTGGCAACGTCCCTCCAGTGATGCCAGTCATTAACATGGTGGGGATGGTGAGTTTCAATTCAATGCAGTGATCTTTTGAGTGTCATCATGCTAACGACACATTGCAAATGATGTTTGGTGCAGAATATCTCCCAAAACGCATCGCATGACCCTTTTATAGGGGAGCCTTCTCCAGGTGAAGCAAGCCAGAACCATCGTGCTTCACCTCCGTGCTGACGAGAATGGTATGTTTTTCTAGTTTTTTCTTAACAAACGCATAATGACGGTTACTTACCTTACCTTACCTTACCTCCAAAATGACATATTTTACCCAAGTTAGCTCTAGAATGACATATACTTAGCTTAGTTTCCTCCTAAATGACATAATAAGCTATGTAGCTCCAAACTTGCATAATAAGCTTAGTTAAGAAGGTGGCTGGTGCTCCCGCGAGGTCGAAGGACATGACCTTGTACTCGTAGTGCCCTTCCAGAGCCTAGAAGGTTGTTTTGAATTCATTGCCAACTGCCTATTACCCAAGTTAGCTATAAAATGATCTATAATTAGCTTAGTTAGCTTAAAACTGGCATAATAAGCATAGATAGCTCCTACATGACCTATTTTCACCTAAGTTAGCTCTAAAATGACATATATTTAGCTTAGTTTCCTCCTAAATGACATAGTAACCTGAATTAGCTCCTAAATGGCCTATTTTATCAAAAATATCCTATACTTAGCATAGTTCTCTCCTAAATGACATAATAAGATTACCTACCTCCAAAATGGTCTATTTTACCTAGCTTAGCTATTAAATGACCTATACTTAGCATACTTAGCTCCAAAATGACATAATAGGCATAGTTAGCTCCTAAGTGACCTATTTTTACCTAAGTTGGCTCTAAAATGATATATATTTAGCTAAGTTTCCTCCTAAATGACATAGTAAGCTGAATTAGCTCCTAAATGGCCTATTTTATCAAAAATGCCCTATATTAAGCTTAGTTCTCTCCTAAGTGACATAATAAGCTTACCTAGCTCCAAAATGGCATATTTTACCTAGCTTAGCTATTAAATGACCTATACTTAGCTTACTTAGCTCCAAAATGGCATAACAAGCATAGTTAGCTCCTAAGTGACCAATTTTTACCTAAGTTAGCTCTAAAATGACATATATTTAGCTTAGTTTCCTCCTAAATGACATAGTAAGCTGAATTAGCTCCTAAATGGCCTATTTTATCAAAAATATCGTATATTAAGCTTAGTTCTCTCCTAAATGACATAATAAGCTTACCTAGCTCCAAAATGGTCTATTTTACCTAGCTTAGGTATTAAATGACCTATACTTAGCTTACTTAGCTCCAAAATGGCATAATAAGCATAGTTAGCTCATAAGTGACCTATTTTTACCTAAGTTAGCTCTAAAATAACATATATTTAGCTAATTTTCCTCCTAAATGACATAGTAAGCTAAATTAGCTCCTAAATGGCCTATTTTATCAAAAATGCCCTATATTAAGCTTAGTTCTCTCCTAAATGATATAATAAGCTTACCTAGCTCCAAAATGGCGTATTTTACCTAGCTTAGCTATTAAATGACCTATACTTAGCTTGCTTAGCTCCAAAATGGCATAATAAGCATAGTTAGCTCCTGAGTGACCTATTTTTATCTAAGTTGGCTCTAAAATGACATATATTTAGCTTAGTTTAATCCTAAATGACATAGTAAGCTGAATTAGCTCCTAAATGGCCTATTTTATGAAGAATGCCCTATATTTAGCTTAGTTCTCTCTTAAATGACATAATAAGCTTACCTAGCTCCAAAATGGCCTATTTTACCTAGCTTAGCTATTGAATGACCTATACTTAGCTTACATAGCTCCAAAATGGCATAATAAGCATAGTTCGCTCCTAAGTGACCTAGTTTTACTTTCTCTTCTTCATCTAGTCTTCTTCTAATTTTGGAGCTTCCCATTTTGCAGATTACATTCACTTCACGGAAGTTTGTATTGATGGAGTGCTTGGGTTAGTTGTATTTTTTATTTTGTATCGATGAACAATGTGACACTTGCTACATATGTATATGAAACTATATATGTATGGATGAAACTATTGTAATATACTTGGGTACGGATGAAACTTTCATAATATGTATGGATGAAACTTATTTGAATATGGTTATCACTATGACAACATATTTATTCCTGTGATATATATATATATACATATGTCATATTGCTGTGAAAATGGATTTAATAAAAAATAAAAAATAAAGGAAAATGGCCTTAGTCTTTGCCGTCGGTGGGCAGACGGCGAAGGGGGGCCCAGGGGCAAATGGGCTCACTCTTTGCCGTCCGCCCACCGACGGCAAAGGGCCCTACAAGAAATATGCTATCTTGTGACCTTCTCTCAGTGACCTTGGAAAAAATGGTCGTAAATCTATGACCTTTTTAGGCAAATTTGTCGTAAGCTATCCGGAGGGGTCCTAACCCTAAACACCAATGACCATTTTGGTCAGAAAGGTCATAATTTCCTTAATTGAAATAGTCATAAAGCGAACAACACCGGTCCACTGCCTTATTTCTAGGTGATAATGACCAATATAAATGGTCGTAAGCTATGACTTGGCACCACCTCATCAGTTTTGCCTATGTGTCATGTCCATGTGTCAATTTTTGCCTACGTGTCATGTCCATGTGTCAATTTTTTCCCTAGGTTGTGAAGCAACCTATATCTCTGTTATTCCCAAAATTCCCAAACAATTCTGATAAATTCTTTGTATCATATCTTCATCAAATATGTCAAAAACGTTCCTTGCCTAGTTCAAAAAATATATTCATTTTCCTCTTCTGTTCACAACAACACTTTGTGAAGGAAGTGCTACTTATATATTCTTGATTGCCCTCAAAATTTTTGGGAACTCTTTCCTATATAAATCATTGCCTCATGTAGCAACCCAACCTGAAAGGTTGAATCTCCGGTGTTTCCGTACCATCCCAAGATCATGTTGGTACTCACACGGTACATCAATGTATATATCAAAGGGAAATCACACAGCATTAATTAATCGAAATCTCACATCGAGTCCATTATTACAATAATATATTACAATAAAGTGGCAGAAGGCCAACTCATGAGATAAACTAAATCTTGCGGAAGCTTCAAGTAGATGAGTCCATCTGACTCCAAGGGCATCTCACCGAGCATAGAGCGTAATCCTCACTCCTGGTCGGAAAAGTACTCTGCAACATGATACGTTGTAGCCATGTAGGTCAACATATTGAATATGCTGGCAAAGTCACAAAGATAGGGGTGTAAAGGTAATCATCTATTCTACATGCATATATGGCAGGTGGGGTAGTAAGTTTTTTCATAAGGTCAATTTTACCTACTACAAGAGGGGGCTAAGCAGAAATTGTTACTAAGTTGGTTGATTAATGAGATGGTACCACCAACCAATTCTCATACCCGAGTAATTAATACCCGCATCATCATATTAATTGTGTTGAGAATTCCAGCTAGTTTCGGTTCCTTTGGCTCAAGTTGTCCATGACCGTGGACACGGCTAATCGATTAGATTTAACACTCTACAGAGGTTTGCGCACTTTTCCCGCAAGATTTGGTCCCTCCATTTTTGTCCTCGCACTTCAGGGTGTTTGAGAACCAGATGACCAAAACATGGTCTTTCAAAGAGTTTCCCTAACCCCCGGTTAAGAGTTCAGGTTAGAGTTACCACTAAGATCAACCAAGCCAAAGCCCATAATGACTTGCGGTTGCACATGAAAGCTTCTGGTCGTGACGTATCCATCCGTCTCTTTGAGTCTGGGTGGAGTTGTCCGTTGGTATCTCTCCAACAGGGTTAGGTTCACTCCTCCGAGGTATTCCAGGGGCGCCTATCAATCGTTCACAAACACTGGGAATTCCAGCGGCCTATCAAGGTGCACACCCACTGGTTACTTCAGGGAGCCTATTTCCAAATCCACCCAGTAGGTGTATTAAAGTTTGTCTTGAATCATGAAGTCTTCATCTCCTCGAAGTAGCCTTGATCACGTCAAGTGGTATTCATCATCTTGAATTGGTCCTCATCCAAAATACTCACAACTCCCATGTAACACTCAACCAAAACCCCGTCTACTTAAGCGTAGCATCAAATAAAAATAGCGTCCCGGGCCAGGGTAACAGGGGATTTGTGGGGTGTCCTACTTCATGATACTACTCAACAAGTTTAATACTCCTACTACATGCATGGTGGAAAATATCATCTAATGCAAATAAAACTTGGGTAAAACATGATCAAATGACTTGCCTTGCTGACGATCCTCGTACTCAAGTGACTCTAGATAACAAGCCTCGCACTCCGGATGATCTAACGAATCAAACAAGAGCACACAATAAGCATATAACAAATAATACAACTCACAAAATCAGCAAGGTAGCTAGCAAACACTAGAACAATTTAATGCACAAAGAAAAGAAAAGAAAAACAAAACAAGGTTTTGTTCTCTAAAAGTTGGTGGCAAAACTACTACTAACAAAATAAAACTACTTTTATTAACCAAAACAATAGTTAACGGAAAAGAAATAATAAAATATCTTATTAGTAAACAGAATTAAATCCATTAAAAATTTGATGAATAGAAATACTATTAAAATTATAATTTTTATATAAAACACTACTAAATGAAGGTAACTAGGGATTCCTATAACAATAGAGTAAAAACTAAACTATTTTTATTAACAAAACATTTGCTTAATAGAAAAGAATTTACTAAAACCTTTATTAGAACATAATTTAATTACTTAAAACTTTTGTCAAAAGAAATATCACTAAAACTAATTTGTTTTATAAAACTCTACCTAATGAAAAAGAATAAAGATTCCTATAACAATAAATTATAAAACTAAACAACTTATTTTTATTAACAACAAGTAAATCCCTAATGTTGAAACAACAGAACCTAATGAAAACTAAAACAAAAGTAAAACTAGCTCAGATTCAAATTAGACTAAAGGAAAAATTAAACTAACTAAAACTAATAGGATTTAAACAAATTCTGTTTTAGTTAAAAACCCTAATCAAATTTATCCTTAAAATCCTCAAACTAAGTGATATGGTAGTTCTAACTAATACAACCAGTGGCAAAAAGATTCATTCAAAAATATATTTTTAAACTCTAGTTATACAGATTTTAGTAGTTTAAGCAAATTTAACTAAATTCAAATTTTAAAGTTTAAATTTGAAATCTAAGACTACAGAAAGAAACTAGATGTAATTTGTGACGAAATGCAAAAAGAATCAATTGAAAACACTAAATAGTTTAAAAGATATAATAAAAACAAAATCTGAAAACATTCTGTTTTCTAAATCAGAATCAGAAAAAAGAGGAAATGATTCCTATCGGACAGGGGCTACGTGGTGGGTTGTGGTTGGCTGATGCCGTGTACGTGCAGGCGATTGCGGGCGGGTGACCGAAGCCTAGCGCGTATCGTTTCACGTATTAAAAAGATCTAATCCTGATCGCTGATCCTAGATCTGACGGCTACGAGAGGGGGTGGCGGCTTACAAAGGAGGGGGTCGGAATTCCGGTGAGGTCAACGGCGGCCGGTAGTCGTAGGAAGTCGTCGACAGTGCTGCGATGGTTGGAGGCGGCGTCTGAGTGGACCAAACGGTGGCGGAGGCACTCCGACGTGCTTTGGTGGCGTCAGAGGGGGTTGGGGTGAGTGGAGCGACGAGCTGGTGCGTTGGGAGATTCGGGTGGAGGCAGAACTCCGGCGAGCTCGTGCGGTGGCGTTTCGGTGAGGGCAGGGGGGTTTCGGGGTGGAATGGAGCGCGGAGGGGTGCCAGGGTATTTATAGTGCCGCGGGTGGTCGAGGGAAGGCAGGTGGAGGCGAATCCGGCTCGGGAGAGATCTCCGGCGAGGTGGGGCGAGCGGGAGGAGGAAGGTGAGCGCGCAGATGACGCTAGCGGTCGTTGGGTCCGATTGTCAAAGAGAGAGAGAGAGACGTGGGCGGGCATCGGTGGCCGAATCGGAGGAACTTCGGGAGAGGGTTAAATGGCAGGTGGGCCGACCGGTTCTTTAAAACGTTTAAATTCGTTTCCTTTTTCTATTTCCAGCGAATGAAAAGCCATTAAATGGCAATAAATACATTTCCTAAAATAAGGACCTTTATACCAAAGTGACGATGAGAATTAATGCTATTTAATGAACATTTTCTCTCGGCCAGAATGGAATATAAAAAAATATTTTTTTTCAGAAAATCCCTAATTGCTTTTATTCCTTTTTGAAATATATTTTTAAATAACCCCCTGGTTTTCTATGGCTCAAAACTTCACAAATATGTCCCTGGTGTGGAGTGGCATGTTTCTCCTCTAATATTTTGACATATTTGAACTGTTTTGCAAATAGGAAAACTAGTGAAAAGGAAAATGGAAATGTTATTTCAGAATTCAAAGATAGAGCTTTCAACAAATTCATTTCACTCAACAAACATGGTGTTGATGCATATCTACATTTCATAACATTCCAAAGTGAAACTTTGGGATGTTACAAACCTACCCCCCTTAAGATGAATCTTGCCCTCGAGATTCGGGTTGGCTAGAGAATAGGTGTGGGTGGTCTCGACGAAGATCTTCTTCGCGTTCCTAGGTGGCTTCTTCCTTGGTGTGATGACTCCATAGAACCTTGCAAAACTTGATGATCTTGCTGCGGGTAACTCTGTTGGCAGTCTCGAGGATTTTGACGGGCTTCTCCTCGTAAGCCAGATCACTGTCAAGTTGTATGGCCTCTAGTGGCACTTTATCTCTCAAAGGAATTTCAGCCATCTCAGCATGGCATTTCTTCAGCTAAGAAATATTGAACACATCATGAACTCCGGACAATCCTTCCAGTAATTCCAGCTTGTATGCAACTTCTCCTCTACGTTCCAGAATCCTGTAGGGGCCTATAAATCTGGGTGCTAATTTTCCTTTAACACCAAACCTCTTGATTCCTCTAAGTGGAGACACACGAAGATATGCTCGGTCTCCTACTTCATACGTCACTTCCTTGCATTTGCTGTCAGCATAGCTCTTCTGCTGGGATTGAGCTATCTTGAGTCGGTCACGAATCAGCTTGACCTTCTCTTCAGAATATCGGATAAGATCGGGACCAAAAAGTTTTCAGTCGCCTACACCATCCCACATCAATGATGTTCTGCACCTCCTTCCGTATAAAGCTTCGAAAGGGGCCATCTTCAGACTGGTCTGATGACTCTTATTGTATGAGAACTCTGCGTAAGGTAAGTTGTCATCCCAACTAGACCCATAGTCTAACGCACAAGCTCTCAATATGTCCTCCAGAATCTGATTGACTCTCTCAGTCTGTCCATCGGTCTGCGGATAAAAAGTTGTACTGAACTCCAGTCTCGTACCCAAAGTTTCATGTAACTGATGCTAAAACTTTGAGGTAAAATGTGTTCCTCTATCCGACACGATACTCCTCGGAACTCCATGCAAACACACGATCCTGGTCATGTATATCTTGGCTAACTTAGCACTGGTATAGGTGGTCTTCACTGGAATGAAATGAGCCACCTTGGTCAAGCGATCGACCACTACCCAGATGGAATCATAACCTGAACGGGTCCTGGGTAATCCCGTGATGAAGTCCATACCTAGCTTATCCCATTTCCATTTGGGTATCGGCAAAGGTTGGAGTAACCCTGCTGGTTTCTGATGTTCCGCCTTTACTCTCTAACAAACATCACATATCGCAATCTTGTTCGGCGATGTCCTTCTTCATGCCTGTCCACCAAAAACTTTCCTTCAAATCCAGGTACATCTTAGTGTTGCCTGGGTGTATAGTATGGTGAATCGTGGGCTTCTTGAAGTATCAACTTCCTGAGCTCGGTGTCATTGGGCACATATATACGATTCTCAAACCATAGTGTTCCTTGTTCATCCTCATGTAAGCCTTTAGCTTTCCCATCCTTCATTTTCTGCTTTATCTCAGCTATCTCCTTGTCCGACTTCTGGGTTTCACGAATTCTTTCAGTCAAGGTGGATTGAATTTCTAGTGTTGCAATATATCCTCTTGGGACTATTTCTAGTTTGAGATCTCTGAGATCATTGGATAATTCCTGGGGTAATCCTCCTGCTATGAATGTGTTCACATAACTCTTCCGACTCAAAGCGTCTGCTATGACATTTGCCTTCCTAGGATGGTAATGCAATTTCATGTCATAGTCCTTGATCAACTCTAGCCATCTCCTCTGTCTGAGGTTTAGCTCCTTCTACGTGAAGATGTACTTCAGGCTCTTGTGATCGGTGTAAACATCACAACTATTTCCCATAAGGAAGTGTCTCCAGGTCTTGAGTGCGTGCACTATGGCTGCTAACTCCAAATCATGTGTGGCATAGTTTAGCTCATGAGGTCGTAGTTGTCTGGATGCATAGGCTACAACCTTTCCCTCCTGCATGAGTACTCCTCCGAGTCCCTGACGTGAGGCGTCACAATAAACCTAGAAGTCCTTCCGAATATTTGGCAAAGTCAGTACAGGGGCTGTCACCAAACGTTTCTTCAACTCCTAGAAACTGGCTTCACAATCCTCAGTCCAAATATACTTGGTCTATTTCTTTAACAGTTCCGTCATGGGCTTGGCAATTTTTGAGAAATTCTCAATAAACCTCCGGTAATAACCGGCAAGTCCGAGAAAACTGCGGATCTCCTTAACTGAGGTGGGTGACTGCCACTCGGTAACTGCTTCAACCTTAGCGGGGTCCATTGCTACTCCATCTCTAGAAATAACATGTCCAAGGAATCCAACTTCCGTTAGCCAAAATTCACATTTGCTGAACTTGGCATATAACTGATGCTCTCTGAGCTTCTCTAGAACTAAACGTAAGTGTTCCTTATGTTCTTCCTCGTTCTTGGAGAATATCAATATGTCATCGATGAACACCATGACAAACTTGTCCAGATATTCCATGAACACTTTGTTCATCATACTCATGAAGTAGGCAGGAGCATTTGTCAATCCAAAAGACATGACCGTATACTCATATAAGCCCTACCTCGTGGTGAATGCTGTTTTGGGTATATCCTGTTCACGAATTTTCAACTGGTGATACCCGGATCGAAGATCGATCTTGGAGAACACTTTGGCTCCCACTAGCTGATCAAACAAGTCATTGATCATTGGCAAAGGATACTTGTTCTTGATAGTCACCTCGTTCTAGGCACGATAATCGACTACCATCCTCGAGGTTTTATCCTTCTTCTCTACCAAAAGAACTGGTGCTCCCCAAGGTGAGGAACTTGGGCGAATATAACCTTTGTCCAATAACTCCTTAATCTGCTTCTTGATCTCCTTTAAATCATTTGGGGGCATCCGATAGGGTGTCTTGGAAATTGGGGCTGTTCCTGGCAATAACTCTATCAGAAACTTGATCTCCCTATCCGGTGGCATGCCGGGTAATTCCTTTGGGAATACATCTGGAAAATCTTGTACCACTGGTACTTCCTCCTGAACAACTCCTGTGAGGGAATTTACCCGAGTGCTCTTTGATGTGCGTCTGGATACATACTTAATCCTCTTGTGTTCAGGGGTGGTGAGCATAATGGACTTGCTGGAGCAATCTAGGTTTCCTTCATACTTGGTCATCCAATCCATGCCTAGGATCACATCCAATCCTTGTGACTCTAAGACGATGAGGTCGGTGGGAAAAACATGGTTTCCTATATTAAGGTTCAATGCGTGGCATCCTATCCCTGCCACCATCATGCCTCCTGGGGAACTGACCTTAATGGGCTGACTAAGGGTTCTGGTGGGCAAACCATACTTTTGCACAACTACCCTTGATATGAATGAATGAGTTGCACCGGAACAAAAAGTACCATTACTAGACGAGAATGCAATAAAAACTTACCAACCATAGTCTCGGGCTGATCATAGACTTCCTCCACATCAATGCGGTTCACCTGAGCACGGGGAAAAGGATTGGGCTTCTTAGCTGCTAAGTTGCCGTTGTTGTTGCCGTTTCCATTTCCTTGCTTGTTCTGTGGACATTCAGTGGCATAGTGCCCTGTCTTCTGGCACTTGAAATAGGTGATATGGCTCAGATCCTTCTGAGCTGGAGCGTGACGGTGCTGGTTGCCATTCCCACTTCCATTGCCATTCTTGAAGTTGCCATTGTTGGGGCGATTATTCCCATTTCCTCCCTGGTTGTGGCCTTCATGGTTGTGCTGGGCATGAGTATGTCCTCCATACTTACCGGTCCCTGATCCGGTATTCCCCGAGTACGGTGAGTATCAAGGCTTCTGGTGAGTCCCAAAGTTGGACTTCCCCTGTCCATACTTCCTCTTGCGGTTCTCAATTTGCTGTTGTTTTCCCTCCAAGATGAGGGCCTTATCTACCAGCTCTTGGTAGTTGTTGAAAGTAGCCACCACCAGTTGCATGCTCAACTCATCGTTGAGTCCTTCCAGAAACTTCTCTTGCTTGGCCGCATCATTGTCCACGTCTCCTGGTGCATAACGGGCCAACATGCTGAATTCGTCCACATACTGGGCCACTGAGCAGTTTCCCTGGCGCAAGTTGCGGATCTCGCGCTTCTTCAGACTCATGGATCCAGCTGAGACATGAGCGATGCGGAAAGCAAGCTTGAACTGCTCCCAAGTCACACCAGAAATGGGATATGTGGTGGTGTAGTTCTCCCACCATGAAGTTGCTAGTCCTTCAAGTTGATGTGCGGCAAAGCGCACCTTTTCAGCCTCCGTGCATCCAGCGGTGATGAGTTCCCTCTCCATCTTGCGGAGCCAGTCATTTGCCACAATGGGCTCAGTGCTGCTGGAGAAAGTTGGAGGGTTCAACCTCAGAAAACGAGTGAGATTGTCTGCCTGAGGTGGAGGGTGGTTATGATTGTTGTTGTTGTTGTTGTTTTGGTTCTGGATCAACAACTGCATCAGGGCATTCTGCTGCTAAAGGAGTTGGGTGAGCTCCGGTGGGAAGGTGAAGTTGGGCTCACGTCGTTGAGGCATCTGGTGTTTTTGGAGTGATGAGAAATTAGAATATAATAAGGGCCTAAATAGAAATTCACTACCCAATATGCAATGCACAAACATATCACACCAAAACACTCATTCACTAATTCAACTCAAGTTCAAACATCGGGATAGAAGTTTGTTTTCAAACCAAAGCTAAGCATCAACCTATGATTTAACGTGAAATATAAAGATACATGGAGGGCATAACTAAAGTTCTCCTCAAAACTCCATAGTGATGTATCCTCCTCCAATGATGCTCTCCTCATAGTCGTTGTCGTCGCTAATCAAAGGAGCCATGTCTCCCTTGGGGTGAAGATTTTTCCCCATGTCCATCTGCTCCTCCAGAATTTCAATGTGAGTCTTTAGCTTCTCGATCCTCTCCAAGAAGTCCTTTGCCTCCAGCTCATGCTCATACTTGGCTTCATGTACGTCAGCCTCAAGGTCGATCTCGCGATTCATCAGTCGCTTGATCGTCTTCGTGTCTGTGCATACACGGATCTCGAGCGCCCTGATGTGAGTCTCCAGAGTCTGGATGTAGGAAATGTTGGAGTCTTCAGTGGGAGTGGTTATGATATTTGCATTTGCATCTCTGCGACAAACCATGTTGAGGCTTGGCGAAATGGTACCACCCCTATATTCCTCCTGAATACGTCCGAGAGCACAATGAATTGCCACATCTCTTCCGAGGATCCAGCTGGGTGCCAAAAACTTGAAGTCGATGGGCTCCTTACGACTTCCAAAGGTCTTTCGGGGAATGTGCACTTCGATCCTGTAGCGGCCGTCTTGCGGATAAGACATCATAGGAGTCCCGGTGATGCTGGGCAGAGCAATCCTTACGTCCCTAACGATCTTCACCAGCTCTTTGCCAAAGGGCATAGTCTCGTCAGGCTGGCGAAACTCCGTGATCAAAACTGGGATGAAGGTGGCCATATATATCAATTGGAAAAATCGGAGAGAAGTCAGAAAAGAGCAGTTGAGAATATAAGAATTTGAAAGACAAATAGAAAACATTTTTTTCCTAAGGCTTTTCCAGTCCTAGAGGTTACGTCCTACGGTTAGTGTGTGCTCTGATACCATATCTGTAGCGACTCGACCTGAAAGGTCGAATCTTCGGTGTTTTCGTACCATCCCAAGATCATGCTGGTACTCACACGGTACATCAATGTATATATCAAAGGGAAATCACACAGCATTAATTAATCGAAATCTCACATCGAGTCCTTTATTACAATAATATATTACAACAAAGTGGCAGAAGGCCAACTCATGAGATAAACTAAATCTTGCGGAAGCTTCAAGTAGACGAGTCCATCTGACTCCAAGGGCATCTCACCAAGCGTAGAGCATAATCCTCAGCCCTGGTCGGAAAAGTACTCTACAACATGATACGTTGCAGCCGTGTAGGTCAGCATATTGAATATGCCGGCAAAGTCACGAAGAGAGGGGTGTAAAGGTAATCATCTATTCTACATGCATATATGGCAGGTGGGGTAGTAAGTTTTTGCATAAGGTCAATTTTACCTACTACAAGAGGGGGCTAAGAAGAAATTATTACTAAGTTGGTTGATTAATGAGATGGTTCCACCAACCAATTCTCATACCTGAGTAATTAATACCCACATCATCCTATTAATTGTGTTGAGAATTCCAGATAGTTTCGGTTCCTTTGGCTCAAGTTGTCCATGACCGTGGACACGGCTAATCGATTAGATTTAACACTCTACAGAAGTTTGCGCACTTTTCCCGCAAGATTTGGTCCCTCCATTTTTGTCCTCGCACTTCAGGGTGTTTGAGAACCAGATGACCAAAACATGGTCTTTCAAAGAGTTTCCCTAACCCCTGGTTAAGAGTTCAGGTTAGAGTTACCACTAAGATCAACCAAGCCAGAGCCCATAATGACTTGTGGTTGCACAGGTAAGCTTCCGGTCATGACGTATCGATCCGTCTCTTTGAGTCTGGGTGGAGTTATCCGTTGGTATCTCTCCAACAGGGTTAGGTTCGCTCCTCTGAGGTATTCCAGGGGCGCCTATTAATGGTTCACAAACAATGGGAATTCCAGCGGCCTATCAAGGTGCACACCCACTGGTTACTCTAGGGAGCCTATTTCCAAATCCACCCAGTAGGTGTATTAAAGTTTGTCTTGAATCATGAAGTCTTCATCTCCTCGAAGTAGCCTTGATCACGTCAAGTGGTATTCATCATCTTGAATTGGTCCTCATCCAAAATACTCACAACTCCCATGTAACACTCAACCAAAACCTCGTCTACTTAAGCGTAGCATCAAATCAAAATAGCGTTCCGGGCCAGGGTAACAGGGGATTTGTGGGGTGTCCTACTTCATGATACTAGTCAACAAGTTTAATACTCCTACTACATGCATGGTGGAAAATATCATCTAATGCAATTAAAACTTGGGTAAAACATGATCAAATGACTTTCCTTGCTGACGATCCTCGTACTCAAGTGACTCTAGATAACAAGCCTCGCACTCCGGATGATCTAACGAATCAAACAAGAGCACACAATAAGCATATAAGAAATAATACAACTCACAAAATCAGCAAGGTAGCTATCAAACACTAGAACAATTTAATGCACAAAGAAAAGAAAAGAAAAACAAAACAAGGTTTTGTTCTCTAAAAGTTGGTGGCGAAACTACTACTAACAAAACAAAACTACTTTTATTAACCAAAACAATAGTTAACAGAAAAGAAATAATAAAATATCTTATTAGTAAACAGAATTAAATCCATTAAAAATTTGATGAATAGAAATACTATTAAAATTATAATTTTTATATAAAACACTACTAAATGAAGGTAACTAGGGATTCCTATAACAATAGAGTAAAATCTAAAGTATTTTTATTAACAAAACATTTGCTTAACAGAAAAGAATTTACTAAAACCTTTATTAGAAAACAGAATTTAATTACTTAAAACTTTTGTGAAAAGAAATATTACTAAAACTAATTTGTTTTATAAAACTCTACCTAATGAAAAAGAATAAAGATTCCTATAACAATAAAGTATAAAACTAAACAACTTATTTTTATTGACAGCAAGTAAATCCCTAATGTTGAAACAATAGAACCTAATGAAAACTAAAACAAAAGTAAAACTAGCCCACATTCAAATTAGACTAAAGGAAAAATTAAACTAACTAAAACTAATAAGATTTAAATAGTTTATGTTTAAGTTAAAAACCCTAATCAAATTTATCCTAAAAATTCTCAAACTAAGTGAGATGGTAGGTCTAACTAATACAAACCAGTGGCAAAAAGATTCATCCAAAAATATATTTTTAAACTCTAGTTATACAGGTTTTAGTAGTTTAAGAAAATTTAACTAAATTCAAATTTTAAAGTTCAAATTTGAAATCTAAGACTACAGAAAGAAACTACATGTAATTTGTGACCAAATGCAAAAAGAATCAATTAAAAATACTAAATAGTTTAAAAGATAAAATAAAAACAAAATCTAAAAACATTCTGTTTTCTAAAACAGAATCAGAAAAAAGAGGAAATGATTCCTATCGGACAGGGGCTACGTGGCGGGTTGTGGTTGGCTGATGCCGTGTACGTGCGGGCTATTGCGGGCGGGTGACCGAAGCCTAGTGCGTACCATTTTGCCTATTAAAAGGATCTAATCCTGATCGCTGATCCTAGATCCGACGGCTAAGAGAGGGGGTGGCGGCTTACACAGGAGCGGGTTGGAGTTCCGGCGAGGTCGACGGCGGCCGGTAGTCGTAGGAGGTCATCGACGGTGCTGCGGTGATCGGAGGCGGCGTCTGAGTGGACCAAACGGCGGCGGAGGCGCTCCGGCGTGCTTTGGTGGCGTCGGAGGGGGTTGGGGGTGAGTGGAGCGATGAGCTAGTGCGTTGGGAGATTCGGGTGGAGGTAGAACTCCAGCGAGCTCGTGCGGTGGCGTTTCGGTGAGGGCAGGGGGGTTTCGGGGTGGAATGGAGCGCGGAGGGGTGCCAGGGTATTTATAGGGCCGTGGGTGGTCGAGGGAAGGCAGGTGGAGGCGAATCCGGCTCGGGAGGGATCTCCGGCGAGGTGGGGCGCGCGGGAGGAGGAAGGTGAGCGTGCAGATGACGCTAGCGGTCGGTGGTCCGGTTGTCAGAGAGAGAGAGAGACGCGGGCGGGCGTCAGTGGCCGAATCGGAGGGATTTCGGGAGAGGGTTAAATGGCAGGTGGGCTGACCGGTTCTTTAAAACATTTAAATTCGTTTCCTTTTTCTATTTCCAGCAAATGAAAAGCCATTAAATGGCAATAAAGACATTTCCTAAAATAAGGATCTTTATACCAAAATGACCAGGAGAATTAATGCTATTTAATGAACATTTTCTCTCGACCAGAATGGAATATAAAAACAATATTTTTTTCAGAAAATCCCTAATTGCTTTTATTCCTTTTTGAAATATATTTTTAAATAATCCCCTAGTTTTCTATGGCTCAAAACTTCACAAATATGTCCCTGGTGTGGAGTGGCATGTTTCTCCTCTAATATTTTGAAATATTTGAATTGTTTTGCAAATAAGAAAACTAATGAAAAGGAAAATGGAAATGCTATTTGAGAATTCAAAGATAGAGCTTTCAACAAATTCATTTCACTCAACAAACATGGTGATGATGCATATCTACATTTCATAACATTCCAAAGTGAAACTTTGGGATGTTACACCTCATGGCAAAATTCAGCTGCATTTGCCCAGTAAATCGTCCTCGGCAAATTTCCAAAATATTCGTTCACCTACAAGCTTTGTGAAGGAAGTACTAGCTATGCATATCATAACGAGTTGAATTTTTCCCAGATCTTCTATATGCCCAAATAACAGCTATCCAAAAAATTTTAGCCGCTTCTAACAGTCCATGTGAGCTCACCATCCAATCTTTGTTTCTAGTAATATTTCCAGTTTGTGAAGCAACTACATTTTATATTTCTTTATAATTGCTGAAACTTTACCAGTACATGGCAATGATCACAGAATCTCCCATCCACAAAATTTTAGCTCATTTAATTTAGCCGATTTCCCTCAACATGTTTCCTAATATTCTCTTCAGTGGAAAGCATTGTGAAGCAAGTACCATTTTCATTTACCCAAATAGTATGAACTTTTTACAGTGCCTTCATATGCCCAAATTATCATCCTCCTGCAAATTGCAATTTAGTCCAATCATCTATGTGAGCCCAGCTTCAATTTCTACTTTCTGTCCAGATTGGCACATTGCAAAGCAAGTGCTATATAGACCCCTCGTATTGCCCTCAAACTTTTTGGGAGATCTTCCATATCCAAATAATTGCCACATGGCAATATTCAGCTCAATCCATTCATTATTCTGACCCCAGCTTCAACATTCATATTTCTGTCTAGTGTGGTACTTTGCAAAGGAAGTATCACCTAAGCTCATCCATTTGAGCTGAAAATCTATGAAGACAGTCGTCTTAGTAGATAATCATCCTCGGCCAAAACTCACGTCCATTGTCAGCGTGCATTTCTCGTACCGCTAATTAAACACTTGGTTGGTAATTCATGTTTGAGCATAGTTCCGTCTCCTCGTGAGATTCTTCTACTGTAATTTTCTTCCTAAAACCTACCTGGGGAGTGTCCAGCCCACTAGACATGCCTATGCCGTCTAGAATGCATGGCAATGCCACGGTCATGCGGTGACCACGTGGCGGGCATGCGAGTTTACGCGCTTTGGAGTTGGTGCACTCGGCCACCGTCCAAAGCTCGACGTATCACCACCAAACCATGTATTTCTGATTAACAGATACTTATGTAACTAGAAATGATTTTTTGAAAAAATCATGAGCAAACTATAAGGCAGCTGCAGTTCAAATTTGTCTCGGTTCCTCCTGAATCGACAGAGTTTTGTCTTTTTCACTAGAGGTGGATCGAAAGCTTTTGGCACCCAAATATTTTTTCAATTGTGCATCAAATATGGCCTAATATTTTCTAAAATTGATTTGGTCCAATTTTTCAACAAATATTTGGTAGGTCCTTCACAAAAAAACTCATTTTGGGCACTCGAAAAAAGGAAAATGAATTTTTTGTGCAACGAAAATGAAAACCCCCTTTGGAAACATTGTTTTCCATTTCAACATGCACCCTTGTGCACAATATGAGATCATTTGAACAAACTATCCCATGAATGTGGCCATAAGATTGATCATTTGGCTTGAAAGCCATGAATCTTCACACATGGTAGCTCATTTCTGAGAACACTTTTTAAAAATAATTACCGTATTACAAGTTTATTATTTTTCCTAGTAACTTGGTCACATATGATGGCACAACGCGAAGGTTTTGCATTTTTTTGGTTTTTTTGAATTATTTATGCCCGTTTCAAAATGCGATCGAAACGGCGAGCATGACCGTTCATAGCTAGGGGTTGAATCTTGCCATAATTTTGTTGTATCTATGATTAAACACATACTTCTTTACCTAGAAATGATTTTTGGAAAAAATAAAGAGCAAACTATGAGGCACCTCTAGTTCAAATTTGACTCGCTTCCACCTGAATCGACAGAGTTTTGTCTTTTTCACTAGAGGTGGATCGAAAACTTTTGATACCCAAATATTTTGTCAATTGTGCATTAAATATGGCCTAATATTTTATAAAATTGATTTGGTCCAATTTTGCAACAAATTTTTGGTAGGTTCTTCACAAAAAAACTCATTTTGGGCACTCGAATAAGGAAAATGATTTTTTGTGCAAAGAAAATGAAAGCTCCCTTTGGCAACATTGTTTGCCATTTCAACATGCAACCTTGTGCACAATATGAGATGATTTGAACAAACTATTCCATGAATGTGGCCATAAGATTGATCATTTGGCTTGAAAGCCATGAATCTTCAGACATGATAGCTCATTTCTAAGAACACTTTTTTAAAATAATTACCGTATAACAAGTTTGTTATTTTTCCTGGTAACTTGGTCACATATGATGACACAACGTGAAGGTTTTGCATTTTTTGAATTATTTATGCCCGTTTCAAAATGCGGTCTAAACGGCGGGCATGACCGTTCATAGCTAGGGGTTGAATCTTGCCATAATTTTGTTGTATCTATGATTAAACAGATATTTCTTTACCTAGAAATGATTTTTGGAAAAATAAAGAGCAAACTATGAGCCACCTCTAGTTCAAATTTGACCCGCTTCCAACTGAATCAGCAGAGTTTTGTCCTTTTCACTAGAGGTGGATGGAAAACTTGTGGCACCCAAATATTTTGTCAATTGTGCATTAAATATGTCCTATTATTTAATAAAAATGATTTTGTCCAATTTTGCAACAAATATTTGTTAGGTCCTTCACAAAAAAACTCATTTTGGGCACTCGAAAAAAGCAAAATGATTTTTTTGTGCAAAGAAAATGACTCCCTTTGGCAACATTGTTTGCCATTTCAACATGCACCCATGTGCACAATATGAGATCATTTGAACAAACTATGCCATGAATGTGGCTATAAGATTGATCATTTGGCTTGAAAGCCATGAATCTTCAGACATGATAGCTCACTTCTGATGGTAACTTGTGATGGCACAACGCGATGGTTTTGCATTTTTTATCTTTTTGAATTTGTTATGCCCGTTTCAAAATGCGGTAAAAATGGCGGGCATGACCATTCATAGTTAGGTGCTTAATAATGCAACACTTCTTGTTTGTCTATGATGAAATAGCTAATTTTATTTATAAAAATTATATTTTTTAAAATAAATAGCAAACTATAAGATACCCATAGTTCAAATTTGACCTGCTTCTTGCCGAATTGGCTGTTTCACAAAATAGCTAGAAAGATTGGAAATGCAATTAAATTGATGATCATCCATGAAAGGTGGTCTAACTTAATTTAAAATTTTAGTGATGCCATTTTGCAAAATATTTTTGGTAGATGCCTCACAACCTCCCTGTTTTTAGCACTAAGAAGAGTAACTTTTAATAGCTCATTTTTGAACCAATCAGGACGCAACACACAGATCACCCCACGGTATTCGATCTGAGCCGTCCACCTCCTACTGATCTAGCGTCTCTTACTAACCTCTCCTCCCTCCTCCCTCGAACCCCTCCTTCCCAAGAAACCCTAGGTCAAGCGCTGCCGCCTCCTCTCCCTGATCCAGATCCCTCCTCCGCCGCCCCTCCCCGCGATCCAGATCCCTCCTCCTCCGCCCCTCTCCCCGATCCAGATCCCTCCTCCGGCCATCCCCACTTCCACCATCCCTCCTGTCCTAGTCGCTGCTCTCTCTCTCTCGGTTCAGTGAGATGGGATCCACTCCCGCAACCGCCGCCCCACCCTCACCGTCGACGACCCACGCCGCCGCCGCACACCACCCCGCCATCCCATCTCCCTGGCCCCAGGTCGGGCAGTGCAAGGTGGCGCTCCCAGACCCGCGACGGCCGCAGCCTTGCCCACTCCGATCTGGATCCATGGTGCACTCCTTCCTCCCTCTCCCGTACCCAACCAAAGCAACCAACCAGCGTCTCCCCACCCCCCACGCTGGCGCCCCCTCCCCTCCTTGCCAGCAGATCCACTCGAGCTCCCTCGACTCCTCTTCAATCCCGCCGCTGACGCCGATGCTGCCACCACCAAAACCCACCCCTGCCGGTGACCTCCCTCCATCGATGGATGGATGTGGAGCCCCTCACCCACCCATCGATGGATGGATGGATGGGGACAACTGCGGCGGATCCGCACCCACCCATCGATGGATGGATGAATGGATGGATGGGGATGACGGCGGTGGATCCGCACCCACCCTTCTCTCTCTCTGGATGGGGAGCGCCACACCGCTGCGCTGGCCCTTGACACCAGCGACGGGCTGCAGGACCTAGACGCCACCGCCCTCCCTGCATGGGACGGGGCGCCCGCCTCCATGGGAGGAGATGGAGCTCCTTCTCCTCAACCCCAGCCCCTCGACAAGGGTGGGTACGACCGAGTCGAGTCCCTCCTCCCTTATCCCTACCTTCTTCATCTATACTACTCTACTCTTCGTCATCACCCTCTAATTAACATCCGAATCTCATTTCCTGCTTGTGTCAAGGAAGGAATTCCATGGATTTGATCTGATCCGTGCACATGTTTTGTGCTGGCCATCACCACCAACTTGCTGCGGGTGTCAAGGAGAAGCTGCATGACCATGCCCACCAACATCTCAAGGCAAGCCAAGGTGATTTATCTCTCCCTCTCCTCTCACACGGAGGATTGGATTATTTGCCACACTTTACAAGGGGTTGGATGATTTGCCACAGGGTTGTCTCAATGACCAGTGGCCCCGGCCCCACCCGGCAGCCACTCAGGGGGGGCAAATTATCCAATTGAGAAGTAAAGTGGGGTAAAAGATCCAATTTCTCCCTCTCACACCCTCTTGGTTCGTTTCCATCAAGTATTTGTTTCTTCATCAGACAAGAGAATAAATATGGGAGGCAGGAGAATCGTGTGATTCATTCATCTGACTATTAAGTAGTACGGCTTGTATTTGCATGCTTGCCGCAGAAATCTATAAAAAATCAGTTTTGGTTTGTTGATTTAGCACCATCAATCATTCCTCTGCTATATATGTTGTTAACTGACAGAAAGTATCAGACATTGTGCAATACTAGCATTCTTCCTCTTTCCCAGTTACAATGAAGGTAAATAAATTGAAAAGATTCCAAGCACGTCATACACGTGTGTTACGTGCGAGTAGAGATAGCTGTGCATGGATGACGGCATGTGCTTGACTCCTGAATAGTAGGCTTCTTGATTTCTGCAAAGAAATGTTCTCAACAGGGTCACCATGAGTTTAACATAGCATCATGTTCATATATCAATAAAATTAGAGTGAAAAATCAACCTGCAATTCTACTGGGAAGAACGGCATGTTATAGTCCCATCCGGACACTCGAGCATCTCGCTATGATGAGCACATATCACACACGGTCTTGAAAGTTAAAACCGGAGCATCTAAATTTCTACTGTATATTCTCGGTTGCCAGTACTATCAGCTTGTAGTAGTTTTCGAGTCGCTCTGGGGTAGCAGATCTGAAAAAGTCGAGCCTGCAGTTGTGACCAGTTGCGACTCGCGACTTGAGTCGACACTAAGTTGAGTCGACATTTTTTTGCGACTCGACAACTATTTGACCACTAGTCGCGCGATGCGAAAAACATGGCTTGTACTAGAATTTACTGAAACCTATGGAAATCAGCAATAAACTGATGTAATGTATTCCTCCTACATCTGCACATGATATTTTAACCATATATGATGTGTAAATGCCACCATAAATGTTAGTCTTGTGAACTATAACTAACTAATGCAGATAGTGGTTTGTTGTTGTAGCCGAAGAGGAAGACCAGGGACCCAAAGGAGGAGAATGATTGTCACGCTTGGACCGGTTGTCCGGCATGTCTTTGACGTTGCTCAATCCTTGAATGACACCTTCATTGTAAGTGTTATCTTTCTCACATCTATTCCATTGAGTATTAACTGTTATTCTCAATATGCATCATGTGACTGACTTGTTGTCTATACTGTTTGCATTAGCACTATGATTCTTCTAAACCATCCAGGTGGCATGAATATCAAGGCTGATCACTTTAGCCGCTAATGTGAATCCTGATGAAGGTCAAGGCCGTCCGTAGGATCTGCTGACTTGGCGCAGTTTGCAGCCGTCGACCTGGGAGGAATGTGGCGGCCTTGCCTTGCTGGAGGATGGCAGCGACGAGCGTTGGTGCTCCTCTGGTTCCTCGACCACAAAGGAAGCGGGGCGACCGTGGTAAGAAGACGGTGACCCTTCCCCCCTTGCTTGGATTGCCAGGCCTTATGACAAGGCCGCACCCACTTTTCCATACTTTGGCAATAATATCTCAAGGCCCTATGCCCTGTTTATTTCCTACAGAATATTTTCACTTCCAAACCCGGTGATGCTTACACCAATTGCAATTTGTATCTCGATACTCCAGGTCTTGTTGTGTTGTATAGGGACATTAATTATCTGATGCTGCTCTGATCTGTCTGGGATCTGTGCATGTGATGCGAGAAACAACCCGATGCAAGGCCACTCGAAGTGAACAACCTGGTCAGGTTCTCTGTCTCTGCTGCTGTGACATGTCATCATTTTGATCGAAGCCAGTATCATCTGTGCAATGCTATCAACCTTGAAAGCTATATGCTCTTTGTTTTTCTTCTTCCTTTTCTGATGTCCTCTGAACTTGGCCATTTTTAGGGGGGACGCTTTGTTCCAAAACCTGGTGTGTGTTTTGGTACTTTGACACTGAATTGGAGCAGATCATTTTGAATTTGAACCACATTTGTGGCTGCTACCTGGGGCCAGGAGGACACCTACTGCTCCATGAGTACCCAAATCTGCCAACTTACTAGAAGAATCGGTGCTGCTGCTACTAGTATATTTATATGCCATACAGTTGTGCCGAGCTGTGGCTTGTCGGTGGCTAAGCAGCCATCCCGGGGCCAAACACAGCTAGGTGCTAGCTAGCTAACCTGGCCAGGAACTGATCTGATCGTTTTATATCCAAAATCATGACACTTGGTACAGTTGGGGAAATATCTAATGCCCCACTATCACTGTGCCATGCCACCACTCCGTGCGCGCATACCCCATGAGCAGTTAGAAAAATGTCAAGAAACAGACGTACAGAAGTTACCATAATGATCTAGCCGATCCCCTAAAACGTTAACAGAGTATAATTTTTACTCCAACTCTTTATTCCTCCAAGAGTGGAATATTATTACGTTGCTGTGTTATGCTAGTAATTGCTAGATGATGGATTATTATTAGGTTGTTGTGTTATGCAAGAGCAAGAGTGGCAACCGTGTTAAATTTTTCCTAGGCAAATAACTAGCAGTCGTGTTAATTTTGAAGTCTGATGTGCTTTAGGTGTTAAATCTGTGCATATATATGATCTTTTCTATATATATATATATATATATATATATATATATATATATATATATCCTCTTGGTCAGTCGTTTGAATACAGTTTTGTAGGCAAGTTGATGAGTATTAAATGAACCTGTACTAAATGGAAACAATTTCTGTATGGTGTACATAAATATCGAGTTGAAAGCTGATCTATAGCAAATATTGTTGCATGTAACTTTTTTAGTTGGTTCCTCTTTTACAGGAGCTCCACACCTAAGATGGTTGGAAAGTATGAAAACATGAACAGAAGTGCAAAGTCATGAAGCCCTATCCAGCAAAGAGTTGTTTGTTCTATTTGACTGTAATAGATGGTAAAAATTATAATATTGCAATATCTCACACATCTGGGTGTAATAAACTATAAAGTTTGTAATAGACTAATTTAGTTTTATTTCACGAATTTCATGCGTTCTTTGTTATGTTTGAAATATTTGATTATAAGTGAAATATTTGATTATGAATGTGATTTGTGTGTGAAATGGGAACATCCTGGCTCATCTATACATAGTGTGAAATTTCTATCATGCGAGCCCAATGTGTGAGACTATGACAAGTGGGACCTATCTAATTGGTGGGACCGGCTCCAAAATATAATTGCGAAAACAATGTTAAAAGCCCACAGCCCAGAAATAAATAAAAGGCTGAATTGCTAGGCTAGGCCCATCTAGCTAGCGAAAATTAACAGGAAAAATATATATTAAAAAGGCTGAATTAATGGGCTCGGACCATATAAACACATAATTGGACCGGGCTGATTCTAATTTACGACCTTTTCATTTGGTCGTAATTCTACCATGTCAGCTTGCCATGGTGGATCTGACGTGGTGTGAGCAGACTTCTAACGACCAAAACAATTGGTCGTAGAACCTATGACCTTTTTTTGGTCGTAAACATCTACGACCAATCCAGAAGAAAGGTCCTTAATTTCCATTCTTGACCCTCAGCTTTTAACCAAATGTTTTTGGTCGTAAAAAGGTCGTAAATGAAAAACAATGACCATTCGGTAACCAATATTGATGGTCGCAAGTTAGCATATTTCTTATAGTGGGGGGGGGGGGCACAAGGCCGACGGCAAAGAGAACGGACGGCAAAGAACCATCGTTAACACTTGACGGCTGTAGCCCCTGGGTCTGCCATCGAAAGTCTTTGCTGTCCGCTCCCCCACGGCAAATATTCTTTGTCGTTGGTGGTCCTCAGGTAGACGGCAAAGGACCACTTTACCAGGTTTTTCTTTGCCGGAATTTTTGCCGTCCGTTGTCTTGCCCTTTGCCGTCAGCCATGGCCGACGATAAATTACCTGATTCCTGTAATGATTGGGTACCCCCGTTCCTAGAACACCGACAATCATGAGGGCCATGTCTTGAGAGATGCTGCGCCGGGCCTGGCCTGGCTGATGAAGTGGGTCATGCCCTGGGCCGCAGGCAGGCAGGACTGGGTACCCTCATTCCCAAAACGCTAACAGGCTTTGACCACCCGCGCTAAGATCTCGGGAGTGTTCCTTATAAATTATCACCCTAGAAGAGTGAATTATGTTCATTTGGTGCAAACAAACAGAAAGCACACAGGGCGATATGTTATATTACTGCTTAGCGTAAGAAACATCTTCTGAAGAACATAGTACCTCTATCGATACCTTTCTTCGGGGTGCTACGTAAATTGTAGGTAGTAAGGCCGTATACTGTTAGTATGTGACTAATGGCTTTTGTGAGAGAAGAAGCCCGAGTAATGGCGATAACAACCATAGTCTTATTAGTTCATTCTGTCGTAGCCGATCAATTGTCTGCTTAAGATAGCTAGCTTTTGGCTTCACCCGTCTGAGGCACGTATCCGAATGACCTGGTCGTAACAATCATAGAGGTGCTCCGTTTACCCTCTAGCTGGACAATCGGGAATGTGGAGGGTAAGCAAAGGAGCGAGGCAACCCAGCTTGGCAAAGTCTTAGTTCGAATTGATGCATATGCTGGCTTAAAAACGACAAGGGAAACATGTGTACACAATAAATGTGAATAAGTGCTTATAATATAAAAGCATTAGCTTCGTAAAGAATCCCCCAGGTGTTGTGTTCGAATTTAACACTTAAGGGTGTAAGCCTAAAATCTTAGTACAAGACCAGTTGAACCGAACATAGATTTGGAAAGAAAAGGAAAAAAATTGAAACCTACGAAAAATCAAGGTGGGAGGGAAAGGAAAAAAGGAAGAATAAATAAAAGGGATGTAAAGGGTAAAGAATATGACGACACCGGTTTATCCGTAGAAGCATCCTAGACGAGCTATGTTCCATGGGTTTGGATCAAGGCGGTTATCCGATGGGTTTCGAAGACGGTAAGCCCCTCCTGCGAGTAATTCGTCGATTATAAAGGGCCCCTCCCATTTGGGGTTGAGTTTATGCTTCTGCTTCTTCAGAAGCCGTAAGACGGGTTTACCCACGTTATACGCTTTTTCCCTGACCACCCTACTCTAGTAACGTCGGGCCTTCTATTGGTAAAAGGTAGAACAAGCCCGAGCTAACGGAATCGAGCTCCTCAACCCAATGACAGTCGGACTATTTGTGCGCACTAGTCTTTGACCTCTTGGGTCGCGAGATTGTATCCATTGTTCGTTATTATACTATGCGGAACGCCCTAATGGTGTACCATGCCAGATATAAAGTCGATTACTGGTCCGGACTTGGCTGGTTTGACAGATTTTGCCTCTATCCATTTGGTGAACTTGTCAACCATGATCAGTAGGTATTTATTCTTCTTGGTCCCCCCTTTAAGTGGTCCGACCATATCTAGCCCCCAGACTGTGAAGGGCTAGGTAATTGAAATAGTTCGAAGAGCTGTTGGGGGCATGTGACTTTGATTTGCAAATAGTTGACACCCCACGCAGTGCTTGACAAGTGATTGGGCGTCCGCTCGAGCAGTGGGCGAGAAGAAACCAGCCCTGAAGGCCTTGCTAACTGAGGCTCTTGCTGCAGCATGATGGCCACCCATACCTGCGTGGACTTCGGCTAAGAGCTGCCGTCCTTCTACCTTAGATATGCACCACTGTAGTATTCTAGTGGTGCTTTTCTTGTATAACTCACCCTCATGGACTTTATAGGCTTTGGAGCGCCAAACTATGCGTCGCGCCTCCGTCTGATTGTTGGGGAGTTCTTTGTGAAGAAGGTAGGCAAGGAAGGGCTCCGTCCATGGCACGATAACTTCCGTGACCTCATGTTACGAAGGCGTTTCGTCCATTATAGAGCCGTTGATGATTTGGTCGTCTGGTTCATTGATAGGGGGAACAACCTTGTCTGCACTGGTTAGACCGACGCCCTTATGATCGTCCTGCCAAACCACAGATGGCTTAAAGAGCCGTTCTAGGAAAGTGTTTTTTGGGACAGGGTCTCGTTTGGCCCCCATGCGGGTCAGTATGTCGGTGGCTTGGTTGTTGTCTAGTGACATGGTGAAATTCCAGCCCCTCAAACCGTGCAGATATCTTGAGGACATCGTTTCTGTATGTCGCCATCTTTGGGTTTTTAGCATCGAATTCGCCGTTGATTTGGGATATGGCCAAGTTGGAGTCTCCCCGCACCTCTAGCCGACGTATGCCCATTGATGCTGCCATCTGAAGACCGTGTAGTAGTGCTTCATATTCGGCTCCATTGTTGGAATCGACATGCATGATCTGCAACACGTATCGAACTTTATCACCTGTGGGAGATGTGAGGATAAGTCTAGCCCCCAGTCTAGCCAAATTTTTAGATCCATCAAAGTACATTTTCCAATGGGAGTATATACTATATTACCTAGGGAGCTCGGCCTCTATCCATTCAGCGAGGAAATCTTCCAACACTTGAGAAATGATAGGTCGCCTTGGCTTATAGGCGATTTCAAAGGGAAGGAGCTCAATAGCCCACTTAGCTATTCGGTCGGTGGCATCCCTATTGTTGATTATGTTGTTCAGGGGTACGTCGGATGCCACCATGACTGAGCACTCTTGAAAGTAGTGTCTGAGTTTCCGTGAGGCCATAAATATTGTATAGGCTATCTTCTGGTAGTGCGCGTATCTGGACTTGCACTACGTTAGTACTTCTGACACGTAATAGACTGGTTTCTGTGTCCGGAATTTGTGTCCCTCCTCCTCTCGTTCGACGACGAGCACTGTGCTAACAACTTGGTTGGTAGCCGATATATATAATAACATGGGTTCACCAGTGCATGGTGCTGTTATTATGGGATTGCTTGCCAACAGTGTTTTAATTTCTTCTAACACATCCGCTGCTTCATCGGTCCATTCGAAATTGTTGGTCCATTTCAGCAGTCTGTAGGGCGGTAAAGCCTTTTCCCCAAGGCAGGATATAAAGCGGCTTAGCGCTGCCAAGGAACCAGCCATCCTCTGGACATGCTTTAGCTCCGTGGGAATTGCAAGTTCTGATAGGGCGCGAATCTTAGACGGATTCACTTCTATTCCTCTATGGGAGACAATGAATCTGAGGAGTTTACCAGCAAGAACTCTGAATACACATTTCCCCGGATTGAGTTGTATATCATACTCACATAGGCTGGCAAAGGTTTGCCTTAGGTCGTCGATCAACTCGCTGACGTGTTCGGTTTTGATGACCACATCATCCACATATGCCTCGATTGTTTTACCGACTTGTTTCACGAGACAAGTCTGGATCATGTGCTGGTATGGAGCCCCGGCGTTTTCTAGCCCAAAGGGTAGTGTGTTGAAGCAAAATGGCCCGTAAGGGGTGATGAAAGCGGTTGCAGCTGGTCGGATTCCTTCATTTTAATCTGATGGTATTCAGAATAAGCGTCGAGGAAACACAACGAGTCGTGTCCGGCTATGGCGTCAATAATCTAGTATATGCGTGGTAGGGGGAAAGGGTCCTTAGGGCAGGCCTTGTTCAGGTCTTTAAAGTTGACGCACAGCCACCAGGATTTATTTTTCTTTGGTACCATCACCAAGTTCGCCAACCATTCAAGGTGCTTAATCTCCTGAATGCATCTGTCCTCTAGCAGTTTAGCTAATTATTCACCCATAGCTTATAGTTTGGGCTCGGAAGAGCGGCGCAGAGTCTGCTTAACTGGCTTAAAGCCTGCGATGATGTTCAGACTATGTTCTGCCAGCCGTCGTGGGATTTCGGGCATATCGGAAGGATGCTAGGCGAAGATGTCCCAGTTTTCTCGTAAGAATATTCATAGTGGTGATAACCTAGAAGTATAGGGGATCTATCGTAGTCCTTTGGATAAGTATGAGTGTTGAACCCAACAAGGAGCAGAAGGAAATGACAAGAGTTCTCCAATAAGGTATTCTCTACAAGCACTGAAATTATTGGTAACCGATAGTTTGGTGATATGATTATTCATAACGAGTAACAAGTAACAAGTGTAACAAAGGTGCAGCAAGGTAGCCCAATCCTTTTTGTAACAAATTAACGCCTGGACAAACTATTATATATAGCAAAGCGCTCCCGAGGACACATGGGAATTTCTGTCAAGCTAGTTTTCATCATGCTCATTTGATTCGTGTTCGCTACTTCAATAATTTGATATGTGGGTGGACCGGTTCTTGGGTGCTGCCCTTACTTGGAAGAAATTCCCACTTATGATTAACCCCCTCGCAAGCATCTTCAACTATGGAAGAATAATTAAGGTAAACCTAACAATAGCATGAAACATATGGCTCCAAATTAGCCCCTTACGAAGCAATGCATAAACTAGGGTTTAAGCTTCTGTCACTCTAGCAACCCATCATCTACTTATTACTTCCCAATGCCTTCCCCTAGGCTCAAATAATGGTGAAGTGTTATGTAGTCGACTTTCACATAACACCACTAGAGGAGAGACAACATACATCTCATCAAAATATCAAACGAATACCAAATTCACATGATTACTTATAACAAGACTTATCCCATGTCCTCGGGAACAAACATAACTACTCACAAAGCATGTTCACATTCAATATCAAAGGAGTATTAATTATCATTAAATATTTGAACATATGATCTTCCACCAAGTAAACCAACTAGCATCAACTACAAGGTGTAATCAACACTACTAGCAACCCACATGTACCAATCTGAGGTGTTGAGACAAAGATCGGATACAAGAGATGAACTAGGGTTTGGAGAGGAGATGGTGCTGGTGAAGATGTTGATGGAGATTGACCCCCTCTCGATGAGAGGATAGTTGGTGATGACGATGGCTTCGATTTCCTCCTCTGGGAGGGAAGTTTCCCTGGCAAAACAGCCTTGCCGGAGCTATAGATTGGTTCTGTCCAAGTTCCGCCTCGAGACGGCGGGGCTTCGTCCCAAAATCTCTCCTCTGATTTTTTTCCAGGTCAAAACGCTACATATAGGAGAAGATGGGTGTTAGAGGAGCCACATGGACCCCACAAGCCTGCTAGGCGCAGCCCGGGGTGGCAAGTAAACATAACCTATTATGTTGTCTTCCTTGTCCAACATCAACTTCTTGGCATGTATTATTTAAATGAGTGGTCACAATAATAAAGACGTCCAAGGTAATATATTTATATGTGAACCTCTCTTCATTTATCACTTCCTTTCAATTGCCCCAATAACCAATTACTATGTTTGTTAACCCCCAACAAATTTTAATCAACATACTTTTTATTGTTGGAAATATGCCCTAGAGGCAATAATAAAGTGGTTATTATTATATTTCCTTGTTCATGATAATTTTTTATTATCCATGCTATAATTGTATTGACTGGAAACACATTGCATGTGTGGATATATAGACAACACTTTGTCCCTAGTGTGCCTCTAGTAGACTAGCTCGTTGATCAAAGATGGTCAAGGTTTCCTAGCCATTGACATGAGATGTCATTTGATAATGGGATCACATCATTAGGAGAACGATGTGATGGACAAGACCCAAGCTATAAACGAGCATTTCATCGTGTCAATTTATTGCAATAGTTTTCTACACGTCAAGTAACTGTTCCTATGACCATGAGATCATGCAACTCACTGACACGGGAGGAGTGCCTTGTGTGTATCAAACGTCGCAATGTAACTGGGTGACTATAAAGATGCTCTACATGTATCTCCGAGAGTGTTTGTTGAGTGGGTATGGATCAAGACTGGGATTTGTTACTCCGTGTGATGGAGAGGTATCTCAGGGCCCACTCGGTAATACAACATCACAACAAGCCTTGCAAGCAATGTGACTAAGTGTTAGCCATGGGATCTTGTATTCCAGAATGAGTAAAGAGACTTGCCGAAAATGAGATTGAACTAGGTATACAGATACCGACGATCGAATCTTGGGCAAGTAACATACCGAAGAACAAAGGGAACGACATACGGGATTAACTGAATCCTTGACATAGAGGTTCGACCAATAAATATCTTGGTAGAATATGTAGGAATCTATATGGGCATCTAGGTCCCACTATTGGTTATTGACCGTAGAAGTGTCTCGATCATGTCTACATCGTTCTCGAACCCGCAGGGTCTGCACACTTAAGGTTCGGTGACGTTTCGGTAGTATAGAGTTATGTATGTTGGTGACCGAAGGTTGTTAGGAGTCCAGTAAGAGATCCCGGACATCACGAGGAGCTCCGGAATGGTCCGTAGGTACAGATTGATATATAGGAAGTCCTATTTTGGTCGCCGGAAAAGTTTCGGGCTCATCGGTAGTGTACCGGGAGTGCCGGGAGGGTACCGAGGACCATCGGAAAGGGTATTTCGTCCCAAGAGGCTACATGTGCTATGGGAGAAGGTATACCATCCCTTAGTGGGCTGGCCTAATCCCCACGGGAATCCCATGCGGCTGGGAAGGAAATCCTAAGGTGGGAAGAGAGGCCCAAGTGGGAAAAGGAGGAGTCCTAATCCTACTAGGAGTGGAGGAGGTGGACTCCTCCCCCCACTTCGGCCGAACAAGGGATGGCTCCCTTGGGAGCCAATCCTCCTCCCTCCCCTCCTCCTATATATACTAGAGGTTTGAGGGTTTTTCGAGACAGAAAAAACAGCCACATGCTACCTCTCCTCTAGATCGTAGTTTCTCCTCTAGGTCGGTTTCAGTGGTGCTTAGGCGAAGCTCTGCTGGAATAGCTCAACCACGATCACCGCAACGCCGTCGCGATGCCGGAGAACTTGTCTACCTCTCCGCTCCCTCTTTCCAAATCAAGAAGGCGGAGATCGTCATCAAGTTGTACGTGTGCTGAACGCGGAGGTGCCAGCCGTTGGTGCTAGATCGGGACGGATCGTGATTGGATCGCGGGGCGCTCAGCGATTTGGATCATGAAGATGTTCGACTACATCAACCGCATCTCTAAACGCTTCCCTCTTAGCGATCTACAAGGGTATGTAGATCCACTCTCCCTCTCGTGCATGCTCATCACCATGGATAGATCTTGCGTGTGGGTAGGAATTTTTTTGTTTCCCATGCAACATTCCCCAACAGTGGCATCATGAGCTAGTTCTATGTGTAGATGAGATCTCGAGTAGAACACAAAGGAGTTTTTGGGCATTGATGCTTAGATTGCTTCCTCCCTTGGTCATGTTTTGGTTCAGTGGTATTGTGGGATGAAGCGGCACAGACCAACCTTACTCGTACCCTTACGAGAGACAGGTTCCATCGACTGATGTGTAACTTCGTTGGACAAAGATGGTTGGCGAGTGTCTATTTCTCCTACTTTATTTGGATCGCATTCGACAAAGGTGATCCTTGAGAAGGATGAAAAACAACTTATGTATCAACGTTGTGGTTTTTGCAGGTGAGAATAGTTCTTGCTAGATACCCATAGCAGCCACGTAAAACTTGCAACAACGATTAGAGGACGTCTAACTTGTTTTTGCAGGGTATGTTGTGATGTGATATGTCCAATTACATGATGAGATATATGTGATGTATGAGATGATCATGTGTTGTATAGAATATCACGACTTGCATGTCGATGAGTACGGGAACCGACAGGATCCATAGGGTTGTCTTTAATTATTGTATGACCTACGTGTCAATCATTAAGCGCTATGTAATGCTTTACTTTATCGCTAAGAGGTAGCAATAGTAGTATGAGAATGGTAGCGCGACAACCCCGATGGCGACACAATGATGGAGATCATGATGATGGAGATCATGGTGTTATGCTAGTGACGATGGAGATCATGTCGTTGCTTTCAAGATGGAGATCAAAAGCACAGGTTCATGGCCATATCATGTCACTTATGATTTGCATGTGATGTTAATCCTTTTATGCACCTTATTTTGCTTAGGACGACGGTAACATTATAAGGTGATCCTTCACTTAAATTTCAAGGTGAATTGTGTTCTCCCCGAGTGTGCACCGTAGTGAAAGTTCATCATGTCAAGACACCACGTCATGATCAGGTGTGATAGACTCTACATTCACATACAATGGGTGCAAGCCAGTGTTGCACATGCACAAAACGCGGGTTAAACTTGACAAGCCTAGCATGTATAGACATGGCCTCAGAACACAAGAGACCGAAAGGTCGAACATGAGTCATATAGTAGATACGATCAACATGATGATGTTCACCATTGAAACCACCTCAACTCACGTGATGATCGGACTTGAGTTGGTGAATTTGGATCATGTATCACTCAGATAACCCGAGGGATGTCAATTTTAGTGGGAGCTTTAGTAATTTGATTAACTGAACTTATAATCTTGAACAATAGTCTTAGTAACGTTTGCATATTTATGTTGTAGATCAATGGCTCACACAGTAGCACCCCTGAATTTTAATGCGTTCCTAGAGAAAGCTAAGTTGAAAGATGATGGAAGTAACTTTGTGGAGTGGGCCCGTAATCTGAGGATTATCCTCACGGCTTCCCAAAAGGCTTATGTCCTTGATGCACCGCTTGGTGACCCACCCACTCCCGTGTCATCCGAAGACATTAAGAACGCTTGGGAGGCACAGTCTAGAGATTACTCAATAGTTCAGTGTGCAATGTTGTATGGCTTAGAACCGGGACTTCAAAGACTTTTTGCACGTCATGGAGCATATGAGATGTTCCAAGAATTGGAGTTTATCTTTAAGAAGAATGCCAGGATCGAGAGGTATGAGACCTCCAATAAATTCTATGCTTGCAAGATGGAGGACAATGGGTCTATCAGTGAACATATACTCAGAATTTTTAGGTATTCGACCCGTCTGGCGGAGTTAGGGATGCCCCTTCCACCAGAGGCGATCACTGACAGAGTTCTTCAATCATTGCCACCTAGCTACAAGAGCTTCGTGATGAACTATAACATGCATGGGATGAACAAGTCAGTCGCCGAGCTGTTTGTGATGCTAAAAGTCGCTGAGTCTGAAATCCAGAAAAAACATCAAGTGTTGATGGTTAATAAAACCACTAGTTTCAAGAAGAATGGCAAGGGAAAGAAGGGTAACTCCAAGAACGGTGGCAAAGCAGTTGCTCCTCCCGTGAAGAAACCCAAGGCTGGACCCAAGCCAGAAACAGAGTGCTTTCATTGCAAGGGAACTGGTCATTGGAAGCGGAACTGCCCCAAGTATCTAGATGACAAGAAGGCGGCCAACAACAAACAAGGTATATATGATAGACATGTTATTGATGTGTACCTTACCAACTCTCATTGTAGTGCCTGGGTATTTGATACCGGTTCGGTTGCTCACATTTGCAACTCAAAACAGGAGCTACGGAATAGACGACGGCCGGCAAAGGATGAAGTGACGATGCGCGTGGGAAATGGTTCCAAGGTTGATGTGATCGCCGTCGTCATGCTCTCTCTTCGATTACCGTTGGGATTACTGGTGAACCTTAATAATTGTTATTTAGTGCATGCGTTAAGCATGAACATTATATCTGGATCTTGTTTATTGCGAGACGGTTACTCATTTAAGTTAGAGAATAAAGGTTGTTCTATTTATATGAGTAATATCTTTTATGGTCATGCTGTAGGAGATATGCCCTAGAGGCAATAATAAATGTTATTGATTATCTCCCTGTTCATAATTATGTTTATGTTCCATGCTATAATTGCAATGATTCTCAAGTCTCCAAATAAAACGAGGCTTGAAGGAAGACTCATATGCACGTGTGGAATAATAAACGGTAAAATGTATTCCTAGTCTGGCCTCTAAGACTGGCTCAAGTATTGCATGATAATCCTGTTTTCCTGATCATGGGCATGGCTATGCCGGCAATTTTGAGGGAACAATGTTAGAAGAACATTTGTGTTGGATCGACCCGAATTGATGTTATGCTATGAGATACATTCGTCATAAGTTAATAGTTAATAACACAAAGAAGTTAATGTTTGCATAATTCCTTAGACCATGAGAGTATCTAGTTTCTTCATGCTTGCTTCATGAACTTTGGGGTTTGTTAAACGTCATCCGTAACTGGGTGGCTATTACGGCGGCTTACGGGTTCATGGAAAAGTATGTCAAGTAACTTGATAGCTCAAGATTGGGATTTGCTCCTCCGACGATGGAGAGATATATATGGGCCCTCTCGGTGTTACGGTATCCATCATCGTCTGGCCAGACATTTTGTGATTTGATCACGGGGATGCCGGAACACGGGAACGAGAAAAGAGAACAATATCGGTAACGAGGTAACTGGCATAGTGGACATGGACAAGTTGTTGTTCCACGGGGATGCCAACATGTCTCACCTTGGGTATTTATAACATATCGTGAAGCAACAGGAATAGCACACGACAACTGGAGGTTCACTCGAATATTCATTCGTGTGGGTATAGGGGTCAATATGGGTGTCCACGGCTCCGATGTTGATCATTGATCGGAAGGGGTTCCGGGTCATGTCTATACTTCACCGAACCTATAGGGTCACATGCTTAAGGGTCATCTATCTACTTAATACTAGACAAGGAGTCCGAGAGAAAGTCACTGGAAAAGTTTCTGAGACAACGAAAAGGTTCCGGAGAGAACACCGAAAAAGTTTCAGTAAAACCAAAAAGTTGTTTCGGATAAAACCATTGATCCAAAAAGGTTTCGGCAAGCACCAGGAATGTTTTGGAGGTTTCCAGATTGGTCTGGTAATTTCTGGAATTTTTCCAGAGAATAAACCGAAAAAGGTCTTCGGAGCTGCCGGAATTGTTTACCGGGTAAACGAAGATGGTTTTAAATTAAACCACCATACCGGAAATGTTCCGGAGCACGTCTAGATAATTTTAGAGGGTGCCGGAAATGTTCTGGGACCTTCCGGAATTTTTGAGAAGTAATAGTCGCGAAAAACATCTTGTCCCAGCATGAGGGGACAAGATCCCACAATGCGTGGGGCTGTTTTGGGGGCGCCCCCCCTTGAGGGGGCAGCCCCTTGTGGCAGGACAAAGGTGTTGGGGTCCCCCCATGGTGGTGGGGGGGGCAGCCTCCACAAATGGTGGAGAGTGTTGGGAGGAAGGTGGGGCCCCATGGGGGAACACCATGGACAATGGAACATGTTTTCTCCATGTTTGGTGGGAACATGTTTCCTTGTTTGGTGGGTGCATGTTTTGTGGGCTGAATTTCAGCCCCCCTTCACCCCTTCCACCACAATATAAGGAGGTGGAGAGGATCTCTCCATTCTCACTCAAACTCTCTCACACAAGCCATGCATGATCTGGCATTCTCTCACCGTCCCAGCGAAATAGTTTTGTAGAGCCGAAAGGCTGTCTGGGTTCCGGTGGGAACTAGTTCTGGACGGTGAAGCCCTGCCGGATAGATGATACTATATGTGTGCAACTCTATAGAGAGATCGTAGTTTTGGTCTTAGTTCGAGAGTGCCTCCCGAAGGGCTGTCCGAGTGACAGTCCGAGTTTCGGAGGTCCTCCCGAACGGTTGTGCATGACACCGTCCAGGGGACTGTCCGACCGCCTCCCGGAGGGCTATCCGCGGGGCAGATGAGGGTATACATCCTCGCGGTTGGGAGGTTGTAAATACTAGCTGCGGGGATCTTCACCGCCGTTCGTCATCGACTCTACTTCCACTGTGCTATGAGTCGGTAACGAAAATGATCAAACCTTGTATGCAGTCTCCATAGTGGTCCTGGGCTGGTACGTAGGTCAGGAATTTTTTGTTTTCTGCTGCGTTACCCTACAGTGGCATCAAGAGCCGTGCTATGCATAGATGCAGGTTGCGATCTAGAATACATAATGATGTATGGGTATTACATAAGATAATTTTGGAGTAGATGAGATCTATTGCTGAAAATTATTTATGCAGGCAGCAAATGAAATCTGTTACCCGATTTTCCTGTTGCTTCCTCTGAATTTGCGTAGTACTGATCTTTATGGCATGGTGGAATCTCACAGAGTTTTGGCAATCCACGATCCTTTCATGCTATTCCTAAGTATGCTGATTGACAGATCAACGAAGTGCTAACAGTTCTTTAGGTTCCACCATAGTTGACAAAGATGGATGTTTTGCAGACGAAAGGGCAATGCACATGTGATCTGCACGGGGGTCACGCGTATGACGAAGTTTAGTATGGGTCTTGAGATTTTATTATCTCGTGTTTCATACACCCTTTAAAGTTAATCTAGAAACTTGAATTATCATACTTGATGATGGATGTTGGTAGCTTCGGTTTGTTTCGAAACCTTAGATCCACGAAAAACAAGTTTTTGCATGGACCGATTATAGGCATCTAACTTGGTTTGCAGGATGGTTTGCATGTTCATGTGATGTGGTATAGTAGTATTCATAATAATTTGATTATGTATGAGATGACTATATGATGTAAATTGATTAACATGACCTGTGTGTCATGATTCGGCATGATGGCTGGAGCCATATGATTTCACTTTAATGACCTGTGTATCAACCTTATGTAATGCACTTATTTTATTAGCTATAGCGATAGCAATATTATCTGGTGCATTGACAAGGTGGTGGCAATTATCGCGAAGGTGAACACCGACGCGAATGCCGAAGACGAAGAAATACAAGACTTCTCCGTCAGAAAGGGCTATACCATATCGTGCTATTATGAATTGCCTGAGATGTTTATCCCTTATGATGCACCCTTTTGATTGCGCAGTAGTCGCTTTTATTAGGGTGATCTCTCACAAAATATCAATTAGTTAGTGTTCTCCCAAGTGTAGCACCATCACGACATCTTTCCTTTCGGGGTATGACATGGATACATGGGTACGAACGATTGTACGGGTGTGAGGCGGGTGAGTTGAGACCTTGCAGCGTGATCACTTGGTTGCCTTGACGTTCAGGCATGAAAGTCATGAGCTCAGAACACACGCATCGAAAGATGAACAAGAGTCACATAGAGATGTGATTGGCAAGTTGGCCTACCTATTACAATTCTCGTCACTTGAGATGGATGCATCCTTGGCGTTGAATTGTAATATGGATATTGAATCACTCACAATCAATTATGAGAGATATTAATTTGAGTGAGAGCACACTGTAGAATTGAATTCTTTTTATTTTTAGTGCAATTAATTTTGAACAATGTCTAAGTGTGATTTGCATAATAGTTGTAGAATAATGGCTCACGTTTCCACCTTCCCTATTAAAATTCAATAGTTGTTAAATCTCTGGTTAAAACTTTACGGTTGGTAACGTAATGTGAGGATTGTCCTCAATAGTGCCGAGAAGGACTTTGTCCTATCGCATACTTTAGGTATTCTCCCGCTAATGCTATGGATCATGTGACTCCCGTCCTTCAATCCAAAAGCTAGAATTCTGTTTCAGTCAAGTGCAATACGTTTGCTTCCATGAGACCTGAACTTCGAAAGTTTGGATAGTTATGTGATATTCATGGAATGTGAAAATCATTTTCAGAGACAAACAAAGGCTAAAAGATATGAGATATCCAAAGCAATGTTTGTTTGCATACTATTAGTAAAAGAGTTTACTATGCATTAGACTGATAAGATAGGGATCCAGGAGAACGCCTGTCATATGATGAAAGGTGAATAAAACAACAACTTAAAGAGAAAGGAAGTGTCCGAAGGGTGTTAGTAAGACTTTCATGCCTAGGAAGTCCGTGGCTAATGCCACTCTTAAGTTGGATGCTTCTTCTGAGAGTAGGAGAAATACTAAAAGTTAAACTGTTAGAAGTATAATGGCAAAAGGAAAGAAGACTGGAATATCCAGCTCATGTATGAATGTCATACAAGTTTTCGATGTATAGAAGGATGGTCAAAGATATAGTTCTTGGGAATTATGGTTAAACATGTTAATCACAAATTCTTCGGTATTGTGAGTTAATCACAAAGATACCCGCTCGATTGCATTCTGTTGCAACTCGATGTAAAAGAACTACTATGGCCTGAAAGACTAGCCAGGGATGAGGTTTAGATACACACAGGGAACATAGTAAATGTTACTATGCCTTCCATCGGTGTATTCCCTATGTATTAAGTTTCATAAATCTTTTTAGAGTTTCACACTCTAGCCCTTTGCATAAGGTATCTTGCAAGAATGTTGTTCATAAGAGAACTTTTCATGTTCGGTGTTATGAATAACATAAGGGCCATACTTTCATTATGAATGAGATGTATGTTATGAATATTGATAATGATAGATTACGTCTGGGTTTACTTCTATAATTCATTTTAGAGTTTCATACACTCTAGCCCATTGCACAATGTTTGTTGCAAAAGAGTTGTTCATAAAAACAACAATTGTTGTTCAGTGTTATGAATAACAAGAAGGGCCATTTTTCCATCCTAGATGGGATGTATGTTATGAATATTGATGGAAATATGATACATCCATAACACTTATGCTAAATGTCGCAAGACTAAAAGAATACCACACAGGTGTGGCACTACATTTGGTCACATTGGAGAAACTAGCATGGAAAATTCCATTATGATGGATTTTGAAGTCGTTTGATTTTGAATCATCTGACACTTGCAACTTTCCTATGAAAAGTGAAGTGACTAAAATACCATTCATAGGCCATAAGGAACGAGCAAAGAACATATTGTAATCATACATTATGATGTGTGTAGTCCAATAAATGTTGTTGCAAGTAGTGGATTTATCTATCTTCAGAAATGACTCAAGTAGATATAGGGATATTTACTTGACGAGACATGAGTCTGGATCTTTTTGAAATCATTCGAAAGGTTTTCAAAATGAAGAAGAAAATATTGTAAAATTATGTTTCTACAATTCGATTGTAGAAAGGAATATTTGAGTTACAAGTTTAGCGAATGTCTGATGAGTTGTGAAAAGAGTTTCATAACTTGCACCTTCCGGAACACCACTGCAAAGTGGAAAGTCCGTGAAGATGTAATCGAACCATTTATGACATGGTAAGATCAAAGATGACATAAATAAATTTGCCATTATCCCTTTTTAAAGTGATGCTTTAGAGACTGCGGCTTTTACACTGAAAAGAGCTCCGTCAGGTCTGTTGAAATGATGTCATGGTATGGTACACCCAACCATGTTATATCTTTTCTTAACATTTGGAATATGGGGCTTGTGTAAAAGGTTACAAACCTATTCCAAATTAGACAAGTGCTACTTTGTAGGTTATCCCAACAAAATGGGTATTCCTCCCTCAACTATACCAAGGCAAATAGGTTTGCCACAAAGGACGGTATGCTTTTTGAAGGAAATAGTTCTTTCAAAAGGGGTGAGTGGGAGAACACTGAAACTCAACAAGATAAACAGTATCTTCATCATCAGTCCAAAGGAAAGGAACCTTGGAAGTGATTCCATGTTTCCTACTGCGACTGATATGGAAGTCTCTACAATAAAATGTATGGACTTCGGTCGAACTTGCAGCTGAACCTCGTAGGCAAGGCTCATGCAAACCTCTTAGGTGCGCAAAAGAGATACTGTTGTTGGACAACAGTATACCTACGATACACAAGGAAGCGATGATGGGCCCTGACTCCGGAATTGGCTAAATGCCAATACAATCCGAGATAGTTTCCATATAAATGTTTCAAGATTAAAATCTTGATAGACCTTTCGGAAGACTTAGAGTCTCACGAATATTTATGGAACTAAAAACTGATACGGATAAAAATGTTTTATCCATAAAGCTCGACTTGTTGAAATAGCAAGTTCAAGGAGTTGACTACGATGAGGTTGTTTCACCGTAGCGATGCTTGAAGTCGGTTCGGGTTGAACTAGCAATTAATACCTATTTCAATCATGAGATATGAAACATGGATGACAAAAGGATTTCCATCTGATGGAAATGAAACCTAGGACTTGTATGTGATACAGTCCAAAGTAATTTGTCGATCCATAGGATGCTAGTAAGTATGCAAACTTCAGAGTTCCAGCGATGGATAGAAGAGAGCAAAGTGGAGTTGGAATCTTTGTTTTTGATGGAATGGTCAAAGGGGTTTGACTTCATCAAATCGGTATCGAAGATGCTTGTGATTCAAGAAAATAAGTGGGAGCATAATAATATATCAAAAAACCTTGTGTACTTGACACATTTTTAATTGGAAATAATTTCTTGACACGAATTAGGACTTCATTTGAAAATAGTTTTTAGATGAAGTGCTTAGGCTAAATAGCCTCAATATTAGGCATGATTATCTATGGAGATAGATTTACCTAATGGGGCTAAGCAATGAATACATATTGACAAGGTGCTAAAACCTTTTAGCATTTAAAACGCCAAGGAGTGATTCTTGCTGAAGTCACATGGAAAGAGTTTTTTGCATGACTCAGTGTCCCAAAACACTGATGAGTAAAATACATGATGGAGATTCCACACACCCTTGTGTCTGGATTAATCATGTATTCCATGGTATGTAAAAAACAACCAGATATGTCCAATACTCCAAAGTTGTTGCGAGTATAGATACCAAAGTGATCAAAGTACTGATCATGGGACAACAGTGAAAAATGTCATTGAGTACTAGAGCAGTACTGATGACATGTTTTCTCGCAAGCAGAGATTATGAAGTGCTCGTTGTAAGTAATTACATCAATGCAGTCTTCATCGATGCTCCATGTGATTTTCAATTTAAGTTAAGGGTTTTGTGTAATACACAATATGGTGGCATGGTAAGTTGGAAAATTTTCCAAACAAGATACTGTGGCGAATTCTATAACAAAGGCTAAGTATGTTGACGCTTTAGAAGTGACAAAGAATTTGTTGAATCATATAGTTCATTCATGAACTTACTATGGTTCCAAGATGGCTTTGGTCTATGGGACACTATTGTAGATAGTTGCTCCATAGCTTAGTCTGATTAATTAGGTTTCGACCAATGATTCACACATATGCAAAGCCAAGTCCACACAAAATATGAATTTTGTGAAAGTGTGAAAAACGCGAGGATATGAAAAGTTACACACGGAGCTGAAGTTGTCAAATCCGTTGGACATCAGGCTATACCACAAGCTAAGCATAGTTTACACCAGTATGCCATAGGTGTAAAGTGCATTAGCATTGACTAGATTATTGACTCTAGTGCAAGTGGGAGTCTATAGGAGATATTCCCTAGAGGCAATAATAAATGTTATTGATTATCTCCCTGTTCATAATTATGTGTATGTTCCATGCTATAACTACAATGATTCTCGAGTCTGCAAATAAAACGAGGCTTGAAGGAAGACTCATATGCACGTGTGGAATAATAAACGGTAAAATGTATTCCTAGTCTAGCCTCTAAGACTGGCTCAAGTATTGCATGATGATCCTGCTTTTCTGATCATGGGCATGGCTATGCCGACAATTTTGAGGGCACAATGTTAGAAGAACATTTGTGTTGAATTGACCCGAATTGATGTTATGCTATGAGATACATTCGTCATAAGTTAATGATTAATAACACAGAGAAGTTAATGTTTGCATAATTCCTTAGACCATGAGAGTATCGAGTTTCTTCATGCTTGCTTCACGAATTTTGGGGTTTGTTAAACGTCATCCGTAAATGGGTGGCTATTACGACGGCTTACGGGTTCATGGAAAAGTATGTCAAGTAACTTGATAGCTCAAGATTGGGATTTGCTCCTTAGATGATGGAGAGATATCTCTAGGCCCTCTCGGTGTTACGGTATCTATCATCGTCTGGCTAGACACTTTGTGATTTGATTGCGGGGATGCCGGAATACGGGAACGAGAAAAGAGAACAATACCGATAATGAGGTAACTGGCATAGTGGACAAGTTTTTGTTCCACGGATGCCAACATGTCTCACCTTGGGTATTTATAACATATCTTGAAGCAACAGGAATAACACACGGCAACTAGAGGTTCACTCGAATATTCATTCGTGTGGGTATAGGGGTCAATATGGGTGTCCACGGCTCCGATGTTGATCATTGATCGGAAGGGGTTGTGGGTCATGTTTATACTTCATTGCACCTATAGGGTCACACGCTTAAGAGTCATCTATCTGCTGAATACTAGACAAGGAGTCCGAGAGAAAGTTAGTGGAAAAGTTTCGGAGACAACAGAAAGGTTCCGGAGAGAACACCAAAAAAGTTTCGGTAAAACCGAAAAGTTGTTTCGGATAAAACCATTGATCCAAAAAGGTTTCGGCAAGCACCAGGAATGTTTTGGAGGTTACCCGATTGGTCTGGTAATTTCTGGAATTTTTCCGGAGAATAAACCGAAAAAGGTCTTTGGAGCTACCGGAATTGTTTATCGGGTAAACGAAGATGGTTTTGAATTAAACCACCATACCGGAAATGTTCTAGAGCGCGTCCAGATAATTTTAGAGGGTGCCGGAAATGTTCTGGGATCTTCCAGAATTTTTCAGAAGTAATAGTCGTGGAAAACATCTTGTCCCAGCGTGAGGGGACAAGAAATCACGATGCGTGGGGCTGTTTTGGGGGTGCCCCCCCTTGAGGGGGCAGCCCCTTGTGGCTGTACAAAGGTGTTGGTGGAACCCCCATGGTGGGGGGCAGCCTCCACAAATGGTGGAGAGTGTTGGGAGGAAGGTGGGGCCCCATGGGGGAACACCATGGACAAGGGAACATGTTTTCTCCATGTTTGGTGGGAACATGTTTCCTTGTTTGGTGGGTGCATGTTTTGTGGGCTGAATTTCAGCCCCCCCCCCTTCACCCCTTCCACTAATATATAAGGAGGTGGAGAGGAGATCTCCATTCTCACTCAAACTCTCTCACACAATCCATGCATGATCTGGCATTCTCTCTCCCTCCCAACGAAATAGTTTCGTAGAGCCGAAAGGCTGTCTCGGTTCCGGTGGGAACTAGTTCTGGACGGCGAAGCCCTACCGGATAGATGATACCATATGTGTGCAACTCTTTAGAGAGATCTTAGTTTTGGTCTTAGTTCGAGAGTGCCTCCCGAAGGGCTGTCCGAGTGACAGTCTGAGTTTCGGAGGTCCTCCCAAAGGGCTGTCCGCGACACCGTCCGGGGGGCTGTCCGACTGCCTCCCGGAGGGCTGTCCGCAGGGCAGATGAGGGTATACATCCTAGCGGTTGGGAGGTTGTAAATCCTAGCTGCGGGGATCTGCACTGCCGTTCGTCATCGACTCTACTTCCGCTGCGCTACGAGTCGGTAATCAAAATGATCAAACCTTGTATGCAGTCTCCATAGTGGTCCTGGGCTGGTGCGTAGGTCGGATTTTTTTTTGTTTTCTGCTGCGTTACCCTACACATGCATCCAACGTGAGGGGTTTATTCATGTTGAATCTTGATAGTAATGATACACATGTTCATAACATTGATGCCAAAAGATGTAGAGTTGATAATGATAGTACCCTGCCGTTTGGGTCATATTGGTGTAAAACGCATGAAGAAGCTCCATGCTGATGGACTTTTGGAGTCACTTGATTTTGAATCACTTGAAACATGTTAGCCATGCCTCATGGGCAAGATGACTAAAACGTCGTTCTCTGGAATAATGGAATGGGCGAGTGAGTTATTGGAAATCATACATACTGATGTGTGTGGTCCGATGAACATTGAGGCGCGCAGTGGATATCGTTATTTTCTCACCTTCACTGATGACTTAAGTATATATGGGTATATTTACTTAATGAAACACAAGTCGGAAATGTTTGAAAAGTTCAAGCAATTTCAGAGTGAAGTTGAGAATCATCGTAACAAGAAGATTAAATTCCTGCGAGCTGATCAAGGAGGTGAATATCTAAGTTATGAGTTTGGCATTCACCTAAGACAGTGTGGAATTATTTCACAATTGACACCGCCTAGAGCACCACAGCGTAATGGTGTGTCTGAACATCGTAATCGAACCTTTATTAGATATGGTGCGTTCTATGATGTCTCTTGTCGATGTGCCACTATCGTTTGGGGGTTATGCATTAGAGACAACTGCATTCGCTTTAAATAGTGCACCATCGAAATCCATTGAGACGACGCCTTATGAACTGTGGTTTGGAAAGAAACCAAAGTTGTTGTTTCTTAAAGTTTGGGGATGTGATGCTTATGTCAAAAAGCTTCATCCTAAAAAGCTGGAACCCAAAGCGAAGAAATGTGTCTTCATAGGATACCTAAAAGAGACAGTTGGGTATACCTTCTATCTCAAATCCGAAGGCAAAGTGTTTGTCGCTAAGAATGGAACATTTCCTGAGAAAGAGTTTCTCTCGAAAGAATTGAGTGGGAGCAAAATAGAACTTGATGAGGTTATTGAACCTTTACTTCAACCAGACAGTAGCGCAGCGCAGAAAGATGTTTCTGTGGAGCCTATGATGCTTGAAGAGGAAGTTAATGATGATGATCATGAGACTTCGGATCAAGCTACTATTGAACCTCGTAGGTCGACAAGGGCACGTACTGCTGCTGAGTGGTACGACAACCCTGTCTTAGAGGTCATGTTGTTAGACAACGATGAACCTATGAGCTATGGAGAAGCGATGATGGGCCCGGATTCTGAGAAATGGTTAGAGGCCATGAAATCCGAGATGGGATCCATGTATGAAAAAAGTATGGACTTTGGAAGTATTACCTGAAGGCGAAAGGCCATTCAGAACAAATGGATCTTTAAGAAGAAGGCAGACGCAGATGGTAATGTCACCCTCTATAAAGCTCGACTTGTGGCAAAGGGTTTTTCACAAGTTCAAGGAGTTGACTATGATGAGACCTTCTCACCCGTAGCAATGCTTAAGTCCGTCAGAATCATGTTAGCAATAGCGGCATATTCGACTATGAAATTTGGCAGATGGATGTCAAGACAGTGTTCCTCAACGGTTTCCTTAAGGAAGAGTTGTATATGATACAACTAGAAGGTTTTGTCGATCCAGAGAATGCTGACAAAGTTTGCAAACTCTAGTGATCCATTTATGGACTGGTGCAAGCATCTCGGAGTTGGAATTTGTGGTTTGATGAGATGATCAAAGCGTTCAGGTTTACACAAGTTTACGGAGAAGCTTGTATTTACAAGAAAGTGAGTGGGAGCTCTATAGCATTTCTAATATTATCTGTGGATGGCATATTGCTGATTGGAAATAATATAGAATTGCTGGAAAGCGTGAAGGAATATTTGAACAAGAGTTTTTCAATGAAGGACCTGGGAGAAGCTACATTCACGTTAGGTATTAAGATCTATAGAGATAGATCAAGACACTTAATAGGACTTCCACAAAGCACATACCTTGATAAAGTTTTAAAGAAGTTCAAAATGGATCAGTCCAAGAAGGGGTTATTGCATGTGTTACAAGGTGTGATGTTGAGTAAGACTCAATGCCAAGTGACTACAGAAGATAGAGAGAAGATGAGTGTCATCCCCTATGCTTCAGCCATAGGCTCTATCATGTATGCAATGCTGTGCACAAGACCCGATGTCAGCCTTGCCATAAGTATGGCCAGAAGGTTTCAAAGTGATCCTGGAATGGAGCACTGGACGACGGTCAAGAATATCCTTAAGTACCTGAAAAGGACTAAGGAAATGTTTCTCGCTTATGGAGGTGATCAAGAGCTCATCGTAAAGGGTTATGTCGATGCAAGCATTGACACTGATCCGGATGACTCTAAGTCGCAAACCGAATACATATTTATTCTCAATGGGGGAGCAGTAAGCTGGTGTAGTTCCAAGCAGAGCATGGTAGCCGATTCTACATGCAAAGCGGAGTACATCACAGCCTCGGAGGCAATGAAGGAAGGTGTCTAGATGAAGGAGTTCATGACAGATCTTGGAGTAGTGCCCAGTGCACTGAATCCAGTTGATCTGTTCTGTGATAACACTGGTGCCATTGCCCTGGCCAAGGAACCAAGGTTTCACAAGAGGACCAGACACATAAAGCGACACTTCAATTCCATCCACGAGTACATCAAGGAGGAGGACATAAATATTTGCAAAGTGCACACGGATCTGAATGTTGCAGGCACGTTGACTAAAGCTCTTTCAAGGGCTAAACATGATCAACACCAGAACTGTATGGGTGTTCGATTCGTTACAATGTAAATCGCATGGTGATGTGAGCTAGATTATTGACTCTAGTGCAAGTGGGAGACTATTGGAAATATGCCCTAGAGGCAATAATAAAGTGGTTATTATTATATTTCCTTGTTCATGCTAATTGTTTATTATCCATGCTATAGTTGTATTGACTGGAAACACATTGCATGTGTGGATATATAGACAACAATTTGTCCCTAGTGTGCCTCTAGTAGACTAGCTCGTTGATCAATGATGGTCAAGGTTTCCTAGCCATTGACAAATAATAACGTTTATTGCTACCATTTTCTGCATATCAAGCATCTGTTCCTATAACCATGTGATCATGCAACTCACTAACACATGAGGAGTGTCTTGTGTGTATCGAACGTTGCAATGTAACTGGGTGACTATAAAGATGCTCTACAAGTATCTCCGAGAGTGTCTGTTGAGCGGGTATGGATCAAGACTGGGATTTGTTACTCCGTGTGACGGAGAGGTATCTCAGGGCCCACTCAGTAATACAACATCACAACAAACCTTTCAAGTAATGTGACTAAGTGTTAGCCACGTTATCTTGTATTACAGAACGAGTAAGGAGACTTTCCAGAAACGAGATTGAACTAGGTATACAGATACCGACGATCGAATCTCGGGCAAGTAACATACCAAAGAACAAAGGGAACGACATACGGGATTAACTGAAGCCTTTACATAGAGGTTCGATTGATAAAGATATTCGTAGAATATGTAGGAATGAATATGGGCATCCTTGTCCCGCTATTGGTTATTGACCGTAGAGGTGTCTCGGTCATGTCTACATAGTTCTCGAACCCGCAGGGTCTGCACACTTAAGGTTCGGTGACGTTTCGGTAGTATAGAGTTATGTATGGTGGTGACCGAAGGTTGTTAGGAGTCCCAGATGCGATCCTGGATGTCACGAGGAGCTCCGGAATGGTCCGGAGGTAAACATTAATATATAGGAAGTCCAGTTTTGGTCGCCAGAAAAGTTCCGTGCTCATCGATAGTGTACCGGGAGTGTCGGGAGGGTACTAGGGGACCATCAGGAGGGGTATTTTGACCCAAGAGGCTACATGGGCAGTGGGACAAGGTATACTAGCCCTTAGTGGGCTGGCCAAAGCCCCACATGAAGCCCATGCGGCTGGGAAGGAAATCCTAAGGTGGGAAGAGAGGCCCAAGTGGGAAAAGGAGGAGTCCTAATCCTACTAGGAGTGGAGGAGGTGGACTCCTCCCCCCACTTCGTCCGAACAAGGGCTAGCTCCCTTGGGAGAGAATCCTCCTCCCTCCCCTTCTCCTATACATACTAGAGGTTTGAGGGTTTTTTGAGACAGAAAAAACAGCCACGTGCTACCTCTCCTCTAGATCATAGTTTCTCCTCTACATCGGTTTCAGCGGTGCTTAGGCGAAGCCCTGCTGGAATAGCTCTACCACCATTGTTGCAACGTTGTCGCACTGCCAGAGAACTCATCTACCTCTCCGCTCCCTCTTTCTGGATCAAGAAGGCAGAGATTGTCATCAAGCTGTATGTGTGCTAAATGCGGAGGTGTCGTCCGTTCGGCGCTAGATCAGGACGAATCGTGATTGGATCGCGGGACGCTCGGCGATTTGGATCGCGAATACGTTCGACTACATCAAGCGCGTTTCTTAACGCTTCCCGCATAGCGATATACAAGGGTATGTAGATCCACTCTCCCTCTCATAGATGCTCATCACCATGGATATATCTTGCATGTGCGTAGGAATTTTTTTGTTTCCCATGCAACGTTCCCCAACATTTATATGTGAAGTCATCACTCCCCATAAGATCATTATGTATACTCTTTGCTTTTGTTCTATAATTCTTTATTCATTACTTTCAAGAGCATAGTGATCTAGCAAAGCCCTCTCATAAAAACTATTTTTTATTATATAACTCTCGTACTTGCTTACATAAGGGGAGCAAAAGAAAAAATTAAAGGTAGATCATACTAAAACTTTTATTCTACTAGATCAAAAAAAATGGATCGAACTGGGAAAGATAAGAAAAACAAAAAAGGAAAAAGGTGTGATGTGATACGATACGGGGACACCTCCCCCAAGCTTGGCACAAGCCAAGGGGAGTGCCCATACCCATGTGCTCAGGTGTCCTTCTTCGGAGGTGATGGTGGTGGAGTCGATGATGAGGATGGAAGCTTGTTCAATTTGCTCTTAAGCATGAAGTTTTGTTCCCTCGGGTCATCTACTTCCTGCTTGAGCTTCAATATCCTTTGACATAATTCTTCTTTACTCTCCTGCAGAAAACGAGAAGGAATAAATAGAACTTTGGTTTTTCTTCTCGCGTTTGGGAGGCTTGATTTCTTGAACTCCACGTGCATGTATCCCAGTTGAGGCATAGGAGTTTCCTCTTCATACGAGCTTTCTTATCTGTACTTGTCCTCTTGTTCCTCCTCCGAGAATAATCCATATGGATCTAGGTCCCCATAGAGCTTGGGATTTGCAAGATAATGTGATATGTAGCTCTCCCCATCGGACTCTTGGGACGACATCTTGCTCTAAATCTGCTGCAGGAAGAGCTCAAAACGAAAACAGGAGGTATTGTCGTGATACGAAAGTGCAAACCTTAGGGAGAACATATAATGAATTTTTGCAGGCCCAAAGGAGTATTCCACAAGAAAACGGAGTCCGGGGGGTGCACGGGGGTGGTCGCGCCTAGCAGGCTTGTCGCCTCCCCATGCATCCTTCGGACTACTTTTTATTTTCCTAATTTTTTAAATATTCCAAAACTGAATAAAATTGCTATTGGGAAAGTTTTGGAGTCGGTTTACTTACCGTACCACGTACCTATTCCTTTTCAGAGTCTGAAACGTTCTGGTAAGTCTCCCTAATATGCTCTTCTGGAGTTATGGTATTGATAACATTGGTTTCAACATTAATGGGAGTACCTGAATATAGTGTTTGATTCTTTGCCCGTTTACCACCTTTGGATTTGTGGCTTCTGCGTTGTTGATCTTGATGGCATGGAGCGATATACCTCCTCGACGATGTGTGGTCCTTCCCATTTAGAGAGAAGTTTTCCTGCAAAAAATCTTAACTGAGAATTGTATAGCAAGACATGATCACCTGCATTGAATTCACGCTTTTGTATCCTTTTATCATGCCATATCTTAACTTTTTCTTTAAACAACTTGGCATTTTCATAGGCCTGGGTTCTCCATTCATCAAGTGAGCTAATGTCAAATAACCTCTTCTCACCAGCAAGTCTGAAATCATAGTTGAGCTGTTTCATTGCCCAATAAGCTTTATGCTCTATCTCTAGAGGTAAGTGACATTCTTTACCATAAACCATTTTATACGGAGACATAACCATAGGATTCTTGTAAGCAGTTCTATAAGCCCATAATGCATCGTCAAGTTTCTTAGACCAATTCTTAATAGATCTATTAACCGTCTTTTGCAAGATCAATTTAATTTCTCTATTGCTTAATTCTACTTAACCACTAGACTGGGGATGATAAGGAGATGCAATTCTCTGATTAACATCATACTTAGCAAGCAATTTACGGAAAGCACCATGAATAAAATGTGAACCACCATCAGTCATTTAATATCTTGGGACTCCAAATCTAGGGAAATAACTTCTTTAAGCATCCTAATAGAGGTGTTACGATCATCACTACTAGTTGGAATAGCTTCTACCACTTAGTAACATAATCAACAGCAACTAAAATATGAGTATACCCGTTGGACGTTGGAAAAGGTCCCATATAATCAAAACCCCAAACATCAAATGGTTCAATAACAAGAGAGTAATTCATAGGCATTTCCTGACGTCTACTAATATTGCCAATTCTTTGACATTCATCACATGACAAGACAAACTTACAAGCATCCTTGAAGAGAGTAGGCCAATAAAAACCAAATTGCAATACCTTATGTGCAGTCCTATCTCCAACATGGTGTCCTCCGTAGGCCTCGGCATGACACTTCCGTAGGATCTGTTCCTGTTCATTCTCAGGTACACAATGTCTAATAACACCATCTACTCCTTCTTTATAATGGTGTGGGTCATCGCAGAAGTAATGTCCTAAATCATAGAAAAACGTTTTCTTTTGTTGGTATGTGAAACTAGGCGGTATAAATTTAGCAACAATGTAATTAGCATAATCAGCATTCCAAGGAGCATTATGAGAAGCATTTATGACAGCTAATTGTTCATCAGGAAAGCTATCATCAATAGGTAGTGGGTCATCAAGAACATTCTCTAACCTAGACGAGTTATCTGCTACGAGGTTATCAGCACCCTTTCTATCAACAATATGCAAATCAAATTCTTGTAGCAGAAGAACCCACCTAATAAGTCTAGGTTTAGCATCTTTATTTTCCATGAGATATTTAATAGCAGCATGATCAGTGTGAACAGTTACTTTAGAATCAACAATATAGGGTCTAAACTTATCACAAGCAAACACAACTGCTAAAAATTCCTTTTCAGTGGTAGCATAGTTTCTTTGAGCTCTGTCTAGAGTTTTGTTAGCATAATGAATAACATTTAATTTATTATCAACTCTTTGTCCTAGAACAGCCCCAACGGCATAATCACTAGCATCACACATAATTTCAAAGGGTAAGTTCTAATCAGGTGGTTGAACAACAGGTGCAGAAATCAATACATTCTTGAGAATTTGAAAAGCTTCCACACAATCATCATCAAAAACGAATGGAACATCTTTTTGCAAAAGATTAGTGAGAGGCCTTGAAATCTAAGAGAAATCTTTAATAAATCTCCTATAGAAACCAGCATGACCAAGGAAACTTCTTATGCTGCTGATATCCATAGGACACGACATTTTTTCATTAGCATCAACTTTAGCCTTGTCAACTTCAATACCTCTCCGGAAATTTTATGTCCCAAGACAATGCCTTCATTCACCATAAAGTGGCACTTCTCCCAATTCAAGACAAGATTAGTTTCTTCACATCTCTACAAAACTCGATCAAGGTTGCTCAAATAATCTTCAAAAGAAGTTCCGTAAACGAAAAAATCATCCATGAAAACATCGACAATCCTTTCACAAAAATCGGAGAATATAGCAGTCATGCATGTTTGAAAGGTAGCAGGTGCATTGCATAAACCAAAAGGCATACGTCTATAAGCAAAGGTACCAAAAGGGCAGGTAAAGGTGGTCTTCTCTTGGTCCTCTTTTGACATATGTATTTGAGAGAAACCAGAATAACCATCTAGAAAGCACAAATGCGTGTGTTTGGATAACCTTTCAAGCATTTGATCAATGAAAGGTAGAGGGTAATGATATTTTCTAGTAGCTTTATTCAATTTCCTAAAATCAATTACCATTCTATAATCTGTAACAATTCTTTGCGGAATCAATTCATTTTTATCGTTAGGAACTATGGTAATACCTCCTTTCTTAGGGACACGATGAACGAGACTAACCCATCTACTATCAGGAATAGGATAAATGATACCTGCCTCCAGAAGCTTTAATATTTCATTTCTTACCACTTCCTTCATTTTAGGATTCAATCGTCGTTGGTGATCAACAACTGGTTTAGCATCAGGCTCCATTTTAATTTTGTGCTGACATAGAGTGGGACTAATGCCCTTAAGATCATCAAGAGTATATCCAATAGCAGCATGGTGCTTCTTCAGAGTTTTCAATAATCTCTATTCTTCATGCTCTGAAAGGTTAGCACTAATAATAACAAGATATATCTTATTTAAATAAAGATAAGCATATTTCAAAGTATTTGGTAATTGTTTGAGCTCAAACACGGGATAACCCTTGGGTGAAGGAGGATCCCCAAGTATATCAACAGGCGTGTTGTGTTTCAGAATAGGCTGTGGATCAAAGAAAATCCTTTCTATTTCATTCCTTTCATTCATATGCATGTCATTTTCATGGTCTAGCAAATATTGCTCTAAAGGATCAGTAGGAGGCACAGCAAAAGAGGCAAAACCAATAATTTCATCCTTACTATGCAATTCTTTATCATGGGGCTGTCTACGAAATTTAGAGAAATTAAACTCATGAGACGCATCCCCAAAACTTACGATAACTGTTTCCTTCTCAAAATCTATCCTGGCATTAACGGTATTCAAGAAGGGTCTACCAAATATAATGGGACAAAAATCATCTTGTGGGGAAACAAGAACAAGAAAATGAGTAGGATATTTTATTTTCCCACACAAGACTTCAACATCTCTAATAATCCCAACTGGTGATATAGTGTCTCTATTAGCAAGCTTAATTGTAACATCAATTTCCTCTAACTCAGTTGGTGCAATATCATTCATAATCTCTTTATATAAGGAAAAGGGAATTGCACTCACACTAGCACCCATATCACATAATCCATGATAACAATGATCTCCTATTTTAACAGAAACAGCGAGTGTGCCAACAATGGGTTTATGTTTATCTTTAGCATCATGTTTAGCAATTCTAGCGGCCTCATCACAAAATTGAATAACATGCCCATGAATATTATCAACCAAGAGATCCTTAACCATAGTAATACTAGGTTCAACTTTAATTTTCTCAGGGGGTGTAGGTGTTCTAGCACAGCTCTTACAAACCACGGTTGAAGCTTTAGCATGATCCTTTATTCTAACAGGGAAAGGTGGTTTCTCAATATAAGCAGTTGGAATAACAGGATCAACATTATAAGTAATAGTTTTCTCTTCAACTTTAATAGGTTCAACTATTTTCACTTCAATGGGAGGATGATATTTAAACCACTTCTCCTTGGGGAGATCAACATGAGAAGCAAAAGATTCACAAAAAGAAGCTACTATCTCAGACTCAAGTCCATACTTAGTGCTAAATTCACGAAAAGCATTGGTGTCCATGAAAGATTTAACACAATCGAACTTAAGGTTCATAACTGACTCCTTACCTTCGCCGAGTTCCCAATCTTCAGAGTTGCGTTTAATTCTTTCCAATAAATCCCATTTGAAATCAATATCTTTCGTCATATAGGAACCATCACAAGAAGTATCAAGCATGGATTGATCATTACAAGAAAGCCGAGCATAAAAATTCTGAATAATAATTTCTCTCGAGAGATCATGATTGGGGCATGAATATAACATTGACTTAAGCCTCCCCCAATCTTGAGCGATTCTTTCTCCTTCATGAGGCCAAAAGTTATAAATATAATTCCGATCACGATGAACTAGATGCATAGGATAGAACTTCTAGTGAAATTCCATCTTCAATCGGTTGTAGCTCCATGATCCAATATCATCACATAGCCTATGTCATGTAAATGACTTATCCTTCAAATATAAAGGGAAGACCTTTGAATTAACATGATCCTCGGGCAGACCTTCAAGCTTAAATAATCCACAAACTTCATCCACATAGATTAGATGCAAATCAGAATGTAGTGTTCCATCTCCTACGTAGGGATTAGCCAGCAGTTTCTCTATCATACCCGAAGGAATTTCATAATGAATATTTTCAGTAGGTTCAGTAGGTTGAGGGACAACTCTTTGTGTTTCCGGTCGAGGTGAAGATACCCCTAACAAGCCCCTCAAAGGATTACTTTCCATAGTGACAAGTGACAGTAAATTTCAGCACACTATATAAATTTTTCCTTACGAGGTTCCACTTACCAAAGGCGCTTCACTCCCTGGCAATGGCGCCATAAAAGAGTCTTGATGACCCACAAGTATAGGTGATCTATCGTAGTCCTTTCAATAAGTAAGAGTGTCGAACCCAACAAGGAGCAGAAGGAAATGACAAGTGGTTTCCAGTAAGGTATTCTCTGCAAGCACTGAAATTATCGATAACAGATTGTTTGGTGATATGATTATTTGTAACGAGTAACAAGTAACAAGTGTAACAAAGGTGCAGCAAGGTAGCCCAATCCTTTTTGTAACAAAGGACAAGCCTGGACAAAATCTTATATATATCAAAGCGCTCCTGAGGACACATGGGAATTTCTGTCAAGCTAGTTTTCATCATGCTCATTTGATTCGCGTTCGTTACTTCGATAATTTGATATGTGGGTGGACCGGTGCTTGGGTGCTGCCCTTTTGGAAAAACTTCCCACTTATGATTAACCCCCCTCGCAAGCATCTTCAACTACAGAAGAATAATTAAGGTAAACCTAACCATAGCATGACACATATGGCTCCAAATCAGCCCCTTACGAAGCAACGCATAAACTAGGGTTTAAGCTTCTGTCACTCTAGCAACCCATCATCTAATTATTACTTCCCAATGCCTTCTCCTAGGCCCAAATAATCGTGAAGTGTTATGTAGTCGACGTTCACATAACACCACTAGAGGAGAGACAACATACATCTCATCAAAATATCGAACAAATACCAAATTCACATGATTACTTATAGCAAGACTTATCCCATGTCCTCAGGAACAAACATAACTACTCACAAAGCATGTTCATGTTCAAGATCAGAGGAGTATTAATTATCATTAAGGATCTGAACATATGATCTTCCACCAAGTAAACCAACTAGCATCAACTACAAGGAGTAATCAACACTACTAGCAACCCACAGGTACCAATCTGCGATGTTGAGACAAAGATGGGATACAAGAGATGAACTAGGGTTTGGAGAGGAGATGGTGTTGGTGAAGATGTTGATGGATATTGACGCCCTATCGATGAGAGGATTATTGGTGATGACGATGGCTTCGATTTCCCCCTCCAGGAGGGAAGTTTCCCCGACAAAACAGCCCTGCCAGAGCTCTAGATTGGTTCTGTCCAAGTTCTGCCTCGAGACGGCGGTGCTTTGTCCCGAAAGCTCTCCTATGATTTTTTCCAGGTAAAAACACTTCATATAGGAGAAGATGGGTGTCGAAGGAGCCAGAAGGGCCCCCACAAGCCTGCTAGGCCTGGCCAGGGGGTGGCCACGCGTAGCAGGCTTGTGGCCTGCAGGTGGCCCCCTCTGGTTGATTCTTGTGCCAGTATTTTTATTAAATCCAAACATATTCTCCGTAAATTTTTAGGACTTTTGGAGTTGTGCAGAATAGGTATCTCAGATTTGCTCCTTTTCGAGTCCATAATTCCAGCTATCGGCATTCTCCCTCTTCATGTAATCCTTGAAAAATAAGAGAGAAAAGGCCGCAAAGTGATGTGATATGTTACAGTCTGGATTCATATGACTTAGGATCGGGGTCCCGACATGAACCTATTATGTTTTCATGAATATATATATATGTTCTTGATCCTATATTGCAAGTTTTAGACACCTATTACGATTTATGATCCGCAACCCCCAGGGTGACAATAACTAGGATTCTTTCCGGTGACTACCGTAGTTTGAGGAGTTCATTTATTCACTAAGTGCTAATGCTCTGGTCCGGTTCTCTATTAAAAGGAGGCCTTAATATTCCTTAGTTTCCATTAGGACCCCGTGACCATGAGAGGGTAGGACAAAAGATGGCATGCAAGTTCTTTTCCATAAGCACGTATGACTATATATGGAATACATGCCTACATTACATTGATGAATTGGAGCTAGTTCTGTGTCACCCTATGTTATAATTGTTGCATGATGAATGACATCCATCAAAATTATCCATCACTAATCCATTGCCTACGAGCTTTTCACATATTGATCATTGCTAAGTTACTTCTCCATTGCTACTGTTACAATCACTAGAGAACTGCTATTATTTCTTTTGCTACTGTTACCATTACTTCCATACTAATTTGCTACTCAATACTTTGCTGGAGATATTAAGTCTTTTAGGTGTGGTTGAATTGTCAACTCAGCTGCGAATACATGAGAATATTCGTTGTCTCCCCTTGTGTCAAATCAATAAATTTGGGTTGAATACTATACCCTTGAAAACTTTTGCGATCCCCTATACTTATGGGTTATCAAGACCTTTTTCTGGCGCCGTTGCCAGGAAGCATAGCTCTATTCTCTGAGTCACTTGGGATTTATATCTGTTGATCACTATGAAGAATCTGAAAGATCCGAAAACCAAGATCTATCCCTCTACTACGAGGGGAGGTAAGGAACTTCCATCTAGCTCTGCACTTGATTCACCTTCTGTTATGAGTAAGTTTGCGACACCACCACCACCTGCTAGTAATTTTGATATGTTGCAAGTAATTGATGGTGCCACTTATGCTATGCATGATGCTTATGATGATACTTTGCTTGATAATACTATGCCACTGGGTGAATTTCTTGATGAACAAATAGCTAGAGCCAATGCTGAAAATTATGATACTTCTGAAACTGACGAAATTATTGAAACTGAACACTTCTAGACACCTTCTAGACCTAGATCTTCTAGATATGAATTGCCTGATATTCCCGAGGGTTATATTATGGAAGGAGAGGTAGCTATGGACTTTCTTACTTGTAATGATAGAGATGATCTTAAGATATTACAATGCAAGTGGAAAGAAAAATCTTTGAATGCTAGAATGAAATATGATCCTAAGTTTGCTACTTCACCCATCCTTGTTACTGATAAGGATTATGAATTCTCTGTTGATCCTGAGTTAATTACTTTAGTTGAATCTGATCTTTTCCATGGTTATGAATCTGAAACTATTGTGGCACATCTTACTAAATTGAATGATATAGCCACCCTATTTACCCATGAGGAAAAATATCGTTATTACTATATCCTTAAGTTGTTTCCTTTCTCGTTAAAGGGTGATGCTAAGATATAGTTTAATTCTCTTGCTTCTGGTTGTGTGCGTAGTCCCCGGGATATGATATATTACTTCTCTAAAAAATATTTTGCTCCCCATATGTTGGGGATATAACCCCGTGGTGAGACCCGCCCAGGTGGGGCCGGGTTATACTTGACGGCTCATAAGCTAGACCAAGGCCGATGAGCCTGAAGACATAAGCTTAAGCATATGGCGGTTTACCAGCATGGGCCTGGGCGAGGCCTAGACCAAGAAAGCATGAAGACCCGGGCGGTTAAGCCGCCCGGAGACGGCTTGCCCAGGAAGGCAAGGCAACATACAAATAGAATCGGATACATTGTAAGGGTCGGTTTTAGACTTGTAACCCGTGGTCTTGGCCTCCTATATAAGGGCGAAACCCGGCGAGACTTAGTTAGAAACAAATCGATCGAGAACTAGGTCAAGCAAATTCGCTCCCTTGTAATCGATACGCCAATCAATACAACACAAGCAAGATGTAGGCTTTTACCTCATCTCGAGGGGCCGAACCTGGGTAAACTCGTGTCCTTCGTCCCAACCAACCCCTTTGAGTCCATCACCTTAGCGATGGCCTCGAACATAAGTCCTCGGACATCTGCCATGATAAAACCACGACAGTTGGCGCCCACCGTGGGGCTAGCGCTCAGTGGTGTTGAGTTCTCAAAGGGCTCTCTTCCAGGGATCGTGGGATATGTTGTCGGCAGGATGAACAAGAGTCACGGTGGCCGGCTCTACATCGACGACGCCGGCTGGGGCCCTGAGGATGACTCTGTCGAGTATGGCTTTTGAGTCCCCTTCGGTGGGATCCATGTTTTCATTGGCAAGATCGGTGGATCTACACCCAGGCCGGACGTCTGCACCAACATCGTCGAGCCGGCTCGGCACACGCAACCCGCTCAGCGCATGCAACCCGCCCGTGTTAACCCGGGCAGGAAGCATGTCTTTGTCGGTTTCACTCAAGGTGCGGATCTAGAGGGGTCCATGTCATGGGAAACTCTCGTCTATTCAGAGGGTGAATCTTCGAGCAGAGAGACGGGATCAATCTACCCACTTCACAATGGCAAGCTCGGGGGCTACGACGAGTTTTACCCCGAGTCGGAGTGTCACGAGACGGAGGACTATGGGCCAGCGTTTCATGCGGCCGTCTTCATGGCGGGTTTAGCACCAGGCATGAGCAGTACAACCACTGGGGCAGCCGGGTCAGGGGCTAACCCGCTGCCGGCTCAAGTTCTCTTGGATCTTATGAACGAGCTCACAGCCCTAATGGCAACTGAGGTCACACCAGAGAATCAAGCCGCCCGGAATGCATATATCGCAAGCATAAAGGACCAAATGACTGAAGTCTAGCAAGGGATCAGCATGCTGAAGGCCCAGATGGACACAAAGGCAGAACACCTTAAGGTGAACGCTTTCCGCCTTGAGCTGGAGCAGCAATGCACGGTGGCGGTTCAGCGGATGAGACACCAGTCCTGCCTACCAGAGCAGTTTGAGGTCAGGAATCCTTTTAACACGCCAGGGGCGGGGCGGACCGCAGAAGCACCAAAGAGTCGGCTGGTGGCTCGACAGCAGCGCCCTAACCCGCCCTGACGGAACCAGCCCTCGCCAATGACTTTTCCAACGCTGAAGGGTCACTATTCAAACCCGATGGAGAACATGGTAGCGGCGGCAACCCAGCTCGGTACGATTCCTATCCCGGACGAGGCACCCTTCACAGAAGAGGTGAGGAATGCTATTTGATACCTACAGACGACGATGGCCCAGCAGGAGAAATACACCTACAGCCGTAGTCATACGCACTCAACCCCCGTCCCCAGCCACAGCTTCAACCGGCATTATGAGTCGCCGGCGGTGTCTAGCAGTGACCGACACAGGAACCCACGGTTCTGGATGCTCATGCTCTGGTGGACCAGGCAAGGGCGCGGCGCGAGGAGGCGGCTCTGATGATAACGGCGACTCATCAAGAACCGGCACCTTCTATCTCAGTAAGAGCCGGAGTAACCACCAGGGCAGTGGGAGTGCCGTGCTTGGCGCCAGCTTTACGGAACAAACGTCTGCCAAAGGATTTCAAGGGCCCTCGCAAGGTCCCAAAATATACTGCTGATCTGCCTCCAGAGGCATGGATTGAGAGCTATTTACGCCTGGCAGGATCTAGACTGGCCCCACAGACCAACACTAGTCTTTCCTACACACTTTGTCCTCACTCGTGCGCACCCAGGACCAACTTCCCGGTCGGTCACCCATCCTAGAATCGCTCCAAGCCAAGCACGCTTAACTTTGGAGTTCTTTTTGAGTGGGCTTCCGAAAAAGAAGGAATTCCTTGTTGATATGAGTAGTCTATCATTCCTATTATGCTAGGCTCTCACATACACCCCCCACTCAAAGGAACCGGCGTCCTTGTCGGCCCATCAAGAACGTTCCCTTTTGGCACACGTATGCACATCCAGTCCGGCACATGTGCCATGCTCTGTGCCACGATGGGCCACATAAGCCATGCGCCACATGCCCGTGCCCCTAACCTGCGCATGCCCGTGTAACCGCAAGGGTCGGCTTTGATACCAATTGTAACACCCCGTTACGCCTGGCGGGATCTAGACTGGCCCCACAGCCAACACTAGTCTTTCCCGCGCACTTTGTCCTCACTCGTGCGCACCCGGGACCAACTTCTTGGTCGGTCACCCATCCTAGAATCACTCCAAGCCAAGCACGCTTAAATTTGGAGTTCTTTTTGAGTGGGCTTCCGGAAAAGAAGGAATTCCTTATTGATATGAGTAGTCTATCATTCCTATTAAGCTAGGCTCTCACACATTAATTCCTGGGCCGAGTTAAAGGCGAAGTTCATCAAAAGATTTCAAGGAACGTGCAAGCAGCCCATGACGATTGTGGATTTGGATCAATGCGTGCAGCAAGAGAATGAGTCGGCTCACCATTGGGTCCGACGGTTCTCAACCATCATCCACTCGTCTGAACAGATTACGGCAGCTCAAGCAGTTTTGATTCTGGAGAAGAACTGCCACTTTACGCCTCTGAAGCAGAAGCTTGGCCGGCTCAAGAGCTCATGTCTAGACATGGGGGAGCTCATGGCGGCTCTCACGAAGTAGGGTGACACAATACGAAGGATCCAGGCTCTGACAAGGAGAAGCCTGGTCAGGGCAAGAAGAGTAACAATGGTAAGGGTCCAGCAAGCAATGGCAACCAAGGCAAGAGGAAGAATCTGGATGGCGGGTCAGAATTGGTGGCCAATGCCAGCACCAGGAACAATCGTGCTAAGGGCAATGGGAACTTCATACAACCCTTTAATAAGGGTAAAGCTCCCTTTAACTTGGAGGAGATGCTCAATAAACCCTGCCCAAAGCACAGCCGGCCCGATAAGGTGGCAAATCACTCATGGAGGAACTGCCACATTATGCACAAGTTCAGGGATTATAGTGTGCGGCAGCATAACAACAATGGCGGAGGCCCGCCAGGCGGCTCAGGGCTAGGCGGGTCAGGTGCCGGCTTGGGGTCTGGCGGTTCAGGATCCAGCTACCAGGGCCAGGGCAGCCAAGGATGGCATCATCAGCAAACCAATGGCAATAATCAACAGCAAAATAACCAGTCTGGGTATTAGAGTAATCCTAAGCAACTCAGCTCAGGTCAGTATCATGTTTTTACAACCAGCCTTAATAGGCACGACCAGAAGTGTCGCAAGCGAGTGGTCAATGCTGTCACATCGATTCTCCCGCGGTACTTGAAGTGGTCAGAGTATGACATAACCTGGAGCAAAGAGGATCACCCGCCGTCCGCGTGTTGATGACCCAGGACGACTGGCGTTGGTGGTTGCCCCCCAACTTGGAGGATATGTGTTGAGCAAAGTGCTTATGGATGGTGGCAGCAACATCAATATTCTATACTACGAAACTTTCCGCCGGATGAAGTTGTTTGACAAGGATCTTAAGCCTTCCTCCATAGTTTTTCATGGTGTGGTGCCTGGCAAGTCAGCTTATCCAGTGGGACGGATTTCTTTGGAAGTCGCCTTCGGTGATGAATACAACTAAAGGGTAGAGACCTTGTCTTTTGAGGTGGTCAAGATCAAAAGTCCATATCATCCCCTGTTTGGACGTCCGCCTTACGCCAAGTTCATGGCTAGGCCTTGTTATGTGTACTTGCAGCTCAAGATGCCAGGCCTAAAAGGAACGATTACAGTGCATGGTGATCGAGAGACGGCTATTGAGTGGGAGGAAGGAGATGCAGCTTATGCAGAGTCAAGTTGCACAGTAGCTAAGCTCAAGTTCTATAAGGAAAATGTTGACCCGGAGGATATGACTCCGCTCAAAAATCCCACCACGGAATTTGAGCCGCCCCTCAAGTTCTTGGCGGATGACACCAAGCTAGTGAATTTTAATCCGGGTGACTCATCGCAGCAGTTTACTATTGGGGTCAATATGGATCCCAAATAGGAAAGTGCGATCATCGAATTCATCTGTGAGAATCGGGACATCTTTGCAGGGAAGCCTTCTGACATGTCGGGTGTACCGAGAGAGTTCACTAAGCACCACCTTAATGTGGATCCTAAATTTAAGCCGGCCAAACAGTTTCTATGGCGGTTCAATGAAGAGAGGCGCAAGGCCATTGGGGAAGAGGTGCCTGGCTCCTGGCGGCGGGTTTCATCGTTGAAGTATTTCACCCAGAGTGGCTTGCTAACCCGGTGCTAGTGCTAAAGAAGAATGGCATGTGGCGTATGTGTGTGGATTACATGGATCTTAATAAGGCCTGCCCGGCTGACCCGTTTGCTCTCCCCTGTATCGACCAGATCATTGATGCAACGGTGGTTGTGAGAGCTTATGTTTCCTGGATGCTTATTCTGGCTATCATCAGATCAAGATGGCAGTCAAGGACCAAGAGAAGACGACTTTCATCACACCTTTTGGTGCCTTCTGCTATGTGTCTATGCCTTTCGGGCTCAAGAGTGCCCAGGCGACTTACCAGCGTTGTGTGCAGAACTGTCTTTACAACCAAATTGGATGCAACGTTCATGCATATGTGGATGACATTGTGATTAAATCCAGGAAGAAGGAGACTTTGCTTGATGACCTGAAGGAGACCTTTGACAACTTATGAGCCTACAAGATGATGCTTAACCCGGCTAAGTGTGTTTTCGGTGTTCCCATGGGAAAGATCTTGGGATTGCTAGTCTCTGAGTGTGGCATTGAGGCTAATCCAGATAAGATCAAGGCTATCACTTCCCTGTCTGAGCCGGCGTGCATCAATGATGTTTAGCGCGTGGCGGGACGGATTGTTGCGTTAAGCCGGTCTATAAGCCGCCTTGGTGAGAAGGCCATCCCGTTGTATCAGATGATGAAGAAGACAGATAACTTTGTCTGGAGTACTACGGTGGTTGAAGCGTTTGAGGCCCTCAAGAGGCAGCTCACAGAGCCGTCAGTCTTAGCGGCTCTGGCCAAGAAGGAACCTTTGCTTTTATATGTGGCGGCTAACAACAGGGCAGTCAGTGCCGCGATCATTGTTCAGCGTAAGAAGGCAGGAAAGGAATATCCGGTTCAAAGGTCGGTTTATTATATCAGTGAAGTCCTGACAGAGTCCAAGCATAGGTATCCACATTGGCAGAAGCTGGTATATGTGGTGTTCATGGCCAATCGTAAGCTGAAGCATTACTTCCTAGGGCACCAGATCATAGTGGTTAGCTTTGCCCCGCTAGGAGATATAATTCAAAACAGAGAGGCCACCGGCAGAATTGCTAAGTGGGCATTGGAGCTTGGACCTCCTAATTTGAAATACGTGCCCCGCATGGCGGTCAAGTCTCAAGGCTTGGTGGATTTCATAAATGACTGGACAGAGAGTCAGGTGCCCGAGGAAAAGCCGGATAACACATACTGGACAATCCACTTTGATGGATCCAGGCAGCTGGAAGGATCAGGAGGAGGAGTTGTTTTAACTTCCCCCAAATGTGACAAGTTCTGTTATGTGTTAAGGTTGATGTTTCCTTGTACTAATAATGCAGCTGAGTATGAAGCTCTGCTTCATGGCCTTCAGGTGGCTAAGGAGATGAACCTAAGCCGGGTTAGGTGTCTCGGCGACTCAGACCTTGTGGCCTAGCAAGTTTCAGGCACATGGGATTCCAAGGACCCACGGATGGCGGCTTACCGTTAGGTGGTGGATGTGATCGCTGGTCATTTCAAGGGTTATCAGGTGGATCATATTGATCATCGCAGGCACGAGGCGGCTGACGCCCTGTCAAGGCTGGGTTTTTAGCGTAAGCCAGTACCGCCTAACATTTTCTTAGATGTATTAGATCACTCGTCGGTTAAGTTACCTTCAGAGGAAGACCTGGCTGTACCTAACCCGGAGGGACAGCTGGTGGCGGCTCTACATGCTATTCCTGACTAGACCGTGCCTTACTTGGCGTACTTGACTCACGACGACTTACCTGATGATGAAAATCTAGCTAGACAGATCACCAGGCGGTCTATGTCTATGACCATAATCAATGGTGAATTACATAAGTGCAACGTCATTGGCACCTTCCAATGTTGTGTTTCACCTGAAGAGGGCAAGGAAATCTTGAATGAAATTCATGCTGGCGATTGTGGTCATCATGCCGGCTCAAAATCTCTGGTGGCCAAGGCTTTTTGACATGGTTTCTTCTAGCTGACAACTCATAAAGATGTAGAGGATTTGGTTCACAAGTGCGATGGATGTCAGAAGTTCGGTCGGCGTACTCACGTCCCGGCTCAAGAGTTGCGCATGATTCCAATTACTTGGCCATTTGCAGTCTGGGGGCTTGATATGGTCGGGCCTTTCAAAAGATCCAAGGACAAGAACACCCACCTCTTGGTGGCGGTGGACAAATTTACCAAGTGGGTAGAAGTTGAGCTGGTCAGCAAGTCTGATGCGGTTACGGCAGTTCAATTTATTAAGAAGTTGATCTATTGCTTCGGTTATCCTCACAGTATCATCACAGACAATGGCACCAACTTATCCAAGGGGGCTATGCAAGTGTTCTATGAAAATGAGCACATCCGACTTGATGTTTCTGCAATGGCTCATCCACAATCAATTGGTCAAGCAGAACGTGCTAATCAGGAAATCTTGAGAGGTATCAAACCCCGGTTATGGTTCCTTTGCAACGCACGCCGGGATGTTCGGTAGAGGAGTTGCCGTCCGTCTTATGGAGCATCAGAACCACTCCCAACAGATCAACATGTTATACACCTTTTTTCATGGTGTATGGCGCAGAAGCCGTATTACCAAGCGATATCTGCCATGACTTGCCATGAGTGGCGGCTTACGTTGAGGAGGATAACGAAACAGCACGTTAAGACGTGTTGGATGCCTTGGAGGAAGAACGTGATCTCGCGGCGGCTCGATCGGCGATCTATCAGCAAGAGCTGTGTCGCTACCATAGCCGCAAGCTTAAGACCCGGACATTTCAAGAAGGCGATTTAGTGTTGCGATTGATTCAAGATCAGACGGAGGCACACAAGTTGTCCCCTCCATGGTAAGGGCCTTTCATGGTCATCAAGAATCTCAACAACGGGTCATATTACCTCATTGACGTCTGGGACGACTCAAATACTTCTAGGCAGGGGACCCGCCGGTCGTGGAACATAGCTCATCTGTGGCCTTACTACACATGAGTCGTGGAGACTCGACATTGTACACCATCATTGCACATATAATATATATATATATATATGTGAATAAAGTTGGCATCCCTGCAAGCCGGGGCCTCTGTCGTTCCTCATATCTCAGTTGTGCAACAAAGGTCATCTAGGGGGATTCCAACCCGTTGGGTTTAGCTTATCTTACCCTATCGGTCGGCTCTCAAGCCAAACAGTTGATTTTGTCAACAAAGGTTGTCTAGGGGGCTTCCAATCCGCTGGGTTTAGCTTATCTCACCCTATTGATCGGCTCTCAAGCCAAACAGTTGATTTCATCAACAAAGGTCATCTAGGGGGCTTCCAACCCGCTGGGTTTAGCTTATCTCACCCTATCGATCGGCTCTCAAGCCAAACAGTTGATTTCATCAACAAAGGTCATTTGGGGGCTTCCAACCCACTGGGTTTAGCTTACATACCCTCTTGATTGACGACAGAGTAGAAGCCTCATCGGAGCAAGGAGACTTTGGAGCGACGACGTCGGGAGGAAGAAGAAGAAGTGCAAGTGCGGGAAGATATGAAGACCTCCCTTCGTGGTCCTATTTAACAGCCAAAAGGTGGAAACGGGCACGAGAATCGAGGCGACAGAAGTTGATTGACCAAGACGGACGCCTGGATTTTTGGGCCATCGGTTTAATGATGAAAGATCCGTTGTGGTCGTCACGGAATCTTTTTGGCATATCCAATATGACGTCAAGACGGGTTACATTTTCTTACTTTGAGGTGTTGAAGGAAGAGACTCGCCGCCAAGTAAAATGGACAATTGACATTAGCAAGCTCAAATCAACCTGGGGCCTAATTGTCGGCACCCCGATCCTTAGTCATGTGAATCCAGGCTGTAACATATCACATCACTTTGTGGCCTCACGCACGGTAAGCTCCACGGCTATAGCCTTACCTTAGCCGGGACCGTTTGTGTCTTTTGGCTCACGTATGTGAACATGTCGTTGGAAATCAAACGACAAAGAACCCGGGCTGACATGACTAGTCATAGAACCCAAGTAGTACATCCGTACGGAAACAGGCATACGTAACCCAGCAATGCAGGTGTCGATCTCAAGCGTGTGTAGACGAGTCATAGCAAGCTACAAGGACTCTGTTACGCCATGTGACATAAATGCCAACACTTCACATAGACGTGTCGTAGCAGGCTACAGGGACTCCATTACACTGCGAGACATTTCCCCGAAGGGACAGACACAACAGCAAAGAAGGATACATGCCGGTCAACCAATGTGCCGGAGCAATAGCAAGCTACCAAGGCTTGATGGAAGCACAAAGGGGCAGTTTCCCGTAAAGAGTACTACTAAAAGCACATGACTAGGTGTCGGATCCCATACATACCGTTGCACGTCACACGTACGCACCACATGCCTGATATGCATAGATACAACTATGGCATCACAACATAACCATACACTAATACAACTTTTATTTAAGAGAATCGGAAGAGTCTTGCATAATATGTTCTTACAGGAAGGGGTCACATGACCCAACACTCAAGTCATACAAACATATTCATACAAACCAGCGGAAACTTAAAGCTGTCTGGGTATAGACAGTGAAAGATAAAAGGGGCACATGGCCTGACTAAACACACAGTCCACCACATGAGCAAGATCGCAACTGGGACACCTGCTACTCAGCGTCATCGACGTCTAGAAAGAAACCACCTGAGGGTTCCTGGGTTTCATTTACAACATTTATTAAGCAAACATGAGTACAAATGTACTCAGCAAGTCTTTAAATCAGACCTAATCTATTTATGCTCATGTATCAACAAATGAGGATGGTGGAGTTTATGCAGCAAGCCAGCTTTGACTCGTGGCTAACCTACACTAATCAATTTTAACTCTTTGTTAACATTTTAGTTATCGCACATGAGTCCACTAACTCCACAACAATACCCCACCACGGATTCACTTCCGTCTCCTACGAGAGTGTCATCCAAGGTACTCACACTTGTCTTGATATTTTTATGAGTATCCATTTGATTATCTATGAACAGTATAAGATCTCCAAGTAGTCCATATCCGAGGACGCGGCTATTCGAATAGTTTCAAAACCCTGCAGGGGTGTAGTTCTTCACACACGCTCTCGCCACTTATCGTTTTGTGCTCATAAAATCATGCACCTCGACAACCTTCAAGCGGAAGCCCAGCGAGGGAGTCGGCCACTTCCGTCAATCACATAAGACCTCTAGTCCAGGCTATCGCCTATTTGAGACTGAAACCGCACGGAAGTCCGGCCGAAGTTTCCACTACGGCCCCAAACGATGTGCGCGGGGTTCCCAAGCCCACCATTCGGGTGACCCTTGGTACACCGTGCCACTGCCTACCACGTCATAACCCACCCCTAGGGTCAGCGCTACGCACGGCCTCCAGCATGCTATAAACACCAGAAACTACTTCCAATACCTGGACCAAGGACTAAGCGAATGATAAGTCGAGAGGGTCAGTTAAGTATCCCAACGTGTGGTAGTATCTAGTCTTGGATCACAAACACGGAACTCAGTTCCTAAGAACGGTCCCGATGAGACAACCCGCTATGTACTCCTACATAGCCTCTCATCACTACCTTTTACCAAATCGAGTTCATCTTGATCATATCACATTAGTACAACATTGTTTCACTCCAGTTCATCGCCCAGATGAAACAGACCTGACAATACTCTAAGCATAGCAAGCAAAGCAGACAGGGTAAGCTAAGCACATCACGGCACAAGCATCTACCAGGTATGCTAGGTTGCAAGGTTTAGCTATTAACTATGACAAGGTCAGGTCATGCAGAAGAATAGGTTCATCTACCGTGTATGACTGACATGTGATCAATGTCCTAATGCATTAAACAAGAGCAGGAGCGAGAGAGTGGAATATTATCAGAATGATCAACGAGAGTTGCTTGCCTTGCTGGAAGCGGAGGGGTTCTCTCCTTCGTCGGGATACTCAGGGGTATCCTCCGAAGTAGGGCCTACCGCAATGCAGATAAACAATACTCAATACACGCAAGTGCAACAATATGATGCATGATCATGGCATGGTAGCATGTATGGATGAGCTAATGCAGCTAGTGACCAAGTTAATTTGAAATGGGTTTGAATATAGTTTCAAAGTTGTTCTTTATTTCAAATTCCATATATTATCCTATTAGTAAATGTCAATGTTTACCTATATAGGTTGCTCTAACATGCATGATAATAGCACCATTGGATTCGTTGGATTTTTCTGATCAATTTTCATATATAAATTATTTTTATCTGATTTACAGATTAATTTATTTGAATTTTCAAGGTTTTAAACAATTTTTGGAATTTATTTAAAACAGATAAATGTTTTATTAGGTCAGGCTGACATCATGGTGACGTCAGCAGGTCAGAGGCGCCAGCCCAGGTCAAACGTGAGGGCTGGGCCCCACCTGTCACTGACTCATTAACTAACCGTTTTTATTTACTAACTCTAATTACTATTAACAGGGCCTGGGCCCACACGTCAGTGGCTCAGGCGTTAATTAACCCCTGATTAGCCCACCTGACAGAAGGACCCCACCGGCCTGTGGCTTAGGCGACGGGCCCATCGCCGGCGACCTTTGGTCGCGGCGGCGGCTGCGCTGCAGGCCACGGGGGCGGCGACTAAGGGCACTAGGGAGAAGACCCTGCTCGCTGGCACCCAGGGGAGCTAATAGGGGTCGCGGGGGTCGCCGGAGCTCGCGGCTATGACGCCTGAGGCGGTATCCCGAGCTCGACCGAGCGAGGCAGCGGCCCTAGGGCCTGCGAGAAGGGGCGCCGGAGGTTGGGGCGGCACCTACGTGCCCGCGCAAGCACGCCAGAGTGCTCAGCTGAGCACTGTGGGTGCTCTGGCCATGGTGGCCATTTCTGCTAGTGGCGAGGAGCTTCGGGCGCGACGAAAAAGCGGCAGCTACGATGGCTAGACAGCAAGAAGGAGGGGGGAATGGACGGAGGGGCTCACAGCGCTTCCGGTCGACGGCTCGATGGGCTCGGGGGCATGCCAGGGCGGCGAATCAACAACGGCAACGACTTCAGTCCCAACGGGGAAGGGAGAACAGAGGAGAAAGGGGAAGCAAGAGAGAGAGCGACAGCAGGGAGAGGGGGAAGGAGAAGAGGCCACGACGGCGGAAGGGGCGCTGGCGCTCCTGGACGGCGCCACGGCAGCCTGGCAGGCAGGAGATGGCCACGACGCGTGCCGGCGTGCCCCTACCACACGCCCCGATACTCCTAGCGAGAGGATGGGGGTGACTGGCAGCTGGGCCGGCTGGGCCAGCTCCTTCCTGGGCTTCTCCCTTTTTTTCCCAGTTTTCTGTCTGTTTTCTATTTCCGACCTTTGTTTTAATTCTTTGCAGGTACAAATGACTTTATAAAATATCCCAATTATTTAATATAATGAAGTTTGAATATTTCAAACTTATCTAAAAAGTTTTAGGATATTTTGAAAACAAAAATAATGATAATGCTTTATTTGATGTTTTCAGGGGCTTTAACAATTATTTTTAAATTACTTTAAACATTCAAATATTTAAAATGGTCCCTATTATAATCATGCCCATATTTATCAGACATAGGGAATATTTTTAAAGAGCATTTTGGGTTTGTTGAATTTTCACCAAATATGAGTTGTTTTGATTTAATGTGAGCTTGGGGTTTCCTTTTCTCCCCATTTCATGTTGATGCAAGAATGAAACATGATGCAAGCACATGCTATCCTATGACACCAATCTAGGGATGTGACAACTCACCCCCACTCAAAAGAATCTCGTCCCGAGATTTTGAAGTCGTCGGGAAGAGCGCGGGGTACCTTAGTCGAAGACGATCTTCTCGTTCCCATGTGGCCTCCTTCTCGGAATGATGTGACCACTGAACCTTGAGAAACTTGATGTTCCGACGCCGGTGGTACGCTCAGCTTGATCAAGAATACGAACAGGGTATTCTCGATATGTAAGGTTATCTTGGAGATCAAGTGCTTCGTGGTCCACATCACGGACGGGGTCCGAAAAGCAACGCCTGAGTTGCGAGACGTGGAAGACATCATGAACCTTGGAAAGATGCGGCGGAAGTTCCAATTGGTAGGCAACCTCCCCTCGTTTGGCAAGAATGCGAAAGGGTCCAATGTAACGAGGAGCCAATTTCCCCTTGATACAGAATCGATGGGTACCCTTCAGAGGTGTAACCCAAAGGTAAGCCTTCTCGTCAACTTCATAGGTCACAACCTTATGATGGCGATCATAGTGTCTCTTTTGACGAGATTGGGCTGTTTTCAACTTTTCACGAATAATGCGAACTTGCTCTTCTGCATCCTGGATCATATCCAGGCCAAAGAGTTACCTCTCTCCGGTTTCTGACCAGTTAAGAGGTGTTCGACACCTTCATCCATAGACAACTTCAAAAGGGGCTCTGCCCAAGCTTGACTGATAACTATTGTTATATGCAAACTCGGCAAATGGAAGACATTTATCCCAATTCATACTGAAAGATATAACACAAGCTCGGAGCATGTCTTCGAGGATTTGATTGACTCGCTCAACTTGACCACTTGATTGCGGGTGGAAAGCAGTGCTAAAAGATAGATGAGTCCCCATGGCGGTTTGAAAACTTTCCCAAAATCGAGAAGTAAAAATTCTTCCATGGTATGAGTTAATCTCCAAAGGAACACCATGAAGAGAAACTATTCGAGAAACATACAACTCCGCTAGCTGGCTAGCAGTTATGCTCTCCCGAACAGGAAGAAAATGAGCCACTTTCGAAAGACGATCAATGACCACAAAGATAGCATTATTCCCTCTCTTGGTCCTGGGAAACCCGGTAATGAAATCCATACCGACCTTATCCCATTTCCATTCAGGAATAGCTAGAGGTTGAAGGGTGCTAGTAGGCCTTTGATGTTCTGCTTTCACACGATGACAAATGTCGCAGTTAGCGACGAACTGGGCAATTTCTCTCTTCATCCTAGTCCACCAGAACCTCTGGCGTAGGTCCTGATACATCTTAGTGCTACCAGGATGAATTGTGAGAGGAGAATCATGAGCCTCCTTAAGAATCAGCTGTCTTAACCGTCTACTCTTATTAACCACCAGCCTGTTCTGAAAGAACACAACACCCTGAGCATCTTTGGAGAAATCTTTAGCCTTTCCGCTAGCAATATTCTCCTTGATCCGGGATATACCCTTGTCATACCTCTGGACAGCTACTATTTGATCCTTAAGAGTAGGTTTCACCACCAAGTTGGATAGGAATCCTTGAGGAACAATGTGGAGGTTCAACTTCCGAAATTCCTCATGGAGAAGTGGTTGACCTTGTTGTAACATCAGGTTGTTACAATAAGACTTACAACTTAGTGCATCATCCATGACATTGGCTTTCCCCGGGGTGTAAGTTATCCCTAAGTCATAATCTGTAATCAACTCTACCCGCCGTCTTTGCCTGAGATTCAAATCCGGCTGGGTGAAGATATATTTCAGACTTTGGTGATCAGTGTAAATTTCGCAACGATTACCCAGAAGGTAATGTCGCCATGTTTTCAGTGCATGGACCACAGCTGCAAGCTCAAGATCATGTGTTGGATAATTATCCTCATGTGGATGCAACTATCGAGATGCGTATGCAATCACATGACGATCTTGCATGAGAATGCAACCTAATCCTTGTCGCGAGGCGTCGCAGTAGATAATAAAGTCCTTAGAGAAATCTGGTGGCACCAGAACGGGAGCAGAGGTCAGTCGTCTTTTCAACTCCTGAAAACTGTGCTCGCATTATGGAGTCCACTTGAACTTTTTATCTTTCTTGAGGAGTTCAGTCACAGGTTTCGCAACCTTTGCAGAAGTTCTCGACAAAGCAGCAACAATAGCTCGCTAAGCCAAGGAAACTCCGTACTTGCTTAACCGATTCAGGTTGAGTCCAATCAAGGATGGCCTAAACTCTCTCAGGATTGACAACAATTCCTTTACCAGAGATTACGTGGCCTAGGTAGGTCACTTCTGGCAACCAAAATTCACACTTGGAGAATTAGGCGTATAGTCAATGCTCTCGAAGTTTCATCAATACCAGCCTTAGATGCTCGGCATGTTCCTGTTCATTCTTCGAGTAGATGAGTATATCATCGAGGTAAACCACAACGAATTTATCTAGATACTCCATGAAGATTGAATTCATCAAGCGAGAGAAAGTGGCTGGAGCATTGGTTAAACCGAAGGACATGATGGTGTACTCGTATTGGCCATAACGAGTAACAAAAGCCGTTTTTGGAATGTCCCCGTTTCTAATTCTGATTTGATGGTATCCCAATCTCAAATCCATTTTGGAAAAGACAAAGGAACCAGCGAGTTGATCATACAAATCTTTGATCCTGGGAAGCAGATACTTGTTCTTTATGGTGACCAGATTCACTGGTTGATAATCCACAACCATCCGATCCGATCCATCCTTCTTCTTAACGAAGAGGATGGGACAAGCCTAAGGAGAAGAACTAGGACGGATGAAACCTTTCTTCAAAGCCTCATCGAGTTGAATTTTAAGCTCGGCTAGTTCTAAGGGTGCCATCTTATAGGGTCTTCTGGCTATTGGGACAGTCCCTGGAATGAGTTCTATCACAAACTCAACATCTCTGACAGGTGGAATTCCTGGCAGTTCTTCTGGAAAGACGTCCGGAAAGTCTCGAACTACCGGAACATCTTCTAACTTTGGAAGAGGGCTAGCATTGAGTGAATAGAGTTGGCGCTTGGCTGTTCAAGTGGAGACATTAACTATCTCACTCGAGGGATGTGTAAGTTGAACATTCCTAGTATGAGTATCAATCTTAGCATAATGGGCTTTCATCCAGTCCATACCTAAGATGGTATTGATGTCCGAAGACCTGAGGGATATCAAGGATGCTAGGAATACTAGCCTATTCACCAAGATCTCATTGTCATGTCTTACTCTAGAAGTTTGCCATTTTGAACTAGGAGTCTGAACTACTAGAGGAGTTGGCATATCACAAAAAGACATGTTATGCAACTATGCATAACTTTCTGAGATGAAAGAATGAGATGTCCCAGTATCAAAAAGAACAGTTGTTAGATGGCTATTGACAAGGAGCATATGTAGAATGACATCAGGGTCCTCAAGGGCTTCTTCAGCAGACACGTAGTTCACTCGACCACGTGCAGGAACTGGCTTCACGAAGAAGGCTTTTCCCTGCTTTCCACGTCCATCCGGCTTGACGTTGTTCTGAGGACACGCACGGGAATAGTGTCTTGGTTCCCCACACTTGTAGCAAACCACGGTGGCACAGTGAGCTGCATTGGCAGGCGGACCTCCAAAGGGTCTGGCTGGAGGGCTGGGCTGACCTGGGCGAGGCGCCTAAAAGGATGGCCTCACGGTATACCTCGGCGGCAGAGCTGCATTAGGCACCCACACCCGGCGTTTGTTGGAGCCAGAGCCAAATGCGGAGCTGAAGTCTCGGTTGTGCTTCCTGGTTGCCTCATAATCAGTCTGTCCAGTCTCGGCATTGATAGCCTTGTTGACGAGAGCCTGGAAAGTTGTGCACTCATGTAGGCGCAAATCTCGGCAAAGCTCTGGAATAAGTCCCTTGCGGAACCTAGCCTGCTTTTTGGCATCAGTTGAAACCTCCTCTGGAGCATAACGAGCAAGGTTGCCAAACTCACGGCTATATGCATCTACTGTCAGTCTGCCTTGGCTGAAAGCACAAAATTCCTCTCTCTTATGATCCATCAGCCCTTCCAGGATGTGATGGGTACGGAATGCCTCACTGAAATCTGCCCAGGTTGGTGCGGGGCCTGTAGGTCGCATAGCTTCATAGTTCTCCCACCACAGGTTGGCGGGTCCTTCTAGAAAGTAGGCAGTGAAGGTCACCTTGTTGGCCTCTGAAACATTGGAAGCCCAGATCTTGCGGGACATGCTAGTCAGCCAGTCATCCGCATCGAGCGGGTCGACCGAATGATGAAATTTTGGTGGGCACAGCTTGACAAAGACGTTGAGAGACACACCATCAACATGATCATTGTGGGGAGCGCGCGCGGTGTTCTGCTCAATTCTTTACAGTAGCCTGTTGGTCTCCCTTTTATTCCGTTCAGCTTCTAGCATCACTTCTGCCAGAGAAGGCGCATGTGGCAGGCTCTCTTGCCTTGGTTGGCTTCCCTCGCCCTGCTCGAGGGTAGTCACGGGGTTATTCCTAGTTGCTGCCACCATCCTAGGAAACAAATCCACAACTTAGACATCAAGGACATCAAGTCTAAGGAGGAAGATAAGGAATGTACTAGACAACATGGCATGCAGGGGTAAAACCCAATTAACATGGTAACAACAACTGCCATATAACACCATGATTCATACACACCATGACATAGTTCAGTACAAGCCAAAGTTGGAATACAACCTACAGAGAGATGACACAACTCATCGGAGGCATTACAAGCTTCCTATACATTATCTATCTACACCTCTAGAACTCAACTCTCAACCTCGTCATATCCCACAAGACACACAGGACTGTGGCGATACGACTACTACCATACTCGTACTAACATCCACGCACTCAGGCATCGCCATAGAATGCCTCATACAGGTTACCCCCATGACCCGGGAGCTGAACCTAAGGATCTGGAAACACTCTAGCTTGTGATCCCTGGAAATCATAAGGACACGGATGTGGCCTTGGTCCCCTTGCTCGTGGCAACAGCGGTTCTCGAAGAGGTGTGATGCCTCCAACATCGGGCCAGTCTACGCGTGCTGGCAGATGAGTCTGCGATGGGTTCAACATCTCCAAATCTCGATAGCCTGTCTGCACGACAGGTGCTAACTGCATCAAGGCTGTCCAAAGACGCACACGTGTAGCATAAAGCTCCATGCGAAGAGCACGTGCATCTCAATCCCTGTTCTCCAACATCTGAGAAGTCACCTGTAGCCTAGGGTCCTCATGGGAATGATCATAATAGGTTGCGCTAAGATAGCTATCCTCTCCTCCCTGAGAAGCAGGAACATAGCAGAACTCGGTGTTCTGAAGCAGACCATGATGGAACCTCATGATAGTCAACATGGTGTAAGCAGCCTCCTAAACTGCCATATCTATGGTGACACCTAATCCATAGGTCTAGTGAAGCGGCTCTGTAGCTCCAGGATAGGATGGATATGTCCTAACTATACACAAGAACTGACTCTGGTTGAAGTCCTGATACTACTACTCCACTATGTACTCCGGGTACCAGTGATATCCAGCCTCCATCATGACTCTAACCAACATGGTCGTATGACCCGGTACATCGATGCACCTGGTCAGACGGACCACCTGACGGGAAGGACAAGGGGGCATGTGAAACAGAGAATGATGCAAAGACATTAGAGATTCTAGTAGAAATCGGACAGCATAACGGCTGTAATTGCTCAAAAAGGATTTTGAGACAACTGCAAAAGATTGGAAATGCATAACCACTCGACTATCTAGACTCAAATCTCTTCTCCATATGTTTGTCACACCAACAATACATCAAGTACCGACATACACTTGCAATCAAGCTAACTAGTGGTCCATGGTTGGTAACTCGTCATCCTAAGCATTAGAGAAGAAGCCTAGTTCTTATCCCCGTAGAATAGATGAGAATGACTCAGCATAGAATAACTTGGGAAGAGGAGTAAAAGAGCCTTACGTTCCCTTCCACAATCAATTCCCCTACTTTCTATGGTGTTTCTAGACTCAAATTCGACCGGTTTGGCTTGGTAGTCCTACAGTCAGTCAGGCTTTGATACCAACGCTGTCGGCACCCCGATCCTTAGTCATGTGAATCCAGGCTGTAACATATCACATCACTTTGTGGCCTCACGCACGGTAAGCTCCACGGCTATAGCCTTACCTTAGCCGGGACCGTTTGTGTCTTTTGGCTCACGTATGTGAACATGTCGCTGGAAATCAAACGACAAAGAACCCGGGCTGACATGACTAGTCATAGAACCCAAGTAGTACATCCGTACGGAAACAGGCATACGTAACCCAACAATGCAGGTGTCGATCTCAAGCGTGTGTAAACGAGTCATAGCAAGCTACAAGGACTCCATTATGCCATGTGACATAAATGCCAACACTGCACGTAGACGAGTCGTAGCAGGCTACAGGGACTCCATTACATTGCGAGACATTTCCCCGAAGGGACAGACACAACAGCAAAGAAGGATACATGCCGGTCAACCAATGTGTCTGAAGCAGTAGCAAGCTACCAAGGCTTGATGGAAGCACAAAGGGGCAGTTTCCCGTAAAGAGTACTACTAAAAGCACATGACTAGGTGTCGGATCCCATACATACCGTTGCACGTCACACGTACGCACCACATGCCTGATATGCATAGATACAACTATGGCATCACAACATAACCATACACTAATACAACTTTTATTTAAGAGAATCGGAAGAGTCTTGCATAATATGTTCTTACAGGAAGGGGTCACATGACCCAACACTCAAGTCATACAAACATATTCATACAAACCAGCGGAAACTTAAAGTTGTCTGGGTATAGACACTAAAAGATAAAAGGGGCACACGGCCTGACTAAACACACAGTCCACCACATGGACAAGATCGCAGCTGGGACACCTGCTACTCGGCATCATTGACGTCTAGAAAGAAACCACCTGAGGGTTCCTGGGTTTCGTCTGCAACATTTATTAAGCAAACATGAGTACAAATATACTCAGCAAGTCTTTAAAGCAGACCTAATCTATTTATGCTCATGTATCAACAAGGGAGGATGGTGGAGTTTATGTAGCAAGCCAGCTTTGACTCGTGGCTAACCTACACTAATCAATTTTAACTCTTTGTTAACATTTTAGTTATCGCACATGAGTCCACTAACTCCACAACAATACCCCACCATGGATTCATTTCCATCTCCTACGAGAGTACCATCCACGGTACTCACACTTGTCTTGATATTTTTCTGAATATCCATTTGATTATCTGTGAACAGTATAAGATCTCCAAGTAGTCCATATCCGAGGACGCGGCTATTCGAATAGTTTCAAAACCCTGCAGGGGTGTACTTCTTCACACACGCTCTCGCCACTTACCGTTGTGTGCTCATAAAATCATGCACCTCGGCAACTTTCAAGCGGAAGCCCAGCGAGGGAGTCGGCCACGACCGTCAATCACATAAGACCTCTAGTCCAGGCTATCGCCTATTTGAGACTGAACCCGCACGGAAGTCCGGCCGAATTTTCCGCTACGACCCCAAACGATGTGCGCATGGTTCCCAAGCCCACCATTTGGGTGACCCTTGGTACACCGTGCCACTGCCTACCGCGTCATAACCCACCCCTAGGGTTAGCGGTACGCACGGCCTCTAGCATGTTATAAACACCAGAAACTACTTGCAATACCTGGACCAAGGACTAAGCGAATGATAAGTTGAGAGGATCAATTAAGTATCCCAACGTGTGGTAGTATCTAGTCTTGTATCACAAACACGGAACTTAGTTCCTAAGAACAGTCCCGATGAGACAACCCGCTATGTACTCCTACATAGCCTCTCATCGCTACCTTTTACCAAATCGAGTTTATCTTGATCATATCACATTAGTACAACATTGTCACTCCAGTTCATCGCCCAAATGAAACAGACCTGACAATACTCTAAGCATAGCAAGCAAAGCAGACAGGGTAAGCTAAGCACATCATGGCACAAGCATCTACCAGGTATGGTAGGTTGCAAGGTTTAGCTATTTACTGTGACAAGGTCAGGTCATGCAGAAGAATAGGTTCATCTACCGTGTATGACTGACCTGTGATCAATGTCCTAATGCATTAAACAAGAGCAGGATCAAGAGAGTGGATCATTATCGGAATGATCAAAGGGGGTTGCTTGCCTTGCGGGGAAGCAGAGGGGTTCTCTCCTTCGTCGGGATACTCAGGGGTATCCTCCAAAGTAGGGCCTACCGCAACGCAGATAAACAATACTCAATACATGCAAGTGCAACAATATGATGCATGCTCATGGCATGGTAGCATGTATGGATGAGCTAATGCAGCTAGTGACCAAGTTAATTTGAAATGGGTTTGAATATAGGTTCAAAGTTGTTCTTCATTTCAAATTCCATATATTATCCTATTAGTAAATGTCAATGTTTACCTATATAGGTTGCTCTAACATGAATGAAAATAGCTCCATTGGATTCATTGGATTTTTCTGATCAATTTTCATATAAAATTTATTTTCATCTGATTTACAGATTAATTTATATGAATTTTCAAAATATTAAACAATATCTAGAATTTATTTAAAACAGATAAATGTTTTATTAGGTCAGGCTGACGTCATGGTGACATCAGCAGGTCAGAGGCGTCAGCCCAGGTCAAACCTGAGGGCTGGGCCCCACCTGTCACTGACACATTAACTAACTGTTTTTTTACTAACTCTAATTACTATCAACAGGGCCTGGGCCCAGACGTCAGCGGCTCAGGGGTTAATTAACCCCTGATTAGCCCACCTGACAAAAGGCCCCACCGGCTAGTGGCTCAGGCGACGGGCCCATCGCCGGCGACCTCTTGTCACGGCAGCGTCCGCGCTGCCGGCCATGGGAGCGGCGGCTAAGGGCACTGGGGAGAAGCCCCTGCTCGCCCGCACCCAGGGGAGCTACCAGGGGGCACGGGGGTCGCCGGAGCACGCGGCTACAACGGCGGAGGCGGCGGCCGGAGCTCGGCCGAGCGAGGCAGCGGCGCTATGGCCTCCGGGAAGGGGCGCCGGAAGTCGGGGCAGCACCTACTCGCCCGCGCAAGCATGCCAGAGTGCTCAGCTGAGCACTGCGGGTGCTCAGGCCACGGTGGCCATTTCTGCCGGCGGCAAGGAGCTTCGAGCACGACGAAAAAGTGGTGGATATCCCGTCTAGACAGCAAGAAGGAGGGGGGGATGGACGGAGGGGCTCACAACGCTTCCGATCGACGGCTCGACGGGCTCGGGGTCGCGCCAGGGCGGCGGATTGACGACGGCGACGGCTTCGATCCCGACGGGGAAGGGAGAACAAAGGAGAAAGGGGAAGCGAGAGAGAGAGCGGCGGCAGGGAGAGGGGGAAGGAGAAGAGGCCACGGCGGTGGAAGGGGCACTGGCGCTCCCGGAGGGCGCCACGGCAGCCTGGCAGGCAGGAGGTGGCAATGGCGCGTGCCGGCGTGCCCCTGCCACATGCCCCGATCCTCCTGGCGAGAGGTTGGGGGTGATTGGCAGCTGGGCCGGCAGGGCCAGCTCCTTCCTGGGCTTCTCCCTTTTTCCCATTTTTCTGTCTGTTTTCTATTTCTGACATTTGTTTTAATTCTTTGTAGGTACAAATGACTTTATAAAATATCCCAATTATTTTATATAATGAAGTTTGAATATTTCAAACTTATCTAAAAAGTTTCAGGATATTTTGAAAACAAAAACAATGATAATGCTTTATTTGATGTTTTCAGGGGCTTTAACAATTATTTTTGAATTACTTTAAACATTCAAATATTTAAAATGGTCCCTGTTATAATCATGCCCATATTTATCAGACATAGGGAACATTTTTAAAGAGCATTTTGGATTTGTTGAATTTCACCAAATTTGAGTTGTTTTGATTCAATGTGAGCTTGGGGTTTTCTTTTCTCCCCATTTCATGTTGATGCAAGAATGAAACATGATGCAAGCACATGCTATCCTATGACACCTATCTAGGGATGTGACACTAATGTTGGGGATATAACCCCGTGGTGGGACCCGTCGAGGTGGGGCCGGGTTACACTTGGCGGCTCATAAGCCAGACCAAGGCCGATGGGCCTGAAGACATAAGCTTAAGCATATGGCGGTTTACCAGCATGGGCATGGGCGAGGCCTAGACCGAGAAAGCATGAAGACCCAGGCGGTTAAGCCGCCTAGAGACGGCTTGCCTAGGAAGGCAAGGCGACATAGAGATAGAATCGGATACATTGTAAGAGTCGGTATGAGACTTGTAACCCGTGGCTTGGCCTCCTATATAAGGGCGAAACCCGGGGCGACTTAGGTATAAACCAATCGATCAAGAACTAGGTCAAGCAAATCCTCTCCCTTGTAATCGATACTCCAATCAATACAACACAAGCAAGACGTAGGCTTTTACCTCATCTCGAGGGGGCGAACCTGGGTAAACTCGTGTCCTTCGTCCCAACCAACCCCTTTGAGTCCATCACCTTAACGATGGCCTCAAACATAAGTCCTCGAACATCTGACGTGATAAAACCACGACACCATAAGAAACAAGCTGCCTTACAGGAAATATTTATCTTTGTGCAAATTGAAGAAGAGAGTCTCCCACAAGCTTGGGGGGCTTCTTCAATTACTAAATGCTTTGCCTGATCATCCTCTCAAGAAAAATGAAATGCTTGATATCTTTTACAATGGACTAACCGATGCTTCTAGGGACCACCTAGATTGTTGTGTTGGTTGTCTTTTCAGGAACAAACTGTTGAACAAGCTGAAATACTATTGAATAATATATTGAGCAATGATAATGATTGGAATGTCCCTGAACCACCTCTGAAGCCAACTCCGAAGAAAAGAGGCATTCTATTTCTCGATCCTGAAGATATGCAAGAGGCAAATAACTCTATGAAAGAAAAAGGTATTAAAGCTGAGGATGTTAAGAATCTACCACCTATTGAAGAAATACATGGTCTTGATAACCTGACAAACGTAGTAGAGGTAAATTCTCTTCGTAGATTTGATGAAAGCGATATTCCTTATAATAAGTCTGCTAGCCAATGCTTGGATGAGTTTGATAATTTTGTTGTTAAGCAAGAAAATTTTAATGCTTATGTTAGTAGACAATTGAAACATAATAATTTCATGCTTGATTGCTTAGGTGATTATATGAGTAGAACTATCGATGATCTTAAATTGATTAGTAAACATGCTTCCATGGTAACTACTCAAGTAGAAAAAGTACTGAAAGCTTAGAATGATTTGCTTAATTAGATGAATAGTAAGAACAATGATCATTCTATTAAATTTGTGACTAGAGGTGGAAGAATGACTCACGAACCTTTGTATCCTGAGGGCCACCCTAAAATAATTGAGCAAGATTCTCAAAGGAGTAATATTGATGTACCTATTCATTCTAGTAATAAGAGGAATAAGGATGATGATAGAACTTTGCATGCTGCTAGTGAACCTGTGTTGGGGAACGTTGCATGGGAAACAAAAAAATTCCTACGCACACGCAAGATCTATCCATGGTGATGAGCATCTACGAGAGGGAGAGTGGATCTACATACCCTTATAGATCGCTAAGCGGGAAGCGTTAAGAAATGCGGTTGATGTAGTTGAACGTCTTCATGATCCAAATCGCCGAGCGTCCCGCGATCCAATAATGATCTGTCCCGATCTAGCGCTGATCGGACAACACCTCCGCGTTCAGCACACGTATCGCTCGAGGACAATCTCTGCCTTCTTGATCTAGCAAGAGGGAGCGGAGAGGTAACAGAGTTCTCAGGCAGTGCGACGGTGTTGCAGCGATGGTGGTGGAGCTATTCCAGTAGGGCTTTGCCTAAGCACCACTGAAACCAATCTAGAGGAGAGGTAGCACGTAGCTGTTTTTTGTCTCAAAAAACCCTCAAAACTCTAGTATATATAGGAGGAGGGGAGGGATGAGGCTTGGCTCCCAAGGGAGCCAGCCCTTGTTCGGCCCAAGTGGGGGGAGGAGTCCACCTCCTCCACTCCTAGTAGGATCAGGACTCCTCCTTTTCCACCTTGGGACTCTCTTCCCACCTTAGGTTTCCTTCCCAGCCGCATGGGCTTCCTGTGGGGCTTCAGCCAGCCCACTAAGGGCTGGTATTCCTTCTCCCACAGCCCATGTTGCCTCCTGGGTTGAAATACCCCTCCCGATGGTCCCCCGGTACCCTCCCGACACTCCGACTACACTACCGATGAGCCTAAAACTTTTCCAGCAACCAAAACAGGACTTCCTATATATCAATCTTTACCTCCAGACCATTCTGGAGCTCCTTGTGACTTTCGGGATCTTATCCGGGACTCCAAACAACCTTCGGTCACCACCATACAAAAAACTCTATACTACCGAAATGTCACCGAACCTTAAGTGTGCAGACCCTGCGGGTTCGAGAACTATGTAGACATGACCGAGACACTTCTATGGTCAATAACCAATAGTGGGACCTAGATGCCCATATTGGTTCCTACATACTCTACGAAGATCTTTATCGGTCGAACCTCTATGTCAAGGATTCAGTCAATCCCGTATGTTGTTCCCTTTGTTCTTCGGTATGTTACTTGCCCGAGATTCGATCGTCGGTATCTGTATACCCAGTTCAATCTCATTACCGGCAAGTCTCTTTACTCGTTCCGTGATACAAGATCCCGTGGCTAACACTTAGTCACATTGCTTGTAAGGCTTGTTGTGATGTTGTATTACCAGTGGGCCCTAAGATACCTCTCCGTCACACTGAGTAACAAATCCCAGTATTGATCCATGCCAACTCAACAGACACCCTCGAAGATACCTGTAGAGCACCTTTATAGTCACCCAGTTACGTTGCGACGTTTGATGCACACAAGGTACTCCTCCAGTGTCAGTGAGTTGCATGATCTCATGTTCATAGGAACATATACTTGACATGCAGAAAACTATAGCAATAAACTGACACAATCAAATGCTACGTTTATAGTTTGGGTCTTATCCATCGCATCATTCTCCTAATGATGTGATCCCGTTATCAAATTACATCTCATGTCAATGGCTAGGAAACCTTGACCATCTTCGATCAATGAGCTAGTACACTAGAGGCACACTAGGGACAAAGTGTTGTGTGTATATCCACACATGCAATGTGTTTCTAGTAAATACAATTATAGCATGGATAATAAACAATTATCATGAACAAGGAAATAAAATAATAACCATTTTATCATTGCCTCTAGGGCATATTTCCAACAACCTGTTATAGATACACCTAAAAACTGAAATGATATTTTTGTTTCGGATGTTGAGACACAATCTCGTGAAGAACATGAGCCTAGTCATAATATTAATGATGATGTTCATGTTGATGCTCAACCTAGTAATGATAATGATGTGGAGATTGAACCTGCTGTTGATCTTGATAACCCATAACCTAAGAATAAAAGATATGACAAAAGAGATTTTATTGCTAGGTAGCATGGTAAAGAAAGAGAACCATGGGTTCAGAAACCCATGCCATTTCCTCCTAAACCATCCAAGAAAAGGGATGAAGAGGATTTTGAGTGCTTTGTTGAGATGCTTAGACCTGTCTTTTTGCATATGCGCTTGACTGATATTCTGAAAATGTCTCCTTATGCTAAGTATATGAAAGATATTGTGACTAATAAAATAAGGATACCGAAAGCTCAAATTTCCACCATGCTTCCAAATTATACTTTTAAGGGTGGAGTACCAAAGAAATTAGGAGATCCAGGAATACCAACTATACCATGCTCTATAAAAGGGAATTATGTTAAAACTGCTTTATGTGATTTGGGAGCTGTTGTTAGTGTTATGCCTTTCTATTTATATCATATACTTGATTTGAATAAGTTGACACCTACTGAAATCTCTTTACAAATGGCTGATAAATCAACTACTCTACCTATCGGTATTTGTGAGGATGTACCTGTCGTAGTTGCAAATGCTACTATTTTATCGGACTTTGTTATTCTTGATATTCCCGAGGACGACAATATGTCTATCATCCTTGGTAGACCCTTTTTGAATACTATAGGGGCTGTTATTGATTGCAACAAGAGCAATGTCACTTTTCATATTAATGGTAATGAGCATATGGTACACTTTCCGAAGAAACAACCTCAAGTTCATAGTATCAACTCTATTGAAAAAATTCCAACATTCATTATTGGAGACTTTGAGTTCCCTCTTCCTACCGTCAAGAAGAAATATGATATACTTATTGTTGGGGACATGCATACCCCCATTGAGGTAACTTAGTGCTATTTGAAGATTCTTTAGTTTCATGTTATTCGGAAGAAGTTTGTTAATAAGACTTGATCAACCTTATTGATGGATTCCTTTTGATGAGCATGAGATGGATGAATTTAGAAAGCGCAACTTCCTTTACCCAACTTTTACTTTCTGTTAGCCAGATGAAATTAAGTAAAAAATGCTATTATTTTCCTATTTTCTGAGTTTCCCATGCAATAAAAAAGTGACGTGAAAATAAAAGTTCTTCAAATGTCCATAAAATGGAGTATGATTTTTTCTGGAATATTTAAAAATAGCTGGCACTGAGCACACTTCAGGGGGCTACACTAGTGGGCCACTAGCCCACAAGACGCGGCCACCCCTGGCACGCCTAGCAGGCTTGTGGGTCCCACGTGGCCCCACTCCACTTATTCCAACACCCATCCACTTCATTTTCCTCCAGAAAAAATCCCACCATTGCTCAAACCCGTGTTCTAGTTCGTTTTACTGCCATTTTCGATCTCCTTGTGCAAAGCTTCATTCGCAATACTGTTTTGGGAGATTGTTCTATGGTATGTGACTCCTACAATGGTCCAATTAGTTTTTGTTCTTGTGCTTTATATATTGCAAATTTTTGCTGCTAAGGTGACCTTGTTCTTGAGCTTGCATGTCAAATCTATATGGTCCCAAGTAGTTTTGATGCATGATATATCCTCTAGGCACTTGAGGGAGTAGTTGCTATGTGTTTTGTTGAGTTTTATGCACCTTTATTTTGAGTCACTAAAATTTTCAGAATTTTCAGAAAAATAAAAAATGTTGAGGAAGGTGTTTCAAGGCAGTTCATCAAGCAAGAAGGCCCTGAGACTTGCGATATGTGAGCCCAACCTTGAACCACCAAGGGAAGCACAAGTATGACCTTGTGAATGGCCATCTGATCAATTCATGAGTGATGCCAATTTCAAGGAAGAATTCTACGCACAGACAAGAAATGTTGGCCTTGAGGAATTCGTGTCGGACAAATGCAAGCAATACTATCAACTCACGAATTCTTTCGTGCGGAGGTTTGAATTTTCACTCAATCGTAATAAACCTTCCATTCTATACCTTCATGGTAAATCTTATACTGTGGACATAGAGGATTTTAATCATGCATGCAAAATTCCACAATGGGGTAATTATAGTGATCCGCACAAAACTGAATATAATGATTTTCTTGCTAGCATTACCGTCAGAGAAACTAGAAATATTACACAGGCTACCATGGAGAGATTCATTTTCCTGCAATACATATTTTGCTCTATTCATAGGTAGATGTATTAATGGTAAAACTGAGCATAGCCACGTTTGTGCAACCGATCTTAGTATTCTTAAGAGTGCAGTAATGGGTGAAAGACGATATAACTTAGCAGCCATTATTGCTAGAAGGTTGCATAATAATGCTAAGGATGGAGATTTCGTTGGTGGGATTTATGCCACTCGTTTAGCTAATAATCTTGGGGTACCCATACGCAGAAATGATATTGAGTTACCACCTACTTTTCTTGATTATGAGGCTTTGGTACATTTTCAGTTTCTCGAAAGGAACGAACAATCTCTCTAGTACCGACTAATTTTTGTCAAACAGCGTGTTGTCCATGTTACCCTTCCTGCTCCTGCCTTCTTTAACTTTCAGGAAAAATAGAGATACATTATAACCAGAGAGGAGGCAGACGAGGACGAGAGGAGCGCGAAATCAGCTCACCTTCAACTACAGTCGTTCAGGCGATAGCCGCTGCAGCCTAGTACAACCCCAACTATGACTTCGGATATTATCAGGGCTAACCATGGACCTAGACCAACTTAGGACAAAAGCCTAAGGTTGGGGTGTACGTATTTCTCACCGACTATACATTCATGTTCACACACTTATTCTTAAGCAGTCGGTGTTCATACTTTTTCATTGTACTATCCATGGTAGTTTATTTTCTTGTTTCGCTTTATTCTTGTGTGTTTAATTAACTTTGAGAAAAATACAAAAAATTAGTTCTAGTTTTATTTTTTTATTTCCTTAGTTGTAGCACTAAAAAAAGAAAACCCAAAAAGATTTTTCGTTCTTCTTTTTCTTGTTGGGAGCTTTCCCGCATAAATAGCTTTTCTCGTTCTTGTTTTGAATTTTCCTTCTTTGGGTCGTAAGAAGAAGACCACAATGAAAATGTCGAGTGGATCTCATATACATTATTGTTTACCTATTAGAGAGCCCACGTTACCTTGTCTTCTCCTTTGAGTTATTGTTTGCAGATTCCAGCTTAGTCCAATGCACGTGCACTCTTATTATTATCCACACCGTTCGGTCGTGCAAGTGAAGGCAATAATGACGATATTTGATGAAAAGATTGAGATGGAGAAAAGCTGGTATGAACTCGACCTATCTTTCTTTTGTAAATATGATTAGCTCATCGTTCCGAATTCAGTTCATCATGGGTGAAACATATTTGCAATGAAAATTAGAGATTATAGTTACTCATGCCATGCTTAATTAGCTAAGAGTGGATAATGGTTTGTTTTGGGTGCCAACATGTATATTTTAATGGTTGTGATGTAGTATGATGGGATGGTATCCTCCTTTGAGCGATTCAAGTGGCTCGACTTGGCACATGTTCATGCATGTAGTTGAAACAAAATCAACATAGCCTCTATGATATTTACGTTCATGGTGATTTATATCCTACTCATGCTTGCATTCAATGTTGGTTAATCTCAAATCATGTTGATGACTGTGTCGCTCTCTAGTTGGTCGCTCCCCAGTATTTTGCTAGCCTTCACTTGCACTAAGCAGGAATACTGCTTGTGCATCCAATCCCTCAACCCAAAGTTGTTTCATATGAGTCCACCATACCTACCTATATGTGGTATTTACCTACCATTCCAAGTAAATTTGCATGTGCCAAACTCTAAACCTTCAAATAAACATTCTGTTTTGTATGCCCAAATCGTTCATGTGGCGACTGGGGGCTGTCAGTATCTTCCATGCTAGGTGGGTTATTCTCACGATATGTGTTGATTCACTATCATTCACGAGAAAGTGGCTGGTAATCGGGATTCCCAGTTCCATGCTCGAAATAAAAGAAATATATAATTAAAAAAACTCCCCCAGGATTGTGTTCGTACGGACGGTACCCGTGGATTCGACCCGCCGTGGAGTGTGATTGATTGGTGGAGGGGGAGTAAAAACTTTATCATTCTGTTTGGGAACCGCCTATAATGTATCTAGCACAGAAGACGTTGAAAACCTTTTGGTCGTTGTGGGAGCAATGAAAGCATACCGCTCAAAAATCATTACTTGTCTCTGTTTTAAAAACTCGAGCTCTAGCACCTCTACAAATCAATGCTTCCCTCTGCGAAGGGCCTTTCCATTTACTTTATTATTGAATCATCATCTTATTATAAAAGTCACCAGTTAGAGAGCACCACCATCATTTGTATGCTTTGTTGTTAATTGATATTGAGTATGAGCATGACTGGATCTCTTTCACCATGAATTACAATGTCTAGTCAGTCCTTGTTCTTTAGTGGTGCTTTGCATTTATGTTTAGTGGTCTCAGAAAGGGCTAGCAAGATACCATTTTGTCATATTGTATCATGATTGTTTTGAAAAAGTGTTGTCATCTGAGAGTTATTATTATTGCTCGCTAGTTTATCATGTCATTGATATGGGTAAATGTGAGACCTAGATGTTATTGTGAACGTGCTTAGTCCATGATCTTTGCTGAAAATCTGAACATCAGTTAGATGTATTTATAACAACAAGATCAAACAGAGTTTGTAAAAGTTTTTCTTTATCACTTTCAGTTTATCAACTTAATTGTTTGAGGACAAGCAATGGGTTAGGCTTGCGGGAGTTAATACGTCTCCATTGTATCCACTTTTCCAAACTCTTTTGCCCTTGTTTTGGACTCTAATTTGCATGATTTGAATGGAACTAACCCGGACTGACGTTGTTTTTAGCGGAATTGACTTGGTGTTATTTTTGTGCAGAAATAAAAGTTCTTGGATCGTCCTAAAAATTTACGGAGAATATTTTTTGATTTAATAAAAAATACTGGCGCAAGAATCAACTGGAGGGGGCCACCTGCAAGCCACAAGCCCGTTAGGCGCTGCCACCCGCCTGGTCGCGCCTAGCAGGCTTGTGGGGCCCTTGTGGCTCCTCTGACCTCCTCTCTAGCTCCAGTTAACCCTATTCACGGAGAAAAAAAATGAAGGAGAAGAGTTCAACGAGTTTCACGATACGGAGCTGCCACCACCTCTTGTTCTTCCTTGGGAGACCAGATCTAGAGTCCGTTTTGGGCTTCGAAGAGGGGAAATCGATGCCATCGTCATCACCAACCATCCTTCATCACCAATTCCATGATGCTCTCCACCATTTGTGAGTAATCCCATCGTAGGCTTGCTGGATGGCGATGGGTTGAATGAGATTTATCATGTAATCGAGTTAGTTTTGTTAGGGTTTGATCCCTAGTATCCACTATGTTCTCAGATTGATGTTGCTATGACTTTGCTATGCTTAATGCTTGTCACTAGGGCCCGAGTGCCATGATTTCAGATCTGAACCTATTATGTTTTCGTGAATATATATATATACATATATGTGTGTGTGTGTGTGTTCTTGATCCTATCTTGCAAGTTGTAGACACCTATTACGAGTTATGATCCGCATCCCCTAGGGTGACAATAACTAGGATTCTTTCCGATGATTACCGTAGTTTGAGGAGCTCATGTATTCACTAAGTGTTAATGCTTTAGTCCTGTTCTCTATTAAAAGGAGGCCTTAATATCCCTCAGTTTCCATTAGGACCCCGCTGCCACGGGAGGGTAGGACAAAAGATGTCATGCAAGTTCTTTTCCATAAGCATGTATGACTATATATGGAATACATGACTACATTACATTGATGAATTGGAGCTAGTTCTCTGTCACCCTATGTTATAACTGTTCCATGATGAATGACATCTAGCATAATTATCCATCACCGATCCATTGCCTACAAGCTTTTCACATATTGATCTTTTTCTAAGTTACTTATCTGTTGCTACTGTTACAATCACTACAAAATTGTTGTTGTTACTTTTTCTACCATTACCGTTACTTCCATACTACTTTGCTGCAGATATTAAGTCTTTCTGGTGTGGATGAATTGACAACTCAGCTACGAATACTCGAGAATATTCTGTGGCTCCCTTTGTGTCGAATCAATAAATTTGGGTTGAATACTCTACCCTCGAAAACTGTTGCGACCCCCTATACTTGTGGGTTATCACCGAGGTATGCACGGGACCGGGCCCTGCCGACTCAGATCTCAAAGTGCTCAAAATCCCTAAGGAGGATGTGTGAGCTCGTACGTCAAGAGGGACTCCTAAGCATCGCGACTCAGGTGCCTCACTGGTCATGTAGCCCCTCACCCCTTGGCACTATCCTGGTGATCCGGACGGCCCAACGGCGGCTGAGGTATGCACGGGACCGGGCCCTGCCGACGCAGAGCTCGAAGTGTTCAAAATCTCCAAATCAACCCTGTCTTCACCATGTTCCCTTCATGAGGGTTGCTCGTACGGCACGGGGGACTCCTGAGCATCATGACTCAGGAGCCTCACTGGTCCTGTAGCCTCTCACCCCTTGGCACCATCCTGGTGATCCGGACGCCCCAACGACGGCTGAGGTATGCGCGGGATCGGGCCCTGCCGACGCAGAGCATCACAGCAAGCAAGAAGGAAACAAGGCAAAGAAAGAAACCACACAATTCAACAGTTATTATAGGCATTAAATGTTTTCGGAAATGCAAACAAGTATAACGCCTCCACGAGGCATGATGAACGTTGCAGGAAAGGAATAGGGAAGAGGAGTTAGGAGGATCCGTCACCACCACTTGCCCCGGCAGTGGGGGACTCATCGTTGATGTCGCTGACATCGTCTTCTTCAATGCTAACCCTTGTAGCTGCAGGAGGTGGAGGAATGGCGACACGGGTGAACTTCTTCATCAGCGCCCCCACGGTGCCCCCACGGCCGCCGCAGCGGTGGCGCGAACCTCGGGATTGACCCGGCAGATCACCGAGCTGAAGTTGAACCCCACCTCACGAAGTTGGAGGTGGCTGAAGACGCGTGTCGCGGCCTTGGAAAAGAGGTCACGGCACTCACACTCCAAGACTTCATCCACCTTGACAACGGCACCCTCCAGCGCCTCGACGAGCTTTGAAGAGAGCCCCGTGAAGCTGCTCTCTGGAGCCACCAGGAGCTCCGTAAACCCTTCTCGACAAAGGGAGTGGGGCGCTCGGCAAAGCCTGAGCTCGACGGAGGGAAAGGCATTGAGCTCCACAGCCTTTTGTCCTCATCCGCGGCAAGGGCTTTCTAGCTGGTGTTGAGCCGAGCTTTCTTCGCAGCAACTTCCTTCTCTAGCGCGTTTAGGAGCTCGCACTCCGTAGCTTGGTTGGTCGCCACTTTGGACAACACGAAGTCTCGATTGGCAAGGTTTGGGCTTGCAGGTCTTGAGGTCTTCCTCTTGCTGATGCATCTGCTCCGCAAGCGTGGACTTCTCCTCCTGACGAGCCTTCAGGCGGGCCTCCGCCTCATCGCAATGCTTGGTAGCGGACGCCGCGTTAGTCAGTGCTACCTCGCGGGCTGCTATGGATGTGGCAGTCTCCTTCTCGCTCTCTGCCGCGGTGTCCTTGGCTTGGTCCCAAACCACCACGGCAGAGGCGTCGGTCTGGAGCCACCCGAAGAGGAGCCCGAGGCGCCCCTTCGCGAGGTGATCATCAATGCCCCCGAGGGCGTCCCAAACCTGTCCCAGAGTGGTGTAGGCCCCATCTAGGATGCCGAGGCCGTGCAATGCGGGCATCAGGGCCTTGTCTGGAGGTGTCTCATGTGAGATCACAGGAGACGCCCCCAGGGCGGCAGAAGCACGAGGAGCAGGAGGCACCGGAGGCTGCGCTACAACCACGGGCAAGGTGGATGCAGACGGGTCTGCAGGCAGCTGGCCCTCGGGAGCTGGCTCTTTGGAAAGTGGCACCAACACGCCCCCAAGGGCAGGAGCGGCTACACCAACAGGCATTAGGGGCTCAGGGGGCTCTGTGGCAGCGACCAAGAGGGTCGCCCCACGGGCCCCACGCCCGCGACGTCTGGTGCCTTATTAGGCAACGGCAGGGCAACAGGAGCCGGTGGCACGTCGGAAAGCACCTTCGGCTTGATGCCCGTTTTCTTCTTCCTCATCTTCAGCGCGATGGAACTCCTGGTAACCAAGCAAATAAGGCATCATTAGCACGCGAGCTACCGGCAGCCAGCCAAAACAAGACAGAATTAGTCACTCTTTTATGTCGACCCATTTCCTCTTGTTCTCCACCTCAACGACAGAGGGAGTGCCCTCGCCCATCTCCGAGAGGGCACCACCACGTGGGGGAGCAGGGGCACTGCCCGCAAGAGCAGTAGCCGAAGAAGCCACTCTGGCCCCAGACTTGTTTGCCTTGCCCGCAAACCGCAGTTCGAGCAGAGGCGAGGCGGGTGCTTTGACCGCCTTGCCAGCATCGACAGGGCACACCTGGGGGGACTCAGCCCCGCGCTTCTTGGGGGTCACTAGGCCGGCGGACCAAGTAGCGCGAGGAGTGCGTCTTGCCCCTTGAGGGCCTTGGCGGAACGTGGAGAACCTGCAGCAGAGGCTTCACTGGCATCGTTGTCATCTTCAAGGTCATGCATGAGCGTGCTCTGTGATGGAGGGGACGCCTCCACCAGATCGTCATCCATTGTCTTCTCCGAATCCTCCCCGCCCGTGGTGTCGCCGGAGGACACAACCACCGGGGAACAGGGGCCCTTGGCTGGGGAGAGCCCGAGTTCGTCGAAGATGGGCATCGCGGCGACGAGATCGGCTTTGTCATCGTGGCAATACAACGGTCGTAGGCGTCGGGAAGGTTTCTGGGGTCGCCGTTGAGCAGGGTCGTCACAGCCCTGTTCAGCTCCCTGGGGGACATGCGTGTGGACCAAAGCCTGAGGTCGTCGCCACTGCCCCGATAGTCCCACAAGGGCCTCGAGTGCGACTAGAGGGGCGCCAGGTGCTGCGTTAGGAACTCCTTCACTATCATCCCCCGACCAGCTTCTTGGCGCTGATATCGTGAGAGATCCGCTCCAGGACATGCCTGGCCTGGGGGTTGGAAAGCTTCGCGGAGCTCCACGCGGGGGTCTTCTCCGGCAGCCCCTTCAGCAGATCAAAGCAGGAGTTGATGCTCTTGATATCCAGGAAGACCCAACGGTGCCTAAAGTTCTCCACCTTCTTCCCGCCCTTTAAGAGCATGTTCCCGCTTTGGACCATGATGAAGGAGATGCAGACCGACCCTTGAGTGCCATCATGCAGCCGCAAGCTGAAGAAATGACGGAAGAGGGCCACCGAAGGCTTCATGCCTACAAAAGCCTCACAGTAAAAGGCGAAGATGGACAAGAGCAGGATGGAGTTGGGTTGGAGATGAAGAGCTTGGGCCTTGTAGTATTTGAGGATGGCGGTGAAGAACTTGGAGAAAGGTGGGACGAGCCCAAGGAAGACCCTATGGAGAAATAAGGGATACACTAACTTGGACGGGCGCTGCTTCTCCGTGGAGTCGCCCCATATCAAGGTCCGCTCCCACTCGTTGGTCTCGTCCGCCGTACACGGAAACACCGAGGAGAGGTCTCCGTCCTTGGCTATGGTGGACTCCGAGAGCGCCTGTGAGATAGGGGCGGGGGTCGAGCTCTGGGCCTCAGGCTTCGACTTGCCGGCAGAAGCCATCAAGAAGCCCCCAGGGCCAATGAAGCAAGGAGGAAGATGGTGCGGAGCCGAGATCTGGAGAGGTTTCTGCTAAGGCCGGGGATCTAGAAGTAAGAGCGGGAGCACGGAAGAGGAAACCAATAATGGCTCAATGCTGGAACTTAGGCTTTTGTCGATTCAGAGTGGCTGAAGAGGCACGAGACGCCCAACACCAACTGCGCAACGCACGCCAGTCCTGGCCCATGATGCCTCGGGCCATCCTCAATGGCTTTGCCCAGAAGCCGGTTCGAGTGTGCCTTGGGCCTGGGGGGCTACTATTGGTGTTCTAGGAACGGGGGTACCCAGACCTGCCTGCCAAGCACGGACGGTGCGACCCCACTCAAGACAAGGCCCTCGCAAGAGGCTCTGAACTCGCGAGGGAAGCAGCACCAAGACCTGTGAGGAATAGGCCTCCTTAGGCCCCCTCCGGAGCAGTGGAGATCTCTATGCAATGCTTGGACTCAGGATGTCAAGGATGACGTAAGGTGGGACAGGCGGGCACCAGCGCGCTAGGCAGTACAGTTTCCCCTTTTGTGCAAAGGGAGCAAGGACGTATGCGGGTTCCCAGAGCACCACCCAAAGGTTTCCATTTTGGTGCAACAAGACCACGACCACGAGCCCAGCAGGATGGATGTCATCACCGGGCGCACCTCTGCATCATCAATCGTCTACTTTGTAGGCAAAGACCACCTTTCGTCAGGGTAAAGATGTACTCCCGCCGCCCTTCGAATTTGGCCATTGTGGGATACCTTCTCGCCATAGCAATAAGGGAAGAGGACCAGGCCAAATTAAATAGAGGCTAGGTTGCATCATCGAAGGAAAAAGAAAGGGAGAGATGAGAGAGGAGAGGCAAGACCAATAGAATGCCCTGATGGGTCTCCAAGGTATCTATAATTTTGATCGATCCATGCTATTATATTATCTGTTTTGGATGTTTTATATGCATTAATATGCTATTTTATATTATTTTTGGGACTAACCTATTAATCTAGAGCCTAGTGCCAGTTTTTGTTTTTTCCTTGTTTTTGAGAATTGCAGATAAGGAATATTAAACGGAGTCCAAACAGAATAAAACCTTCGGAATGATTTTTTCTAGACCGGAAGGAAACCACCAAGCTTGGAGACCAAGGCAGGAGAGCCACCGTGGGGCCAGAAACCCTAGAGGTGCGCCCAGGGGGTAGGGTGTGCCCTACAGGCCTGTGGGCCCACGGCAACCCTCCTAACCCTAATCTTTGGCCGATAAATTCCCAAATATTCCCTGTATATCAGAACGAGCCATGAAAACACTTTGTCGCCGTCATAAGCCTTCGTTCTCGAGAGATCCAATCTTGGATCCTTTTCTGGTAATCTGTCAGTGAGGGATTCGATCATGGAGGGCATCTACATCAACTCCATTGCCCCTCCGATGACGCGTGAGTAGTTCACCATAGACCTTCGGGTCCATAGCTAGTAGCTAGATGGCTTCTTCTCTTTCTTTTCTCTTCAATACCATGTTCTTCATGATCTATCCGATGTAATACTCTTTTGCGGTGTGTTTGTCGAGATCCGATGAATTGTTCAGATTATCCATGAATACTATTTGAGTCTTTTCTGAATTCTTATATTCATGATTTCATATCTTTGCAAGTCTCTTCGAGTTATTGGTTTGGTTTGGCCAACTAGATTGGTAATTCTTGCAATGGGAGAAGTGCTTAGTTTTGGGTTCAATCTTGCAGTGTCCTCACCCAGTGACAAAGTAGGGGTAGCGAGGCACGTATTGTATTGTTGCCATCAAGGATAACAAGATGGGGTTTTCATCATATTGCTTGAGTTTATCCCTCTAAATCATGTCATCTTACCTAATGCGTTACTCTGTTCTTCATGAACTTAATACTCTAGATGCAGGCAGGAGTCGGTCGATGTGTGGAGTAATAGTAGTAGGTGCAGAATCGTTTTGGTCTACTTGACACAGACGTGATGCCTATGTGCATAATCATTGCCTTGAATATCTTGATAATTATTCACTTTTCTATCAATTGCTCGACAGTAATTCGTTCACCCACCGTAATACTTGCCATCATGAGAGAAGCCTCTAGTGAAATCTATGGGCCCCGGGTCTATTTTCCATCTTATACTTTCAAATCTAAAAGAAAAAATACCAAAAATACTTTGCTGCATTATTTTTACCTTTTGTATTACTTTCCGTTCAAGCAATCTATCTCTATTAGATCTCATCCTTGCAAGTAACCGTGAAGGGATTGACAACCCCTTTATAGCGTTGGGTGCAAGAGTTTGATTCTTTGTGTAGGTACATCTATTGGGGACTTGCTTGTATCTCCTACTGGGTTGATACCTTGGTTCTCAACAACTAAGGGATATACTTATCTACTTTGGTACATCACCCGTTCCTCTTCACCGAACCGAACGCATGCTCGAGAAGTAGCAAGAAGGATTTCTGGCGCCGTTGCCGGGGAGATACATAGCAAGTCAGGATCAAGCCTACCAAGTACCTATCACAAACTCATCTCTTGCATTTACATTATTTTCCATTTGCCTCTTGTTTTCGTCTCCCCCACTTCTAAAAAAGATTTTTAGAAAATACCAAAAAGTTTTGCCTTTCTATTCGTCCTTTTTCGTTTGTCTTTTCGTTTGCTTTTTGCTTGCTTGTGTCCTAGATTACTTTCTTTGTCACGATGACTCAAGAGAATACCAAGTTGTGTGACTTTTCCAATACTAATAATAATGATTTTATTAGTACTCCGATTTCTCCCGCCATTAGCGTAGAATCTTCTTAAATTAATGCTGCTTTGCTCAATCTTGTTATGAAAGAACAATTTTCCGGCCTTGCTAATGAAGATGCCACATCCCGTCTAAATACTTTCGTTGAGTTGTGTGATATGCAAAAGAAGAAAGATGTGGATAATGATATTGTTAAGTTGAAGCTATTCATGTTCTCACTACAAGATCGTGCTAAAACTTGGTTTTCATCATTGCCTAAAAATAGTATTGATTCATGGAATAAGTGTAAAGATGCTTTTATTTCCAAGTACTTTCTGTCCGCTAAGATCATCTCCCTTAGGAACGATATAATGAATTTTAAGCAACTTGACCATGAGCATGTTGCACAATCTTGGGAAAGGATGAAACTTATGATTAGGAATTGCCCCGCGCATGGTTTGAGTTTATGGATGATTATACAAATTTTCTATGCTGGATTGAATTTTGCTTCTAGGAATCTCTTAGATTCTGCCGCGGGTGGTACTTTTATGGAAATCACATTAGGAGAAGATACTAAACTGCTATATAATATTATGGCAAATTACTCTCAATGGCACACCGAAAGATCTCCACTAGTAAAAAGGTGCATGCTATTGAAGAGATTAGTACTTTGAGTGAAAAGATGGATGAATTGATGAAATTTTTTGCTAGTAAGAGTGCTCCTATTGATTCTAATGATATGCCTTTGTCTTCTTCGATTGGAAATAATATTGAATCTATGGATGTGAATTTTGTTGGTAGGAACAATTTTGGTAATAACGCTTATAGAGGTAATTTCAATGCTAGACCATTTCCTAATAATTCCTCTAATAATTATGGTAATTCCTACATAAATTCTTATGGAAATTATAATAAGATGCCCTCTGATCTTGAGAATAATATTAAAGAATTCATGAGTACGCAAAAAGGTTTCAATGCTATGATTGAAGAAAAATTGCTCAAGATTTATGATTTGGGTAGGAACGTTGATAGAATTTCTCTTGAGATTGATTCTTTCAAAATTAGATCTATTCCACCCAAGCATTATATTATTGAGTCTTTAAAATCTATGAGAATTTCTCTTAATGAGTGTAAGGAAAGAACCACTAGAATACGTGCTAAGCGTGAATGGCTTGAAAAAGTGTGTTCTCGTGATAATATTGATGAAGATCTTAAAGTGATTGATGTGACTCCTATTGAATCTTTATTTTCCAATGTTCATCTTGATAAATATGGGACTGGATATGAGTCAACTTTAGTTAAAAGGAGTCCCAATGATCGGAGTTTATAGATCTTGCTAATAAAAGTGGGATTGAAGAGGTCAAAACTTTAAATAGCAATGAACCCACTCTTTTGGATTTCAAGGAATTTAAGCATCATAGATGCTCTTTGATTGATTGTAATTCCTTGTTTCAATCCATGTTTAGTTCTCCTCATGCTTATAATCAAAACAAAGCTTTTACTAAACATATTGTTGATGCTATGATGAAACCTTTTGAAAAAAAACTTGAGTTGGAAGTTTCTATACCTAGAAAGCTATATGCTAAGTGGGAACCGACTAATAAGATTAAGATTAGAGATTATGAGTGCCATGTTTTGTGTTATTTGGGTGCTAGCGTTTTCACGATTCCAAAAACTTTATGTGATGTGCTAGGTTTCCGTGAATTTGATGATTGTTCCTCAAATTTGCATATTGCGGTTTCCACTATAAAGAAACCTATGGAAGTATTAATGATATTCTTATTGTTGCAAATAGGAATTATGTTCCTGTAGATTTCAATGTTCTTGATAGATTGCAATCCTACATGTCGTATTATTCTTGGTAGACCTTTCCTTAGAACGATTGGTGCAATTATTGATATGAAGGAAGGGAATATTAGTTTCCAATTTCCATTAAGGAAAGGCATGGAAAACTTTCCTAGAAAGAAAATAAAATTACCTTATGAATCTATCATGAGAGATACTTATGGATTGCATACCAAAGATGTCAATACCTAGATATATTGCGTTTTGCCTAGCTAGGGGTGTTAAACAATAGCGCTTGTTGGGAGGCAACCCAGTTTTATTTTGCTTTCTACTTTTTGCTTCTGTTTTGGTGTGTTTTGCACATTATTACTTCTGTAGTAATTGTGTTTTGGTGTTTTAATTAGTGTTTGAGCCAAGTAAAACCTTTGGGGTGATCTATGGTAGTTGTTGATTTGATCTTGCAGAAAAACAGAAACTTTTGTGCTCAGTCCAGGAATTTTCTAAATTTTTCAGAGTGTAGAATTGATATGAAATTTTTATAAAAGATTGATATAGAAATTTCCCGGATTTTCCTATTTTTTCAGAATTTTTAGACTTTCATAAGTATTCGAAGTTTACAGATTGCTACAGACTGTTCTGTTTTGACAGATTCTGTTTTCTTTGTGTTGTTTGCTTATTTTGACGTATCTATGGGTCGTATCGGGGGGTATGAACCATGGATAAGTCAGAATATAATATGTATTACACAAATACAAATAAATAATGAGTTCACAACAGTACCTAAAGTGGTGATTTATTTTTCTTATACTAACGGATCTCATGAGTTTTCTGTTGAGTTTTGTGTTGTGAAGTTTTCAATTTCTGGGTGAAGATTTGATGGACTATGGAATAAAGAGTGGCAAGAGCCTAAGATTGGGGATTACCAAGGCACCCCAAGCCATATTCAAGGATACCAAAAAGCCTAAGCTTGGGGATGCCCCGAAAGGCATCCCCTCTTTTGTCTTCAATCCGTCTGTAAATTTACTCGAGGCTATATTTTTATTCACCACATTATATGTGTTTTGCTTGGAGCGTCTTGTAAGATATGTGTCTTTGCTTTTTAGTTTGCCACAATCATCCTTGATACACACATATTTTGAGATATACACTCTGAATCATGAATTTATTAGACTACTCTTTGTGCTTCACTTATATCTTTTGAGCTAGGCAATGTTGTTGTAGTGCTTCACTTACATCTTTTTAGAGCATGGTGGTGTTATACTTTTTAGAAATTATTGAACTCTCGTACCTAACTTAAATTATTTTGAGAGTTTCTTAAATCGGCATGGTAATTTGTTTATTCTATGAATTTAATCCTAATATAATGGGCATCCAAGAGGGATATAATAAAAACTTTCATATTAAGTGCATTGAATACTATGAGAAGTTTGATTCCTTGCATATAGTTTTGAGATAATAGAGATGGTAATATGAGATTCATGCTAGTGAGTAGTTGTGAATTGGGATAGATACTTGTGTTAAAGTTTGTGATTCCTGTCGCATGCACGTATGGTGAACCGTTATGTAATGAAGTCGGGGCATGATCTGTTTAATGATTGTCAACCTTTGTGTGAGGGTTGGGAGCGCGCAATGGTTAACTCCTACCAACCTCTCCCCTAGGAGCATGCGTCTAATGCTTTGTTTGATAATTAATAGAGTTTTGCAATAATTATGTGAGTTCTTTATGACTAATGTTGAGTCCATGGATTATACGCACTCTCACCCTTCCACCTTTGCTAGCCTCTCTAGTACCATGCAACTTTTGCTGGTACATCAAACCCTCTTTCCTCAAAACAGCCACCATATATTCCTCAAAACAGCCACCATACCTACCTATTATGGCATTTCCATAGCCATTCCATGATATATTTCCATGCAATTTCCACCATTTAGTTTTTTATGACATGCACCATCACTTCATCTTGCATATAGAGTCATACTTTGTTATAGGTATCAAGTTGTAATTTAATTTTTTGAATTATAAGTAAATAAAAGTGTGATGATTTTCATTAATATAGCATTGTCCCATGAGAGAAAAGGACGATGGAAGCCATGACTCCCTCACAAGTTGGGATGAGTATCCAGACTTTACAAAAAATAAAAGAGGCCAGCGAAGCCCAAACAAAAAAATAAAGAGGCCAAAGATGCCCACCAAAATAAAATAATAAAAAAAATAAGAAAATGAGATAAAGAGAGAAGGGACAATTTCTACTATATTTTCCACACTTGTTCTTCAAAGTAGCACCATGATCTTCATGATAGAGAGTGTCCTATTTTGTCACTTTCATATAACTAGTGGATATTCATCTTGCACGACCACTTAGTTTTGTTTTTGAGCTTCCATACACTTATAGCTCTAAGTGCATTTGTTGCATGGCAATCCCTACTCACTCACATTGATATCTATTGATGGGCATCTCCATAGCCCATTGATACGCCTAGTTGATGTGAGACTATCTTCTTCCTTTTTCCTTGAACCTCCTCCATATTCTATTCCACCTATAGTGCTATATCCATGGCTCACGCTCATGTATTGCATGAAAGTTGAGAAGGTTTGAGAACACCAAAAGTGTGAAACAATTGCTTGACTTGTTCATCGGGGTTGTGCATGATTTAGATACTTTGTGTGGGGAAGATGGAGCATAGCCAGACCATATGATTTTGTAGGGATAACTTTCTAAGGCCATGTTATTTGGAAAGGACACGACTGCCTTGTTGGTGTGCTCGAAGTATTACTGTTTTATGTCAATATTAGACTATTGTTTTGAATCTTACGGATCTGAATATTCAAGCCACAATAAAGAATATTACATGGATAAATATGTTAGGTAGCATTCCACATCAAAAAAACTGTTTTTATCATTTACCTACTCGAGGACGAGCAGGAATTAAGCTTGGGGATGCTGATACGTCTCCAACGTATCTATAACTTTTTATTGTTCCATGCTATTATATTATATGTTTTGGATGTTTTATATCCATTAATATGCTATTTTATATTATTTTTGGGACTAACCTATTAATCTAGAGCCTAGTGCCAGTTTCTGTTTTTTCCTTGTTTTTTGAGAATTGGAGATAAGGAATATTAAACAGAGTACAAACGGAATAAAACCTTCATAATGATTTTTTCTAGACCGGAAGGAAATCACCAAGCTTGGAGACCAAGGCAAGAGAGCCACCGTGGGGCCACAAGCCATAGGGCGCACCCAGGGGGTAGGGCGTGCCCTGTAGGCTTGCGGGCCCACGACAGTCCTCCTAACCCTAATCTTTGGCCTATAAATTCCCAAATATTTCGTGTATATCACAACGAGCCACGAAAACACTTTTCAACCACCAGAAGCCTCCATTCCCGAGAGATCCGATCTTGGAGCCTATTCTTGTAATCTGTCGAAGGGGGATTCGTTCAAGGAGGGCATCTACATCATCTCCATTGCCCCTCCGATGATGCGTGAGTAGTTCACCATAGACCTTCGGGTCCATAGCTAGTAGCTAGATGGCTTATTCTCTTTCTTTTCTCTTCAATACCATGTTCTTCATGATCTTCATGGAGATCTATCCGATGTAATACTCTTTTGCGGTGTGTTTGTCGAGATCCGATGAACTGTGGGTTTATGTTGAGATTATCTATGAATATTTTTTGAGTCTTTCCTGAATTCTTATATGCATGATTTCATATCTTTGCAAGTCTCTTCGAGTCTTTGGTTTGGTTTGGCATCCTAGATTGGTAATTCTTGCAATGGGAGAAGTGCTTAGTTTTGGGTTCAATCTTGCGGTGTCCTCACCCTGTGACAAAGTAGGGGTAGCGAGGCACGTATTGTATTGTTGCCATCAAGGATAACAAGATGGGGTTTTCATCATATTGCTTGAGTTTATCCCTCTGCATCATGTCATCTTACCTAATGTGTTACTCTGTTCTTCATGAATTTAATACTCTAGATGCAGGCAGGAGTCGGTCGATGTGTGGAGTAATAGTAGTAGATGCAGAATCGTTTCGGTCTACTGGACACAGATGTGATGCCTATATGCATAATCATTGCCTTGGATATCTTCATAATTATTCGCTTTTCTCTCAATTGCTCGATAGTAATTTGTTCACCCACTTTAATACTTGCCATCGTGAGAGAAGCCTCAAGTGAAACCTATGGCCCCCGAGTCTATTTTCCATCTTATACTTTCAAATCTAAAACCAAAAATACCAAAAATACTTTGCTGGATTATTTTTACCTTTTGTTTTAGTTTCCGTTCAAGCAATCTATCTCTATCAGATCTCATCCTTGCAAGTAACCGTGAAGGGATTGACAACCCCTTTATAGTGTTGGGTGAAAGAGTTTGATTCTTTGTGTAGGTACATCTATTGGGGACTTGCTTGTATCTCCTACTGGATTGATACCTTGGTTCTCAAGAACTGAGGGAAATACTTATCTACTTTGCTGCATCACTCGTTCCACTTCACGGAAACCAACGCATGCTCGAGAAGTAGCACGCCCTCACGAGGCAACTCACCACTGTACTAGTTCATCCACAAACCTTCTTGGCAGGCAATCCACCAAAGCAGGAGTGGGGTTTTACGCTTCGCGGTGGCTCGAACCTGGGTGAATCATCATGTGCAATCTTCTTCCTCGTCATCGTGTGAGTCCGTTGTTTAATCCATTGAGTTGCGAGCTAGGCGGGGTGAGGCTATTGGGGATCTTAGCACACGCCCCCGTGTTCGAACTTCCTTGGGTTTTATGGAGTCGGAGATCCGACAGCCCCAACCTCTACAAGGACATCGATCATCAAGCCATCGACCTTCAGCCAGACCTCACTTATCGTGAGAGGCCAGTTCTTATTTTGGATGAAGCAGAGCGTTGCACCCAAAGCCGCACCATCAAGTACTTCAAGGTCCAATGGAGCAAGCACACACAAGCAGAAGCAACCTGGGAGCATGAAGACGATCTTAGATCTGAGTTCCCTTATCTTTTTAGCACTTAGCCTAGGAATCTCGGGGATGAGATTCTTGTAAGGGGGTAGGTCTGTCACACCCTGTGTTTGTATCACTTTGTTATGATTTGATTTACAAAATTTGGAAAATATTAAAACTTTTGAGTAAATATGCTTGTTTGAATTGTTACTTGTTTGCTTGTTTGATTGATTGTGTATGGCACTCTTAGGTCCTACTCCTCTCTAAACTCATCTCCCTTGACCCAAAAATCTTGCCCAAGGATCATACCATGTGTATAGTACCTAAAAACATTTTTTATCAAAATTTATTTTGACCAAAAAGGATTTATTGAAATTATGTTTCCAAAACCCCCTGAGTTGAGTTTTGCACTACAAGTCCTCAAATTGGATGGATACTTTTTCCCCAAAGGCTTTATTTTAAACCTAATATATATATGACTTTCCAACACCACCAAATATCAATTTTAAAGGTTATTTTTCCTATTTTATTTAAAGGATATTTCTTAAGGCCAAAAATGGTCTTTTATAGGGAAAAATTATTTAAATGCTATAAAAGTATTTGAGAAAATTTAGGGAAACTCAGTGGGCATATATTTTCCATATATATAAGTTTCAACACATGGTCATGTTAAAAATCATGGGCAAAACCCTCGGAACCCTTTCTGCTCAAATCAAGATTTTGAAATGTTTCTATAACAAATATTCTCAATAAATTCCAAGAAAATCCTAGCAAATCACACATGTTATATGTGTTTATCTTGTGAAGTTTCATCTCAATCACTAATGATTTGATTCACCAAAATATTCCAACACCATTCATATCCAGAGTCATATTTGAACAACTTTACATTGTGAAGTATCTCCTATTGATCTCAAACTTTGTGGGCATATCATAATCCTCAAATGATGATGCTACACCAAGTGGTGCATCAAGGAGAATGTAAATGCATACCTAGATCTACAGGAATCTGATTTTGTTGATTGCTAAGGTTTTACAAAGTTACATTGTGAAGTTTCTTGAAATCCTCTCAAACTGGTGGTCAATCCTATTTCTAAACACCATTTGACCTTGTTAAATCGCAAATCAAGCAAACTCCATTTGCTTGCCCAATCATTGATCAAACACCTTTTGCATGTTTGGTAAAAACATGTTTTGGCCCCCTTATGCTATTCTCCTTCATTTCAATTTCCTACCACAGCTCCACCTTGTGGTAATTTACTTCCAGAAACTCTAGCATGGGCTCAGCTCAATTATTGGCAGGTGAAAACCCATTTTTACCTCTCTGGACAACCCCTTTTCTCTCTCTCCCTTTGCCTCTCTCCTTCTCCCATGACTTTCCAGGGCATCCAATGCCTCACCCATGCTTGTTTACTCCCCCTAGATCCCCTGAACACAGGAGGCCACACAGAAGCTACCAAGGACATGCCATGGCATGCCAAAACGGCGCTCTAGAGCATGCTACAATGCCCGACCGCACTATAGCCGCTGCCCACTACATGGCTTTGATAGCCTTGGGTCTCCCCTCTCACCACTAGGCCGCCTCGACGTCCGGGACACGCCTTCCTATTGGTCCCCTCCTCTCTCCTCCTCATGCGCGTGCTTGATGCCGCCCACTCCGGCCACTCACTGTCCAAGCTATGGGGCCCTCTTCGAGCTTGTCCCGTTCTCCCTCCCTCTCCCCAGCAACCTAGGAAAGCCCCATGAACACCGCAAAGAGGCCAGGGCCCCCTCCCATGGACATCCGAGCCCTTCCCGTGGGCGACCGTCGGCTTCGTCCATGGTGAACCTCGGGATCGCTATTTAAGCGAGCCCTGCACCCCTCTCACCCCTCTAGTCGCCCCCTCCAGCATCCAATTGCCCCCCTGTGACACCCAAATGTCCTCCCCCTCTCTCTGTGCTCAACGCGAGCCAGAGCTCTGCCACCTCGAGCCGCCGACCTCCGACCATGGTGAGCCTCCTCCAGCCCCGCCTCCTCTCCCCGTGGTCCTCTCTCTCCCCCTAATCTCTTTCCCCCCTTTTCCCATGCCTATTGCAGCTTGGACCGGCCGTTCCCACCTCGAGGCGAACCTCCTCCACTCGGGTTCGATATCGTCGATGATTCCGGCACCTTCGGCGACCACCTCCGGCACCACGCGGCTGGTGACGCTCCCCTGAGCACGCCTGGACCATTGGCAGGCCTTGTCGTCGACCGCACCATCACCGGTGAGCTCCTCTGCTCCCTGTCATGAGGTGAGGGATGACAGGTGGATCCTACCTGTCATACCCTCACTCCCCCCTCTCGCTGCCAGGCAGGGCCCACGGGCAGGTTTAAATAAAACCTGTCGCGCACTCCATTTCGTTCTGGGACGAATCCCCTGGGTCGGCTCAGCTACGGCCGTTTTGGCCCAAGCGCTCTGTTGCGTTTCCTTTTGTTTTATTTCAAAATCCTACAAAACTTCCAGGGGATTAAATAAACTCCAATTCCAATAATTGTTCCACCCAAATTCTTGTAATAATATGAAGTATTTTAGAGTGCCATTTGTATAGTTTTGAAAACCTTTTATGTACTGCTCTATTTTAAAACCTCTTTTGGCATTTTTAGCCTCTGTTATAAGTAGTTTTGAAAACCTTTTTAACTTCAAAACCCTAGAAAAACATTCTTAGAATAGTTTGTAGTATTTATCAGAGTAGGGTAGCATTTTAGAAGTAGATTTTGTGCTATGTTTTTGTGTGATGCTTATTATTACCGTTATTTATTGCGACGATAGATTGCGTTGTTGACGAGGAAGTTGGATATGAAGACTTTGTTGAGCCAGGCAAGCAACTCTTTGACCATTACTAAGAACCCTTTTATTTGCATGGCATATAGCACTTATTTTCGTGATGTTGATCATGTTGATGTGGTGACCACTTTGGTGGGATGCCTCCGATACTTTACTATTGATACTTGCATCGTGCATGACCCTACCATTCTTATGAGGGTTATGCGGGTGGGAGTAGTTTGGTTGCTAGTAGTTGCTATGCAAGTGGGATGGGAATATGCATGGTGATGGAAACTAAAATGATCTCAGAGACTTTTCGAAAACCCTGTCAGGTGCCACTAATGCCCGAGGGAGATGATGATTAGCTAGGTAGCCACTAGTGTACCGGAGCAAGTGAGTGTGAGTGTTCTCGAAAACGGATTAGATTTAAGATATGTCGACCGTCCCAACCTTACATGTACAACCACGATACCCCTTATGGGACGAGGCTTTGATGATTACTTTGGTGGGTACTAGCAAAGAGACCGCATTACTAGTGGCAGGAGTGACGTGGTCACTCTCGATACGGGGTCATGCCTGATAGGGTGACCATGATGTCTTTACAGGCACCGGGCACACCGTTGTGTGCCATCATGGATGATACGTGTGATGTATATCATGAGGGATGGCACCAACGAGTGGACTCTTTCTTTAGTATCGTTAGGGGAAAGGCATTGTTCGGGTGCTTACCTCGGGTATGTTATATACTGTGAGTCATGGATGACACGGAAGTTCCCCGAGTCTTGTGGGTAAAGTGTGCAACCTCTACAGAGTGTCAAACTATTCGAATAGCCATGTCCACGGTCAAGGAAAGTTGGATCGTGTTGCTTAAACTACGTCCAGATGTTTTCACTAACTAGTGTGAGTGGGTTGGTGGAAAAGGGTGATACCTGAACTAAGTCCGATGACTTGGCTTGATGATGAACATGAGATGTTCAACCCCTGGTAATGATGATACATGTGACTTGTTCACATGAACACCTATCTATGTTGATGCATGCTTACTTAAGTTACTTGATTATGTCATTGCACTCAAAACTAGCTTTCTGCAAAACTTACCTACTTAGTGCTATATCATGGATTGCTATACCTTGTTCCACAACTTGGGTTGCTTGCAAGTACATTCAAAGTACTCATTGGCTTGCCACTGGTTATTTTATTGGCCAGGCATGGAAGAGCAGGAATATGGTGAAGAGTTCTTTGGTGACGAACATGCGAACTAGGACACTTCCCAGTCAGAATGCATGTAGGTTAACGCAGATGGCATGGGTCTATGCTTTCGATCAAGATTTCCGCTGCCTTTTATGTTTAAGTGTTTGGCCCTTGCGGCCTATCTATGTAAGAATTGGCCTAGTTGGCATTTATTTGTGTAAGACGGTATGTAAGGATGTAAGACTCTTGTATTCCAGTTTCTATGTATTCAGTGAGCATTGATCTTTGGGACCACTGTGCACGTGCATTCAGTGTTCATGACCTTTGATTCAGGGTCCCTCACAGGCTGGACTCGCAGGAAGGCCTCACAAACAATGATGAAGGGCGAGATGTGCATAAAAAAGTTTGGGGGGTCATGGAAGTCCAAGGCATAGAAGTACATCATCCCCCTAACGAAGGGGTGCAGGGGAAACCCTAACCCCCGGATGAAATGAGGGATAAATACCACTCTCTCTCCTGGCCGCGGAGTTGGCACCACTTGGCCCTCTTCGGGAGGACGGTGGACAATGTTGTGCGAGAGGTTTTCAGCGGCCTTCAGCTCCCGGATGTCCTTGTCAGTGATGCTCGAGGCCTCCCAGTTGTCATTTCAGCCCGAGCCCATCATGGATTGAGCTCGGGAGAGGATACTTGGAACAAAAGGAAGAAATGGATCTAGGCACTGAGGCTGGGGGCGAGAAGAAGACGAATCTGGAGGCGTAGTGAGACCTTGGTGGTTTTATCCCTTTTATTGAGGAACTAATACCAAGAGTGCTCTTTTACTGCCATGGGTTGTGGCACTTCCCGAAGCAATCGTGTCAGTATGCGCGCGCGTGGTTACCCAGATCATTACTCATATCCCACGAAATACGGGATACGATCTCCATGTTCATAAGACGTGCCAATAAAAAGGCGGCCTTGAGTCGCGAATCGAGTTTCCATGATTGGTCATTGGGGCTTCTCGTTAGAAAGGTTGTCAGGTAGGGTTACTATTCACACCCGGGCATTTGGCCTTCAGGATAAACAAAGCATATTCCAGAAGACAGTATGCTGTCAAGGGCCGAGTTGAGTTCTGGCGAAGATAGAAGGAACTCCCCTTTCAACCCGAATACCATGGACACGTGAAGCTGCCGAAGACTACATTCCTCAGCGTTGAAGGCTAGTTAGGGGGCTGCTGAGGGAGTCCAGGACTAAGGGGTCCTCGGGCCGTCGGCTCATTCCTGATGGGCCGACCTATCGGGCTAATCTGCTGAAGACTGAACTATGAATGATCATGTATCCAAGAAAGCTCTATTGAATGGCGTGGCCTCAAAGTTCCGAAGATAGGATATGTGCATCTATCCTTCATAAAAGGTCAATTGTATGTAACCCTAGGGACCCCTAGTGCCTATATAAACCGGAGGTCCCCATTCGTAGAGGACAGGTGAACTCATCTAGGGTTTAGCTTAGACGATCTCGAGGTAGATCAACTCTATAATCTCCATACACATCAATACAATCAAGAAGGATGTAGGGTTTTACCTCCTCACGAGGGCCCGAACCTGGGTAAATATTGTGCCCTTCGTTCCCTGTTACCCATCGATCTACGGCTCACAGCTCCGGACCCCCTAACCGAGATCTATCGGTTTTGACACTGACACCAGGGGTACCTAGGGTTACACATAGTCGGTTACCATTAAAGGATAAACGCGTCGATCCTGCCATCTTGACTTGGAGGACACGCCAAGGCACCAAAGATCTCTTTTTCGAACATGAAGTCATCTCATAGCTCCATACGATGGCAATAGAGCAGCCCACCTATCCGGCCCATAGGAGATAGGTCGGCAGCATGAGTACCCCTTCGTCCCGGACTCCCTCAAACACAAAACAAGTTAGCATAAGAAGGGGTGTGTGATACTCGGTAAATTGTTCATTCATCAAATTTGTGTGGGAAGACCAAAAATAACCCAAACAATTCATCCGGACAAATTGTGTGTGTTGTGGGCAGACGGTTGTTGCCAAACACTTGTCAGTGATTGATGATGTGGGGACCCCGACTCATAAGTCGTGATCACCGAATGCACGTGTAAAGTGATCCCAGAGATCAATGCTCACTGAACACACAAAAGCTGAATAACAAGAGTCTTACATCCTTACAAACCGTCTTACAAAAATAAAGACCACGGAGGTCAAGTCTTACATAGATAGGGCCGCGAGGGCCAAACACTTAAACATAACAAGCAGTGGAAATCTTAGTCGAAAGAGTAAACCCGTACCATCTGCCTTAAACCTACAGGCATTCTAACTGGGAAGCGCCCTAGTTCACATGTTCGTCACCAACGAACTCTTCACCATATTCCTGCTCATCAATGCGTGGCCAATTAAATAACCAGTGGCAAGCCAATGAGTACTTTGAATGTACTCGCAAGCAACCCATGTTTGGAACAAGGTAATAAGAATGCATGATATAGCACTAATAGGTAATTTTGCATAAAGCTATTTTTGAGTGCAATCACATGATCAAATAACTTATGTAAGCATGCGTCAACCGTTGGCAGATATCCACATGTACAAGTTATAGATATCATCATAAATAGGGGGTTGAACATCTCATGTTCAGTCATGTCATCAAGTCATCGGACTTGTCTCAAGTGTCATCTCTGTGTCATCCACACACACACACCAAGTTTTTAGGAAACATCTGGACGTAGTTTAAGAAGGACCTCCAACAGTTCGTGACTGTGGACATGGCTATTCGAATAGTTTACACTCTGCAGAGGTTGCACACTTTACCCACAAGACTCAGGGACTTCCGTGTCATCCACGACTCGCGGTATTTAACATACCCGAGGTAAGCACCCAAACATTGTGTTTCCCCTGGCGATACTAAACAAAGAGTCCACTCAATTGGTACCTAGCCCACATGTTGTACATCACATGTAGCATCCATGCAGGGACCAATGGTGTGCTTGGTGCCTATAAAGATAGCGCATGCTCGTCCATTCTGGTACGAACTGATATCGAGAGTAACCACGCCACTGCCGCCAGTAGTAATGCAGGCTCCATGATAGTATCCACCAAGGCAATCAACAAAGCCCTGTCCCATAAGGGGTATCGTGGTTGTGCATGTAAGGTTAGGACGGTGGGTAGACCTTAAATCTAATCCATTTTTGAAAACACAAACACTCTGTTGCTCTGGTACACCACTTCGTCCTCAAGTGGTTACCCAACTCATCATCATCTCCCTCGGGCATTAGTGGCACCCGACGGGGTTTTCGAAAAGTCTTTGAAATCATTTCTTATTTCCATCATCATGCATATTCCCATCCGACTTGCATAGCAACTACTAGCAACCTAACTACTCCCACCCGCATAACCCTCATAAGGACGTAGGGTCATGCACGATGCAAGTATCAATGGTAAAATTATCGGAGGCATCCCACCGAAAGGGGAAACACCACATCAACATGATCAAATCATTGAAACAGCAAGTGTTATATGACATGCACAAATTTTTTCTTAACATAGTCAAAGGGCTGCTTGCCTGGCTCAACAAAGTCTTTGGGGTCTTCAAAGTCTTTCGGTCCAACTTCCTCGTCAACAGTGCAATCTATCGTCGCGATAAATAACAACAAAATAAGAATCACACAAAAACAGAGCACAAAAATCTACTACTAAAATGCTACCGAACTCTGATAAATCCTAAATGTAATATTAAAAATATTCCTCTGAGGTTTTGTAGTGAAAAAGGTTTTCAAAACCATTTTAACAGAGGCTAAAAATGCCAAAGGGGTTTAAAAATAAAACAGCACATAAAATATTTTCAAAATATTTCACAAATGGCACTATAAAATTCTACAGAATATTTCAAGATTTTTGGTGGAAAAACATTGGGAAAAGGTTTTTTATTTAACCCTGTGGGATTTTTGGAAAATCCCACAAAATTAGAACAAGAAAAGAAAATAGAAGGCCTCCGCAACCTGGGCCAGAAGCGGCCAGGAGCTGGGCCGGCCGAGTGGCCAGCCAGGCCAGGGGCGTGCTACCTCTTGAGCATGCGTTGGTTTTCCCTTGAAGAGGAAAGGGTGATGTAGTGAAGTAGATAAGTATTTCCCTCAGTTGTTGAGAACCAAGGTATCATTCCAATAGGAGGAACAAGCAAGTCACCAATGGATGCACCTACACAAACAATCAAACTCTTGCACCCAACGCTATAAAGGGGTTGTCAATCCCTTCATAGTTATTTGGAAGGATTAGATTTGATAGAGATAGATGTAAACAAGTGCGGAAAGTAAAAGATAAATAAATTGCAGCAAGGTATAGATCTGAAAATGTAAGATGGAAAATAGAGCTGGGGGGCATAGGTTTCACTAGAGGCTTCTCTCTTGAAGGCAAATATCATGGTGGGTAAACAAATTACTATCAAGCAATTGATAGAAAAGCGAATAATCATGTAGTTATCCAAGGAAATGATCATGCATATAGGAATCACGTCCGTGACAAGTAGACTGAAACGATTCTGCATCTACTAGTATTACTCCACACATCGACCGACTCTTGCCTGCATCTAGAGTATTAAGTTCATGGAGAAGAGAGTAACACATTAGGAGAAGAGAGTAACGCATTAAGAAAGATGACATGATGTAGAGGGATAAACTAAAGCAATATGATGGAAACCCCATCTTGTTACCCTTGATGGCAACAATACAATACGTGCCTCGCTACCCCTACTATGTCATTGGGTGAGGACACCACAAGATTGAACCCAAAACCAAGCACTTCTCCCACTGCAAGAATTACCAATCTAGTTGGCCAAACCAAACAAATAACTCGAAGAGACTTGCAAGGATATGAAATCATGCAAATAATAATTCAGAGGAGATTCAAATAAGATTCATGGATAATATGAACATAAACTCACAATTCATTGGATCTTGACAAACACACCACAAAAGAGGATTACATCGGATAGATCTCCATGAAGATCATGAAGAACATGGTATTGAAGATCAAAGAGAGAGAAGAATCCATCTAGCTACTAGCTATGGACCCGTAGGTCTTTGGTGGACTACTCACGCATCTTCGGATGGGCAATGGAGTTGATGTAGATGCCCTCCGTGATCAAAAAACCCTCCGGCAGATTACCGGAAAAGGCACAAAGATTGGATCTCTGGGGAACGGAGGCTTCCGCAAAGTATTTGCGTGGCTATTTTTGATGTGGGGGGAATAATTGGGTATTTATAGGCCAAGACCTAGGGTTAGGATACCTACCAGGAGGCGACAAGCCTGCTAGGCGCAGCCAGGGGCGCGCCTAGCAGGCTTGTGGCGCCCTGGCACCTCCCCTGACGTGCACTCCAAGCTTGGATGAATTGTTTCCTTCCAAAGGTTTTATTCCGTTTTGACTCCATTTAATATTCCATATCTGCAAAACTCAAAAACAAGGAAAAAACAGAAACTGTCGCTTGGCTCTAGATTAATAGGTTAGTCCCAAAAATGATATAAAATAGCATATAAATGCATATAAAACATCCAAAACAGATAATATAATAGCATGCCATCATCAAAAATTATAGATACGTTGGATAAGTATCAGCATCCCCAAGCTTAATTCCTGCTCGCAAGGTTGTCAGAATTGTGATTTTGAATTGGATCGGAACCCTGATATTAGGATCGCAAATCGTAGAATCTTCACTATCAGGGTCTTAGAAACGTAGATTCTATGAACTAAAATCGTAGAATCAGTGGGGTTAGTTTGGATCGTAAAGTCGTAGAATCACATAATAGAATCATGATTCTGACAACCTGCTCATCCTCGAGTAGGTAAATGATAAAAACAGAATTTTTGATGTGGAGTGCTAGCTAACATATTTATCCATGTAATATTCTTTATTGTGGCATAAATATTCGGATTTGTAAGACTCAAAACAAAAGCTTAATATTGATATAGAAACAATAACATTTTAAGCATACTAGCAAAGCAATTGTACCTCTTCAAAATATAATGGGAAAAGAAAGTTATCCCTACAATATCATATGGTCTAGCTATGCTCCATCTTCCCCACACAAAGTATTTATATCATGTACAACCCCGATGAAAATTCAAGCAATTGTTTTCACACCTATATTTTCTCAAACTTCTTCAACTCTCACGCAATACATGAGCGCGAGCCATGGATATAGCACTATAGGTGGAATAGAAATATGGTGGACGTTGTCAAGGAAAGGGAGAAGATAGCCTCGCATCAACTAGGCGTATCAACGGGCTATGGAGATGCCCATAAATAGATATCAATGTGAGTGAGTAGGGATTGCCATGCAACGGATGCACTAGAGCTATAAGTGTATGAGAACTCAAAAGGAAACTAATGGACGTGCATCATGAAGAAAAATTCCACTAGCTATATGAAAGTGACAAAATAGGAGACTCTATATTATGAAGATCATGGTGCTACTTTGAAGCACAAGTGTGGAAAAGGATAGGAGAAATGTCCCTTCTCTCTTTTCTCTCTTTTTTTTTCTTTTTTTTATTTTTTGATTTATTTCTTTTTTTGTGGGCATCTCGGGCCTCTTTTATTCATTTTTTATTTAGTGTGGAATCTCATCCCCACTTGTGAGGGAATCATAGCTTCCAGCATCCTTTCCTCACATGGGACATGCTCTAATAATGAAAATTATCACACTTTTATTTACTTACAACTCAAAAGAAAATTGCAACTCGATACCTATGACAAAATATGACTCTATATGCAATATGGAAGTGATGGTGTATGTTATAAAAGGAAACAGTGGAAGTTGCATGGCAATATATCTCAGAATGGCTATGGAAATGCCATAATAGGTAGGTATGGTGGCTGTTTTGAGGAAGATATATGGTAGTTGTTTTGAGGAAGGTATATGGTGGCTGTTTTGAGGAAGGTGTATGGTGACTGTTTTGAGGAAGGTGTATGGTGTACCAGCGAAAGTTGCGCGGTACTAGAAAGGCTAGCAAAAGTGGAACAGTGAGAGTGCGTATAATCCATGGACTCAACATTAGTCATAAAGAACTCACATACTTATTACAAAAGTCTATTAGTCATTGAAGCAAGGCATTAAATGCATAATCCTTGGGGGGAGGTTGGTAGGAGTTAACCTTTCCGCCACCCTGACCCTCACACAAAGGTCGACAATCTATAAACAAGTCATGCTCCGACTTCCTTATATAATGTTTCACCATACGTGCATGCTACAGGAATCACAAACCTTTACATAAGTATTTTTACCAAGTCACAATTTACTTCCTAACATGTCTCTTAACATTACCATCTTTATGTCTCAAAAACTTTATGCAAGGAATCAAACTTCTCATAAATACTCAATGCACTTAATATGGAAGTTTTTATTATATCCCTTTTGGATGCCTATCATATTAGGATTAAATTCATAACCTAAACCAATTACCATTCTGTTTTAGAAACTCTCAAAATATTATAAGTGAGGTACGAGAGTTCAAGTATTTCTATAAAAACGCAAACACCACCATGCTCTAAAAGATATAAGTGAAGCACATAGAGCAAAATTGCCCAACTCAAAATATATAAGTAAAGCATAAAGAGTATTCTAATAAATTTATGATTCAGCGTTTCTCTCTCAAAATATGTGTGCAGCAAGGATGATTGTGTCAAACTAACAAGCAAAGACTCATATCATACAAGACGCTCCAAGCAAAACACATATCATGTGGTGAATAAAAATATAGCTCCAAGTAAATATACCGATGGATTGAAGACGAAAGAGGGGATCACTTCCGGGGCTTTTTGGCATCCTTGAATATGAATTGGGGTGCCTTGGGAATCCCAAATCTTAGGCTCTTGCCACTCCTTATTCCATAATCCATCAAATCTTTACCCAAAACTTGGAAACTTCACAACACAAAACTTAACAGAAAACTCGTGAGATCCGTTAGTATAAGAAAATAAATCACCACTTTAGGTACTATTGTGAACTCATTATTTATTTATATTGGTGTTATACCTACTGTAATCTATCTTCTCCATGACTCATACCACATGATACAACCCAAGATTCATCAAAATAGGCAAACAACTCAAAGAAAACAGAATCTATCAAAAACAGAACATTCTGTTGCAAACTGAAAACTTCGTATACTTATATAACTCAAAACATTCTGAAAAATTAGGAAAACCTGGGAAATTTATATATCAATCTTGTGTAAAAATTTCATATCAATTCAACACACAGAAAAAATTAGAAAATTCCTGGACTGAGCGTAAAAGTTTCTGATTTTCACCAAGATCAAATAAACAACTACCATAGATCACCCGAAAGGCTTTACTTGGCTCAAACACTAATTAAAACACCAAAAGAAAATTAATACAGAATTAATAATTTGTTAAACACTCAAAAACATAAGCAAAAAACAGAACACAAAAATAAAATTGGGTTGCCTCCCAACAAGCGCTATTGTTTAACGCCCCTAGCTAGGCAAAATGCAATAGATCTAGGTATTGTCATCTTTGGTATGCAATCCAAATGTAGCTCTCATAATAAATTCATAAGGTAATCTTATTTTATTTCTAGGAAAGTGTTCCATGTATTTCCTTAATGGAAATTGGAATCTAATGTTTCCTTCTTTCATGTCAATAATTGCACCAATCGTTCTAAGGAAAGGTCTACCAAGAATAATATGACATGTAGGATTGCAATCTATATCAAGAACAATGAAATCTATAGGCACATAACTCCTATTTGCAATAATAATAACATCATTAATCCTTCTCATAGGTTTCTTAATAGTGGAATCCGAAAGATGCAAATTTAAAGAGCAATCATCAAGATCATGGTAACCTAGCACATCACGTAAAGTTTTCGGAATCGTGGAAACACTAGCACCCAAATCACACAAAGAATGGCACTCATAATCTTTGATTTTAATCTTAATAGTAGGTTCCCACTCATCATGAAGCTTTCTAGGAATGGAAATTTCTAACTCAAGTTTTTCTTCAAAAGATTTCATCATAGCATCAACTAAATGTTTAGTAAAAGCCTTATTTTGACTATAAGCATGAGGAGAATTCAACATGGATTATAGCAAAGAAATACAATCAATCAAAGAGCATCTATCATAATTAAAGTCCCTGAAATCCAAAAGAGTGGGTTCATTGCTATTTAAAGTTTTGACCTCTTCACTCCCACTTTTATCAATCTCAGCATGAAGATCTATAGACTCCGAATCATTGGGACACCTTTTAACTAAAGTTAGCTCGTATCCAGTCCCATCATTATCAAGATTTATATTGGAAAACAAAGATTCAATAGGAGTCACACCAATCACTTTAAGATCTTCATCATTATTAAAATATTCTGGCTTAGCAGCCATCTTATTGACTAAGGTAGCTTGTTTATCACAAATTTGGCCTACTAAATCTTCAAGATGGGCAAACTGAGATTATAATCAAAAAAACTATTTAGACATATCATCAAGTTCTTTGTTCATGTATTCAAACATACTCTTTTGTTCTTTAAGCTCGTTTCTAAAGAGATTATTATGGTCAAATTGGAGTGAAATGAATCTCTTAGCACTATCCTCAATATCTTCGAGCTTCCTAAGATAAGGATCAAAACTTTTGGGCTGAGACGTTAAGATGAGTAGCGATCTAACACACAAGCAAACAAAAGGCAAACCAAAGAAGGGCAAATAAAAAGTCAAATCTTTTTGGTATTTTGTGAAACGTTTTAGAAGTGGGGAGAGGAAAACGAGAGGCAAATGGCAAATAAAGTAAATGCAAGAGATGAGTTTGTGATAGGTACTTGGTAGGCTTGATGTGTATCCTCCCCGGCAATGGTACCAAAAATCCTTCTTGCTACCTCTTGAGCATGCATTGGTTTTCCCTTGAAGAGGAAAGGATGATGCAGCGAAGTAGATAGGTATTTCCCTCAGTTGTTGAGAACCAAGGTATCAATCCAGTAGGAGGAACAAGCAAGTCACCAATGGATACACCTACACAAACAATCAAACTCTTGCACCCAACGCTATAAAGGGGTTGTCAGTCCCTTCCCAGTTATTTGCAAGGATTAGATCCGATAGAGATATATGTAAACAAGTATGGAAAGTAAAGGATAAATAAATTGCAGCAAGGTATAGATCTGAAAATATAAGATGGAAAATAGACCTGGGGCCATAGGTTAAACTAGAGGCTTCTCTCTTGTAGGCAAATATCATGGTGGGTAAACAAATTACTGTCAAGCAATTGATACAAAAGTGAATAATCATTTAGTTATCCAAGGCAATGATCATGCATATAGGCATCACGTCCGTGACAAGTAGACCAAAACGATTTTGCATCTACTACTATTACTCCACACATCGACCGACTCCTGCCTGCATCTAGAGTGTTAAGTTCATGAAGAACAGAGTAACGCATTAAGAAAGATGACATGATGTAAAGGGATAAACTCAAGCAATATGATGAAAACCCCATCTTGTTACCCTTGATGGCAACAATACAATACGTGCCTCGCTACCCCTACTATGTCACTGGGTGAGGACACCGCAAGATTGAACCGAAAACCAAGCACTTCTCCCATTGCAAGAATTACCAATCTAGTTTGCCAAACCAAACAAATAACTCGAAGAGACTTGCAAGGATACGAAATCATGCAAATAAGAATTCAGAGGAGATTCAAATAAGATTCATGGATAATCTGAACATAAACTCACAATTCATCGGATCTTAAAAAACACACCACAAAATAGGATTACATCGGATAGATCTCCATGAAGATCATCAAGAACATGGTATTGAAGAACAATGAGAGAGAAGAAGCCATCTAACTACTAGCTATGGACTTGTAGGTCTGTGGTGGACTACTCACGCATCATCGTATGGGCAATGGAGTTGATGTAGATCCCCTCCATGATCGAAACCCCCTCCGGCATATTACAGGAAAAGGCTCCAAGATTGGATCTCTCGGGAACGGAGGCTTCCTGCGGCGGAAAAGTATTTGCGTGGCTCTTTTTGATGTTGGGGGAATATTTTGGTATTTATAGGCCAAGACCTAGGGTTAGGAGATCGGCCAAGAGGCGACAAGCCTGCTAGGTGTGGCCAGTGGGGCCACGCCTAGTAGGCTTGTGGTGCCATGGCACCTCCCCTGATGTGCACTCCAAGCTTGGATGACTTGTTTCCTTCCAAAAAAATTCCTTCCGAAGGTTTTATTCCGTATGGACTCCGTTTAATATTCCATATCTGCAAAACTCAAAAACAAGGAAAAAACAGAAACTAGCACTTGGCTCTAGATTAATAGGTTAGTCCCAAAACTAATATAAAATAGCATATTAATGCTTATAAAGCATCCAAAAGAGATAATATAATAGCACGCCATCATCAAAAATTATAGATACGTTGGAGACGTATCAACGCGCTAGTGCCCCCGCGCGCGTCGGGTTTCAAACCTAACGGGCGGGGCCTAGTGGCCAGAGAGAGACGCGGGAGAGAGAGGTGAGAGGCCGGCAGGTGGGGCCCCTTGTCGGGTCCGTCTCCAACAGCAGCTCCGTCCAAGGTGAGGGAAGGTGAAGGCGGGAACGGACTCTGGGCGTCTCTGCCAATCCTCTGGTGGTGGAGGGGACGCCGGAGATGCATTGCTTCGCCAACAACGAGGAAGCACGACGGAGCCGCTTCGGGAGGGGGGGCGCCTGTGTCGTCCGTTAGCTGCAAATGATCAGGGAGGAGGGGGAAACGATTAGGAGGGAGCTAGGGTCCGGATCGAGAGTAAACAAGGGCGGAGGAGGTCATTTACCTCGCGAACGCCGGTGGTCCAAAGTGGAGGCGCTTGGATCGATCCCGTGGACGGAGTGAGAGAGAGGGGCTCTGGCTCTGCTGGGGGTCGATGTGGGTGGAGAGTGATCCTGAGGAGGAGAGAGAGAGGCCCGAGAGGCTTAAATAGAGGGGGGTGATGGACCACCGTGGACCCATGCACCGACGAGGTTGTGGCCGAGGCCAGAGGGAGAGAGAGCTCACGGGGCTGGTCGGGGGCGTTCCTGGGGTTGGTATAGGCCCGCGAGAGAGAAGAGAGAGAGCGGAGGAGCGCGCGCGTGCAAGGCCCAGGGTTGGCCGAACCGGGCGGCTGACGCGCGTGCGAAGGAGGCCAGCAGGAGAGAGAGGGAGGAGGGGCCGACAAGATGGCATGACATGGATGTCGAGGGCATCTCGGGGGACACGACTAGAGGTCCCGAGGCTGTCGAGGGCCGCGGTTGGGCGGCAGCTACAACGCGGTGCGCACTGTAGCACGCTCCAGAGCGCCATTTTGCATGCCATTGCATGCCCTTGGCAGCTTCTGTGTTGCCTCCCGTGTCTAGGGGGTCTAGGGGGAGTAAATAGTCAGGGTTGAGGCATTGGGTGCCCTAGAGAGCCAAGGGAGCAGGAGAGAGGCCAAGGAAGAGATAAAAGGGGTTGTCTAGAGGAGTAAAATGGGTTTTTACCCCACTTAAGCTTTGAGTCTTGGCCATAGAAAGTTACTGGAGGTGAAATGCATCACTAGTAGGCTATGGTAAAAATTTGAATCCAAAGAGATCACTATAAGGGGGTCAAAAGGAGGTTTTACCATTCTGGGAGAAGGTGTTTGATGGAGGTTAGGGCAAGCAAATGAGCTTTTGTTGCCATAAGATTTGACAGGTTCAAATGGTGATTAGAAATAGGCTTGACCACCAACTTTGAGCTTGACTGAAGAAAGCTCACAATGTAACTTCGTAAAACCCTAAAAATCAATGGAATCTGGTTTCTGTAGATCTAGTCATGCTAAGCTAATATCCTTGATGCACCACTTAGTGTAGCATCATTATTTGGGGATTAGAACATGTCCACAAAGTTTGGAGTGAAGGGAAGAAACTTCACAATGTAATGTTGTTCAAATTTGAATCTGGACAGGAATGGTTTTGGAATATGTTTATGAAGCAAAACAATTGGGATTGAGGTAAAACATTACAAGATTATCACTTATGACATTTGTGACTTGCTGGAATTTTCTTGGAATTTAGTGAGAATATTTCTTATAGAAATATTTCAAAAGCTTGATTTGGACAGAAAGGGTTTTGAGGGGTTTTTCCCATGATTTTGAACATGACCATGTGTTGAAACTCATATATATGGAAAATGTATGTCCAGTGAGTTTTCCTAAATTTTCTCAAATATTTTCAAAGCATTAAAATAATGTTTCCCTATGAAAACCCATTTCTGGCCTTAAAAAAAATCCTTTAAATAAAATAGTAAAATAATCTTTCAAATTAATATTTGGTGATTTTGGGAATTCATATATATAGTAGGTTTCAAATAAAGCCTTTGGGGAAAAGTATCCACCCAATTTGAGGACTTGAAGTACAAACCTCAACTCAGGGGGTTTTGAAAACCTAATTTGAATAAATTCCTTTTGGTTACAATAAATTTATACAAAAAATAGTTTTGGGCACTATTCACATGGCATGATCATTGGGCAAGAAGTTTGGATCAAGGAAGATGAATATGGAGAGGAGTAGAACCTAAGAGTGCCAACATAATCAACTAAACAATCAAACAAGCACAATTCAAGCAAGCATGCACTCAAAAAGTTTTAGTTGGCTCCAAATTTTTGTAAATCCAATCATAGCAAAGTGATACAAACATAGGGTGTGACAGACCTACCCCTCTTACAAGAATCACGCCCCCGAGATTCCTAGGCTATGCGCTAAAGAGATAAGGGAACTCGGATCTAAGATAATCTTCACGCTCCAAGGTTGCTTCTGCTTCGGTGTGGTTGCTCCATTGAACCTTGAAGTACTTGATGGTGCGGCTCCGGGTGCAATGCTCTGCTTCATCCAAAATGCAAACTGTCCTCTCACGATAAGTGAGGTCGGCCTGAAGGTCGATGGCTTGATGGTCGATGTCCTTGTAGATGTTGGGGCGGTTGGGAACTTGAAGACACTTCCAAAGTTGTGACACGTGAAAGATTTTGTGCACATCAGAGAGCTCAGAAGGTAGATCAAGCTGGTAGGCAACTTCTCCTCGTCTTATGGTGATCTTGAAGGGGCCGATGTGTCGGGGGGATTACCCCCGGGTAGGCTCAAGGAGATGACTTAACATTTTAAAACATCAGGGGACCCACCCCCGGTATGCAAAGCCCCATGAATCAACAAGACAAACGAAGAACTCAGCTCACGACACTGTAGCTGATGACACTGTAGCTGTCCGGCTCGGCAGCCTCCACCCCGTCTGGCTCGGCAGCCTCCACCCCGTCCAGCTCGGCGGCCTCCACCTATCCGGCTCCCCCTGTCCGGCTCCTCCTGTCCGGCTGCGGTCAGACGATGTCACCTCCTGACATCCCATCGGACACGCGCGGACCATACGACCATATCCCGTGGCGGTGCACTAGTGGCGAGCGGTAGTGCACCGTACGCGCATCGCGCAGTAGTGTCTACGGTGTAACCTGTCCCCTGGACGCTGACTTATAAAGTGCACTAGGGGACAGACATAGCTTAGTCCACAAGCTACATATAGCTTGGCATGTAAGCTACACACTATAGCTTACATCCCAACCTGCTTGGTATGTAAGCTATCCACTCTAGCTTAAAAAACAAGCTACACATCCATGCCTATATAAAGGCCCCATCTCACTCTCTCAAGGAGGGAGCTTCCCTCACATCCTCTCATCCCTACTCTCACACTCATGTACGAGGAAAGAAGCCTCATGGATCTCCTCCCCGAACAGCTCCAGGAGCAACCATGTATCAAATGTACCTCAGTTATACAGATATGCAGGAGTAGGGGTATTATCTCTCCGGAGAGCCCCGAACCTGGGTAAACCATTGCATGCTATTCGCATACCCGTCCCGGATCATCCACGACAGCCTTGCCCTCACCTCGATAAGCCACCCCATGGCATCTGCCGTCTCGCGTGACCCCCGTGAGAAAACGACGACAGTTGGGGCCCAGCATGGGGCAAGCTGCTGTTGGTTCCACGGTCCAGGCGGGACCATCTTCGCCAGCTCCGCCATGGTGTCGTCGTCACCTCTCCGGCCGCGCTCGAGGGCTCGACATCAACTCGCCCCCGGGGCGGCCGCGCGAGGCGGCGCGCCTTCGTCATCGGCCTCGCCATCTTTGCCGGCTCCGTCATGGTGTCGCCGTCGCCTCTCCGACCGTGCTCGAGGGCTCGACATGAACTCACCCCCGAGGCAACCGTGCGATACGCCGTGCCTTCACCATCAGCCTCAACACCGCCCGTGTCGCTCTCCTCCTCTGGTTTCGCCGCCATTTGCTGCTGCTACTACTGGTCCACCCGAACGTGACCGGGTCGGGGCCGGCGGCAGCACTGACTGCAGTAGCAGTAGCGGCCGGGGCTGCTCACCCACAAGCGGGCGTGCCGCGTCACCCTTTGCCGCCGCTCCGGCGCAGCAGCACCGACGCTCCAACATGCCCCCGATGCGCACATACACGGTCGGCTGCCTTCGTGGATGTATACATGTATGTGTATAAGCCCTGGCCGAGCGCATGCATATGAAAGACGGAAGCTACCTCATGTGCACAATGGCCACCCCGCGTGTTGGCCGTGCCCATGGCCACATGCGAGCACATGGCCAGCCGTTTGGCCAGCCCTGGCCGGCTGACCGACCGCGTTGGCCGACTGCAAGACCGGCGGCCCAGCCCGGCGCCCAGCTACGTCCGGTTCCGCTTTGTCTTGCTCCTCCGCCCTGCTCCAGTCGGCTCTGGCCACTACTCCATCACCACGTCGCCACCCATGCCCGCGCGCCCGCGCTGGCTGCCGGTTGGCCGCCAACGCCTCCTTCCCGCTCGACGCGCCTTGCCCCGTCCTCCCGTGTCGGCTCCCGCGCCTGGCGCATCCGCTCTGCCCGGCCTTGTAGCGCCGGCCGCCGGCTCCGCTCCGCCCGGCCTCCGTGGCCGCACGCCCAGGCCGGCTGCTCCCCGCGTGTTGCTCCAGCCGGCAACCACGCCGGCACGCCTCGCGCCCCTCCACTGTGGGCCTCTTCCACGACCTCCCCTGTGCACGGCCTGGCTACCCACAGGCTCCGCCCCGCCCGTGCCGCGGCACTGCGGCCCGCTCAGCTTCGTGCCGACTGGCTCCGCCACCGCATGGCCTCCGGCTCCAGACCACATCGCCTCCCTCCTCGCGACTCCCGTCGCACTCCCTCGTAGGCCGGATGTCGCTGTCGGGCCCCACAGCCGGCTACCGTCTCCACGAGCCGGCCCCGCCTACGCTCCCCGCGTCGGCCCTGCCTCGCCGCTCCGGCCCGCGGTGCCGGGCCGCCCCTCCGTCCGGCTTCACCTCACTGCGCTAGCTCCGTCGAGGCGCCACTCCGTCTGGCCCTGCCCCTCCGCGCCGGCTCCGCCGAGCGCCCGGCTTCCTTGCTACCCCGGTCAGCGCCACCGCCCTTCGCCCCACCCTGACCGGCGCAGGGGCCGGCTGCAATAAAAAAATAACGGGGCCGGTTGCCCACGCAAGCCCAAAAAAAGAAAAAAAGAAAAAAAGGAAGAAGAGTATGTACATGCATGGTTACGTACCTGCATGCATGGCGGCATGCATGGCCGGCTACACGCTACATGCACGGCCGTGTCCGACTCCGCCTGACAACGTCCAGCTCCGTCTGTCTCCTTCTGACGCCCGGACGGCTGGGAGGTCGGCTCGGTCGCCTCCTGCTGGGTCGCCTGGCCGGTTCGGGCCGATCAACTAGGGCGTCCCTCGAGCGCCACGAGGCCCGGGCCCCCTGCCGGAAGGCGCCTCTGACCCGACTATGCCAAATGCAATGCTACACCCAGCAGGTGCGGCCGGCACGCCTCGTAAAACGACGCGCCGGCTGAAGGCCGACAGCCGGCTACCTTCGACGACACCAATAAACCTCCTCGCCCGGAGGCTCGGAGGCTACCCTCGGCAGCGCCTCGCGCTCATCAGCCGACAGACTTCGCGTCCGTCTTCGGCAGCGCCTCGCGTCCGCCTTCGGCAGCGCCTCATGCTCATCAGTCGGCGGACTCTGCGTCCACCTTCGGCAGCGCCTCGCGGACACCAGCCGGCGGACCCCGCATCCACCCTCGGCAGCGCCTCGTGCACAGCAGCCAGCGGACCCCGCGTCCGCCCTCGGCAGCACCCCCTGCTCACCAGCCAACGGACCTCGCGTCCGCCTTCGGTAGCGCCCTCACGCTCATTAGTCGGCAGATCCCGCATCTGCCCTCGGCAGCGCCTCTCGCACATCAGCCAGCGAACCCCGCGTCCACCCTTGGCAGCACCCCGTGCTCATCAGCCGACGGACCCCGCGTCCGCCTTCGGCAGCGCCCTCGCGCTCATTAGCCGGCGGACCCCGCGTCCGCCCTCGGCAGCACCTCGCACACATCAGCCAACGGACCCCGTGTCCACCCTTGGCAGCACCCCATGCTCATCAGCCGATGGACCCCGCGTCTGCCTTCGGCAGCGCCCTCGCGCTCATCAGCCGACGGACCCCGCGTCCGCCCTTGGCAGCACCTCGCGGACACCAGCTGACGGACTCCTCATACGCCCTTGGCAGCGCCCTCGTGCTCATCAGCCGACAGACCCTGCATCCGCCCTCGGCAGCGCCTCGCGCTCATCAGCCGGCGGACCCCGCGTCCGCGCCTCATTAGCGCCTCGCGCACATTGGCCAGCGGACCCCGCATCCGCGCCTGGTGGCGCCTCGCGCTCGACAACCGGCGAACCCCTTGTCCATGCCCGGCGGTGCCTCGCACTCAACAGCCGGCGGACCGCTTGTCCGCGCCCTGCAGCGCCTCGCGCTCGACAGCCAGTAGACCCTGCATCCGCACCCGGTAGCGCCTCGCGCCCATTAGCCGACGGAGCCCAAGTCAGCGCCCGGCAGCGCCTCGCGCGCGTCAGCAGGACCACGTCGGCTGCAAACCACGTTGGCCGACATCGACAAAACCGCCTCGCTGGCACCCAAAAGCAATGTGAGATCTCCACACGCATACCCTTGCATCGTACACGCAAAACAAATAACCCCGAGCAACCCTCGGGGGCCATCTCGGCATTTATTCTGCGACTTTGTTGTTCGCCCCGGTGCCAGCTAGTCTTGGCCCGGGGCTGGCCGCTTGGCCCGAGACGTTCGTTCCCGCGGGATGGCTTAGTAGCATGCATGGGACTGAAGGCCCACTCTTTGTCTCAGCTACAGACTGCACCGCGGCTGTCCGGCTAGCAAGAGAAAAAGCTGGAGGTCACCACACGCAAAAAGCGTCCAGGGAGAAAGCGGCTTGGGCGGCCTGGTCATTTTCATTTATGAGTATCTACTTGGTCAAGTCTTCTCCTAGAGTCCGAGTACTATACGCTCCATTCCATGGCCCACTCTTCGTCTCAGCTACAGACCGGCTCCCGGCTGTCTGGCTAGCAAGAGCAAAAGCCAAAGATCGGACAAAACATGAAAAAGGCTTAAGGGAGCTCGGACGAAACCGAGTTGGCACCCTTTGCATAAAGCTCATGCACTACCAAAATCAAATATTTGATATATCTGTGCTGACTTAACCTTGTCTTTTGCAAGATCATTTCCATGAGGAACCTCCTCGCTCGAAGGCTTGGAGCCTACTCCTGGCAGGGCACCGCGCTCGACCGCTGGCGGACCCCGCGTCCGTCTGCGGTAGGGCTCCACGCCCATCAGCTGGCGGACCCTCCGTCCGCGCCCGGTAGTGCCTCACGCTCGACAGCCGGTGGACCCCGCGTCCGCCTTCGGCAGGGCTCCACGCCCATCTGCCGGCAGACCCTCCGTCCGCGCCCGGCAACACCTTGCGCTTGATAGCCGGTGGACCCCACGTCAGCCTTCGGCAGGGTTCCACGCCCACCAGCTAGTGGACCCTCCGTCCGCGCCCGGCAACGCCTCATGCTCGATAGCCGATGGACCCCATGTCCGCCTTCGGCAAGGCTCCACGCCCATAAGCCGGCGGACCCTCACTCGGAGGCTTGGAGGCTACTATCGGGGAAATTATCCCCGGGTAGGCTCAAGGAGACGACTCAATGTTTTAAAACATCGGGGGACCCACCCCCGGTATGTGAAGCCCCATGAATCAACAAGAAAAACGAAGAAGTGAGCTGATGACACTGTAGCTGACGACACAGTAGTTGTCCGGCTCGGCAGCCTCCACTCCGTCCGGCTCGGCGGCCTCCACCTATTTGGCACCCCCTGTCCGGCTGCGGCATGACGATGTCAGCTCCCGACGTCCCATCGAACGCGCGTAGACCAGACGGCCGTATCTCATGGCGGTGCACTAGTGGCGAGCAGTAGTGCACCATACGCACGTCGCGCAGTAGTGTCTACAGTGTAACATGTCCCCTGGACGCTGACTTATAAAGTGCATTAGGGGACAGACATAGCTTAGTCCACAAGCTACATATAGCTTGGCATGTAAGCTACACACTGTAGCTGACATCCCAAGCTGCTTGGTATGTAAGCTATCCACTCTAGCTTACATAACAAGCTACACATCCATGCCTATATAAAGGCCCCCTCTCACCCTCTCAAGGGGGGAAGCTTCCCTCACATCCTCTCATACCCACTCTCACACTCATGTACGAGGCAAGAAGCCTCATGGCTCTCCTCCCCGAACAACTCCAGGAGCAACCATGTACCAAATGTACCTCGGTTATACAGATATGTAGGAGTAGGGGTATTATCTCTCCGGAGAGCCCCGAACCTAGGTAAACCACTGCGTGCTATTCGCATACCCGTCCCGGATCATCCACGACAGCCTTGCCCTCACCTCGATAAGCCACACCATGGCATTTGCCGTCTCGCGTGACCCCTCATGAGAAAATGACGACACGATGTATCTTGGTGCAAGCTTTCATTTGACGTGGAAACGCTTGGTCCCTTTGAGAGGCGTGACTCAGAGGTAAACATAATCTCCGATGTTGAGGTTCACTTCTCGGCTATGAGAGTCAGTGCAAGTCTTCTGTCTTAACTTGGCGGTTTCGAGGCACCCTCGGACGAGTTGAACTTGCTCTTATACTTCACGGAGGATGTCTGGCCCAAAGACTAGTCCTTCCCCGGTCTCTGACCAGTTGAGGGGAGAACGGAACTTGCGTCCATACAACACCTCAAAGCGTGCCATGTGAAGACTCGACTGATAGCTGTTGTTGTAGGAGAACTCGGCAAACGGCAGGCAATCTTCCCATTTGGCTCCATATGCCAAAACACAAGCATGGAGCATATCTTCGAGTATCTGATTTACCCGCTCCGTTTGCCCACATGTGTGAGGGTGAAAATCAGTGCTGAAGGAGAGCTTGGTTCCCATTGCCTCTTGAAACATCTTCCAGAACCTTGAGGTGAACTTGGTGCCTCGGTCTGACATGACCTCCTTAGGAACTCCATGAAGACTCACGATACATTCAATGTAAAAGGCTGGCTAGCTTGTTACCATCATAGGTAGTCTTGACGGGGATGAAATGGGCTACCTTGGTCAGGTGATCGACAATGACCCAAATAGAATCATGTCCTTTGCTTGACCTTGGTAATACGGTGATGAATCCATCCCGACTTTGTCCCACTTCCATTCAGGCACTTTGAGAGGTTGCAACAATCCAGCGGGTCGCTGATGCTCACCTTTGACTCTTTGGCATATGTCACACTTAGCAACAAACGTGCCTATTTCCCTCTTCATGCCATGCCACCAAAATGTTGTCTTGAGGTCTTGGTACATCTTGGTTCCTCTAGGATGGATGGAATAAATAGTGTCGTGATCTTCTTCCAAGATCAAGTTCTTGAGCTTTTCTTTGTTGGGTACGCAGATGCGATCCCCAAACCATACAACTCCTTGTTCATCCACTGCCAATCCTGGGGCCTTGCCTACCTTGATCTTCCTGTTGATGCCTTCAATGCTTTCGTGTCCTTTCTGAGCTTCTTTCATATCATGCATCAAGGTAGGCTTTGCTTCGAGATTGGCTAGGAACCCAGGTGCAACTAGTTCCAAGCCGAAGCTTTCAAGCTCTTCATACAGGGCGAGTAGCCTTTCCTTAATCATAGCATTCAAGGAACAAGCCTTTCTACTTAAGGCGTCTGCTACCACGTTAGCCTTTCCGGGGTGGTATTGAACGTTGAGGTCATAATCCTTGATCAACTCCAACCATCTTCGATGCCTCATGTTCAATTCCCTTTGGGTGAAAATATACTTCAGACTCTTGTGGTCCGTGTATATCTCACATCACTTCCCCATAAGGTAATGCCGCCATGTCTTCAAGGCATGAACTACGGGTGCCAACTCAAGATCATGGGTAGCATAGTTCTCTTCATGAGGACAGAGCTGTTTGGATAGATATGCTACGACTCTGCCTTCCTGCATCAGAACAACTCCAATCCCGGTTCTCGATGCATCACAATATATCACAAACTCCTTGTGAATATCGGGGGTGGCCAAAACTGGGGTTGTGGTCAATCTCTTATTGAGCTCTTGGAAGCTTTGTTCACACTTCGGCGTCCATTCGAACTTCTTGTCCTTCTTCAAAAGCTGAGTCATGGGTTGGGCAATGCTCGAGAATCCTTCGACGAACTTGCGGTAATGTCCCACGAGTCTAAGGAAGTTCTCACTTCCTTCACATTGGTTTGGGTTTGACATTCAGTCATGGCTTCAATCTTGGCAGGATCCACTGACAATCCTTGTGCAGTCAACACATGACCCAAGAATCCAACTTCATGTAGCCAGAATTCACACTTACTGAACTTGGCATAAAGCTGGTGCTCTCGAAGCTTGTCTAGGACTAATCTCAAATGTTGTTCATGCTCTTCTTCAGACTTGGAGAAGACAAGTATGTCATCAATGAAGACGACAACAAACTTGTCCAAGTACTCCATGAAGACTTTGTTCACGAGGTACATGAAGTAGGCAGGGGCATTGGTCAATCCAAATCACCTGACCGTGTTCTCATACACGCCATACCGGGTTACAAACGCCGTCTTCAGAATGTCTTGGGGTCTGATCTTCAACTGGTAGTACCCTGACCTGAGGTCGATCTTGGAAAACACCTTAGCTCCATTCAACTGATCGAACATGTATTCAATCTTGGGGAGTGGGTACTTGTTCTTTATCATGATTTCATTGAGAGAACGGTAATCGACACATAGTCGGATAGTTCCGTCCCTCTTTGACACAAATAGAATAGGTGATCCCCAAAGAGAGGCACTAGGGCGGATGAATCCTTTTCTGAGCTGCTCTGCTAGTTGCTTCTTCAATTCAGCGAAATCTTCGGATCCCATTCTCTAGGGCTTCTTATAGATAGGTCCTGCCCTGGGCATTATCTCAATGATGAACTCAATGTCGCGGTCAGGAGGCATTCTGAGCAGCTCATCAGGAAAAAACATCAGGGTATTTGCATACCACTGGCACTTGATCCAACTCAATTCCTGACAAACAGTTAAACTGAGGGGCTTGAGTGGAGGCAGGGTTGGGAACATACTTGACTTTGACTCCTTGGCTATTGGTTATGGTGACAGTCCTCTTGGCACAATCTAAGTAGCCTTGGTTCTTGGTCAGCCAATTCATGCCAAGGATGACATCCAAGCCTAGCGAATCCAGTACTATGAGGTCTACTAGGAAGTCTACCCCGTTGATGATAATCTCAACCCCTTTACATCCTATCTTGGACTTCATAACTGATCCCGGGGTTTGTATCATCATACTACTACCCAGGGGTGTAGGCTTCATACCACTCTCTAGTGCAAACTTTTGGGTGACAAAAGGATGCGAAGCTCCACAATCAAACAGTACTGTTGCTGGGGTTGAGTTGACAAGACCGTACCCAATATGACGTCCGGGTCTTCCTGGGCTCCCTATGCGGTGATGTGATTCACACGACCCTTGCTATTAGTGGGCCGGTTGTGGGGAGTGGGGTTCCTTGGTGGTGCTCCACGGCCTTGACCTTGGTTGGGTGCATTGGGGCACGGTGCATCTGTGTTAGTGCATCTAGTGCCCCTTAGTGATTTTGGTGTATTGAAGACTTATAGGTTAAGGAACTAATGCATTTGTGAGTTTACACATGCTCTATAAGTCGATGGGGAGTTTGATACATCCGGAGATTACCGACCCCTAAAAATGTATGTCTTCAAATGAAGACTTTGGTGAAGACTTTGATGAAGACTTTGTGAAGACTTTGAAACTGAAGAAGTCGGTGTGACCTTGAAAATATGAACGAGGACTATGAAGCGTGAATACTTTTGTTTTCGTAGTTTCATTTCCTTTCTTTGAGTCATAGGAAACACCGTACAGTTAAAGGGGGCCGAGCTAATACTAAGGAAAATTTCCAACTGATGCTCAACTCCAAAATCCTCAACCTATCCAATCCTTCAAGTGAAGCCTTTTGGAAATCTATTACGGTTTAGTCAAGTTCTTCAGTGACAGCGACGAAGTTCTTCTGGTCTCTGAGGAAATTGATCTGACTGAGGAGTTAGGATTTTGCCACTACAAATTGCCTACAAGTGAGGAACATGATAAGCCTAAGGACTTTCATAGTTCGAAATTCCGACCGTTGTTGTGCTTAGCGCCAGCTGTCTCCAATCATAACATCCACATAATGGTCATATCATTGGGGGCATTTATGTCTTATCATGTCAGGTTGCACCCTGGCTATAAATAACAGCCCCCCACAACCACTAGTTGGTTGGCTGCTCCGAGAGAGAACTGACACTTGTCATTTGAGAGCAACCCATCCTCCGAGGACTTTGAGAGAAAATCATCAGTGAGCAAAAACCCAGAACCAAACCACCAAACCCAAAGTGATTGAGCATCATTGAATAAATTCATGTGTGGAACCGACGCTTGTTACCTTTGAGGACTGTGCATCCTCCAGACGGTTAGGCGTCATGGTCTAGTGCATCCTGCAGTCAATTGGGGATCACAAAGTGACCTTGGTCTAGAGCATCCAACAGTAAATTGTGGATCGCCGGGTGACCAGTTTGTGAGGGTTTTGGAAGTCTACCCTGAAGACTTACCACGAGTATTGGGCGAGGACTCTGTGACCTTATCTCAAGGAGAATGCGGTAAGGACTGTGTGTCCTGGGACTATGTGTTCTCTGGTTTAAATACTAGGCCACTCCAAACCAGATGTACGACTGTCACAGCAGTTGGAACTGGGTCATCAAACTATTGTCTTCATCAGGCTACCTAGTTCTATTTCCTCAACCCTTTCATTTCCTCATATAAACTGTTGATGAAATTAATGTTTACTGTTTGAAGAATTTGACTGAAGACTTTCACAAATTCCTCACCTCAAATTCTTCAAGTTGCCTTGTTCCTCACATGCTTATCCTGTATCACGCTACTTGTAATTTGTGCATGTTTCATTTCATCATGATGACTATGATGTCGCTATGTTTCTCATGCACTTGAGTACTTATTCCACTGCTAGTTATTCATCACATTTCAAATTCCTCAAAGTTGAAATTCCTCAAGTGATGAATTTGTAAAAATCGCCTATTCACCCCCCCTCTAGTCGATATAACGCACTTTCAATTGGTATCAGAGCAGGTACTCCCTCGCTCTGTGTGATTTTGGTTTAACCACCTGGAGTTCTAGTTATGTCGACTATAGGTATGATCAAGGTATCCAGAGGCTGTCCTACCTTCGATGGGACAGACTACCCCTACTGGAAGACCAAGATGCGCATGCATCTTGAAGCTATTGACAACGATCTCTGGTACGTTGTGGAAAATGGTGTGTCCTCTGTCACTCCCACTGTTACAGCTGCTGATGTGAAGAGATTCAAGCAACTCGACTATCAAGCGAAGAATATCATCTGTGGCCATCTGAGCAAAGGTCAGTATGGCAGAGTGAGTGCCTTGGAGACTGCAAAGCTTATCTAGGATAGGCTTTCCAAAGTGGACGAAGGTGTCTCCACTCAACGCGACTCTCGTGTTGATGTTCTTTGCAATCTCTTCAACCGCTTCAAGAGACTTGACAATGAAAATGTTCAGCAAACTTTTTATCGCCTCACTAATATCTCCAATGAACTGCAAGCACTGGGTGCCATTGATATCACTGACCATGAAGTGGTGAAGAAACTGCTAAGATCTCTCGATTCCTCATTCGATACTCTGGCCTTGATGATTCAGGAACGTGGAGACTACAAAGCACTTGATCCTGCTGATATTCTTGAGAGACTCAATACTCATGAATTCCAACAAGCTGAAAAGAGAGACCTCTACGGGCCAAGCTATGGAAGATCTCGTGCTCTGAAGGCAAAAGCAATTTCCTCATCTGAAGAAGATTCTGACAGCAGGCTTGGTGATCCTAAAGAACTAAGTCAGGAACTAGCAATGCTTGTGAGGAAATTCCAGAAATTCTCAAGGAGAGGTGGATTTGGAAAGTCATCAAAAAGTGGCTTGAGGAAATCAGATTCCTCAGAAGACTACAAGAAAAGAACCTGTCATCGTTGCAAGAAGCCTGGTCACTTTATCTCTGACTGTCCTCTCTAGGAAAAAGACTCAAAGAAGAATAAGAAATACAAGGATGACAGTTCTGATGACTCGAAGAAAAACAAGAAATGTTCAAAGTCCTCATCTGCAAAGTCCTCATCTTCAAAGTCCTCAAAGCATAAGAAGAATGGTTCCAGAAAGGCTCGAGCATTCATTGGCAAGGAAATGGATTCTGAGGAAGAATCTGAAGAATATGAAGAAGAACAAGAATCCGAGGACTGAGAATGGTGTTGCAAGCCTTGCACTCGCCACTGCTTTCGTCAGCAAGTCCATCTTCAATGATGAAGAAAATGACTACTCCAACAACTCTGACATCAGCAACGATGATTATGCTCCCACCTATTGCTTCATGGCAAAAGGCTCAAAGGTACACAAACATCATTCCTCATCTGAATCAAGTGAAGGTGAATCTGATGAATATGTGAAACCTAGCTATGCTAAACTTGTTAAATGGACACTAAGCAACAAAGTGCACTTGAAAAGCTTTAGAAAATGCTAGACAAAAGCGATTATCTGTTGAACGATGAAGTGGATCGGACTCAAACTCTGTCTGATGATCTCAAAAGTCTTCAGACAAAGTATGATAACCTTCAGAGTCGTCACAACGACCTCTTAGCCGATCATGAGAAGCTTTTTTATGAATTTCTTCAAAGAAAGCAAGATCTTGAGAAACTGAGAGTGTCACATGAGGATCTCCAAAGGGAAAACGATTCCTAACTGGCTCAACAGATCAGTACCTCTCAGGAAGAATTTGTTCCACCCTATTTGAAATGCATCGAACGTGAAACTGCTAATTCTTCACCTGAATGTTCAAATGCTTCTATTACTGCAAATTCCTCAACTATTCCAGTGGTCTCAAATTCCTCATCTGAGGATACCACAAGTATTATTGACAAAAATTCAGGGTTGAAGGAACTATATGTGACATGCATGTACAAAAGTATCAAAGGGCATCAAACCCTTTGCGATGTCCTCAAAATGCAGATTCTGAACAGGAACCCTAGGAAAGAGGGTGTGGCCTTTGTGAGGAAACTCAACACCGATGGATCCTACTGGACACCTGAGCAGTACCCCAAGACATCATGGGTTGCTGCAAAAGGACCTCCTGTAGATCCATCCAGTTTATCTGGCTTTACTTGTGAAACTTCATATTCCTCTGATGAGTCACTTGACTCCAACTACAAATTCTTCAAAAATCAGAAAGGTGAAGTATTTGCTAGATTTGTTGGAACTAACTGCAGGAACGACTCCCCTATGAAGAAAATCTGGGTTCCCAAGAGCTACATACAAAATCTTCAAGTGAATGTCCTCACGACACCACTCATGAAGAACAGGAATCCCAGATCAAATTCCTCGTATGGACCAAAGTCTTCACTTGGACCAAATTCCTCAAATGGTCAAAAATATCATTCTCATGCTAATGCATCTGTTTCGCAAGGAAAATCTAAGAGTTCTGAATATGTGCATTATTCTTCAAATCATTATGTTCATAAGTCCTCGAAGAATTTCTCTGCTTATTCATATGAGTACTCTAACCCTCGCCCTGTGTAACGAAGCGCACTTGCTTCAATGCCCCCCTTCTCATATGGTGCCCGCAGAATGATGAACTCTTTGCCACCTCTCCAGATGTGGGTGGTGAAGAAATTGAACTAATATCTTATGCAGGGTCAGGTCTCCAGATGAATTTGAACATCTGATGAATTTGCTGGAGACCTGAGGAAATGCTTGAAAGGACGCAAGCTAATCATGAAGAAATGAATCTCTCATTTCTCACGTCCTCACACTGCCTTATTTACTCTGTTGTGTGATGAAATTATGTCTGATGAAATTGATGGCATATTCTTCACTCTGAAGCATATGAGTTTGTAAGTGGTACTGATTCATCGGCAGGATGATACTCCAAAAGCTACTGAATGGGTCCTCGATAGTGGATGCACAAACCACATGACTGGTGACAAGAATCTACTGATGAATTTGCCACTGGCTCCATCTCATCGAAAGCATATAACCTACGTAGACAAAGGAAAAAGCAAGGTATTGGGACTTGGTAAGGTTGCTATCTCAAAGGACCGAACCATGGAAAAGGTGATGCTTGTCGAATCCCTTGGGTTCAACCTAATGTCTGTCTCAATGCTTTTTGATCTTGATATGATTGTCATCTTTGGAAAATATCGATGTGTTGTTATCATGGAATCTGAAAAATCCAAAGTCTTCGAAGGCTTTAGGAGAGGAGACTTGTATATTGTTGATTTCTCTATAGATCCTCGGCCTACCACATGCTTACATTCAAAGTCCTCAGAAGGCTGGCTGTGGCATCGATGACTTGGACATGCTGGTATGAGGAACTTACACACACTCGTGAAGAACAAGCATGTCATTGGCATTAAAGGTGTCAAATTCCTCAAGGACCACCTCTGTGGTGCATGCGAATCTGGGAAGATGACCAGATCCAAGCATCCCTCGAAGACAATCATGACCACTACTCGACCCTTTGAATTGCTTCACATGGATCTCTTTGGCCCCACTCATTACTCCATACTAACAAATTCTTCAAGTTTGTATGGCTTTGTCATTGTTGATGATTATTCTCGATATACTTGGGTGCATATTATTATGTACAAAACTGAAGTGCAGGATGTCTTCAGACGATTTGCTTCAAGGGCCTCCACCAACTTCGGCGTCAAGATCAAGCATATCAGGAGTGATAATGGGACTGAGTTCAAAAACACCAATCTTGATGAATATCTTGATGAACTTGGTATTACTCATGAGTTATCTGCCCCTTATACTCCTCAGCAGAATGGCGTCATGGAGCGCAAGAACAGGACTCTTGTTGAGATGGCTCGCACCATGCTTGATGAATACAAGACTCCTCGTCTCTTCTGGCCTGAGGGAATTGATACCGCATGCCACATCATCAATAGGGTATATCTTCACAAATTCTTCAAGAAGACTTTGTATGAACTTATGACTGGCAAGAAACCCAATGTAAGTTATCTCAAAATCTTCGGTGCAAAATGCTAGATTAGAGATCCTCACCATAGTTCTAAATTTGCACTGAAAGCACATGAAGGTTCCATGCTTGGTTATGGAAAGGACTTGCACACCTATTGAAAGTGTGTTATATCGACTAGAGGGGGGTGAATAGGCGATTTTTACAAATTCATCACTTGAGGAATTTCAACTTTGAGGAATTTGAGATGTGATGAATAACTAACAGCGGAATAAGTACTCAGTGAACTGGAATACATAGCGGCAGCATAGTCGTTGTGATGAAATGAAACATGCACAGATTACGAGTAGCGTGATACAGGATAAGCAGTGATGAACAAGTTAACTTGAAGAATTTGAGATGAGGAAATTTGTGAAAGTCTTCAGTCAAATTCTTCAAACAGTAAAGATCAATTTCATCAACAGGTAAATGAGGAATAAAGGGGGTTGAGGAAATAGAACCAGGTAGTCTGATGAAGACAGTAATTTGATGACCCGGCTCCAACTGCTGTGACAGTCGTACGTCTGGTTTGGAGCAGCCTGGTATTTAAACCAGAGGACCACAGTCCCAGGACACACAGTCCTTACCGTATTCTCCTTGAGCTAAGGTCACACAGTCCTCGCCCAACACTCGTGGTAACTCTTCAGGGTAGACTTCCAAAACCCTCACAAACTGGTCACCAGGCGATCCACAATTTACCGCTGGATGCTCTAGACCAAGGTCACTTCATGATCCCCAATTGACTGCAGGATGCACTAGACCATGAGGCCTAATCGTTTGGAGGATGCACAGTCCTCAAAGGTAACAAGCGTCGGTTCCACACAGGAATTTCTTTAGTGATGCTCAATCACTTTGGGTTTGGTGGTTTGGTTGTGAATTTTTCCTCACTGATGATTTTCTATCAAAGTCCTCGGAGGATGGGATTCTCTCAAATGACAAGTGTCAGTTCTTTCTCGGAGCAGCCAACCAGCTAGTGGTTGTGGGGGTCGGCTATTTATAGCCAGGGTGTAACCCGACATGATATTACATAAATGCCCCCAATCATATAACTGTTATGTGGATAGTTGTGAATGGGAACAGATGGCGCTAAGCACAACAACGGCCGGATTTTCGAACTATGAAAGTCCTCAGACATATCACGTTCCTCACTTGTAGACAATTTGCACCGGCGAAATCCTAACTCCTCGGTCAGATCAATTTCCTCAGAGATCAGAAGAACTTCATCTCTGTCACTAAAGAACTTGACTGAACTGCAAGAGATTTCCAAAGGCTTCACTCAAAGAATTGGATAGGTTGAGGATTTTGGAGTTGAGCATCAGTTGGAAATTTTCCTTAGTATTACCTTGGCCCCCTTTAACAGTACGGTGTTTCCTATGACTCAAAGAAAGGAAATGAAACTAAGAAAACAAAGTCTTCACGCTTCACAGTCCTTGTTTATATCTTCAAGGTCTCACCGACTTCTTCAATTTCAATGTCTTCACAAAGTCTTCACCAAAGTCTTTAGCAAAGTTTTCAGTTGAAGACATACATTTTTAGGGGTTGGTAATCTTCGGATTTATCAAACTCCTCGACGACTTATAGAGAATGTGTACACTCACAAACACATTAGGACCTTAACCTATAAGTCTTCAAACCACCAAAATCACTAAGGGGCACTAGATGCACTAACAATCTCCCCCTTTATGGTGATTGATGACAAATAGGTTAAGTTTTCAACGGGGATTAAAAATATGGAGTGTAAGTACTGAGTTTGAGGAATTTGATTGCAAGATATAGAAGAACTCCCCCTGAAGATGTGCATATTTGAGGAATTTGCTTTGGACTGCAAATGCACATGGCAGGTTAAAATATGGGAAGCTCCCCCTATATCTTGTAATTCATACATGCGTTTGAACATATGATATGAAGAATTTGAAATGCGTGAGGAAATATGGTGTCCGACGAAATTCAGCATCAATGCATTAAGGTGCGTGAGGAAATAATCATGCGAGGAAATAGTTCAAAAGCGTCAGACCACCATCAGACTTAAGTTTACAACTCGATCAACAAAAACTTCAGAAGAGCAAGAGTTGTAACTTAAACAAAAAACAGCCCATATATAGAAACCCGCTTGAAGACTATCTCAAATTTTCTCCCCCTTTGTCATCGATGACAAAAAGGGACGAAAACTGAGGACTAACGCCCCTTGAAGAATTTCATCTTGTTGGTGAAGAAGGAGCGCCAGCGTTGTCGGGGTCGTTTGTTGAAGCAGGGCCCTCAACAGTGTCTTCGGTGTCTTCAGCTTCATCCGTCTCACGTGATGAAGAAAATGAGCTAGTGACCAGCTGAGGAACTTGGACTTTCTTGAATTTCTTCGGAGGTTGACAAGCCCAGTCAAGATTTTCTTCAAGATTTAGCGTTGCCAGTTCTTCAGGAGACATGACAGTTGATAGAATAGCTCATGTGCGGTTGAGGATTTCATGCACATAGTAGTGGTTTTTCTTCACCGAGTTCTGCGTCATAGTCATGTTTTGAAGAATTGCACCAAACTGACGCTTTACCCACTTGTGGTTGCGATCAACCTTTTGATGAAGACTGAGCAGAAGCTCACGGTCAGTCATCGCTCGAGGAGCAATGGCACGAGGCTTTTGAGCTGAGGCTTTTGCCGACGAGTCCTGTGTAGCAGAGTCATCATTGGTTGAGTAGGATGCTGCTTTATGAAACTGTCCGTCCAACGGACGAGTGCCTTCATCAATGATGTCCTTGCCTTTTCCTTCAACAATAGTGCTCTTGAGGAATTCTATCGGGGACAGGAAGGCAAAGTGATTCTGGAAGTCTGCCTTGAACTGAATTGAAGACTTTGTTCTGATGAAATTCATAATCCAGGGAGCAAAAGGCTTCAATTCAAAAGGTGCCATAGCAGCATTGGCCAAAGTCCTCATGAAGAAATCGTGAAGGTTGACGGGAATCCCATGGATGATGTTGAAAAGCATATTCTTCATGATTCCTTCAACCTCTTCTTCTTTAGAGTTGTGCCCCTTCTGAGGACATAGAGTATGTGAGAGTATTCTGTAAACAGTCCTTGGCACATATAGCAAGTCCTTCACTAGGAAAGTTGTCCTTTGAGGCTTTCCAGGGGCCAATTTCTTCATCAACACATTCATCATATGATTTGGCAGTGGTGGATCATTGAAGAAAAAGCGTGCTTCATCTGAAGGAATTGGAATTGGAACAGTCTGAAGCATTTCTGAAGAAGATGCAGTGAAGTGAGTTGACCCTGTCATCCAATCTAACACCCAGGAGTTGACGTCTGAGGAATTTCCACTTATATGCAGAGTCGCATAGAATTGAAGAATAAGTTCCTTATTCCAGCCACAGACATCAACACAGAGGGGCAGTATTCCTGCATCATGAAGAACATGGAGCGCTGGTGAGAATGATGGAATTGACTCCATGTCCACGTGAGGAATGTGATGGTGCTCGAAGATTTTCTTCTTCTCAAACAGTACCGAAGCATAGTAATTCATCTGCGTTGGAGTCAAGAATCTTGTGCGACCAGTCCGAGCAGAATCATAAGGATTGGGTCCTGTGAAGAATATGTGTTCATTGAAGAAATTTCTTTTGAGGAATTTGGGGCGGACCGAGCCTTTGAATGGCATTCTTTGCAGAGGTTGAAGATTAGGCTTGAACCGCCCTTTAATCTCCTTGGGGACATGAGGAACAATCTGTAGGGCAGGTTCCTCAGTTGCTTGAGGAGCCTCATTTTCATCAGCTGATGCAGCTAGATTTTCTTCAGTGATCTGAACCTTCAGATTTTCAGATTCATCACATGTTTCTTCAGTTGGAGCAGGTGACTGAGAAATTTGTGGCAGAGGAGTTGTCATTGGAGAACTTGGATGGGCGGCTTCCCAAAATTCATCATGAATGACTGGGGTGGTGCTGCCAATGTTAACGTCCTCTTCTATTTCTTCAACACCCGCTTCTTTAGGTGTGAGTTGAGGCTGGGGCAATGATGCTTTTGGGGTTGAAGAAATATCTTCAACATCTATTTCTTCATCAATCTGCTCTGTGGAAGCAACAAAATGATTTTCTTCTTGTTCTTCAGGGATGACATATTCCTCCCCGAATGGCACAATAGCATAAGCTGGTGCCGAGGAAATTGGAGTTGCATCTATTGGAGTTGCTGAGGAATTTGATGAATTCTTCAACTTCTTCAACCCAGGGCCATCAGAAGTTGATGCTTTTCTCTTAAGTGGATTTTCTTCAGCAGCAACAGTTTCTTCGGAAAAGACTGATGCAGCCGCCCTGGGTGGGTCAGTTTCTTCAGGCACAGTAGATTCTTCAGCCGATCTATCAGATTCTTCAGGCGCAACGTTGGAGGTTGCCCTGGCATGTTCTTTAGTGGTCTGAGTTTCCTCAGCGGCACTGGCAGTGGCTTCTGGTGCAGAAGCATTCTCTTGAGCAGTTTCATCAGGCTGAGCATTTTCATCAGTAGTGATGATTTCATCAGCATGAGCAGGTTCCTCAGAGGTTTGAGGAATTTCATCTGTCTGAATCTTGGCTGGTTGAGAGCGGGCTGCAATTCTAGTGTTGTGATCCTTCACAGCAGCTTGAGCAGCTCTAACGAATTTGACCTTGGTGCCTTTCCACTCCGCATCATATCTCTCTTGATCATTAGAGAGCGTGCGGATCTCAGCCTGAACAGTGACTAGCTGATTTGGAGTCAGGTTCATCACATTGTCTCTCGGAAACTTTTCTTTTCGAGCCTTGTTCTTCTTGGCTCTCTTGGCTTGTTCTCTCTTCCACTTTTCTTCAGCGATGAAATGGGTGAGGACATGGTCCACATTCGGAGGTAGTTTTAGTGAAGAAAGAGGGGTGTTGGGATCCTCATGCCATATATCTATGAAGTCGAGGATTGTCTTGGGATCCAACATCAAAGGGATAGAGCTGTCTTTGGCAATAGCAGCTTTCTACTGACTTTGTCTGATGATTTCCTCCAATTCCTCATCATCAGCGTCATCATCAGCGTCATCCTCAGATCTTGAAGGGATTGTTACCACAGCCTTGCTGGTTTGAGGACTTGGTCGTTGACCTCTCCCAGCAGTTTTCTTCAGCTTCAACGCAGAAGGGCTGGTTGAAGACTTTGCTGAGGCAGAGGAGCTTGTTGAGATCTTTGGAACCTTTTTTAATCCCTCAGTCCTCATGCAGGATGTCAGATGTACTGGTGTTGAGGACTTTGCAGCTGCAGCTGAAGATTGAGCAGCAATCGTTCCAGCAACTGAAGACTTTGTAGGCCGAGGCCCTTGAACTTGAGGAATTTGTTGTGATGATTTTGAAGTTGAAGAAATTGGCTTCACAGCAGATTTCTTCATCATAGATTTCTTCGGAGCACTGGAGAAGGCTCCAGTAGAGGCAGCAGCAGAATCCTCATTGAATTTCTTCACAGCCTCCTTGGCTTTCCTCGACAGCTTGGCTTTCGGTTTTTCCCATAGATGAGGAAAGTCCTCACCTGTCTTGAGGCTTGTGGGATCAGCATGTTGATCATGAGCTAGAGGAGGCCTGCTGCAAGGTGGTTTCACAGCAAATTTTATCATGTACTTTGGAGTTACATAACGATATTCTCTCCATTCTTTTGCCCATCTCCTCTCAATCTTTTGTAGACGGATTTTTCTTTGCTTGGTAGTCTCTTTCCCATGAGTTTCTTCATCAGGTGTGCAGTATTCATCATACACATCCTCTGGGATCTCAAAGGCAGTGTGCACATATGGCTTCTTCCCTCCTTTCTGAGATTTCTTCTCATCAGACATTTTCTTCACTTGAGGAATATAAACTCTTGAAGACTCTGAGGAGCTACACAATTTTTCTTCAAGTAGCGCTGCAAATGAGTCAAGTTGATGAGAACCTAGTGATTCATCAGCTGACATGTTGTACCTGTGAACAGAGTATAGGTGCGAGGAATTTGAAGAGGTCATATGCGTTCTCAGAAGTTTTTAAGAAAAATAGGTGTGTGGAATTTGACCATGGATGTCTTGAGGAATTTCACTAAGTGGTCTTTGTCTCAGGCTCTAGAGTTGTGCAAATTTGAGGATTCGCACAATTGAGGAATCTTAAAGAAAATCATTACTTAGGGAAAATCATCAAATATGAGGAGATGTAAGGTGCTTTGCAGTCAGATTCATGATGAATAAACACCTTTTGAGAAATGCAAGAGGTATTTAAAGATCAAACTGGGGTAGTAAAAATCAATTTTAATTACCCTGGTGAAGAACACGATGAACACAGAGATGAAATGGGGAAGTTCGTCCGTTCAGATCTCCCACGCCCTAGCTTTGCAGAGGGAGACAGCTACAATGGTGGTGGGATGAAGATTTCTGCGGCCGGTGCGAGTACGGCGACGACGAGGTTGAGGCAGTGAAGCTCTTCCTCACCGGCGATGATGACTTTAGCAACAGGGCTAGGTTGGAGCTCGGGAGAGAGAGAGTGAGAGAGCAGAGACGAGGAGTAACCGAGCACTGTTAAATGGGAAAGGGTATTTATGGTGGGAGTGAAAACGGATCTGTCCGAAAATTTTGGACTAGATTACCCCTGACTCTTGCTCTTCATGCGACAGGTGTCACCCACGTTCTGAGTAGTAGAGATTGTGGGGGATCATGGGTTATCCAGTCGAGGAAAAATAGGAACGGTTTGACCGGGAAAAACTGAAGTTTGTTGATGAAAATTTTTAATGTCTCCGTTCACAAATTCTTCAGCTATCAAGGACACAGTGAAGACTTTGAACGTGTTTCAAAGTAGAACGCATATGAAAAAATTGAGAATAGACTGGATTGAGTTTAGCATAGAAGGGAAATAGGGTCCGATCACATTCACTTAGATGAAAATCAACTTGAAGAATTAGCAATAAGTGAATGCTATTGAGGACATTGAAGAACTCATTTACATAAGTATATAGTCAATGAAGAACACAAGTTTCAAATTTTGAAGAATTTGAAAAGTTGATGAATCTGAGAAGTTGAGGAATTTGAAAATCTTGAGGAATTTGAAAATTGAAGAATTTGCAAAAAGATGAAAAACTCAACTTTGAGGAATATCAACTTTGGTTGGTGGCGTGACCCACCGTATAAGAATGATGATTTCAGACACCGCGTACAATTGTCGTAGGGTTCTGAGAATCAAATTTTTCATTAATTTCTTCACACTTAGAGGGTTATTCTTCATTGTTTGAAGAAAAACGTTTCTTCGTGTGTTGCACATCTAAGTCATCAGTTTTGCATAAGTGTTAGGATGTGTGTCCTTCTTCAAAGGACATTCGAAGATTCTAAGATATTTAGCTCACATCGCAACTTGCAAAATCTCTTTTCATCCAAGGGCTTTGTGAAGATATCGGCCAGTTGTTCTTCAGTAGAAATGTGGTCGATGGCAATGTCGCCCTTGAGTACATGATCTCAAAGAAAGTGATGACGAATCTTGATGTGCTTGGTCTTGGAATGCTGAACTGGGTTATAAGCAATCTTGATAGCACTCTCATTGTCGCAGTAGAGAGGCACATTCTTCAACTTGATGTCGTAGTCCTTGAGGGTTTGCTTCATCCATAGTAACTGAGCACAACATGAGCCAGCAGCAATGTACTCAGCTTCAGCAGTGGAGAGTGACACGCAGTTCTACTTCTTTGAAGACCAACAGACTAAGGATCGTCCGAGGAAATGACATGTGCCAGAAGTCGACTTGCGATCCACACGATCACCAGCATAATCAGCATCTGAGTATCCGATGAGGTGAAGATTTGAGCCCTTGGGATACCATAATCCAAGAGTTGGTGTGTGAGCTAAGTATCGAAGAATATGCTTCACAGCCTTATGGTGTGATTCCTTCGGTGTTGCTTGGAATCAGGCACACATGCAAACACTTAGCACAATATCAGGCCTAGATGCACATAGATACAATAGAGAACCAATCATGGAGCGGTATACCTTTTGATCGAAATCTTTACCATTTTCATCGGTGCAGAGGTGTCCTTTTGAGGGCATTGGAGTTTTGACGCCTTTGTAGTCTTGCATGTCGAATTTCCTTGAGATACTTCTCTTGGGAGATGAAAATGCCATTGTCTTGCTGACGAATTTGAAGACCTAAGAATAATTTCAACTCTCCCATCATAGACATTTGATATTCTTCACTCATTATATAGGCAAATTCATCACTATAACGTTTGTCAGTACAGCCAAAGATAATATCATCTACATATATTTGGCATATGAAGAGTTCATTGTCATAGGATTTAGTGAAAAGAGTTGGATCGAGTGAACCGGGTTTGAAGCCTTTCTTCATGAGGAATTCCTTCAAAGTGTCATACCAAGCCCGAGGGGCTTGCTTGAGGCCATAGAGGGCTTTGTTGAGTCTGAAGACTTTGTCAGGATGCTTAGGGTCTTCAAAACCTGGGGGTTGAGCAACATATACTTCTTCCTCAAGCTTACCATTGAGGAATGCGCTTTTCACATCCATTTGATATAAGATGATGTCATGATGGTTAGCATAAGCAAGCAATATATGAATAGCTTCAAGTCTAGCAACAGGTGCAAATGTTTCATCAAAGTCAATTCCTTCAACCTGTGTGTAGCCTTGAGCTACAAGTCGAGCCTTATTCCTCACCACAAGGCCATTTTCATCTTGCTTGCTGCGGTAGATCCACTTGGTACCTATGATGTTATGCTTGCGAGGATCTGGTCACTTGACAAGTTCCCAGACATTGTTGAGCTTGAATTGATGCAATTCCTCTTGCATAGCTTGAATCCACTCAGGCTCCTTGAATGCTTCATCAACTTTGGTGGGCTCTATGATAGAGACAAAGGCAAAGTGCCCACAAAAGTTGGTTAAATGTGAAGTTTTTGAGCGTGTGAGAGGACCTGGTGCATTGATGTCATCGATGATTTCGTCAATCTGCACTTCATTTGCAACTCTTGGGTGAGCAGGTTGACGTGGTTGAGGATTTTCATCAGCACCATTTTCTTCAGGTGCATCATCATGAATTTCTTCATTTGTTGGAATGATTTCCTCAGTGGGTATGATGTCGTCAGTAGACTTTAGCTTAATGGATTCCTCAGGAGACTGTTCATCTAACACAGAAGGCAAGTGCTCTCTTTGCGAGCCATCAGTTTCATCGAACCGCACATCTACAGTTTCAACAACCTTGTGATGATAGGTGTTGAAGACTTTGTAGGTGTGTGAGTCCTTTCTGTAACCAAGCATAAAACCTTCATGTGCTTTCGGTGTAAATTTTGAACTATGGTGAAGATCTCTAATCCAGCATTTTGCACCGAAGACTTTGAGATAACTTACATTGGGTTTCTTGCCAGTCATAAGTTCATATGAAGTCTTCTTGAAGAATTTGTGAAGATATACCCTGTTGATGATGTGGCATGCCGTATCAATTGCCTCAGGCCAGAAGCGATGAGGAGTCTTGTATTCATCAAGCATGGTGTGAGCTATTTCAACAAGGGTCCTGTTCTTGCGCTCCATGACGCTGTTTTGCTGAGGAGTATAAGGGGCAAATAACTCATGAGTAATACCAAGTTCATCAAGATATTCATCAAGATTAGTGTTCTCGAACCCAGTCCCATTATCACTCCTGATATGTTTGATCTTGACCCCGAAGTTGGTGGAGGCCCTTGAAGCAAATCGTCTGAAGACATCCTGCACTTCAGTTTTGTACATAATAAAATGCACCCAAGTGTATCGAGAATAATCATCAACAATGACAAAGCCATACAAGCTTGAAGAATTTGTTAGTACGGAGTAATGAGTGGGGCCAAAGAGATCCATGTGAAGCAATTCAAAAGGTCGAGTTGTAGTCATGATTGTCTTCGAGGGATGCTTGGATCTGGTCATCTTCCCAGATTCGCATGCACCACAGAGATGGTCCTTGAGGAATTTGACGCCCTCGTTGCCAATGATGTGCTTTTTCTTCACGAGCGTGTGTAAGTTCCTCATGCCAGCATGTCCAAGTCGTCGATGCCACAACCAGCCTTCCGATGACTTTGCAAGTAAGCATGTGGCAGGCTGAGGACCTGTAGAGAAATCAACAATATACAAGTCTCCTCTCCTAAAGCCTTCGAAGACTTTGGATTTGTCAGATTCCATGATGACAACACAGGATATTTTCCAAAGAGGACAATCATATCAAGATCACAAAGCATTGAGACAAACATCAGGTTGAACCCAAGGGATTCGACAAGCATCACCTTATCCATGGTTTGGTCCTTTGAGATAGAAACCTTACCAAGTCCCAATACCTTGCTTTTACCTTTGTCAGTGTAGGTGATATGCTTCAGATTAGATGGAGCCAGTGGCAAATTCATGAGTAAATTCTTGTCACCAGTCATGTGATTTGTGCATCCACTATCGAGGACCCACTCTGTAGCTTTTGGAGTATCATCCTGCAGATGAATTAGTACCACTTACGAACTCATATGCTTCAGAGTGAAGAATATGACATCAATTTCATGAGACAGAATTTCATCACACATCATAGTAAATAAGGCAGTGTGAGGACGTGAGAAATGAGAAATTCATTTCTTCATGATTAGCTTGTGTCCTTTCAAGCATTTCCTCAGGTCTCCAGCAAATTCATCAAATGTTCAAATTCATCTGGAGACCTGACCCTGCATAAGAGATTAGTTCAATTTCTTCACCACCCACATCTGGAGGGGTGGCAAAGAGTTCATCATTCTGCGAGCACCATATGAGAAGGGAGGCACTGAAGCAAGTGCGCTTCGTTTCACAGGGTGAGGGTTAGAGTACTCATATGAATAAGCACAAAAATTCTTCGAGGACTTATGAACATAATGATTTGAAGAATAATGCACATATTTAGAACTCTTAGATTTTCCCTGCGAAATAGATGCATTAGCACAAGAATGATAATTTTGACCATTTGAGGAATTTGGTCCAAGTGAAGACTTTGGTCCATATGAGGAATTTGATCTGGGGTTCCTATTCTTCATGAGTGATGTCGTGAGGACATTCACTTGAAGATTTTGTAGGTAGCTCTTGGGAACCCAGATTTTCTTCATAGGAGAGTCGTTCCTGCAGTTATTTCCAACAAATCTAGCAAAAACTTCACCTTTCTGATTTTTGAAGAATTTGTAGTTGGAGTCAAGTTACTCGTCAGAGGATAATGAAGTTTCACAAGTAAAGCCAGATAAAGTAGATGGATCTACAGGAGGTCCTTTTGCAGCAACCCATGAGGTTTTGGGGTACTGCTCAGGTGTCCAATAGGATCCATCAGCGTTGCGTTTCCTCACAAAGGCAACACCCTCTTTCCTAGGGTTCCTGTTCAGAATCTGCTTTTTGAGGACATCGCAAAGGGTTTGATGCCCTTTGAGACTTTTGTACATGCCTGTCACATAGAATTCCTTCAACCCTGCATTTTCATCAGTGATACTGGTGGTACCCTCAGATGAGGAATTTGAAACCACGGGAATAGGTGAAGGCTTTGTAGCAATAGAAGCATTTGAACATTCAGGTGAAGAATTAGCAGTTTCACGTTCGATGCATTTCAAACAGGGAGTAGCAAATTCTTCCTGAGCGTTACTGATCTGTTGAGCTAGTAAGGAATCGTTTTCCCTTTGGAGATCCTCATGTGACACCCTCAGTTTCTCAAGATCTTCCTTTATTTGAAGAAATTCATAAGAAAGCTTCTCATGATCGGCTAAGAGGTCCTTATGATGACTCTGAAGGTTAACATACTTTGTCTGAAGACTTTTGAGATCATCAGACAAAGTTTGAGTCCGATCCACTTCATTGTTCAACAGATCATCGCTTTTGTCTATCATTTTCTGAAGCTTTTCAAGTGCACTTTGTTGCTTAGTGTCCATTTAACAAGTTTAGCATAGCTAGGTTTCACATATTCATCAGATTCACCTTCACTTGATTCAGATGAGGAATGATGTTGTGTACCTTTGAGCCTTTTGCCATGAAGCAATAGGTGGGAGCATAATCATCATTGCTGACGTCAGAGTCGTTGGAGTAGTCATTTTCTTCATCGTTGAAGATGGACTTGCTGACGAAAGCAGTGGCGAAAGCAAGGCTTGCAACACCAGATTCTGAGTCTTCTTCAGATTCTTCTTCTTCTTCATATTCTTCAGATTCTTCCTCAGAATCCATTTCCTTGCCAATGAATGCTCAATCCATTCTGGAACCATTCTTCTTGTGCTTTGAGGACTTTGAAGATGAGGACTTAGTAGATGAGGACTTTGAAGATTTCTTCTTTTTCTTCGAGTCATCAGAACTATCATCCTTGTATTTCTTCTTTTTCTTTGAATCTTTTTCCCAAAGAGGACAGTCAGAGATAAAGTGACCAGGCTTCTTGCAACGATGACACATTCTTTTCTTGTAGTCTTCTGAGGAATCTGATTTCCTCAAGCCACTTTTTGATGACTTTCCAAATCCACTTCTCCTTGTGAATTTGTGGAATTTCCTCACAAGCATTGCTAGTTCCTGACTCAGTTCTTCAGGATCACCAAGACTGCTGTCAGACTCTTCTTCTTCAGATGAGGAAATTGCTTTTGCCTTCGGAGCACGAGATCTTCCATAGCTTGGCCCGTAGAGGTCTCTCTTTTCAGCTTGTTGGAATTCATGAGTATTGAGTCTCTCAAGAATATCAGCAGGATCAAGTGCTTTGTAGTCTCCACGTTCTTGAATCATCAAAGCCAGAGTATCGAATGAGGAATCGAGAGATCTTAGCAGTTTCTTCACCACTTCATGGTCAGTGATATCAGTGGCACCCAGCGCTTGCAGTTCATTGGAGATATCAGTGAGGCGATCAAAGGTTTGGTGAACATTTTCATTGTCAAGTCTCTTGAAGCGGTTGAAGAGATTGCAAAGAACATCCACACGAGAGTCGCGTTGAGTGGAGACACCTTCGTACACTTTGGAAAGCCTATCCTAGATAAGCTTTGCAGTCTCCAAGGCACTCACTCTGCCATACTGACCTTTGCTCAGATGGCCACAGATGATATTCTTCGCTTGATAGTCGAGTTGCTTGAATCTCTTCACATCAGCAGCTGTAACAGTGGGAGTGACAGAGGACACACCATTTTCCACAACGTACTAGAGATCGTTGTCAATAGCTTCAAGATGCATGCGCATCTTGTTCTTCCAGTAGGGGTAGTCTGTCCCATCGAAGGTAGGACAGCCTCTGGATACCTTGATCATACCTATAGTCGACATAACTAGAACTCCAGGTGGTTAAACCAAAATCACACAGAGCGAGGGAGTACCTGCTCTGATACCAATTGAAAGTGCGTTATATCGACTAGAGGGGGGTGAATAGGCGATTTTTACAAATTCATCACTTGAGGAATTTCAACTTTGAGGAATTTGAAATGTGATGAATAACTAGCAGTGGAATAAGTACTCAAGTGCATGAGAAACATAGCGACATCATAGTCATCATGATGAAATGAAACATGCACAAATTACAAGTAGCGTGATACAGGATAAGCATGTGAGGAACAAGGCAACTTGAAGAATTTGAGGTGAGGAATTTGTGAAAGTCTTCAGTCAAATTCTTCAAACAGTAAACATTAATTTCATCAACAGTTTATATGAGGAAATGAAAGGGTTGAGGAAATAGAACTAGGTAGCCTGATGAAGACAATAGTTTGATGACCCAGTTCCAACTGCTGTGACAGTCGTACATCTGGTTTGGAGTGGCCTAGTATTTAAACCAGAGAACACATAGTCCCAGGACACACAGCCTTACCGTATTCTCCTTGAGCTAAGGTCACACAGTCCTCGCCCAACACTCGTGGTAAGTCTTCAGGGTAGACTTCCAAAACCCTCACAAACTGGTCACCCGATGATCCACAATTTACTGCTGGATGCTCTAGACCAAGGTCACTTCGTGATCCCCAATTGACTGCAGGATGCACTAGACCATGATGCCTAACCGTCTGGAGGATGCACAGTCCTCAAAGGTAACAAGCGTCGGTTCCACACAGGAATTTCTTCAGTGATGCTCAATCACTTTGGGTTTGGTGGTTTGGTTGTGGGTTTTTCCTCACTGATGATTTTCTATCAAAGTCCTTGGAGGATGGGATGCTCTCAAATGACAAGTGTCAGTTCTTTCTCGGAGCAGCCAACCAGCTAGTTGTTGTGGGGGTCGGCTATTTATAGCCAGGGTGCAACCCGACATGATATGACATAAATGCCCCCAATCATATGACCGTTATGTGGATAGTTGTGAATGGGGACAGCTAGCGCTAAGCACAACAACGGTCGGATTTTCGAACTATGAAAGTCCTCAGACATATCACGTTCCTCACTTGTAGGCAGTCCGCACTGGCGAAATCCTAACTCCTCAGTCAGATCAATTTCCTCATAGATCAGAAGAACTTCCTCTGTCACTGAAGCACTTGACTGAACCACAAGAGATTTCCAAAGGCTTCACTCGAAGAATTGGATAGGTTGAGGATTTTGGAGTTGAGCATCAGCTGGAAATTTTCCTTAGTATTACCTCGGCCCCCTTTAACAGTACGGTGTTTCCTATGACTCAAAGAAAGGGAAGGAAACTAAGAAAACAAAGTCTTCACGCTTCATAGTCCTCGTTTATATCTTCAAGGTCTCACCGACTTCTTCAATTTCAAAGTCTTCACAAAGTCTTCACCAAAGTCTTCACAAAGTCATCAGCAAAGTTTTCAGTTGAAGACATACATTTTTAGGGGTCGGTAATCTCCGGATTTATCAAACTCCTCGACGACTTATAGAGCCTGTGTACACTCACAAACACATTAGTACCTTAACCTATAAGTCTTCAAAACACCAAAATCACTAAGGGGCACTAGATGCACTAACACCTACAGAGTCTTCAACACCTACCATCACAAGGTTGTTGAAATTGTAGATGTGCGGTTCGATCAAACTGATGGCTCACAAAGAGAGCACTTGCCTTCTATGTTAGATGAATAGTTTCCTGAGGAATCTATCAAGCTAAAGGCTACTGAAGACATCATACCCACTGAGGAAATCATTCCAATGAATGAAGACATTCATGATGACACACCTAAAGAAAATGGTGCTGATGAAAATCCTCAACCACGTCAACCTGCTGACCCAAGAGATGCAAATGAAGTGCAGATTGACAAAATCATCAATGACATCAATGCACCAGGTCCTCTCACTCGCTCAAAAACTTCACATTTAACTAACTTTTGTGGGCACTTTGCCTTTGTCTCTATCACAGAGACCACCAAAGTTGATGAAGCATTCAAGGAGCCTGAGTGGATTCAAGCTATGCAAGAGGAATTGCATCAATTCAAGCTCAACAACGCGTGGGAACTTGTCAAGCGGCCAGATCTTCGCAAACACAACATCATAGGTACCAAGTGGATCTACCGCAACAAGCAAGATGAAAATGGCCTTGTGGTGAGGAATAAGGCTCATCTTGTAGCTCAAGGCTACATGCAGGTTGAAGGAATTGACTTTGATGAAACGTTTGCACCTGTTGCTAGACTTGAAGCTATTCACATATTGCTTGCTTATGCTAACCATCATAATATCATCTTATATAAAATGGATGTGAAAAGTGCATTCCTCAATGGTAAGCTTGAGGAAGAAGTATATGTCGCTCAACCCCCAGGTTTTGAAGACCCTAAGCATCCTGACAAAGTCTTCAGACTCAACAAAGCCCTCTATGGCCTCAAGCAAGCCCCTCGGGCGTGGTATGACACTTTGAAGGAATTCCTCATGAAGAAAGGCTTCAAACGTAGTCCACTCGATCCAACTCTTTTCACTAAATCCTATGACAATGAACTCTTCATATGCCAAATATATGTAGACGATATTATCATTGGCTGCACTGACAAACGTTATAGTGATGAATTTGCCTATATGATGAGTGAAGAATATCAAATGTCTATGATGGGAGAGCTGAAATTCTTCTTAGGTCTTGAAATTCGTCAGCAAGACAATGGAATTTTCATCTCACAAGAGAAATACCTCAAGGATGTTCTGAGGAAATTCGACATGCAAGATTGCAAAGGCGTCAAAACTCCAATGCCCTCAAAAGGACACCTCTGCACTGATGAAAATGGTAAATATTTCGATCAGAAGGTATACCGCTCCATGATTGGTTCTCTATTGTATCTATGTGCATCTAGGCCTGATATTATGCTAAGTGTTTGCATGTGTGCCCGATTCCAAGCAACACCAAAGGAATCACAGCATAAGGCTGTGAAACATATTCTTCGATACTTAGCTCACACACCAACACTTGGATTATGGTATCCCAAGGGCTCAAATCTTCACCTCGTCGGATACTTAGATGCTGATTATCCTGGTGATCGTGTGTATCGCAAGTCAACCTCAGGCACATGTCATTTCCTTAGACGATCCTTAGTCTGTTGGTCTTCAAAGAAGCAGAACTGCATATCACTCTCCACTATTGAAGCTAAGTACATTGCCGCTGGCTCATGTTGTGCTCAGTTACAATGGATGAAGCAAACCCTCAAGGACTATGACATCAAGTTGAAGAATGTGCCTCTCTACTACGATAATGAGAGTGCTATCAAGATTGCTTATAACTCAGTTCAGCATTCCAAGACCAAGCACATCAAGATTCGTCATCACTTTCTTCGTGATCATGTACTCAAGGGCGACATTGCCATCAACCACATTCCTACTAAAGAACTGCTGGCCGATATGTTCACAAAGCCCTTGGATGAAAAGAGATTTTGCAAGTTGCGGTGTGAGCTATATATCTTAGAATCCTCAAATGTTCTTTGAAAAAGGACACACATCCTAACACTTATGCAAAACTGATGACTTAGATGTGCAACACACGAAGAAACGTTTTTCTTCAATCAATGAAGAATAACTCCCTAAGTGTGAAGAAATTAATGAAGAATTTGATTCTCGGAACCCTACGACAATTGTACGCGGTGTCTAAAGTCATCATTCTTATACGGTGGGTCACGCCACCAACCAAAGTTGATATTCCTCAAAGTTGAGTTTTTCACCATTTTGCAAATTCTTCAAATTTTCAAATTCTTCAAGATTTGCAAATTACTCAACTTTTCAAATTCTTCAAACTTTGAAACTCGTGTTCTTCATTGACCATATACTGATATATTTGAGTTTTCAATGTCCTCAACAGCATTCACTTATTGCTAATTCATCAAGTTGATTTTCATCTAAGTGAATGTGATCGGACCGCGTTTCCCTTCTATGCTAAACTCAACCCAGTCTATTCCCAAATTCTTCATATGCGTTCTACTTTGAAACTCGTTCAAAGTCTTCACTATGTCCTTGACAGCTGAAGAATTTGCGAACGGAAACTTTAAAATCTTCAGTAACAAAATTTCAGTTTTTCCCGCTCAAACGGTCCCTATTCCCACGACTGGATAACCCACGATCCCCCACAATCTCCACTACTTAGAACGTAGGTGACACATGTCGCATGGAGAGCAAAGGTCGGGAGCAATCTTGTCCAAAATCTTCGGACAGATCTGTTTTCACCTCCGCTATAAATACTCCTTCCCTTTCACTGTGCTCGGTTACTCCCCTTCACTACTCTCTCCCAAGCTCCAATCTAGCGCCGCCGCTAAAGTCATCGTCGCCGGTGTGGAAGAGCTTCATTGCCTTGACCTGACCATCGCCATACTCACATCGGCCGCGGAAGTCCTCATCCCGCTGCTGCTATATTTGTCTCCCTCTACCAAGCTAGGGCATGGGAGATCTGGACACACGAACTTCCTCTTCTCCATTCCCCAGTTCATCGTGTTCTTCATCAGGGTAAATAAAATCCAATTTTACTGCCCTTATTTGATCTTCAAGTTATCCTGAAATTCCTCAAAAGGTGTTTTTCTTTCATGAATATTATTCCAAAGCACCTTACATCTTCATAAGCTTGATGTCTTTCCCTAAGTAATGATTTTTCTTCAAGATTCCTCAATTGTGTGAATCCACCAATTTGCACAACTCTGGAACCTAAGACAAAGAACACTTAGTGAAATTCCTCAAGACACCCATGGTCAAATTCCTCATACCTAGTTTTGTTTAAAATCCCTGAGAACGCATATGACCTCTTCAAATTCCTCGCATCTATACTCTATTCACAGGTACAGACATGTCCGCTGATGAATCACTAGGTTCTCATCAACTTAACTCATTTGTAGCATTTCTTGAAGAAAAACTGTATACTTCTTCAGAATCCTCAAGAGTTCAGAATCCTTAGCAGAACAAAATGGCTGACAAGAAGCTAGAGAAAGGAGGAAAGAAGGCTGAAAAGAACACTGCATTTGAAATACCTGACCATATATATGCTGGCTACTGCACACCTGATGAAGCCATTCATGGCAAAGAAACAAAAGAACAGAGGAAAATCAGAATTCAGAGGATTGAACGGAGATGGGTGAGGGAATGAAAGGAGTATCTCTATGTTACTCCTAAGTACATGAAGAAATTCGCACTCAAACCCCCATGCAATAGGCCTCCTCCTGCTGATGATCAAGAAGTTGATCCCTCAAGCATTGCTAGGGGTGAAGACTTTCCAGAAGAATGGAACAAGAGACAACTTAAACTGCAGAAAGCTGCAGTAGCTGCAGTGAAGAAATTCAATGAAGATTCTGCTGTTGTTGCCTCTGCCGGAGCCTCTGCAAGTGCTCCGAAGAAATCAATGATGAAGAAAGCTGCTGTGAAGACAAGTTCTTCAACTTCAACACCATAACAACAAATTCATCAAGTCCAAAGGCCTCAGCTGCTGGTATTGTTGCTGCTCAATCTTCGGTTGCAGCTACAAAGTCCTCAACCCCTGTCCATCTAGCTTCTTGCAAGAGGGTAGAAGGATTCCCAAAGGTTAAAAATATATCAGCAAGGCCCTCTAGAACATCAAAGTCTTCAACAAGTACAACTTTGTTGAAAGTGAAGAAAACTGTTGGACGAGGTCAGAAACGAAGTCCTCAAACTAGCAAGGTTGTGGTAATTGTTCCCTCGGGATCTGAGGATGATGAAGCTCATGATGAAGAACTTAAAGAAATCATCAGAGAAAGTCAGAAAAAGGCTGCAATTGCCAAAGACAGCTCTGTTCCTCTTATGTTGGATCCCAAGATGATCCTCAACTTCATAGATATATGGCATGAGGATCCCAACACCCCACTTTCTTCACTGAATCTGCCACTTGGTGTGGACCATGTCCTCACTCATTTCATATCTGAAGAAAAATGGAAAAGAGAACAAGCTAAGAGAGACAAGAGGAACAAGGCTCGCAAAGAAAAGTTTTTGCAAGATAATGTGATGAACTTGACACCGAATCAGCTCGTCACTGTTCAGACTGAAATCCGCACTCTCTCTGAAGATCAAGAGAGGTATGATGCATAGTGGAAAGGCACCAAGGTGAGATTCGTCAGAGCTGCTCAAGCTGCAATGAAGGATCACAACACTAGGGTTGCGGCTCGATCGCAACCACAAAATCCTCAGGCCGATGAAATTCCTCAAGCAACTGAGGAAATTGCTCAGCCTGATGAAACTGCTACTGCTGATGAAAATGTTTATGCACCAGAAGCAACTGCCAGTGCTGCTGAGGAACCTCAGACCACTGATGATCATGCTAGGACAACCACCACTGTTGTGCCTGAAGAAACTGAGAGGCCAGTTGAAGCTTTTACTACGCCTGGAGAAACTGAACACACCAGGGCGACTACATCAGCCGTACCTGAAGAAACTGACACTGCTGAGGAAAAGACTCTCAAGAGAAAGGCATCAGATTCAGAAACCTCAGTTGTGAAGAAGTTGAAGACTTTGACAAGTTCTTCAACTGAACCCATCGATGCTACACCAATTTCCTCAGCACCTGCCTTCGAACTTGTACCATTTGGGGAGGAATATGTCATCCCCAAAGACAATGAAGATCATTCTGTTGCTTCCACGGAGCAGATTGATGAAGAAATTTATGTTGAAGACACTTCTTCAACTCCAAAAGCATCATCACCCCAGTTTCAGTTCATAGCTGAAGAAGCTGGTGTTGAAGAAATGGATGAGGATGTAGACATTGGCAACACAACCCCAGTCATCCATGATGAATTTTGGGAAGCAGCCCATCTGAGTTCACCAATGACTACTCTGACACAAATTCCTCAGTCACCTGCTCCGACTGAAGAAATACATGAAGAATCTGCAAATCTGACCATCCAAGACACTGAAGTAATTCCAGCTGCAACAGTTGATGATCTTGATGCTCCTCAAGCAACTGAGGAACCAGCCCTTCAACTTGTCCCATCAGAAGAGGTTCCTCCCATGCCAAAGGAGATTAAGGGCGATTCAATCCAAATCTTCAACCTAAGCCAAGAATGCCATTCAAAGGCTCAGCACGCCCCAAATTCCTCAAGAGCAATTTCTTCAATGAACACATGTTCTTCATAGGACCAAATCCGTATGATTCTGCTCGGGCTGGTCGCACAAGATTCTGGACTCCAACGCAGATGAATTATTATGCATCAGTCCTGTTCGACAAGAAGAAAATCTTCGAGCACCATAACATTCCTCATGTGGACATGGAGTCTATTCCATCCTTCACACCAGTGCTCCAAGTCCTTCATGATGTTGGGATACTTCCCTTTTGTGTAGATGTCTGTGACTGGAACAAAGAGCTTATTCTTCAACTCTATGCCACTCTGCACATAAGTGGAAATTTCTCAAACATCAACTCCTGGGTCTTGAACTGGATGACAGGGTCAACACATTTCACTGCAAATTCTTCTGAATTGCTTCAGACTGTCCCAGTTCCAATTCCTTCAGATGAAGCCCGATGCTTGTTCAATGATCCACCACTGCCAAATCAAATGATGAATGTGATGATGAAGAAATTGGTGTTTGGAAAGCCTCAGAGGACAACCTTCCTAGTGAAGGATTTACTGTCTGTGCCCAGGACGGTCTACCGCATACTCACACACACTATATATCCTCAGAAGGGGCACAACTCTGAACAAGAAGTTGTAGAGGGAATCATGAAGAATATGCTTTTCAACATCATGTTGGGGAACGTTGCATGGGAAACAAAAAAATTCCTACGCACACGCAAACCTATCAATGATGATGAGCATCTACGAGAGGGGTTTTTGATCTACATACCCTTGTAGATCGCTAAGCGGGAAGCGTTAAGAAACGCGGTTGGTGTAGTCGAACTTCTTCGCGATCCAAATCGCCGAGCGTCCCACGATCTAATCACGAACCGTCCCACGAACCAATCATCAACCGTCCCGCGATCCAATCACGAACCGTCCCGCGATCTCGTCATGATCCGTCCCGCGATCCAATCACGATCGTCTCGTGGCCTTGATCACGATCCTTCCGATCTAGTACCGAACGGACGGCACCTCCGCGTTCAGCACACGTGCAGCTTGATGACGATCTCCACCGTCTTGATCCAGCAAGAGGAGGTGGATAGGAGGAAGAGTTCACCGGCAGCGTGATGGTGCTCCGGTGATGGTGGTGGAGCAATTCCGGTAGGGCTTCGCCTAAGCACTGCGGAAAACCGATCTAGAGGAGCACCGGTGAAACGGGTAGCACATGGCCGTAATTTCTGTGCAAAATCCCTCTATTCCACTAGGATATATAGGAGGGACGGAGAGGCTGCCTTGGCGCAGGGCCAAGGCCCTCCTTGAGTCGGCCGAAGCAAGGGGGAGGAGTCCTACTCCTCCTCCAATCCTAGTAGGAGTAGGACTCTCCCCTTTTTGCCTTTTTCCACTCTTTTTCCTTTGGGTTTCTTCTCCCAAACCACATGGGCCTGTTGTGGCTATTCCACCAGCCCACTGAGGTCTGGTTAATACTTTCACACAGCCCATGAAGCCTCTTGGGTCGAAATACCCCTCCCGGAGGTCTCCCGGTACACTACCGGCACTCCCGGTACACTACCGATGAGCCCGAAACTTTTCCGGCGACCAAACTGGGACTTCCTATATATATGAATCTTTACCTCCAGACCATTCCGGAGCTCCTCGTGACGTCCGGGATCTCATCCGGGACTCCGAACAAACTTCGGTCACCACCATACATAACTCTATACTACCGAAACGTCACCAAACCTTAAGTGTGCAGACCCTGCGGGTTTGAGAACTATGTAGACATGACCGAGACACCTCTATGGTCAATAACCAATGGTGGGACCTGGACGTCCACATTGGTTCCTACATATTCTACGAAGATCTTTATCGGTCGAACCTCTATGTCAAGGATTCAGTTAATCCCGTATAACGTTCCCTTTGTTCTTCGGTATGTTACTTGCCCGAGATTCGATCGTCGGTATTCCCATACCTTGTTCAACCTCGTTACCGGCAAGTCTCTTTACTCGTTCTGTAATGAAATATCCCGTGGCTAACACTTTAGTCATATTGCTTCCAAGGCTTGTTGTGATGTTGCATTACCGAGTGGGCCCTGAGATACCTCTCCGTCACACGGAGTAACAAATCCCAGTCTTGATCCATGCAAACTCATCAGACACCCTCAGAGATACCTATAGAGCACCTTTATAGTCACCCAGTTACGTTGCGATGTTTGATACACACAAAGCATTCCTCCGGTGCCAGTGAGTTGCATGATCTCATGGTCATAGGAACATATACTTGACATGCGGAAAACAGTAGCAATAAACTGACACGATCATATGCTACGTTTGTAGTTTGGGTCTTGTCCATCACATCATTCTCCTAATGATGTGATCCCGTTATCAAATGACATCTCATGTCCATGGCTAGGAAACCTTAACCATCCTTTGATCAATGAGCTAGTTCACTAGAGGCATACTAGGGACATAGTGTTTTCTCTATGTATCCACACATGTATCCATGTTTCCAATTAATACAATTCTAGCATGGATAATAAACAATTATCATGAACAAGGAAATATAATAATAAACACTTTATTTATTGCCTCTAGGGCATATTTCCAACACATCATTCATGGCATTCCCATCAACTTTCACGATTTCTTCATGAGGACTTTGGCCAATGTTGCTATTGTCCCCTTTTAATTGAAGCCTTTTGCTCCCTGGATTATGAATTTACTCAGATCAAAGTCTTCAATTCCATTCAAGGCTGACTTCTAGAATCATTCGGCTTCCTGCCCCCGATTGAAGTCCTCAAAAGCACAATTGATGAAGGAAAAGGCAAGGCTGTCATTGATGAAGGCACTCATCCTTTGGACGGTCAGTTTCGCAAAGCTGCATCCTACTCCACCAATGATGACTCTGCTACACAGGACTCATCTGCAAAAGCCTCAGCACAAAAACCTCGTGCCACTGCTCCTCATGTGATGACTGATCATGAGCTTCTCCTCAGTCTTCATCAGAAGGTTGATCGCAACCACAAATGAGTAAAGCGTCAGTTTGCTACAATTCTTCAGAACATGATTGTGACGCAGAACTCTGTGAAGAAAAACCACTACTATGTGCATGAAATCCTCAACCGCACATGGGCTATTCTATCGTCTGTCATGTCTCCTGAAGAACTAAAGGAGCTGGATCTTGAAGAACATCTTGACTGGGCTCGTCAACTTCCGAAGAAATTCAAGAAAGTTCAAGTTCCTCAGCTGGTCACTAGTTCATTTTCTTCATCACGTGAGACGGATGATACTGGGGACTTTGAAGACACTGCTGCGAGCCCTGCTTCAACAAACGACCCCGACAACGCTGGCGCTCCTTCCTCACCAACAAGATGAAATTTTTCAAGGGGCGTTAGTCCTCAGTTTTCATCCCTTTTTGTCTTCGATGACAAAGGGGGAGAAAAATTGAGTTAGTCTTCAAGCGGGTTACCTTATATGGGCTGTTTTTTGTTAAGTTACAACTCTTGCTCTTCTGAAGCTTTTGTTGATTGAGTTGTAAACTTAAGTCCGATGGTGGTCTGACACTTTTGAACTATTTCCTCGCATGTTTATTTCCTCAAGCACCTTAATGCATACATGTTGAATTTCTTCAGACACCATTTTCGTCACGCATTTCAAATTCTTCATATCATATGTTCGAATGCGTGTATGAATTACAAGATATAGGGGGAGCTCTCCATATTTTAACCTGCCATGTGCATTTGCAGTCCAAAGCAGATTCCTCAAATATGCACATCTTCAGGGGGAGTTCCTCTATATCTTGCAATCAAATTCCTCAAACTCAGTACTTACATTCCATATTTTTAATCCCCGTTGAAAACTTAATCTATTTGTCATCAATCACCAAAAAGGGGGAGATTGTTAGTGCATCTAGTGCCCCTTAGTGATTTTGGTGTATTGAAGACTTATAGGTTAAGGAAATAATGTGTTTGTGAGTGTACACAGGCTCTATTAGTCGATGAGGAGTTTGATACATCCGGAGATTACCGACCCCTAAAAATGTATGTCTTCAAATGAAGACTTTGGTGAACGCTTTGATGAAGACTTTGTGAAGACTTTGAAACTGAAGAAGTCGGTGTGACCTTAAAGATATGAACGAGGACTATGAAGGGTGAAGGATTTTGTTTTTGTAGTTTCATTTCCTTTCTTTGAGTCATAGGAAACACCGTACTGTTCAAGGGGGCCGAGGTAATACTAAGGAAAATTTCCAACTGATGCTCAACTCCAAAATCCTCAACCTATCCAATCCTTCGAGTGCAGCCTTTTGGAAATCTCTTACGGTTCACTCAAGTTCTTCAGTGACAGAGACGAAGTTCTTCTGGTCTCTGAGGAAATTGATCTGACTAAGGAGTTAGGATTTCGCCACTGCAAATTGCCTACAAGTGAGGAACATGATAAGCCTGAGGACTTTCATAGTTCGAAATTCCGACTGTTGCTGTGCTTAGTGCCAGCTGTCCCCAATCATAACATCCACATAACGGTCATATCATTGGGGGCATTTATGTCTTATCATGTCAGGTTGCACCTTGGCTATAAATAGCCGCCCCCCACAACCACTAGTTGGTTGGCTGCTCCGAGAGAGAACTGACACTTGTCATTTGAGAGCAACCCATCCTCCGAGGACTTTGAGAGAAAATCATCAGTGAGGAAAAACCCACAACCAAACCACCAAACCCAAAGTGATTGAGCATCACTGAAGAAATTCCTGTGTGGAACCGACGCTTGTTACCTCTGAGGACTGTGCATCCTCCAGACGGTTAGGCGTCATGGTCTAGTGCATCCTGCAGTAAATTGGGGATCATGAAGTGACCTTGGTCTAGAGCATCCAGTAGTAAATTGTGGATCGCCGGGTGACCAGTTTGTGAGGGTTTTGGAAGTCTACCCTGAAGACTTACCACGAGTGTTGGGCGAGGACTGTGTGACCTTAGCTCAAGGAGAATACAGTAAGGATTGTGTGTCCTGGGACTATGTGTCCTCTGGTTTAAATACCAGGCCGCTCCAAACCAGACGTACGACTGTCACAGCAGTTGGAACTGGGTCATCAAACTATTGTCTTCATCAGGCTACCTGGTTCTATTTCCTCAACCCTTTCATTTCCTCATATAAAATGTTGATGAAATTAATCTTTACTGTTTCAAGAATTTGACTAAAGACTTTCACAAATTCCTCACCTCAAATTCTTCAAGTTGCCTTGTTCCTCACCTGCTTATCCTGTATCACGCTACTTGTAATCTGTGCATGTTTCATTTCATCATGATGACTATGTTCTCGCTATGTTTCTCATGCACTTGAGTACTTATTCTGCTGCTAGTTATTCATCACATTTCAAATTCCTCAAAGTTGAAATTCCTCAAGTGATGAATTTGTAAAAATAGCCTATTCACCCCCCTCTAGTCGATATAATGCACTTTCAATCTAGCTTCTTGTTGGGGCACAACTTAGAGATGTGTCCGATGTGACCACATCCAAAACAAGTGACTTGTCGAGGGTTGTTGTTGTAGTTCCTGCCGTTGTTGTTGTTATTTGGGTTGTTGTAGGCTGGCCTGGGATTGGCATACTGCTGAGGCTGGTAGCTCGGATGAGGCACAGGAGGCCTAGCCTACTGTGGCTAATAGGTTAGCTTGGCCGGGGCGAGGCTTCTGGTTGCTAGAACTACCCTTGCTAATCATCTTGCGCTTGCGAGTGTCGTCTATGGCATGACGCTTGTCTTCTAGCATGAGGGCCTTGTTCACCACATCGAAGAAGGTCCGACAGTCGCAGGCAATGAGCTGATACTGCAGGGTCTATTGAAGTCCTTCCGTGAAGTGTTCCATCTTGGCAGCCTCCATGTTGACATCTTCAGGTGCATAGCTTGACAGAAGGTTGAACTTCTGCATGTACTCCTTGACAAAGCCACGTCCTTTCTTCAGCACTCGGAATTCTCTCTTCTTGATAGCCATGATCCCAGAAGGAATGTGGGCGGTGTGGAATCCTTCCTTGAAGTCAGTCCAGGTGATCACACAGTTACCTTGCATGACCTTGAATCCATCCACCAAGCTCTAGCGGTACCTCCGAGGCAGTGAGAGGCATAAAGCACCTTCTCACGATCCTCTTTGCAATTAACTGGTGCAAGGAGGTCCTCAATGGTGCAGATCCAATCATCGGCATCCAAGGGTTCAGCAGTCTCGGTGAAGGTTGGGGGCGAATTCCTCATGAAGTCAGACAGAGTAGAGCGGCCATTCCTGTTCCTGCCTTGCTGCTGGTTTTTCACAAGGACTTGAGCCATCTACTGAATAGCAGCAGTGTTGGCTTGGCGTTCCTCCCGAAGAACTTGGAGAAACTGACCTATGGTCATGTTCTCTGGTGGAGGTGGTGGCGGGGGAATGTCACCTTGTGGATGCTCCTGGTGTCCTTCAGCCTGAGCAGCCCCACCAGCTCCCTGTTGCTAGCTTGAGTTGCCGGCTTCAGGGTTGGCGAAGGAGCTGTTGTGGGTTGCAGTCACCATCCTATTTGGAGCATCCAAGTCAAACAACTGGGACAGAGAGAGAAAAGGCAACAATGGAAAAGCATGCCTAAGGGGGTTGGTCGAGTGCAAGTGTGGTAAAACAAGGGTCGAAGGACCAAGACATATATTAAGATAAGATAGACGATGGAGTCGCTTACATGTTGCCTAAGGAAAAAAGCGTGACTTGCATTGGAACACAAAAAGCAAAACAAGCAACAAGCACACATGGTTTCATATGAACCATTACACGGACTCGACTTCGCATGAGCGGTACATGACTGATCCTACCCTAGGGTTTCTCGGACTCAGGTGGTGGAGTGCTCGGTCCCGTAGTCACGCTCCTCTGGATCTTCCTCCTGATCATCCTCCAGACGGGCATCGTCTCTGGTCGAGGGAGTCGGAGAACAAGGAGGTCCATACTGACGATGCTTTGTTGGTGGGTCGGTGGAGAGCTCACGGTACTCCTTCGCACTCATGCGACAATGACGTGTGGGTGCATCTCTAGCTGGGGGTGCTCCTCCTCTGTAAGCGATAGCTGGTCATCCCTCAGAGGCTCCATCTTTCTTGATCCTGTCTGGCTTTGTCTTGGCTTGTCAAAGTAGCTCCCGGTGTGGTGAAGTTCCTCGCGGAGCTTCACGGACTCCTTAATCAAGTGGTCAGCCAAACTGTTGGCGAAGAGGCGGAAGTAGGTATGGAATCTGAGTGGTGTCCCATCCTCCTTGGATGGAACCAATGTCCAACTCTCGCCAATATCATCCCTCCTGAAGGGTAGATAGCGAGTAGTTGGTTCGCTAGCCATCTCTGGGGTGATTCCTCGAAGGTGGATGAGTCCCTTGTGTGCAGCTATCTCAACTGTGAGTGACATGGTCTTCATCTGTGGTCCTTCAAAGAACTAACTAGTCGGGGAGTCATTTGCCTTAACGACCACATTCACGTGGTACTCCTTCATGACGGCATCAACCCAGTGCTTGTGGTAGAGGAAAACGGGTGGTTGGCGAAACTGGCACTTCTCTAGGCTATCCTCAAGGAGTAGGGGAAAGCCGGATGTCAGGAAGGCTTCGGGTACGACAGCCATCTACAAAGGTTTGTAAGGAGGAGAGTCAGCAGAGTGTTGCGTGAAGAATAGAAGAGGTAATAAGTGCAGAACTCCTAAGTATAGGTGCTAGGTGTAGTTTTGGAAACGGTCTCATCCTAACTAACATCCATGCTAACTAAGGGCTTCCTATAGTTATGATGGCTCTGATACTAGCTCTATGAGGACCCCAACTCATAAGTCGTGATCACCGAATGCACGTGTACAGTGATCCCAGAGATCAATGCTCACTGAACACGCAGAAGCTGAATAACAAGAGTCTTACATCCTTACATACCATCTTACACAAATAAAGACCGTGGAGGTCAAGTCTTACATAGATAGGGTCGCGAGGGCCAAACAATCAAACAAAACTAGCAGCAGAAATCTTGGTCGAAAGCGTGAACCTGTGCCATCTGCCTTAAACCTACAGGCATCCTGACTGGGAAGCGCCCTAGTTCGTATGTTCATCACCAACGAACTCTTCACTGTATTCCTGCTCTTCCATGTCTAGCCGATGAAATAACCAATGGCAAGCCAATGAGTACTTTGAATGTACTCGCAAGCAACCCATGTTTGGAACAAGGCAATAACAATGCATGATATAGCACTAACAGATAATTTTGCATTAAGCTAATTTTGAGTGCAATGACATGATCAAATAACTTATGTAAGCATCCATCAATAGTTCACAGATATCCATATGACCAAGTTATAGATATCATCATAAATAGGGGGTTGAACATCTCATGTTCAGTCATGTCATCAAGTCATCTGACTCGTCTCAAGTGTCATCTCTGTGTCATCCACACACACACACCAAGTTTTTAGGAAACATCTGGACGTAGTTTAAGAAGGACCTCCAACTGTCCATGACCGTGGACACGGCTATTCAAATAGTTTTACACTCTGCAGAGGTTGCACACTTTACCCACAAGACTCGGGGAACTTCCCTGTCATCCACGACTCGCGGTATTTAACATACCCGAAGTAAGCACCCGAGCATTGTCTTTCCCCTGGCGATACTAAACAAAGAGTCCACTTGTTTGGTACCTATCCCACATGATGTACATCACACCTAGCACCCATGTAGGGGCCAACGGTGTGCCTGGTGCCTGTAAAGACAACGCATGATCGTCCATTTCTGTATGACCCCATATCAAGAGTGACCACGCCACTCCTATCACTAGTAATGAGGGCTCCAAGCTAGTATCCACCAAGGTAATCAACAAAGCCTCGTCCCATAAGGGGTATCGTGGTTGTGCATGTAAGGTTGGGACGGTCAGCGGACCTTAAATCTAATCTGTTTTTGAAAACACACACACTCTCTTGCTCTGGTACACCACTTCATCGTCAAGTGGTTTCCCAACTCATCATCATCTCCCTCGGGCATTAGTGGCACCCGACGAGGTTTTTGGAAAGTCTTTGAAATCATTTCTTATTTCCATCACCATGCATATTCCCATCCTACTTGCGTAGCAACTACTAGCAACCTAACTACTCCCACCCGCATAAAACTGATAAGGAGGTAGGGTCATGCACGATGCAAGTATCAATGGTAAAAGTATCAGAGGCATCCCACCGAAAGGGAAAACACCACATCAACATGATCAAATCATCTAAACAACAAGTGTTATATGACATGCACAAAAAGTTTCTTAACATGGTCAAAGGGCTGCTTGCCTGGCTCAACAAAGTCTTCACGGTCATCAGAGTCTTCGGGTAAAACTTCCTCGTCAACAGCGCAATCTATCGTCGCGATAAATAACGATAAAATAAGAATCACACAAAAATAGACCACAAAAATCTACTACTAAAATGCTACCAAACTCTGATAAATCCTAAATGTAATATTTAAAATATTCCCCTAAGGTTTTGTAGTGAAAAAGGTTTTAAAAAACATTTTTAATAGAGTCTAAAAATATCAAAAGGGGTTTTAAAATAAAACAGTACATAAAACATTTTAAAAATATTTCACAAATGGCACTATAAAATTCTACATAATATTTCAAGATTTTTGTTGGAAAAACATTGGGAAAATGACTTCTATTTAACCCTGTCGGATTTTTGGAAAATCCCACAAAATTAGAAAAAAAGAAAAGAAAAGGCCTCAGCACCCTAGTCTAGAAGTGGCCAGGAGCTAGGCCGACCTAGTGGCTAGCTAGGCCAGGCGCGTTGGTGCCCCCACGCGCGTCAGGTTTCAAACCTGACGGGCGAGGCCCAGTGGCCAGAAAGAGAGAGACACGGGAGAGAGAGGTGAGAGGCCGACAGGTGGGGGGCCCTGTCAGGTCTGTCTCCCACCTCGGGACCGAGGGTGGAGGAGCTCACCGGCGGCAGCTCCGTCCATGGAGAAGGAAGGCGAAGGAGGGAATGGACTCTGGGTGTCTCTGTCGTTCCTCTGGAGGTGGAGAGGACGCCGGGGATGCACTGCTTCGCCGGTGACAAGGAAGCACGGCGGAGCCTCTTAGGGAGGGGGGTCGTCGGCAGCGTCCCTTAGATGCAAATGATCGGGGAGGAGGAGGAAACAATTAGGAGGGAGCTAGGGATTCGGATCGAGAGTAAACAAGGGCGGAGGAGGTCATTTACCTCGCGAACGCTGATGGCTCGAAGGGGCGGCGCTCGGCTCGATCCCGTGCATAGAGTGAGAGAGAGGGGCTCGGGCTCTACTAGGGGTCGATGTGGGTGGAGAGTGAGCCAGAGGAGGAGAAAGAGAGGCTTGGGAGGCTTAAATAGAGGGGGATGACGGAGCACCATGGACCCGTGCGCCGGCAAGATCGTGGCCGAGGCCAGAGGGAGAGAGAGCTCGCGGGGCTGCTCGGAGGCATTCCTAGGGTTGGTCTAGGCCTGTGAGAGAGAAGAGAGAGTGGAGGAGCGCGCACACGTGAGGCCCAGGGTTGGTCGAACCGGGCGGCCGGCACGCGTGCGAAGGAGGCCGGCATGAGAGAGAGGGATGAGGGAGCCGACAAGGTGGCATGACACGGACGCCAAGGGCATCTCGGGGGACACGACTAGAGATCATGAGGCTGTCGTGGGCTGTGGTTGGGCGGCGGCTACAGTGCGGGTGCGCACTATAGCACGCCCCAGAGCACCATTTTGGCATGCCATTGCATGCCCTTGCCAGCTTCTGTGTGGCCTCCTGTGTCTAGGGGAGCTAGGGGGAGTAAACAATCAGGGTTGAGGCATTAGGTGCCCTTGAGAGCCAAGGGAGGAGGAGAGAGGCCAAGGAAGAGAGAGAAAGGGGCTTTCTAGAGGAGTAAAATGGGTTTTTACCCCACTTAAGCTTTGAGTCTTGGCCATAGAAAGTTACTAGAGGTGAAATTCAACACTAGAAGGCGATGGTAAAAATTTGAATTCAAGGAGATCAGTATAAGGGGGTCAAACAGAGATTTTACCATTCTGGCAGAAGGTGTTTGATGGAGATTAGGGCAAGCAAATAAGCTTTTGTTGCCATAAGATTTGATAGGGTCAAATGGTGATTAGAAATAGGCTTGACCACCAACTTTGAGCTTGATTGAAGAAATCTCACAATGTAACTTTGTAAAACCCTAGAAATTAACAGAATTTGGTTTCTATAGATCTAGTCGTGCTAAGCTAATCTCCTTGATGCACCACTTACTGTAGCATCGTTATTTGGGGATTATAATATGTCCACAAAGTTTGGAGTCAAGGGAAGAAACTTCACAATGTAAAGTTGTTCAAATTTGAATTTGGACAGGAATGGTTTTGGAATATGTTTATGAAGCAAAACAATTGGGATTGAGATAAAACTTTGCAAGATCATCACCTATGACATGTGTGACTTTCTGCAATTTTCTTGGAATTTATTGAGAATATTTCTTATAGAAATATTTCAAAAGCTTGATGTGGATAGAAAGGGTTTTGAGGGGGTTTGCCCATAATTTTGAACATGACCATGCGTTGAAACTCATATATATGGAAAATATATTTCCACTGAGTTTCCCTAAATTTTCTCAAATTTTTTCAAAGCATTAAAATATTTTTCCCTAAAAAAACCATTTCTGGCCTTAAGAAAAAGCCTTTAAATAAAATTGTAAAATAATCTTTAAAATTAATATTTGGTGGTTTTGGTCATTCATATATGTAGTAGGTTTCAAATAAAGCCTTTGGGGAAAAAGTATCCACCCAATTTGAGGACTTGAAGTGCAAACCTCAACTCGGGGGGGGGGGGGGGTTGAAAACCTAATTTGAATAAATTCCTTTTGGTTACAATAAATTTTGACAAAAAATAGTTTTGGGCACTATTCACATGGCATGATCATTGGGCAAGAAGTTTGGATCAAGGAAGATGAATATGGAGAGGAGTAGAACCTAAGAGTGCCAACATAATCAACTAAACAATCAAACAAGCACAATTCAAACAAGCATCACTCAAAAAGTTTTAGTTGGCTCCAGATTTTTGTAAATCCAATCATAGCAAAGTGATACAAACACAGGGTGTGACAGATGAAATCATTACCGACGTGATGTAGGGACGTGTCGTTTTCCTGTTTTAATATCGTAGATGTTTTATTATTATTACCCATCTGCTTGCGCATCACGCCGACCTCCTCTCTCAAGTCTTGTCACTGTGTTGTTGCCCGAGAATTCTAGTGCATGCATCGGCACCTCTTTTGACCACGTGGTGTCTCAATGATCCCATTCCCTCGCACAACAGCATAGGTTCCTGCGCACAAAACCGTGCTACGGCTCTAGCTTCTTTCCCGACTTAGTGAAATCCCCCAAAACCCCAATGCTTGCCGGCCTGCTATATAAACATTCACGGTCAGCGGCTCCATATTGCCTTAATCCCTTCATTCCCCGTAGATTATATAGTCTGCTTCTCCCCCAATAGCCAATGGCACCAGTTGTTCGCCGTCGCTCAGCCACTCTGCCAGAGGACAACTCCAACTGGGAGGCTTCACCGCGTCGGCGTGGCAGTCCTCCAAAGCGTGTAGTGCACCTGGTATCACTAGTGGGTGTGTGCAAGCCACCCACTACACACTTCGCCACCACTGCCTGAAGGCTACTGCTGCCGGGGGCCGACGTGGCCGCCACCCCAAACGGCAGCCGCTTTGTAGGATTGAAAGTAGTGCTAGAGGGGGGTGATTAGACTACTTGACTAATTAAAATCTAGTTTTTCCCAAGTTTAAGTCTTGGCACATTTTAGCATTCATAGTATGTCAAGTACACCCTAAACATGCATGTCTACAAGTATAGCAGGAAAGTAAAGACAAGCATGTAAGTAAAGGAAGGGTAGGAAGATCAAACGCAATTGGTGACACGATGATTTTTCCCGTGGTTCCGACAGGTGGTGCTATCGTACATCCACATTTATGGAGTCTTTAATCCATGGAGGGTAACGTTCGCGAGAGTCCATGAAGAGCTTTACCCATAGAGGGTTCCACGAAGAAGCAACCTTGACTATACCATGATGGCCTACGTCCACGGAGGACTAGCCTAACTCGGGGTAGATCTTCACGAAGTAGGCAAACCCCTTGCCCTTACAAACTTCTTGGTTCACTCCACAGCATGAAGTAGGAGGCTCCCAAGCGACACCTAACCAATCTAGGAGGCACCACCCTCCAAAAGGTAATAGGCTCGATAATGTCGATGAACTCCTTGCTCTTGTGCTTCAAGATGATAGACTCCTCAACACACAATCACTCTCTCATAGATTTGGCTTGGTGGAGAGTTTGATTGGGCGGAAAGCAACTTGGGGAGGATAGAGATCAAGATTCATATGGTTGGAATGGAATGGCATGATCTCAACACATGAGTAGGTGGCTCTCTCTCTCAGAAAATCAGTATGTATGAGTGGGGAACTGTTATGAGTGCTTCTTCTGCGAGTCATTGGTGGTGGAGGGGTATATATAGGCAGCTCCAAAAATCCAACCGTTACACCTAATAAGTCAGATTCGGTGACATCGATGTGTTAATCTTGGTGGTACCGAGTTGCCTCAAAGGTAGCAACTTTTGAATCTCGGTGAGACCGATACATAAAACTAGGTTGTACCGATAAGGTGACCAACTGTTAGATTGCTAAACTCGGTGACGCCAATTCAACAAAGTCGGTCGGACAGATTTTGTGATTTGCGTAACAGAAAGTTGGCAAACCAAACTCGGTGGCACCGAAGCAGAATCGGTTGCACCGAAAGGTTAGAGTTTGGCTAAGTCTGTCTCAGGCTGAGAATCGGTGGCACCGAGTGGAAAGTTTTGGTTGCACTGATTTTGGATATTTGGCTTTGTACAGACATTTGTGGAAGAGCTTGTGGGTGTATGTGGTGACTATCACTTGTGCACGTATGAGCATTTTGTTCACCAACAGTACCTTACCCCCTTTTGATAGTATTGGCTTTCCTATGGACTCAAAGTGATTTCTCACAAAAGGTAAAATGTAGAGTCCTTTGATTGAAGCTTTGCCAATCTATTTCCTTGCATCTTGGGGTATTCCACAATCCTTTTGCCAACCCATCATTGAACTTTTCCTAAAACATGCTTAGTGGAAAAAATTAGTTCAATGACATATATGTTGTTATTAATTACCAAAATCACTAAGGGAGCAAATGTGCTTTCAATCTCCCCCTTTTTGGTAATTGATGACAACATATAGATCAAAGCTTCGACATATGATATGGTCAATGAATATAATCGTCTCTTTGAGAAGTATGTGATAAGCAAGAGCTCCCCCTAAATTTTTGCATTATTTTTAAATTTTCGTTTGAATGCAAATGCACAATCGATTAGGTACATGGGGCACTTCTTCCATGTCACATACATCTTGGTGGTGTGCGAGAGTAATAAGAGTTAATAACATGGCACAACACATCAAACAAAGTGAATGATCATCACATAACCATCAAAGGATAGTAAATAGTAGCAACACACATTAAAGCGTATGATCAAACACAAATAAAATTATAACACATCCAAACCAAAAGACCAAATGTTTTTGAAACCACAATAAAAAACAAACACTCTCTCACTCGAAGCCTATAGATCTATATAAAACTTATCCCCCTTTGGCAACAAGTTACAAAAAAGATCAAAGAGATATAGCTAGTCGTCCTTTTGTGGCTGATCTCCTTAGGTGGTCGATGTCGGAGTCGAGAGAACTGCGTTGGCGAAGACCTCTGCTGATGTCCTGGGCGGAGTTGGAGTAGTCATTGGAGGCACTGGAGTAGCTGATGAAGGCTATGTCACTGTAGCTGGAGCAAAAGATGAAGGTCTTGTCTCCGGAGCTGGCACTGTAGGTGTCCTGGCCTGTGTCCTGTACTGGGAAGTCATTCGGACAGGTGCACTATCATCATCAGAAGAAGAAGACTTAGACTCTTAAGAGGTGCGACAGATAGGAGCTTCATCTACTTCCTTCTTGAGCTCGTTGATAGTCTTGGTCAACCCATCTACCTTGTCATTAAGACTTTTCACTCTATCCTCAAAGATGCTCACAAGGCTCTCCTGACTATCCATAATTGTTTTGATGTCCTTCTTCATGTCCATGACAGTAGAGATCAAGAGATCCATCTGCTCGTTCCTGGATCTGGGGACCTAAGCACTAGTGGCTCTAGCTGCCTCAGCCTCTGCATGTGCCTGAGTTGCAGCTAATGTGGGATGGTCTGGGTCCATCACCACAATATTGTCCTTGAAATCTGGCTGAAGTGGCAAGTGGGGTCTATCCAGAGCAAAGATGTGCTTCTCAAGTTTGGAGTTGATAAGCATCTGAATGTAGGGTGCATAGCAGCATGAGCGCTTCTGGTGAGTGATGTCTACTATACAACCTTCTTCTTGTAGACGCGTGTTGGGCCTCCAAGAGCGGAGTTTTGTAGGACAGCGACATTTTTCCCTCAAGTGGATGACCTAAGGTTTATCAATCCATGGGAGGTGTAGGATGAAGATGGACTCTCTCAAACAACCCTGCAACCAAATAACAAAGAGTCTCTTGTGTCCCCAACACACCCAATACAATGGTAAATTGTATAGGTGCACTAGTTCAGCGAAGAGATGGTGATACAAGTGCAATATGGATGGTAGATATAGGTTTTTGTAATATAAAAATATAAAAACATCAAGGTAACAAATAGTGAACAACAAGCAAAATGTTGTACAAATGCTGGAAACAAGGCCTAGGGTCCATACTTTCACTAGTGCAATTTCTCTCAACAATACCGACATAGTTGAATCATATGTAAATACCTCTCGTGCGACAAAGAGTTCATTCCAAAGTCACAAATAGTGGAGAACTAATGAAGAAATTATTGTAGGGTACAAAACCACCTCAAAGTTATCTTTTTTGATCAATCTTATATCCCTATAAGTTTCACAAACAGCCCTAGAGTTCGTACTAAAATAACACCTTAAGATACACATCAACCAAAACCCTAATGTCACCTAGATATTCCAATGTCAGCACAAGTACCCATGGGCTTGATTATACGATATGCATCACATAATTTCAGATTCATCATGTTCAATCCAACACAAAGAACTTCAATGAGTGCCCCAAAGTTTCTACCAGAAAGTCAAGACAAAAACGTGTGACAATCCCTATGCATAGATTCCCAAGGTCACGGAACCCGCAAGTTGATCACCAAATCATACATAAAGGGGATCAATAGAACATCCCATTGTCACCACGGATATCCCATCGCAAGACATACATCAAGTGTTCTCAAATCCCTAAAGACTCAATCCGATAAGAAAACTTCAAAGGGAAAACTCAATTCATCACAAGAAGATATAGAGGGGAAAACTCCATATGATTCAATCTATATCAATAAATCTCGCGATACATCAAGATCGTGCCATCTCAAGAACATGAGAGAGAGATCAAACACATAGCTACTGGTACATACCCTCAACCCCGAGGGTGAGCTACTCCATCCTCGTCATGGAGAGCATCGGGATGATGAAGATGGCCTCCGATGATGGTTTCCCCCTTCGACATGGTGCCGGAACGGGCTCCTAATTGGTTTTTCGTGGCTCTGGAGACTTACGGTAGAGGAACTCCCGATCTAGGTTCTGCGTTGGGTTTTTTGGAATATTTGAGGATTTATAGAGCTGAGAGGGAGGTCGGTGGACTCCTGACGGGCCCACAAGCCTGTCAGGTGCGCCCAAGGGGGTGGTCACGCCCGTGAGTCTTGTGGCCTCCTCGGGAATCCTCTGGCTTCATCTCCAAGCTCTATGGGTGTCTTCTGGTCCATAAAAAATCATCATAAATTTTTATTCCGTTTGGACTCCGTCTGATATTCCTTTTCTGTAAAACTCAAAAACAAGGAAAAAACAGAAAGTGGCACTGGGCTCTGGGTTAATAGGTTAGTCCCAAAATTAAAATAAAGTTGTGGTAAAATGATTGTAAAACATCCAAGAATGATAATATAACAGCATGGAACAAGCAAAAATTAAAGATACATTGGAGACATATCAGGATCCCCAAGCTTAATTCCTGCTCATCCTTGAGTAGGTAAATGATAAAAACAGAATTTTTGATGTGGAATGCTACCTAACATGTTCATCATATTCTTTTCTTCTTAGTATAGCATGGACATTTGGACTTTGTAAATAATTCAAAGCAATAGTCTAGTTTTAACATAATGACTTCAATACTCAAGCATGTCAACAAGCAGCCATGTCTTTCAAAATATCAACATTAAAGAAAGTTATCCCTAGACCATCATGCTCAATCATTGATCCATTCATGAAACACACTCAAATGTTAGCTATGCCCAATGCTCAAGTACGATCATAGTGCCCCCTAGTTGGTGCTTGTAAGAGAATATGGAGACTCAAAGAAAAAATAAAAATTGCATAAAGTAAATAGATAGGCCCTTCGCAGAGGGAAGTGGGGATTTGTAGAGGTGCCAGAGCTCAAGGTTTATATTGAGAGAGAAAAATATTTTGAGTGGCATGCTTTTCCTGTCAACGAAAACGACGAAGTAGCTCACAATACTTTCCATGCTAGATACATTATAGGCGGTTCCCAAACAGAATAGTAAAGTCTTTACTCCCCCTCCACCGATCAATCACACTCCACGGCGAGCCGAATCCACGGGTACCGTCCATACCAACAACATTCCCGAGGGGGAGTTTTCTTTCATTATATTTTGATTTGATTTTTGAACATGGGACTGGGCATCCCGAATACTAGCCACTTTCTCATGAATGATAGTGAATCAACACATATCGTGAGAATAACACACATAGCATGGAAAATATTGGATATTCCCCACCATTTCATGAGCGGTACGGGCACACAAAAGAGAAAAAAATATTTTGAAGATTTAGAGATGGCACATACAAATTTGCTTGGAACAGCATGGAAATACCGCATATAGGTAGGTATGGTGGACTCATAAGGCAAAACTTGGTTTAAGGATTTTGGATGCACAAGTAGTATTTCTACTTAGTACAAATGAAGGCTAGCAAATAGATTGGGAAGCAACCAAACCGAGGCAAAAAATCACATAAGTGAGCATTGAGTCATAACTAACACCGAATAATGCACCACAAGTAGGATGTAACTTCATTGCGTAAGTATTGACTTTTGTGCATGCATACGGAATCACAAACCTTAACACCAATATTCTTACTAAGCATAATTACTCACTAACATGACTCACATATTACTATCATCATGTTTCAAAACTATTACAAAGAATCAAGTTTAATTTGTCCAATGATCTTCATGAAAGTTTTTATTATATCCTCCTTGGATATCTATCACTTTGGGACTAGTTTCATAGATTGCCATTGCTTTTTGGCAAGCTCAAATAAATTTAAATGAAGCACATGAGCAAATGACAAGCTATTCTTAAAAGATATAAGTGAAGATTAATGAGTAGTCAAACAATTAAGTAGCTATGTGAAGACTCTCTCTCCCTCAATAAATATTTTAAGATCTGAGTAATTTATTCAAATAGCAAGAAAAATAGAAATATCACTCCAAGAATAGCACGCATCATGTGAACGAATAAAAATTATGCTCAACATAGGCTAACCGATAATTGTTGATGAAGAGAGGTGGGATGCGTAGCATCCCCAAGCTTAGATGCTTGAGACTTCTTGAAATATTTACTTGGGTGCCTTGGGCATCCCCAATCTTGAGCTTTTGTATCTCGTTCAATCCTCTCATATCCCGGTTTCACCTATTCTCAAAAACTTCATCCACACAAAACTCAAAAAGAACTCGTGAGATAGGTTAGTACACATAATAATAAATCAACTATTTATGTACTGCCAAGACAAGTTGCATAATAACTTTCAAACATTAGGTAATGTATACTATCATTTCCACAATTTATATCTATCAATATAGGCTATGGAATCTATAGGATAAGTAGATAACGAAACTATGACAACAATCTGTCTAAATAGAACAGTCTGTAGCAATTTATGAAAATAGTGTACTTCTGTAACTCAAAAAATATTAAAGTTTGTGACATGCTATAAAATTTATATGACCATACTGTGTAAAAATTTCAGAAACTTTCCATGTTCCAGTAAAATACGAAAATTCAAACACTACAGCCAAAGTTTCTGTTTTTACACAGCACTCATCAAAACATGCAATGCAAGCATCCTAAAGGCAATTCTTGGAACTTATTACTAAAAAACAAGATTATAAATAATACCTAACAGAGGACAACAAAATAAAATTACGCTCCAAGCAAAACTCATATTATGTGACGAATAAAAAAGGGACAATTGCATTTTTGCCCCTAGTTGGAACCTACCCACGGGTATTGCCCTTAATTTTTGACTCTGTTCAGTTTTGCCCTTAGATTTTCCTTCGAGGTATCTCAAATGCCCTTTGACCATTTTACCAATACTTTGAAAATTCATAACAAATTCATATGAACTCAAAAAATGCAAAAAAGATATCAAAATGTTTAGAAAAACATTACCTTTATGTACATGTCATTTTCATTCAGGTAACATTTAAAATACCCATGGTTATTAGTGTTATTAACATTATTAAAAATAAAAAGGTATAAAAATTAGTGTTTTCATGAATAAAAATTACATGCAAATGTAGGTGATGTTCTCCGAACATCCTGATATCTTATTTACAATTTTATGAGTTCATATCAACTCGATATGAAGTTTCAAAGTAATGGTCAAAGTTGCTTGAACCATCATAACAAGTTGGTATGAACTCACAAAAATGCAAATAAGGTATCACAAAAAACATTACCTACATTTGCATGTAATTTTTATTCACGGAAAAAGTATTGTTTATACCTTTTTTATTTCAAACAATGTTAATAATATTAATAACCATGTGTAGTTTAAATGGCACTTTTTTCCTGAATGAAAATGACATGTACATAAAGGTAATGTTTTTCTGAACATTTTGATATCTTGTTTGCATTTTTTTGAGTTCACATGAATTTGTTGTGAATTTTCAAAGTCTTGGTCAAACGGTCAAAGGGCATTCGGGCGACCTTGGATGCAAATCTAAGGGCAAAACTGAGCATAGTCGAAAAGTAAGGGAAAAACCCATGGGTAGGTTCCAACTAGGAGAAAAAATGTATTTGTCCCAATAAAAATATAGCTCCAAGTAAGATATACCGATAGTGTTGAAGACAAAAGAGGGGATGCCTTCCGGGGCATCCCCAAGCTTAGGCGCTTGAGTCTTCCTTGGATATTACCTTGGGAGTGCCTTGGGCATCCCCAAGCTTAGGTTCTTGTCACTCCTTATTTTGCTCATATCGGTGTCTCACCCAAAACTTGAAAACTTCAATCACACAAAACTTAACAGAACTTCGTGAGATGGGTTAGTGTAGTAAATATAGGTCATTCACTTAGGTACCGTCAAGACAAGATTCATAATTGTTCCCACGTGATACCTACTGTATTACATCATTTCCACAATTTGTATTACTCAATATAAGCTATAGGAACACTTGAAACAAGCAAACTATGCATGCAAAACAGAATCTGTCAAAAACAGAACATTCTGTAAAGATCTAAATGATCACCAAACTTCCTGACTCTAAAAATTCTGAACAATTAGGAAAACTCAAGGAATTTGCATATAAAGTTTTCTTAAAAATTTCAGAATTTTTTGACGCTCCAGTAAAATCAGATAATTCATATACTTGACGCAAAACTTTCTGTTTTTGCACATAATCAAACAAGCAAGTATCCACACTATCCCAAAGGATTTACTTGGCACTTTATTGAAATAAAAGACACAAAACATGATTACTACATTAGATTAATCATGTGAACGCATAAAAACACAAAGTAAAAGTGTTGGGTTGTCTCCCAACAAGCGCTTTTCTTTAATGTCTTTTAGCTAGGCATGATGATTTCAATGATGCTCACATAGGAATAGTAATTGAAACATGCAAGAGAGCATCATGAATCTCATGAGAAGCACATTTAAGTCTAACTCACTTCCTATGCATAGGGATTTTTTGAGAAAACAAATTATGGGAGCAAGAATCAACTAGCATAGGAAGGCAAAACAAGCATAACTTCAAAACCTTGAACACATAGAGAGGAAACTTGATATTATTGCAATTCCTACAAGCATATGTTCCTCCCTCATAATTATTTTCTGTAGAATAATGAAGGAATTCAACAACATAACCAGTACACAAATCATTCTTTTCATGATCTACAAGCATAGAAAATTTGTCACTCCCCACATAAGCAATTTTCTTCTCATTCATAAGAGTGGGAGCAAACTCCCAAAATAACTATCATGTGACACTTGATTGACATAACCACATTGAATATTAAAATCATGATAATCGGTTTCATGGTTTTCATTATTCATTATAGAATACATGTCATCACAATAATAATCATAAATAGGAGGCATTCTTTCATCATAATAAATTTGCTCATCAAAACTTGAGGGACTAAACATATCATCTTCATCAAACATAGCATCCCCAAGCTTGTGGCTTTGCATATCATTAGCATCATGGATATTCAGAGAATTCATACTAACAATATCACTATCATGCTCATCATTCAAAGATTTAGTGCCAAACATTTTAATAACTTCTTCTTCTAACACTTGAGCACAATTTTCCTTTCCATCATTTTCCAGAAAGACATTAAAAAGATGAAGCATATGAGGCAACCTCAATTCCATTTTTTGTAGTTTTCTTTTATAAACCAAACTAGTGAAAAACAAGAAACTAAAATATTTTATTGCAAGATCTAAAGATATACCATCAAGAACTCACCTGCCCGGCAACGGCGCCAAAAACGAGCTTGATTTCTACTACGCAACCTTCTTCTTGTAGACTCGTGTTGGGCCTCCGAGCGCAGAGTTTTGTAGGATAGTGGAAATTTTCCCTCAAGTGGATGACCTAATGTTTATCAATCCGTGGTAGGTATAGGATGAAGAAGGTCTCTCTCAAACAACCCTGCAATCAAATACAAGAAATCTCTTGTGTCCCCAACAGACCCAATACAATGGAAAATTGTATAGGTGCACTAGTTCGGCAAAGAGATAGTGATACAAGTGCAATATGGATGGTAGATATAGGTTTTTGTAATCTGAAAATATAAAACTAGCAAGGTAGCAAGTAACAAAAGTGAGCAAAAATGGTATTGCAATGCTTGAAAACAAGGCCTAGGGTCCATACTTTCACTAGTGCAAGTTCGCTCAACAATACTGACATAGTTGAATCATATGTAAATACCTCTCGTGCAAAAAAGAGTTCCAAAGATTTCCTTCTCATCTACCCAACCCGGGGGGTCTTGCCATCCTGACATGCCTTCTCTCTCTCCATCCTTCCAAAGATTTCCTTCTCATCCTCCTCTCTTCCCTTACTCTCCATGGCGTCTGTAGGGAGTGCTGCAGGTGCGGGTAAGCACATGGGGTCTTCGGCTCCGCCGCCTGCCTCTGGAGGTGGCGGCAAGGGGTCTTCTAGACCGGCCCAGGATCGCTGGTGTTGTGCCATCATCAATGAGTGAGTATTCCATCACCCACCCTCCTTGCTTGCAATCTCGCTTGATAGTCTAGACTTGATTGTTTCCTCCTCCCAGGGCGCCTGTTCCCAAAAGGCTCAAGCTTGGCGAGCTTCAGGAGGAGGCAGACACGCTGAGGGCCCAACTGGCCAGCACCGAGGCCGCCCTCCATGCCGTGCTCAGTGGCGAGGAGGAGGCCAAGGCAGAGTTGGCGTCTCTCCAGGCCCAGGTCAAGGAGGCAGCTAACGCCGTTTAGGTCGCCCCAGATAAGGTAGCGCAAGAGAGGATGCTGGAGGCGCAATGCGCCAAACAGTACCTGGATATTACCCGCTGGATGGCTAGTGCGGTGGGCCGGTTCATCGGGGAAGCCCCCGCGCTGTCATGCACGCACGGCGACGGGGGCTACCTCAACTTATTCGGCAAGGTGGTGGAGGCGCTGAAGACCGGTGTCTCCCAGGTGGACGAGGACAACGTGTCCAGCGCGCACGACCTCTTGGACATGGCGTTGACGTTGGTTTTCTCCAACCTGCGCGACCATGCTCCGGAGCTTGATCTCCCCCTAATCGTGGAGCCAGTGCTCGAGGAGCTCCAGAGGCCCCTTAGGGATGAGGTACGCCCGAATGTGGAGTCCCTGGTGGAGCCGTTTGTCCCAGTGCCTTCCTTCGACGACGGTTACGACTCCGATGCTGAGGCGGGCGAAGATCAGGGTGATGATAGCAACTCCTCCGCCTAGGCTTCCCCTATTTTCTCCCCTGGTCCCTGTTACACCAAGAAGCACTTGGCCCCAGAGGGCGTTTAACTTTTGTGGTTTACCTTCGTCTTCCTCTCTCTTCTTTTCAATCGTTTGTTTCTTGTTTAGCCTGACGCTCCTTCATCTCTTGCGCGGAGTTTTGAAGAGATACAATTGGTTTGCTAGTATGCTTGAAATAATTGTTTTATATCAATATTAAGCTTTTGTTTTGAGTCTTATGGATCTGAATATTCATGCCACAATAGAGAATATTACATGGATAAATACCTTAGGTAGAACTCCACGTCAAAATTTCTATTTTTATCATTTACCTACTCGAGGACGAGCGGGAATTAAGCTTGGGGATGCTGATACGTCTCCGACGTATCTATAATTTTTTATGATGGCATGCTATTGTATTATCTGTTTTGGATGTTTTATATGCATTAATATGTTATTTTATATTATTTTTGGGACTAACCTATTAATCTAGAGCCTAGTGCGAGTTTCTGTTTTCCCTTGTTTTTGAGTTTTGTAGATATGGAATATTAAACGGAGTCCAAACGGAATAAAATCTTCGGCATGATTTTTTCTAGAAGGAAACAAATCCAACAGGCTTGGACTGCACGCTAGGGCACCTGCCAGGAGGTCACAAGCCTGGTAGGCACGACCACACCCCCTGGCCACGCCTGGCAGGCTTGCCGTCTCGTGGCAGGTCTCCTAACCCTATTCTTTGTCCTATAAATACCCAAATATTCCCCCCAACACTAGAACGAGCCACGAAAATACTTTTTTGCCGCCAGAAGCCTCCGTTCCCGAGAGATCCAATCTTGGAGCCTTTTTCGGTAATCTGCCGGAGGGGGTTTCGATCACGGAGGGCATCTACATCAACTCCATTGCCCCTCCGATGATGCGTGAGTAGTCCACCACAGACCTACGGGTCCATAGCTAGTAGCTAGATGGCTTGTTCTCTCTCTTGATCTCAATAACATGTTCTTCATGATCTTCATGGGGATCTATCCGATGTAATACTCTTTTGTGGTGTGTTTGTCAAGATCTGATGAATTGTGGTTTATGTTCAGATTATCTATGAATCTTATTTGAATCTTCTCCGAATTCTTATATGAGTGATTTCATATCCTTGTAAGTCTCTTCGAGTTATTGGTTTGGTTTGGACAAGTAGATTGGTAATTCTTGCAATGGGAGAAGTGCTTGGTTTTCGTTTCAATCTTGCGATGTCCTCACCCAGTGACATAGTAGGGGTAGCGAGGCACATATTGTATTGTTTCCATCAAGGGTAACAAGATGATATTTTCATCATATTTCTTGAGTTTATCCCTCTACATCATGTCATCTTACTTAATGCATTACTCTGTTTTCATGAACTTAATACTCTAGATGCAGGCAGGAGTCGGTCGATGTGTGGACTAATAGTAGTAGATGCAGAATCGTTTCGATCTACTTGACATGGACATGATGCCTATATGCATAATCATTGCCTTGGATAACTACATGATTATTCTCTTTTGTATCAATTGCTTGGCAGTAATTTGTTTACCCACCATGATATTTTCCTTCAAGAGAGAAGCCTCTAGTGAAACCTATGGCCCCTGGGTCTACTTTCCATAATATATTTTCAGATATATAAACCAAAAATACCAAAAATACTTTGCTGCAATATATTTATCTTTTACTTTCCGTTATCGTTTACATCTATCTCTATCAGATCTAATCCTTGCAAATAATCATGAAGGGGTTGGCAACCCCTTTATAGCATTGGATGCAAGAGTTTGATTGTTTGTGTAGGTGCATCCATTGGTAACTTGCTTGTTCCTCCTACTGGATTGATACCTTGGTTCTCATCAACTGAGGGAAATAGTTATCTACTTTGCCGCGCCACCCTTTCCTATTCAAGGTAAAACCAATGCACGCTCAAGGGGTAGAAAGAAGGATTTCTGGCGTCGTTGCTGGGGAGGATACATAGCAAATCAAGACAAGAACTTTCCCGTCAACTTGCCAATTCTGGCAGCGTTGCTGGGGGTGATCTACATCAAGTCTACCAAGTACCCATCACAAAATCATCTCTTGCATTTACATTATTTGCCATTTGTCTCTCATTTTCCTTCCCCCCACTTCTGAAACGATTTTAAGAAAATACCAAAAAGATTTTCCTTTTTCTCGCTAGATCTCTTGTTTTCTATGTTTGCTTGTGTTGCCATGTGCCTTCTATTTGCTTGCATCTTCGCTTGCTAAAAATCTATTGATATGGATCCTCATCCACTTGCCAATATTTTCAAAAGACCAAATTATGATGAACCAACTGCTGGTTAGTTGAGTGCACTTGATTATCTCTATGAAGCTTTGTTTGAAAATCATGAATCTGAAAATTTTGATGAAGTGTTGAAAGAATAAATTTATAAGGAGATTCATGATAGTTCCTTGAATAAAAAGCATGATTGCCATGTTGTTAGTATGAATTCTCTGAATATCCATGATGCTAATGATATGCAAAACCACAAGCTTGGGGATGCTATGCTTGATGAAGATGATATTTTTGTTCCCCAAGTTTTGGTGATGACATGTATGCTATAATTGATCATGAAAAGAATTCTTTGTATGGTAGTTATATTGTGAGATTCCTTCATGATGCTACTAAAAATTACTATGAGAGAGGAACATATGCTTTTAGATATTGCAATAATATCAAGTTTCCTCTCTATGTGTTCAAAGTTTTGAAGTTATGCTTGGTTTGCCTTCCTATGATAGTTGATTTTTTTCCAATAATTTGTTTGCTCACAAAATCCCTATGCATATGAAGTGGGTTAGACTTAAATATACTTGCCATGTGATTCGTGATGTTATTATTGTTGCAAATAGGAATTATGTCCCCGTAGATTTCATTGTTCTTGATATAGATTGCAATCCGACATGTTCTATTATTCTTGGTAGACCTTTCCTTAGAACGATTGGTGCAATTATTAACACGAAAGAAGGAAACATTAGATTTCAATTTCCATTAAGGAAAGACATGGAACACTTTCCTGGAAAGAAAATAAGATTGCCTTATGAATCTATTATGGGATCTACTTTTGGATTGCATACCAAAGATGGCAATACCTAGATTTATTGTGTTTTGCCTAGCTAGGGGCATTAAACAATAGCGATTGTTGGGAGGCAACCCAATTTTATTTTTGTGTTCTGTTTTTGAGTGTTTCCCACATTATTACTTCTTAGTAATTGTGTTTTGGTGTTTTAATTAGTGTCTGAGCCAAGTAAAACCTTTAGGGTGATCTATGGTGGTTGTTGATTTGATCTTGCGGAAAAACAGAAACTTTTGCGCTCAGTCCAGGAATTTTCTAAATTTTTCTGATCGTCGAATGAGTGTGAAATCTTACACAAGATTGATATATAAATTTCCCATGTTTTCCTAATTTTTCAGATTTTTTAAAGTTACAGAAGTATACGAAGTTTTCAGATTGCTACAAACTGTTCTGTTTTTGACAGATTCTGTTTTCTTTGAGTTGTTTGTCTATTTTGATGAATCTATGAGTTGTATCATGGGGTATAAACCATGGATAAGTTAGAATATAGTATGTATAACACCAATATAAATAAAGAATGAGTTCACAACAGTACCTAAAGTGGTGATTTATTTTCTTATATTAACGGATCTCACGAGTTTTCTGTTAAGTTTTGTGTTGTCAAGTTTTCAAGTTTTGGGTAAAGATTTGATTGACTATGGAATAAGGAGTGGCAAGAGCCTAAGATTGGGGATGCCCAAGGCACCCCAAGTCATATCCAAGTATGCCAAAGATCCTAAGCTTGGGGATGCCCTGGAAGGCATCCCCTCTTTCGTCTTCAATCCATCGGTAAATTTACTTGAGGCTATATTTTTATTCACCACGTGATATGTGTTTTGCTTGGAGCGTCTTGTATGATATGAGTCTTTGCTTTTTAGTTTTCCACAATCATCCTTGCTGCACACATATTTTGAGAGAGATACGCTGAATCGTGAATTTATTAGAATACTCTATGTGCTTCACTTATATCTTTTCAGATAGGCAATTTTTCTCTATGTGCTTCACTTATATTTTTTAGAGCACGGTGGTGTTTGCGTTTTATAGAAATAATTTAACTCTCGTACCTCACTTATATTATTTTCAGAGTCTCTAAACAGCATGGTAATTGGTCTAGGTTATGTATTTAGTCCTAATATGATAGGCATCCAAGAGGGATATAATAAAAACTTCCATATTAAGTGCATTGAATACTATGAGAAGTTTGACTCCTTGCATAAAGTTTTGAGATATAAAGATAGTAATCTTAAGAGTCATGTTAGGAAGTAATTATGATTTGGTAAAAATCACTTGTGTAAAGGTTTGTGATTCCTGTAGCATGCACGTATGGTGAACCGTTATGCAAGGAAGTCGGAGCATGATTTGTTTATAGATTGTCAACCTTTGTGTGAGGGTTGGGAGCGCGTGATGGTTTAATCCTACCAACCTCTCCCATAGGAGCATGCGTTTAATACTTTGCTTCAATGACTAATAGACTTTTGCAATAAGTATGTGAGTTCTTTATGACTAATGTTGAGGCCATGGATTATACGCACTCTCACCCTTCCACCTTTGCTAGCCTCTCTAGTACCGCACAACTCTCGCCGGTACAACATATTCACCTTCCTCAAAACAGCCACCATATACCTTCCTTAAAACAGCTACCATATACCTTCCTCAAAACAGCCACCATATACCTTCCCCAAAACAGCCACCATATACCTTCCTCAAAACAGCCACCATATACCTTCCTCAAAACAGCCACCATACCTACCTATTATGGCATTTCCATAGCCATTCCGAGATATATTGCCATGCAACTTCCACCGATTCCTTTTATGACATGAACCATCACTTCCATATTGCATATAGAGTCATATTTTTTCATAGGTATAAAGTTGTAATTTTGTTTTGAGTTGTAAGTAAATAAAAGTGTGATGATTATCATTATTAGAGCATGTCCCATGTGAGGAAAGGATGATGGAAGCTATGATTCCCTCACAAGCAGGGATGAGATTCCGAACTTTATGAAAAAATAAAAGAGGCCAGCGAAGCCCAAATAAAAAATAAAATAAAAGAGGCCTTAGATGCCCACCAAAAAATGAGAGAAAAGAGAGAAGGGACATTGCTACTATGTTTTTCCACACTTGTGCTTCAAAGTAGCACCATGATCTTCATGAGAGAGAGCCTCCTATTTTGTCACTTCCATATACTAGTGGGAATTTTTCTTTATATAACTTTGCTTGTATATTCCAATAATGGGCTTCCTCAAATTGCCCTAGGTCTTCATGAGCAATTAAGTTGGATGCACCCCCACTTAGTTTCCTCTTGAGCTTTCATACACTTATAGCTCTAGTGCATCCGTTGCATGGCAATCCCTACTCACTCACATTGATATCTATTGATGGGCATCTCCATAGCCCGTTGATATGCCTAGTTAATGTGAGACTATATTCTCCCTTTCCTTGACAACCTCCACCTATAGTGCTATATCCATGGCTCGCGCTCATGTATTGCATGTGAGTTGAAAAGGTTTGAGAAAATATAGGTGTGAAAACAATTGCTTGACTTTTCATCGGGGTTGTGCATGATATAAATACTTTGTGTGGGGAAGATGGAGCATAGCCAGACCATATCATATTGTAGGGATAAATTTCTTTTGCCATTATATTTTGAAGAGATACAATTGGTTTGCTAGTATGCTTGAAATGTTATTGTTTTTATATCAATATTAAGCTTTTGTTTTGAGTCTTATAGATTTGAATATTCATGCCACAATAGAGAATATTACATGGATAAATATGTTAGGTAGCACTCCACATCATGAATTCTATTTTTATCATTTACCTACTCGAAGACGAGCATGAATTAAGCTTGGGGATGCTGATACGTCTCCAACGTATCTTTAATTTTTTATGGTGGCATGCTATTATATTATGTGTTTGGGATGTTTTATATGCATTAATATGCTATTTTATATTATTTTGGGACTAACCTATTAATCTAGAGCCTAGTGTCAGTTTCTCTTTTTTCCTTGTTTTTGAGTTTTGCAGATATGGAATATTAAATGGAGTCCAAACGGAATAAAATCTTCGGAATGATTTTTTCTGGACGGAAACAAATCCAACAGGCTTGGACTACACGCCAGGGCACCTGCCAGGAGGTCACAAGCCTGGTAAGCGCGGCCACCCCCCTAGTCGCGCCTGGCAGGCTTGCCGTCTCCTGGCAGGTCTCTTAACCCTATTCTTCGTCCTATAAATACCCAAATATTCCCCCAACACCAGAACGAGCCACGCAAATACTTTTCTGCCGCCAGAAGCCTCCGTTCCCGAGAGATCCAATCTTGGAGCCTTTTCCGGTAATCTGCCAGAGGGGGTTTCGATCACGAAGGGCATCTACATCAACTCCATTGCCCCTCTGATGATGCGTGAGTATTCCACCACAGACCTATGGGTCCATAGCTAGTAGCTAGATGGCTTCTTCTCTCTCTTTGATCTTCAATAACATGTTCTTAATGACCTTCATGGGGATCTATGCGATGTAATACTCTTTTGTGGTGTGTTTGTCAAGATCTGATGAATTGTAGTTTATGTTCAGATTATCTATGAATCTTAGTTGAATCTTCTCTGAATTCTTATATGAGTGATTTCATATCCTTGTAAGTCTCTTCGAGTTATTGTTTTGGTTTGGCCAACTAGATTGGTAATTCTTGGGAGAAGTGCTTGGTTTTGGGTTCAATCTTACGGTATCCTCACCCAGTGACATTGTGACAGCCCGGGACTGACGCTCCAGAAGATTCGAGAAGATTCCCCTTTTGTTTCTGTTCTCGTTTGTGTTTCGTTTGGCTGTTGCATTCATCATCGCATCATTTGCATCATCTGCATTGCATCATCTCTCGTTTTCAAAAACTTGCATCCGTTCGTAGTTGCCGGTTCTCTCCGTTCTTGTCGTTGCCCGTTGAGACCAACCACACATGCACGCGCCCGCGGCATCTTTTAAAATAAAACCGTTTTTAAAGTGCACGAAATATATTCTCGGGTCGAGTTGAAACTTGTCGTGCGGTCTTGTTGTATCGTAGGTAGACCGCCTGTCGAATTGTGTCGCGATCCGAGTCCGTTAGATACCCCGTCGGTCAGTCGTGCCAGTGCGGTTATCGGTTTATCAGACGTTTTTTGGTATTTTAAAACCCTATGTCACGGGTCACCATTCTCTCTCTCTTCCCCACTTTGCCCCTGTGCACAGCCGCCGTAGCCCAACCCTCCGCTTCCGGACCGTTGGACTGACACCCGACAGTCCGAAAATGGACAGTGTCGTAACCCCAGCCTGAATCCCTATATATAGCCCCTCGGTTCCCGTGCCCCCAAACCCTAGCCAGCCCCTTCTCCCACCTCCAGCCAGCCAGCCCGAGCACATCTGGGCCCGTTCGAGCCCATCCGGGCCCAAATCGCGTCCGAAGCAGCCCGAGCTTCCCGAGCTCCATGCCCGCAGCCAGCCAGCCCTCGCCGGAGTGGCCCCTGGCCGGAGCCGCCCCTCGCCGCCGCGGTCGCCGGAGGCCGCCGCTCCTCCCTCTCTTCCCTTTCCTCTCCTTCTCCTCCTCCCTGACCCCCCCCCCCCCCGCTCTCTTCCTCCCGCAGGACCCCATGGAGCCGCCGCCGAGCTTGCTGCCAGGACCTCTCTCTGGCCAGATCCGGCAAGGGGGCCGCCGGATCCGCCGTCCCCGAGCCCGTTCCCGGCCTCCCCTTGTGCGCTGCTACCTTCTCTCGCCGCGCCGCCAGCCCTGCCTCGCCGTTGCCTGCCGCCGCCATGTCCCTGCGTGCTCGGGTTCGAGCACGAGCAGAGGTCGTGGCCCCGTTGACCTGCGCTCGCTCCGCGTGGGCCGAGCCAGGCCCAGCCGGCTCCTCGCCCCGGCCGCTGCCTCCCACCGAGCCGACCCATTGGCCTAGGGTGAGCCCCTCCCCTTTTAATTTTTTTAGGTTTTTATTTGCGTGTTAAATCGTGTAGCTAATTAACCATGCGTCGGATGTAAATATTTCCAACATGAAACTTGCCTAGAATAATTTGTAGATTATTATTATGCCATTAGGATACATGCTAAAGATGTTTAACATGTCATTTTGCATCGTTTGTCATATTATTGCATTCTCATAGTTAATAAACCGTGCACCGGATTTAATAAAATAATATATTAAAAGTGTTCATCTCATTTGCATCGTATTTCCATGCATGATAAATGTTGGCATGTCATTTGCATTTTCTTTTACATTAACGAATTGCTAAAACGTGATTAGGCCTAATCCCCGCATATTTAATTGTGATTAATTTCCAACATTAACCTAGTCATATTATATATGTTTTCGGGGTAGAAAACCCCATAGGATTTATCGGTGCATTTAGTTTTGCCATTTGAGCATTTTGTGTGCATGCCATTTATGCCGTGATGCCCTTTTGTCATTTTCGTAGGATTTAATCCGGGCATGATATGAATTAAGTTTCAACATGAAAGTTGCTCGTTGATATGTGTCCTAGCCCATGGACATTTTGCTTGTAATAGAAATGCATGTTTAGGTGTTGTTTTGCTGTTGTCAACTTGCTATAAAAATCTGCTATTTTGAGGGTCCTAAATATTTCTAAGTCTGAATCTGTTATATTTTGTTGCTGTCTTGCCATGTGATTTGCTAGTGATCTAGAACTCTTTTGTGGTAGGTTTAATGGAGTTATTTGTAGTTGATATTGTCCTTTAGTGTGCTGTTAAGTTTCATGCCATTTGATCACCTGTAGCATATACTTTTACTGCTTTCAATAAGCCTTCGTGATAAAAACTGCACTGTCAAAAACGGCTATTTTCACTAAGTCTGAAACTGTTTTCAAGTAGCCTTCTTGTGAGCTTCCTACCAAGTGATTCATGCATGTTATGAATATGATATGTGAAGATGAAATGAAGTGGATGTTGTATGCTATTGCCCCATGCTTAGTTTGTGCATTTTGGAATCTTGTAGCTTGTTGTTTTCATATGTCCAAAATGCTATCTTGCTGTTTTTGGTAGATTTTAACTAAAACTTGTTATGATGATTGTGGTTGAACCGTAGCTCCGTTTTGGACATTCCATATATGAAACTTGCTTAGAATATCATGTAGTTTCATAATAACTTGCTGCATTCATGATTTGAGATGTTTGTGATTGCATTTCCCATGCATTTGCATTCATGACATCCGCATCTTGTGTTGCTCATATCTTTTAGACCGTAGCTCCGATTGAGATGTTCTATATATGTAAATCGACTAGAATGACGTGTAGAATAACATGGTGACATTTATTTCGCTGTTTAAAAAATATAAAACATGTTAGTTCAGATCTGGACCAATTTCGAAATTAACATATGGGGTCGTTTCGGAAATGCTATAAGTTGTTTCCGGCCTCATTTAAAATGCCTAGATAGTATAGTTTACTTATGCTTCACCTCTTGCCACGTTTAACAACATTTAATATTGTCGTGTACCTAACAAGAGTGAACTAAATATTCGAACGTGGAGTTTCGTCAATATGCAACTCGTTGCATATTGAGCTTCACTGTAATGTGTAGAAGTTGTTTGATGTGAATTGTCATGCATTGCATATTTAAACCGGACATGCATCATATTTGTTTGTGCATCTTGTCTTGCATATGTTGTGGTGTATCTTGTGTTGATTGTTTGTTTCGGATTGCTTCTTCTCGATAGAGTTCCGAAAGCGTTCGGAGTGTGAGGATTCGTTTGACTACGTTGGTTCGTCTTCTTGATGGATCCATTCTTCTTCCGAGCGGGATCTCAGGCAAGATGACACATTTCCCTGGATACCATTACTATCATTGCCATGCTAGATGTCTCGTTTTCTTTCGCTATGTCTTGCTACCTACCACTTGTTTGATAAGCCCCCAACATTGCCATGATAAGCCTCTAACCCCTCCACATCCCAGCAAACCTTTGTTTGGCTATGTTACCGCTTGCTCAACCCTTCTTATAGCGTTTCTAGCTGCAGGTGCAATTGCTTCCATGTGTCAACATGGACATTCTTTTGTTATATCATAATATTGCTGCTATTTAATTAATGCACATATATACTTGGTAAAGGTGGAAGGCTTGGCCTTTTGCTCGGTGTTTTGTTCCACTCTTGCCGCCCTTAGTTACTTGTGAATCGGTGTTATGTTCCATAAATGAGCGCTCCGAACATGCTCGGGGTTGTTATGAGGACCCCCTTGATTTTCGTTTTGGGATAAAACTTGTCTGGCAAGGCCCAACATTGGTACTACATTTGCCTAATAATTAATGAACTCGCATAGGGGATTTTCCGGACCCCGTGGATAATTAATCAACCCCCGGGCCAGTGCTCGTCATGAGTGTTGGTCCAAACTAGAGCACTGTGCAGGGCCAACCCAGGGCAACTTGGGAGATTTCTATCAGGCCTCCGTACGCGTAGCTTATCCGTCGTGTCCTGAGAACGAGATACGCGGCTCCTATCGGGTTCGTCGACACGTCGGGCGGCCTTGCTGGATTTGTTTTACCTTTCTCGAACGTCTTGAGTGAGGAATTCTGATCTTCTTCGGGTTATCTCAAGGTGTTGGATTTCCTTTGGAATTGCCTAGGATGATCACGAGATCCGTGGTTGAGGTTATTCCCATTGCGTGTGGTTAATTTATGATGGATAAGTTGGAGCACCCCTGCAGGGTTAAATCTTTTCGAGAAGCCGTGCCCGCGGTTATGTGGCAAACTTGGATATTTTGTTTAACACCCGGTCATAGCAAACTTGAAGTAAACTCTAATAAAATACACAAACTATGTGCGTAACCGTGACTGTCTCTTCTCGTGAGTCCTTATCCGAAAGAGAACACGGTGGGGTTATGTTTGACGTAAGTAGGTGTTCAGGATCAGTTAGATGATCATTACTAGTTCACGTCCGTTATGCGCAGACCACCATATTTTATTCTGTATTCGTAGGTTAGCCACTCAAACATTGTTTAGTCGCTTGCTGCAGCCTCACCACTTAACCATACCTCTCCCATTAAGCTTTAATAGTCTTGATACCCTTGGAAATGAGATTGTTGAGTCCCTATGGCTCATAGATTACTACAACAGTTGCAGGTAAAGGTAATGTGATGATTTTACGTGAGCGCGTTGATTGATTTGACTTGGAGTTCTCCTTCTTCTTCTTCTTCATCAGTCTTGGATGGGTTCCAGGCGGCAGCCTGGGATAGCAAGGGTGGATGTCATTTTATCGTTTGATTTCGTCCGTAGTCGGACCCTGCTTTTATGTATGATGTTTGAGATGATATTGTATTGATGTGACTCTGATGTAGCTTGTGGCGAGTGTAAGCCAATTCCATATACTCATCTCTTCTGTACATGTACTTGTAATGATATCCATTCTTGCGAACGCATCGAGATGCGCTTCTATCCCTGTCGAGGCCCTCGTGCCGAAATAAGGATAGGACCGCATCTTGGGCATGACAAGTTGGTATCAGAGCCAAGTTCCGACCTAGGAGCCCCCTTGATTGATCGAACTTGGCCGAGTTGAGTCTAGAGAAAAACTATTTTGAGTCTAGTTATATCGGAGAGTAGGATTCTTTTTACTTCTCTTCTATGCTCTGGTGAGGTATTCGACTTAGGAATTTTGATTCTACTCCTCTTCTCGCTCAAAAAAATTTAGGATCACGCAGGTATTTTGGAGTCTATATGATGCCGATGTGACAGGGTTCTGTCTTGGTGCCTCCTGTCTGACTTGATTTCTTTCGGGGAGTCGAGCTCCGGGGAATGTTGGCACATCGTTATCATTCGGCTTCCTTGATATCTTAGGACGGAGAATGTTCGAAATTACTTCAATACTTATCGTGGTGAGATAAGGTCGGAGTCACCCAGTACTGGGGAGGCATCCGGGGTACCACCATGGGTTAGTATCGTTGTGAGTTCGAGGATTCGAGATTAGATGAGTTTGCGGAATTTCTTGAATTATGGTGTGGAAGGTTGCGGATGCAGTTGCAGCTGATTGCCTAGGGAAGGTTCCTGATTCCGCAACCCGAATCGCATAAACAAGAAAGTTTTCGGAAGTTCTTATGTGGGAATTCAAGTAGTTACCTAGAATTATCTTTCCAACAAGTACATAGTGGGTATGTATTTGTCCTGGCTTGTTTCGTAAGCCTCATCCTTTGTTTTGTTTTGAATATGGTAATTCGAGTTGTTTCGATGTCAAGTGGTGAATTCATATCTTGCTAAGAAGTGTTCTCATATTGCTGTGGGAATGCTAATTCTTTTGCCCAATCAAGTTATCATACTAATTCTTTTCAACCGGTGCGCTTCTCTTCAAGATAATTCTATCATCTCCAATATTGCAAGATCAATCCTCTTATTCTTTTCTGGAGTTTGTCTCATCTGTTCCAAGTTTTCTTTGTTTTCCCCACCCTCCCTCCCTTTTTCTTCAATGATTAAATTCTCATCCAAGTGTCTTTTCTATTCATGTAATGCTTTCACTATCTTTTCTTCTATCTTGTTTCCGGTGATCTCTTGTGGAGATTCTCAAGAGTTTCAATTTCAAGATCCATCATCATATTCCTTCTTCTCTTTGTTATTCTTCTCCGGTATTCTTATGAAGATGCTCAATGCTCAAGTTATCATTAATTAGTATTCATCTTTGTTTTCTTTTCCGGTGGATTCTATTCAAGTTCTTGGTGTTCATCATATCTTTTTCATTCTCTATTTTCTCTCCCATGTTGGAATTCTTATCCAAGCTTCTCTTGTTTATTCATCCCTCTCTATTATATTCGGTGTGTTGGAGATATCTCAGAAGACATTCTTTTGCATTCTTGTCCTCTTAAATTATTTCAAGGGTCTCATATCATCAAGTTCTTAATTTCTACCGGTGCAATCTCTCTTTCTAATCAATTGTCTCAACGGTGGGTTTTTTCAGTGGGCCCATAACCCACAGGTCTTTTCCCAGGATTCTACCTGACTCTTCTAATATTTCCGGAGATGTTCTCAAGTTCTTTTAATATGATGTAAGAATGATTTTCATCAGTCATATTCCTCTTCCAAGATCACTTCTAAATCATTTTCATTGTTGGCTAAACCTTTTCTTGTTCATTGTTCTAGAGTGTCTCAATAATTCGTGGTGGTGTTTCTATTTCTCTTAAATCTTTGCTCATTCTCTTCCAAAGATTCTTGGTTTCAGCTTGTGCTATCATCCCAATTGTTTTGATCATGAGTGATTCTCACATATCTATCCGTTGCTTTTCTGAATTGTTTTCATTCTCGATCCTCCCGAAGGCCATCATTTCAGAAGATTTCTTCATTCTTAGCTTTCAGCTTTCGTTCCCAAATTCTCCTCAATTGTTGTTCCTTCGTTCGTATCTCAATTATTCCGGTGCCTTTTCAGTTTTTATTAGGCAATCTTGATCTATTCATTCTCATGTGTCCTCTTTAGTTTCCAATTCTTTCCGGTGCTTCGTTCAAGTTTTCTATGAAGTGGATCATGCTCTCTTTTTTCTCATGTCATATCATGCATTTGTTTTATCCTCTTTCATTTTGAATTCTAACCGGTGTTCTCATGCAAGACCTCTTCCTCAAGGTTGTGCTCTATCTATCTCTTCATTCTTTTTCAAGAAGAATAAGTGATGTGTGAAATCCGTTGCTTGTCATCAATTTAACTTGATGAACGATAGTCATATCATAATTATTATTCTTGTTTCATCCAACTGATTTCAATCCTTCTTCTGGAGTTGTTCATGATATCAAATTCCTTATCCCAAGTGGCCATGTTTTTTTTCTGGAGTTCCTAGTTTTCTCAAGTATCTTGTCTCGAAGCATCATCTTTTCTTTGGAAGGCCCAATCTTGTTCTTTTGCCCTTCAATTATTTCTATCATCCTTTCGTTTCAGAGTTCTTCCGGAGGTTCTTCATGGTGGTTCTTCAAGATTTCTTTCATTTTTCAAGTGTTCGTCAAGATTCTTGTTGAAGGTGCTCAAGTGTTCTTTCTTGGATTTTAAGTTCAATTCCTTCTCCTTGTCTTTTCAGATGGTGTTATTAAATTCTTGATTATGAGGAGTCTCGAAGGAAGTTGTCAAGAATGAGATAAGTAAACCCGTCTTGTTTTCTCGGAGTTATCTTGGGTTGGATTTCACCATGATAGCAACAATCCTTATCATGGTGTCATAAATGATTCAAGTTTTCTCCTTCTCCTCTTGGTGAAAGAAGCTTTGCATATCTTGTTGCTCTCAAGCAATCATTTGTTTCTGTTGTGGCAGGTTGTCCTCATATTTTGAGATGTTTGTCCATAAGCCCATAATAGTAATTTGTTTACCCACCATGATATTTTCCTTCAAGAGAGAAGCCTCTAGTGAAACCTATGGCCCTGGGTCTACTTTCCATAATATATTTTCAGATCTATAAACCAAAAATACCAAAAATACTTTGCTACAATTTATTTATCTTTTACTTTCCATTATCGTTTACATCTATCTCTATCAGATCTAATCCTTGCAAATAATCGTGAAGGGATTGACAACCCCTTTATAGCGTTGGGTGCAAGAGTTTGATTGTTTGTGTAGGTGCATCCATTGGTGACTTGCTGGTTCCTCCTACTAGATTGATACCTTGGTTCTCATCAACTGAGGGAAATACTAATCTACTTTGCCGTGCCACCCTTTCCTCTTCAAGGGAAAACCAACGCACGCTCAAGAGGTAGCAATACGTCTCCAACACATCTATAATTTGTGAAGTATTCATGCCATGTTTACAATAATTCTATATGATTTTGGTATGATTTTATTACAACTAACCTGGACTGACGTTGTTTTTAGCAGAACTACCATGGTGTTGTTTTTTGTGCAAAAATAAAAGTTCTTGGACTGGGCTGAAAATTTAGTATGATTTTTTTGGACCAAAGGAGACCCCCGAAGCATTGGACTTGGGCCAGAAGAGCCACGAGGAGTTCGCAAGCCTACCAGGCACGGCCACCCCCCTGGCCACGCGTGGCAGGCTTGTCACCGCCTTGTGGCACCCCTTGACGTGAGACTGATGCCAAAAATTCCTATAAATACCAAACCTCTGAAAAGTAACCTAGATCGGGAGTTCCACCGCCGCAAACCTTCAGAGCCACGAAAAACCTATCGCGAGCCCGTTCCGGCACCCTGTCGGAGGGGGAAACCATCACCGGAGGCCATCTTCATCATCCCGGCAGTCTCCATGACGAGGACGGAGTAGTTCACCCTCGGGGCGAAGGGTATGTACCAGTAGCTATGTGTTGGATCTCTCTCTCTCTCGTGTTCTTGAGATGGCATGATCTTGATGTACCGCGAGCTTTACTGATATACATGAATCATATGGAGTTGTCCCCTCTCTATCTTGTTGTAATGAATTTAGTTTTCCCTTTGTAGTTTTCTTATCGGATTGAGTCTTTAAGGATTTGAGAACACTTGATGTATGTCTTGCGATGGGATTTCCGTGGTGACAATGGGATGTTCTATTGATCCACTTGATGTATGTTTTGGTGATCAACTTGCGGGTTCCGTGACCTTGGGAATCTTTGCATAGGGGTTCCCTCACGTTTTTATCTTGACTTTCTGGTAGAAACTTTGGGGCACTCTTTGAAGTTCTTTGTGTTGGATTGAACATGATGAATCTGAAATTGTGTGATGCATATTGTATAATCAAGCCCATTGGTACTCATGGTGACATTGGAGTATCTAGGTGACATTAGGGTTTTGGTTGATGTGTGTCTTAAGGTGTTATTTTAGTACGAAGTCTAGGGTTGTTCGTGACACTTATAGGGATAGCTCATAAGATTGATTGAAAAAGATAACTTTGAGGTGGTTTCGTACCCTACAATAATCTCTTCGTTAGTTCTCCGCTATTTGTGACTTTGGAGTGAAATCTTTGTCGCACGAGAGGTACTTACATATGATTCAACTATGTCAGTATTGTTGAGAGAAATTGCACTAGTGAAAGTATGGACCCTAGGCCTTGTTTCTAAGCATTGCAATACCATTTGTGCTCACTTTTATCATTTGTTACCTTGCTGTTTTTATATTTTGAGATTACAAAAAGCTATATCTACCATCCATATTACACTTGTATCACCATCTCTTCGTCGAACTAGTGCACCTATACAATGTACCATTGTATTGGGTGTGTTGGGGACACAAGAGACTCTTTGTTATTTGGTTGCAGGGTTGTTTGAGAAAGACAATCTTCATCCTACGTCTCCCACGGATTGATAAACCTTAAGTGATCTACTTGAGGGAAAATTGCCACAGTCCTACAAAACTCTGCGCTTGGAGGCCCAACACGAGTCTACAAGAACAAGGTTGCGTAGTAGACATCAAGCTCTTTTCTGGCACCGTTGCCAGGGAGGTGAGTGCTTGAAGGTATATATTTAGATCTTGCAATCAAATCTTTTAGTTTCTTGTTTTTCACTAGTTTAGTCTATAAAAGAAAACTACAAAAAATGGAATTGATGTTGCCTCATATGCTTCATCTTTTTAATGTCTTTCATGAAAATGATGGAAAGGAAAATTGTGCTCGTGTATTAGAAGAAGAAGTTATTAAAATGTTTGGCACTAAATCTTTGAGTGATGATCATGATTTCAATCTTGTTAGTATGAATTCTTTGAATATCCATAGTACTAATGATGATTGCACTAGTCATGATAAAAAGATTTCTTATAAGCATGTCAATTTTTGTGGAGTTCATAGAGTTTGTGAAGACATGCCTAAAAGGGAAGATAGATTTTGTAAGAGGCATAAGTATTTACAAACTAAATGGTTGCAAGAGAGGCTATATGTTTGTGTTGAAAGACTTAATATTTCTTGCCGTCCTTGTGAACTTTGCAATGAAAGTGGTAATTTTAATTTCCAATGTGAATTATTTCATGATCGAATTGTGTCCAAAAATTGTGATAACCTCATTAACCTTGAGCATCATAATGAACTTAGTCTATTTTTGGGGTATGAAGAAATGAAACATAAAACTAAGGATATTCCAGCTTGGGCTCTCATGAAAATGATTGATTTTGGTCTAAATGAAATCTATATGTATTGCGTGGTAAATTGCATTGAGAATCCTTATATCGCCAATTACTTAAAGGCAAGATAAACAGAAGATGAATAGAATACTAATGAAGGGGAAGCGGTTTCCCAATATCCTCCTTTTTTCTTATGATGAATGAGGTAACGAGGAGGAGCTTTTTATTCAACCAACCTCTTCAAAAACAAGCTTGGAGGAATTAAATAAACCCACACATAATGTGGTGAATAAGAAGAAAAGAAGGAAAAGTAAAGGTAAAGAGGTATCTCTCCCAAATAATGTTGCTCCCATTATTGATAGGCCTCATGAGAATGAATCAAAAATAGTTGTGGAAGATGATACACTTGATGATGATTTTGTTATGCCTATTGCTTGTTGTGATAATTATGATTGGGAAGATAATGATACTTCTTATGATCTTGAAAATATTTATGGAACCAACTTGGAGGAGGATGATAATAATTGCTATACTATTGGTGCTATTCATACCATTAATGATGAGAGTGATTATGTTTATGATATACAAATCCACAAGCTTGGGGATGCTATGTTTGATGAAAATGACATGTTTGAGAATTTATTTGCTGCAACTAATGTTTGTCCCAAGCTTGGGGATGCTATGTTTAATGGAGATGATTTTTTTATTCCCCCTACTTTGAATGATCAAATTTGTTATAATGATTGCATGCCTCCTACTTATAATGATTATTGTGATGATACTTATGCGATTGAAAAGAGTGATGATTACTATTATGATAATTGTCATAATTATGAATATCATTTTACTGAATATTACTCTTTTAGTGTGGAACGAATTTTTAGTATTCAGGTCTTTTATGATACTCCCACTATTAGTCAAGAGAAGAAATTTTCTTGTGTGGAGAGTAGTAAAATTTCTATGGTTGTAGATCATGAAAAGAATGCTTTATGTGCTGGATATATTTTGGAATTCCTTCATGATGCCACTGAAAATTATTATGAGGGAGGAACATATGCTTGCAGGAATTGCAATAATATCAAGTTTCCTCTCTATGTGTTCAAGGTTTTGAAGTTATGCTTGTTTTGCCTTCCTATGCTACTTGATTCTTCCTCACATAAATTGTTTGCTCACAAAATCCCTATGCATAGGAAGAGGGTTATACTTAAATGTGCTTGTCATGAGATTCATGATGCTCTTTTGCATGTCTCAAATACTATTTCCTATACGAGCATCATTGAAATCATCATGCCTAGCTAAAAGGCATTAAAGAAAAGCTCTTGTTGGGAGAAAACCCAATACATTTACCTTATGTTTTTATGTGTTAACATGATTAAGCTACTATAGTAATCATGTTCTGTGTCTTTTATTTCATTAAATTGCCAAGTAAAGCCTTTGGGATAGTGTGGATACTTGCTTGTTTGATTCTGTGCAAAAATAGAAAGTTTTGCGTCCAATATATGAATTATCTGATTTTACTGGAGCGTCAAAACATTATGAAAATTTTACACAACATTTATATTAAAATTACCTTAGTTTTCCTAATTTTTCCTAATTTTTAGAGTCAAGAAAGTTTGGTGATCATTCAGATCTTTACAAACTGTTCTATTTTTGACAGATTCTGTTTTGCATGCATAGTTTGCTTGTTTCAAGTGTTCCTATAGCTTATATTGAGTAATATAAATTGTGGGAATGATGTAATACAGTAGGTATCATGTGGTAATAATTATTAATCTTGTCTTGGCAGTACCTAAGTGAATGATCTATCTCTATTACACTAACTCTTCTCACAAAGTTCCGTTAAGTTTTGTGTGATTGAAGTTTCCAAGTTTTGGGTGAGACACCTATATGAGGAGAATAAGGAGTGACAAGAAACTAATCTTGGGGATTCCCAAGGCACCCCCAAGGTAATATTCAAGGAATACTCAAGCGTCTAAGCTTGGGGATGCCCCAGAAGGCATCCCCTCTTTCGTCTTCAACACTATCGGTATATCTTACTTGGAGCTATATTTTTATTCATCACATATAATATGAGTTTTGCTTGGAGCGCCATTTTATTTGTTTTTATATGTTAGGTATTATTTATAATCTTGTTTTTCAATAAAAACTTACAAGAATTGCCTTAGGATACTTGCATTGCATGTTTTGATATGTGCTTGGTAAAAACAGAAACTTCTGTTGTAGTGTTTGAATTTTCATATTTTACTGGAACGTGGAAAGTTTCTGAAATTTTTACATAGTGTTTTCATATAAATTTTATAGTATTTACTAAATTTTCATAATATTTTGAGTTACAGAAGTACACTTTTTTCGTAAATTTTTACAGACTGTTCTATTTAGACAGATTGATGTCATAGTTTTGTTATCTACTTATCCTATAGTTTCCACAAGCTATATTGGTAGATATAAATTGTGGAAATGATAGTATATAGTACCTAATGTTTGAAAATTATTGAAACTTGTCTTGGCAGTACATGAAGTGTTGATTTGTTTTTATGTGTACTAACCTATCTCACGAGTTCTTTTTAAGTTTTGTGTGGATGTAGTTTTTGTGAATAGGTGAAACTGGGATATGAGAGGATTGAACAAGGTACAAAAGCTCAATCTTGGGGATGCCAAAGTCACCCCAAGAAAATATTTCAAGAATTCTCAAGCATCTAAGCTTGGGGATGCTACGCATCCACCTCTCTTCGTCAACTATCGGTTAGCCTATGTTGAGCCTAATTTTTTATTCGTTCACATGATGTGTGCTATTCTTGGAGTGCTATTTTTGTTTTGCTTGCTGTTTAAATAAAATACTCAGATCTGAAAATCTTTATTGAGAGAGAGAGAAAGTCCTCACATAGCTACTTAATTGTTTGACTACTCATTGATTTTCACTTATATGTTTTGGAGTAGTTTTGTCATTTACTCTCGTGCTTCACTTATATCCTATGAGTAAATGGTTGAATGAATTGAATATCATAAATCTGAAATTATATATGTTTTATATTCTTATCCCATGGGGATTAATGACTTCACATTTAAGAAGTATAGGTGGTAAAATTTATTGAAAGTTAGCAAACACCGCATTGGTCACTTGAACAATTCATGAAAGAATATTGAAGGAAGAGATATTTCACATATAAATATACTATCTTGGACATCTTCTATGATTGTGAACCCCATTAATTATCTTCAAACTTGAGAAAATTAGTTAAAGTTGGACAAGGAAGACAACGTAATAACTTATGGTTGTGTATATTTGCATAGAAGTTATATTGTTATGGATCCTCCAACATGTGGTGCTTGTTTAGAACCTTTTGCTAGCCAAAAATCCGTAATAAATAGAGATACTACTTGTGCATCCAAATCCTTAGGCCAAGTTTCTTCCATGAGAGTCCACCATACCTACCTTTATGTTTGTATTTACCTGCTGTTCCAAGTAAATTTGCATGTGCCAAACTCTAAACTTCAAATAATATTTTGTTTTGTATGCCCGAATCGCTCATATAGTAACTAGGGGTTGTTAGTATCTTCCATGCTAGGTGAGTTATTCTCACGATATGTGTTGATTCACTATCATTCATGAGAAAGTGGCTGGTAATAGGGATTCCCAGTCCCGAAATAAAAAAATGAAAATAATTTAAAAAAATCCCCCAGGAATGTTGTTGGTATGGACGGTACCCGTGGATTCGGCTCATCGTGGAGTGTGATTGATTGGTGGAGCTGGAGTAAAAACTTTACCATTCTGTTTGGGAACCGCCTATAATGTATCTAGCATGGAAGATACCAAGATCTCTCGGTTGCTATGGTGACAATGAAATCATACCGCTCAAAATTATTGTTCATCTCTGTTTTAAAAGCTCAAGCTCTGGCACATATGCAAATCCCTGCTTCCCTCTACGAAGGGCCTATCTTTTACTTTCATGTATTTACTTTTATGCAAGAGTCAATAGTATTCCTTCTTAGTTCAACCTCAATTATTCTTTAGTTGGCAAGCATCTTGTGTTGGGGAAAGATCCAAGCATATATGGCCATTCAAATATATTTGATTATGAATTATTATTGTTAACAATTATCTATATGATAAATAAGTTGGGAGGCAAAACATTAAGCCCCTATCTTCCTCTGTGTTCGAGGAATGCTATTTGTTCTAAAAATATGCTTTGAGTGTTAGCAATCATGGAATACTATATGATAGTTGAGTATGTGGAATTTTCTAAATCAAAGCTCTTACATAGACCCTTCCTAAAAATTAGATGAATTGCAATTGCTTCATGACTGAAAGCATAGTTTGTTAGTCTACACTTTAACATGTGGATAGCTTGTTATTTCATCATGAGAAGGTATATGAGATGAGCTCCTATTTATGATATATAATGATGCTAGAAAAAGTGTTTGAAACTATCATTGATCAAATTTATGCACTATGCACTATGCTAGCATTCACACTTCATAAATTATTTCTTTTATCATTTACCTACTCGAGGATGAGCAGGAATTAAGCTTGGGGATGTTGATACGTTTCGAACGTATCTATAATTTATGAAGTATGCAGGTCATGTTTACAATAATTCTATATAATTTTGGTATGATTTTATTAGAACTAACCCGGACTGACGTTGTTTTTAGCAGAACTACCATGGTGTCGTTTTTTGTGCAAAAATAAAAGTTCTCGGAATGGACTGAAAATCCAGTATGATTTTTTGGGACCAAAATAGACCCCTCAAGTATTGGAGTTGGGCCAGAAGAGCCACAAGGAGGTCACAAGCCTGCCAGGCACGGCCATCCCCCCTGGTCGCGCGTGGCAGGCTTGTCACCGCCTCGTGGCACCCCTTGTCATGAGACCAACGCCAAAAATTCCTATATATACCCAAACCTCCGAAAATAAACCTAGATCGGGAGTTCCACCACCACAAACCTCCAGAGCCACGAAAAACCAATCTGGAGCCTGTTCTCGCACCCTGCCGGAGGGGGAAACCATCATTGAAGGTCATCTTCATCATCCTGACGGTCTCCATGATGAAGAGAGAGTGTTCACCCTCGGGGCTAAGGGTATGTACCAATAGCTATGTGTTGGATCTCTCTCTCGTGTTCTCTTGAGATGGCACGATCTTGATGTACCGCGAGATTTATTGATATAGATGAATCATATGGAGTTTTCCCCTCTCTATCTTGTTGTGATGAATTGAGATTTCCCTTTGAAGTTTTCTTATCGGATTGAGTCTTTAAGGATTTGAGAACACTTGATGTTTGTCTTGCGATGGGATATCCGTGGTGACACTGGGATGTTCGATTGATCCACTTGATGTATGTTTTGGTGATCAACTTGCGGTTTCCGTGACCTTGGGAATCTATGCATAGGGGTTGGCACATGTTTCTGTCTTGACTTTCCGATAGAAACTTTGGGGCACTCTTTGAAGTTCTTTGTGTTGGATTGAACATGATGAATCTGAAATTGTGTGATGCATATTGTATAATCAAGCCCATGGGTACTCGTGGTGACATTGGAGTATCTAGGTGACATTAGGGTTTGGTTGATGTGTGTCTTAAGGTGTTATTTTAGTACGAAGTCTAGGGTTGTTCGTGACACTTATAGGGATAGCTCATAAGATTGATTGAAAAAGATAACTTTGAGGTGGTTTCGTACCCTACAATAATTTCTTCGTTAGTTCTCCGCGATTTGTGACTTTGGAGTGAACTCTTTGTCACACGAGAGGTATTAACATATGATTCAACTATGTCAATATTGTTGAGAGAAATTGCACTTATTGAAATAAAAGACACAAAACATGATTACTAGAGTAGCTTAATCACGTGAACTCTCAAAAATAGAAAGTAAAAGTACTGGGTTGTCTCCCAATGTAACACCCCTAGTGTTAGGCCACAGTAATCCCATGCTAGTGATGCTACGTCACCACGTTTATCGTTATTAATCTTACGTTGGTTCAAACCCCGTCCAAATTCATTGCAAATTTAATTCGTCTGAAAGGTGGACTTAAAAGTTGTGCAAAATCAGAATTAAAAATGTTGGATGGGTTGAAAATACCCCCTAAGATTTTATAAAATTGAAACCGGTATTTTTGAAATTACTTTCACCCCCCAATTTATTTTTAAATGGACATTGTTTGAATTTTAAAATAGAGTATTATGGGCCTAAATTAACCGGCCCAGCCGGACGCTATAAGGGGGCTAGGGGCAACCCTAGCGCCCCAGCCCCCGCTGCCGATTCCCCCCTCCCCCGCCCCTATCGCCGCTCGCCAGGACCGGCCGAGCTGGCCACCAGCCCCCCGGCACCCGCTTGCCCCAGCCGCCCCACCTGGCTCCGCCTCCCTCCCCCCTCCCGATGACGCGACAGCCACGTCGCCCCGGCCTGCGTCCGCCTCCCCGCCGCCTCGCACCCAAGCCAGCCTCGCCCGTCGCCTGCGAGCCCACGCCGCCACGCCGCACCGCCGCCTCACCCCGCGGCCACCGCCGCTATCGGTCGGCCCCGTCCGCTAGCCCGCGCCTTCCACAGTTCCAGGTTCGCACCGCCGCCGCTTCGTCGCGCCTGCGCCGCCCCGCCGCCGGCCGCCTCGGCCCGTCGCCGTCCGACGTCGCGGCCACCTCGCCCCCCATGTGAGCTCGCCACCCCCCCCCCCGGACGAGTGCCGACGGCCACCGGCCGTCGCGCCGCGGTCCCGCGCGTGCAGATGTGCGTGTGTGGTATGTGTGTGTATATATGCATACATATGTATATACACGTATGTAGGTATTTGTGCATATACGTATATGCTAAAAAGAAAATGGAAATAGAAAATGTTAATAAAAATGAATTTAGACAATAAATAAATAAATAGATATTAATATTAATAATTAATTAACTAGATTAATTAATTAGGTAATTAATTAATTAATTAGATGATTAAGGCTAATTAGATTAATTAACTAATCTATTAATTAGTTAATTAAACAATAAATTACTGTTTTGGATAATTAGGATTTAATAATTAAAAGAATTTTAGAATATTGTTAAATCATATAATATAAATCGTAGTCCGGATTAAAAAGTTTTGAACATGAAAGTTGCTAAGAAAAATCCCACGAATCTAACTGTGCTACTTGTTTCCAGGTCAGGACCCTCTACGTAGGTGAACCCGTAACTTTTCACCTGTTTCCGACAAATGAATAGTGCATAACTACCAACTTTTAGTTCCAACTTTAATCCTAAAAGAGCTAAAATGGTTTAGACATGATTTTTAGGCAACCCGCATTGCATCCTAGCTGTCCCATGCCTCTAAATCCGCAAACCTGGAACATTCCCCCTCCGGTCATCTGTCAGACATTTGTCCGAAACCGGGAAAACTTTCTCGGACGGGTTCCCCCTTCATCAATATCGAGTAACACTGCATTAGGTCGCACCCGGCACAATTTATTGCCATGACATGCTTTGTGTTACATTGTTTGCTTTTATTTATTGTTTCTTCCCCCTCTTCTCTCCGGTAGACTATGGACTGACGCTGCTACCGGGTACGACTATGCCCCATGATGAACCAGCTGACGAGGATATGTACCTGGGGTAGGGTCCTAGGCAATGCCCACATACCCTCCCTAAGGACACTGCAATGGAGGACTTGAAGATCAAGCATGAACTTCCGCGTGTGTTCCTGGAAATGCCTAAAGGTCACTCGGCAGTACTTCACTCGGAAGCCCTCCTCTCACTCGGCAGTCGCGTTCCACTCGGCACACCTCGCTGCACTCGACGCCAAAAGACCAGAAGCCATTATGAAGAGCCCAACGGGCAGACGCTGATTCAATGGTCATTATTAGCCTTTACTATGTACGTTACCAGTAACGGCAGACTTTAAACCCCACGATCAGCTCTTGACTGCAGGACAATTATGAGGGGTAGCACACTCTATATAAGCCACCCCTCCCCTCCTATACAAGGGTTAGACACACTATTGTAATCTCCATACTCCACACGACATAAGCTCCCGAGCACTGAGACGTAGGGCTTTTACCTCCACGAAAGGGGCCTAAACTCATACATCTGTGTGTACACCCTCGCCGTAGCTAGGACTATGCCCTCTCCGTTCGTACCCATACCTTCTACTGTCAGACTCTTTCCCACGACAGTTGGCGCCCACCGTGGGGCGGGCATCTAAGCGACTTCCGGCGAGGTTGCGATTTTCTTCTTCCAACATGTCTTCCGGTGATGTTTTCGCTCTGGGCCGCGAGATCGTTTCGGCGCGCTCACCTTCATCGCCAACGATTCGGCATGGCTCCAGGAGGCGCCTCTCGACATTGAGGCACTCCCAATCCGCGAGGCCACGCACTTCCGCGCTAGTCCCTGCGGCGTGTTGTTGCATCAGCCGTCGACCCCTTATGAGTCGGCCCCTCTCGCTGTTCGCAGTCGGAAGCGGTCCGGTCGCTCACGACTTCAGCGTTGGGTTGAGCACGCAGCGGCGTGTCGAGCTTCTCCGCAGGTTGCAGCGCTCGAACCCGTCGAGTCCCTTCACAGCGTGTTCGAGTCGGATTCCGATCCGTCTGACGTACCGTACGAATGCGAGAGTTGTGACCCTGCAGCAGAGGTCCTGATGGTGGGCTCTCATCAGAGTACGCTGCCTGGCTTCGGCCATGGCAAGCACGAGGATGGAGGTCCATCGTCTGGGCAGCCGCGTCGCGATGAGGAGTTTCTCCATACTCCCATCGTCGGCACAACCGCTGAGGCCCAGGCCCTAGAGGCCGCGCGCATTCGACTGGAAGAGCTCCAAGCGGAGATCAAGGAGCGCGCTCATCAGCGTCCTCCTCGTCCAAATCGACACCAGCGGAAACCTTACAACAATGTCGAGGTATACCGAACTCCCCTCCTGACCATTGCTGCTGCTGCAAGGATAGCAGATTCCATTCAGCCGTCCCAGTCAGAGGTCGGAAGGGGGTTGATCCAGATCAGGGCATTGCTAGATGCAGCGCAACATTAGAACTCGGCAGTTTCTTAGTCTCGCCACAGGATTCACAGCCATTCACCCAGGGCGGAGACCGTTCAGTCGGCACATAGCCCTGGGTCGCCATTGTGTCGTCCAGGCGGCGATCACCACGAGGGGCGAGATAGAGATCAGTTCCACTATGATGGTCACCGTTGAGTGCCTTCTCCTTCGCGGAGTGGTCCGTACGTGCCCCGGCACCAGGACGACCGGCGCTCCTTCGGTGGCGAGCGAGATGCGGGTTTTGATGCCCGCACATACCTTCTCCAGAAGAGGGTCGACAACAGCAGAGCATGCAGAGATGGACTCGACCGGGATGTTCCGAGTGGAAGCTCGGCCATGGTGTAGGGTCCCGAGTGCTTTAGCAGAGCTATACGTTCTGCAGAGATTCCCCCCAATTTCAGGATGGCAGCGGGGATCGGAAAGTTTTCCAGCGAAACAAAGCCAGAGACCTGGTTAGATGACTACCGAGTGGCGGTGCAGATCGGCGGCGGGAACGACAACGTCGCATGAAGCACCTTCCTTTGATGCTAGATGGTCCGGCCCGTGCGTGGCTGAACCGTTTGGCTCCATCCAGTATATATTGCTGGGAGGACCTCACTCAAGTGTTTGTTCGGACCTTCGAAGGCACGTGCAAGTGCCCGGCAGGTCTGGTCGACTTACAGCACTGCGTCCAGAAGCCCAACGAGACTCTCAAAGATTACATTCAGCGATGGTCCACTCTGCACCACACTGTAGAGAACGTGTCGGAACACTAGGCCGTTTGTGCTTTCAAGGCTGGTGTGAGATACAGGGAGTTGTACCTGAAGTTCGGGCGGACGGGTGATATTTCACTCGGAAAAATGATCGAAATCACCACTCGGTACGCCAATGGTGAAGAATAAGACCGCCTCCGAAGCGGCAAAGGAAAGGCCGTCGCTAATGAAGGCAATTGCGGCAATGGCAACAACCGCAAACAAAAGCGAAAGGCCAAAGACCCGACACCGGCAGAGGCAGCAGTGCTGTCGAATCAGCCGAAGAACAAGGGCAAGGCCAAGGCTCAGTACGCCCCTAAGAAGGGGAAAGGTCAGTCAGGAACTGACATTTTGGATCAGCCGTGTGCGATTCACATGAAGAAAGATGCTGAAGGCAATTTGATTTTGCCTAAGCATACCACTCGGCAGTGCTGGACCCTACTCCAGCAGTTCAAGGGCGACCAGTCGAGTGAGAAGTCTCCTGAGAAGGAAGATGAAGAAGAGGAAAAGGAAACATTCCCAGATGTCACCGCAACGCTGGTGATTTTTGCTGATGTCGAGAGCAAGAGCGGGTTGAAAGTCATAAATCGAGAGATCAATATGGCTGTGCCCAACACTCCAACTTACCTCAAGTAGTCTCAGTATGCCATCACATTTGGCCAAAAACACCATCCTACGCATGTGGCCACACCTGGTCGCCAGGCTCTGGTAGTCGACCCAGTGGTGCAAGGGACTCGACTCAGGAAAGTCCTGATGGACGGTGGCAGTGGCTTGAATATTCTGTATGCGGACACGCTGAAAGGGATGGGCATTCCGATGTCTCGTCTGAGCGAGAGCAGCATGAAGTTCCATGGGGTCATCCCCGGAAAGAAGGCCAGGTCACTCGGACAAATAGCCTTGGATGTGGCATTTGGAGATAACAAGAATTTCCGAAAAGAAAAGTTGACTTTTGAAGTCGTTGATTTCAAGAGTGCCATGCCATTCTGGGGCGACCCGCTTATGCACGTTTCATGGCACGTCCGTGTTACGTGTATCTTAAGCTGAAGATGCCAGGCCCTAAGGACATGATCACGGTCACCGGCAATCGACAGCGGTCGGAGGAGTGCCTCCAGCAGGGCTCCAGAATCGCTGATCAGCAGATGGCCATGGTGGAGCTTGAGGAGTACAAGAAGACCACCGATCCCGCCGACTTGCTCCGCGCAAAGAAACCGGCTTCCGAGCCGGCATTTCAGTCGGCAGGAGAGGTGAAGAAGGTGCATCTTCACCCGACAGATCCCGACGCAGCCCCGATGAATATTTCAATGACACCCGACATCAAATAGGAAGGCGAGCTCATCCAGTTCGTCCGTGAGAACTGGGATATCTTCGCATGGAAGCCTGTTGACATGTCGGGGATTCCCAGGGAGCTGGCTGAGCACTGTTTGTGAGTGGATCCAAAAGCCAAACCAGTTCGGGAGCACTTGCGTCGATCCGCGACGGAGAAGCGCAAGGCGATCGGAGAAGAAGTGGCCCGTCTCTTGCAAGCCAAGTTCATTCGGGAGATTTACCACTCCGAGTGGCTCTCGAATGTAGTGGTGGTGCCGAAAAAAGATAAGTCGTTGCGCATGTGCATTGACTTCAAGCATCTCAACAGAGTGTGTCCTAAAGACCAGTTTCCGCTCCCTCGCATAGATCAAATTGTTGACTCGACAGCGAGGTGCGAGCGTTTATCGTTTTTGGATGCATACTCCGGGTACCATCAGATCCGTCTGTTTAGCCCTGATGAAATAAAAACAACTTTCATCACCCCTTTTGGGTGCTTTTGTTACATCACCATGCCTTTCGATCTTAAGAACGCCGGTGCTACTTTCATGCGCATGATTCAGAAATGCTTGTTGGATCAGATCCCTCGGAATGTCGAGGCATATATGGATGATATAGTGGTTAAGTCACGCAAAGGTTCTGACCTGCTGACTGACCTGGCCGAGACATTCGCCAATCTGAGGCGATTCAACATAAAATTGAACCCGGCTAAGTGCACCTTCGGCGTCCCTGGTGGCAAGCTACTCGGTTTTCTCGTTTCCGAGCGGGGAATTGACGTTAATCCCAAGAAGATCGGTCCTATCACCCGAATGAAGACTCCCGTGTGAGTACACGACGTGCAGAAGCTCACAGGCTGCTTGGCGGCATTGAGTCGATTCATTTCCTGCCTTGGGGAGAAGGCTCTGCCCTTATACCAGTTGATGAAGAAGTCTAACACATTTGTCTGGACTGACGAAGCCAAAGCAGCGTTTGCAGAGCTCAAAGCCTTGCTTTCCACCCAGCCGATGTTGGCCGCTCCTGCCAGCAAAGAGCCCTTGCTCTTGTACATCGCGACCACAAATCAGGTCGTCAGTACTGTGCTGACTGTCGAGCGAGAGGAGGAAGGAAAGCCGTTCAAGGTTCAACGGCCAGTATATTATGTCTCGAAAGTACTGTCCCCTTCAAAGCAAAGATATCCACATTATCAGAAGCTGGTGTACGGTATTTACCTATCAGCGAAGAAGGTAGCACATTACTTCCAGGATCATCAGATTACAGTCGTCAGTGATGCTCCCTTATCAGAGATCTTCAACAATCGCGACACTTCAGGTCGAGTGGCCAAATGGGCTATAGAGCTTGGTTGTTTTGATATCAGGTTCGAGGCCAAAAAAGCTATCAAGTCCCAGGCATTAGCAGATTTCATGGCCGAGTGGATCGACCAGCAGCAGCCTATTCAAGTTCACTCGGCGCATTGGACTATGTTCTTTGATGGATCTAAGATGCTGAATGGATCCGGTGCTGGAGTTGTCCTGATCTCTCCTAAAGGCGACAAGCTCAGCTACGTCTTGCAGATTCACTTTGATTCTTCCAACAACGAGGCTGAATACGAAGCACTTCTGTATGGATTACGCATGGCCGTCTCACTCGGCGTAAAGCGCTTGATGGTTTATGGCGATTCAGATATGGTAGTGAATCAAGTGATGAAGGAGTGGGACGTCAGAAACCCCTCTATGTCTGGATATTGCAACGTGGTCCGAAAGCTTGAGAAGAAATTTGAGGGCCTGGAACTCCACCATGTTCCCCGACTGAAAAATCAAGCGGCTGATGAGTTGTCCAAGATCGGTTCCACTCGATGGGCTGTTCCGAGTGGTGTGTTCTTGGAGCATTTGCACACTCCTTCTGTTCAAGAAGATCCCTTCACCGAAGAAACCCCGCAGGCTCTGAGTTCCACTAACTCGACTAAAGTCGATGTTCCTGCCGTGATTGACCTCGTCATGGAGATCCTGGTTGTCATCCCCGATTGGACTGTGTCATACATTGCATACATTCTCAGACAGGAGCTCCCAGATGATGAAGCTGAGGCTCGCCAGATTGTGCGCAGGTCCAAAGCCTACACTGTTATGGGAGATGAGTTGTTCCGAGAGTGTGTGACTGGCATCACTCAGCACTGTATTTCCCCCGAAGAAGGTCGAATGATCTTGGAGGATATTCACTCGGGCACTTGTGGTCACCATGCATCTTCAAGGGCGATTGTCGCTAAGGCATACCGAGTTGGGTTTTATTGGCCTCGAGCTAATGAGATGGCCAAAGACATCGTTGATCATTGCGATGGGTGCCAATTCTACGCAAACCTCTCGCACAAGCCAGCATCTGCCCTGAAGACCATTCCTCTCGCTTGGCCGTTTGCAGTTTGGGGACTCGACATGGTTGGACCCTTCCGACCTGGAAAAGGAGGATTGACTCACTTGTTGGTAGCAGTCGACAAATTCACCAAGTGGATTGAAGCCAAACCCATCAAGAAGTTGAATGCTCGAACTGCAGTTACCTTCATGAGGGAGATCATTTTCCGATATGGCATCCCGCACAGCATCATCACAGATAACGGTACGAACTTTGATTCGGAGGAATTCAGAAGCTTCTGCAACTCCAAGGGCACCTGAGTGGACTACGCCTTCGTTGCTCATCCTCAGACCAACGGGCAAGTCGAGCGGGCTAATGGACTCATTCTGCAAGGTTTGAAGCCCCGTATTATGCGTGATCTGGATCATGCTGCTGGTGCCTAGGTGACTGAACTACCATCTGTCTTATGGGGATGGAGGACAACACCCAACCGGTCGATAGGACGAACTCCTTTCTTCCTTGTGTATGGAGCAGAGGCCATATTGCCGAGTGACCTGGCTCACAATTCCCCCCGAGTGGAACTTTACAATGAAGCTGAAGCTGAACAGGCAAGACAAGATGGAGTAGATCTTCTGGAGGAGGAGCGTGAGATGGCTCTGATCAGAACTACTACTTATCAGCAAGACCTACGACGCTTCCACGCAAGAAATGTCAAGAGTCGAGCGTTCCATGAAGGAGATCTGGTGTTCCGAGTGAATCAACATCGTCCGCACAAGCTTGCTCCTGCATGGGAAGGCCCTTTTGTAGTCACTAAGGTGCTAAACAACGGGGCCTATCACCTGTACAATCTCATGAAGCAGATGGACGAGCCCCGAGCTTGGAATGCTAATTTACTTAGGCGTTTTTACACTTAAGAGTCTGCTGATGTAACGAGACACCATTCATCAATGCAATGCATGTCTCTGCAACAAGTTTGTCGACTCAGGTCATACAGTTGCGTCTTGGGAATACTCCGAGTGACGAGCAATCCTCTCACTCGGGGGCTTAGCTACGAACATGCTTCGCCTAAGTTAAAAACCCTGTTGGGTGGATAGCAGTCCATTCACTCGACACCTTAGCTGCGAATCAACATTCGCCTAAGTTTAAAAATACTCCGAGTGATGAGCAATCCTCACACTCGGGGGCTTAGCTGCGAATATGCTTCGCCTAAGTTAAAACGCGTCGAGTGGACAACAGTCCACCTACTCGACACCTTAGCTGCGAATCGACATTCGCCTAAGTTCAAAAATACTCTGAGTGATGAGCAATCCTCACACTCGGGGGCTTAGCTGCGAACATGCTTCACCTAAGTTAAAATGCGTCGAGTGGACAACAGTCCACCTACTCGACATCTTAGCTGCGAATCGACATTCGCCTAAGTTCAAAATTACTCCGAGTGATGAGCAATCCTCACACTCGGGGGCTTAGCTGCGAACATGCTTCGCCTAAGTTAAAACGTGTCGAGTGGACAACAGTCCACCTACTCGACACCTTAGCTGCGAATCAACATTCGCCTAAGTTTAAAAATATTCCGAGTGTTGGGCAATCCTCGCACTTGGGGACTTAGCTGCGAACATACTTCGCCTAAGTCAAATACGTCGAGTGGGCGAAAGTCCACATATTCGACAACTCAGCGGCGAATTGGCGTTCACCTGAGTTAAAAATCAAACATCAGCCAAACAAAAGGTCGAAAGCCAAATTCAAATGGAATTAAAGGTTAAAACTGTGGCAGATGTTCAAGCAAAAGCAAATGTGCTCAGGCCTAAGGCATGAATGAAGTTTTAAAGGGATACAAATTCACTCGGCATACCGAGGTAAATTTAATCATTTTTCTTTCTCTCTCTCTCTCAAGGAATAAGTTTTCAAGCAGGTGAAGGGCTGGAGGGCTCGACAAAGGTGTCCAGGTCAATGCCATCGGCGATCCTGGTAGCTGCTTCAATAAAGGTCTCCATGAAGTCCTCAAATTGAACCTTCTTTGTGTTTACCACCTGGAGCTCCTTCAGCTTTTCCTCCCGCACCTCTCGGCAGTGCACCCTGACAAGGGACAAAGCCACGTCTGCCCCGCAACGCGCTGCAGATTTCTTCCATGCTCCCACTCGACTAGGGAGATCGTTCAGTCGAGTCATGATGGCGTCAAGGTCCAGCTGCAGAGTGTCTTCGGGCCAGAGCTCCTTGTCAATCCTCTCCATGACGAACTTGAGCTGAGCGACGTGAGCCTGGACACCTTGGAGTCGGAAGTTGAGCCGCAACATGTTCATCTCCACCGCGTCAGTCACTGGCGACTTGGCGGGGTTAAGGCTGGGCTCAATCTCCTCCATTTCCTTCTTGAAGTCACGGCAGAAGTCTGTTGAAGAAAGAGGAATGGGAAAGAGTTCAGTCGACAATGCAAAAGCTCGCACAAGACAGTCAAAAAAACTCACCGTCGAGAACAAGGTACATCTTCCTAGAGAATTTTCCTAGATGCCTCTCCAGGCCATTGCTCCTTCTGGTCAGCCGTTTGACCGTCTTGGCGAGGTCCGCGTTCTCCTGCTTCAGCTTCGCGTTGGCATCTTCAAGTTTCTTGGCGGCCTCCATCTTCGGGTCCGCAGCTTCAGTTTTCTCCTTGGTCACCCGCTGAGCGTCAGCGAGCGCCGTGTCCTTCTCCTCCAGCGCACTCTTTATGGTATCTAAAGAAATAACATTGTTGAGTCACGCTTGGAGTCAGCGGTTTTCATTGCACACGTCTGCTCGAGTGAAGGCCCTCCGTTCAAAATGAGTCGAGTGAGGAAAGAAATGCAGAATATCAGCAATCATTACCTCCTAGAGTCTTCACCTCATCACGAGCCCCCACTGAGACGGTTGATTCTCGATCCGTCGAGCAACTCGTCAGAAATAAATAAAAAACTCGACATGTCGAGTGTCACTAGCATCGTCCACGATGAACAGTCTACAGAAGACCCCTGCGAGTGCAAGCACTCGACAGCGGCCTCGAGGACTACACCCAGTGGGTGCACTAAGAGTGCCCCCACTGGTTACTAAAACATTCGACAAGGTCTGCCCTGTCAGTACACTCGACCAGTCAAGTGGCGCGCCTACCTACTCTGCGAAGTTCAATCCATCCTTATGCAGTGTCTTTTCATGGTTTGTCAATTATGTCCATGAAACCTGCAAGGTAGCTACAGAGTGGTGCGGTTGCAACAAGTATGTACCATGTACAAAACAAACTCTAAGACCCCTGCGAGTGCAAGCACTCAACAGTGGCCTCGGGGACTACACCCAGTGGGTGCGCTAAGAGCGCCCCCACTGAGACAGTTGACTCTCGATCCGTCGAGCAACTCGTCAGGAAAAATAAAAAAAATCTCGACATGTCGAGTGACACTACCATTGTAAATGGACAAGCCTACGGTTTGTCATCCGCGACGAACAGTCTGTCAGAAGACCCATGCGAGTGCAAGCACTCGACAGCGGCCTCGGGGACTACACCAAGTGGGTGCGCTAAGATCGCCCCCATTGAGGCGGTTGAATCTCGATCAGTCGACTCAACCGGCAAAACTTAATAAAGCTCAACATGTCGAGTGGCGCTACATGTGCTATCAATATCTACAACAATACGATCTATTTGAGGAAAAGTACACTCTCTATAGCAATCACCCAGTGGGTGTAAAGCAACAAAGAGAAGATGAAAATTCATTTGACAGCAGACTTACTATAAAACTTACTCGGACGTTGGTGCGGAGCGCCGAGCTGACGTCAAACGCCAGCTTGCTCGCCTCGAATGCTTCCTTAGACTTCTGCATCAGTTGCTCCGCCTGAATCAGAGCTTCCTTTGCAGCCTCGGTTTGATCTTCTGGGGTGCGATGCAAAGAGAAGGTCATCACGAGGAGAGTCGAAGCAGTACCTGGAGCAGTCGGGGCAGCCTCAACGGGTCCCATGGGAGTCGTCGTCACTACCATCGAGATGGTTGGAGGAGCGTGCAATGGAAGCACAGCGGGTTCGACTCGAGGCTGGGTCGAGCCACCCGCCCCTTGAGAGGACTCCGCAGCTAGACGTTGTGGAGCCTGTGCCGAAGAAGCCCTGAGAGCGTGAGGACGTAGAGCGACCTACTGCGCCTCGTCGTCCTCCACCTGGATAACTTCTGCAGCTGCAATCGACAAATGTCAACAATCAGATATGACAAGTCGCATACAGACAAGCCAGCAGTTCACTAACCACGGTGAGAGGTGGCCGCGTCCGTGGTGTCAATTTCCATGGCATCCCCGCCGTCCCTCGGAGGCGAGGTCATGGACATTGTAGCTCTGAAAGACCATACAACATTCAATAAGCAATGCAAGACTTCAGTCGATAGAAATTTCCAAAGATAAGCACTTACGTGGAGACGACTGGAACAGCCATCCGCATCCGGGGCAAGGCTTTGCGGGGTTTAGCGGCAGCCGGCTTGGGATGCTTGGCCGGCTTCTCACTCGGCTCAGCTGTCGAGAGGCGGCTCCGCTTTGGGTTCCTGTTGCTGGGGCCTGGGTCGGCTCCTCCACGGCTGCGAGGTCCTGACGGGCCTTGGTACGAGCTTCGCGTCGAGGACGTAGCTTGACTTCTCCCTCTTCACCTGAATCCTCGCATTCGCCCTTGGAGTCAGAGGAGTTGTCACCATTCGCACTCCCGTTGTCGCTCGCCACGCCTTCTTCCATGTGGTCCCCGTTGGGAACGGGCGAGTGCATGTGCGTCCACTCCTGCAAGATTCAAACGGGTGTCAATCTACGAGACAATATTTCACTTGACGATATCAACAGATGAGTCGACATAATAACACTCACCAGGTTCTTGGGTTTTTTTTTGTCGGAATACGGCTTGACCCTTTTGGCCCCCACAGGGTTGTCGCAAGCTCCGGTGATGCTCCGAAGCCACTGCTCGACAACCTCCTGGGTAACCTCTTCAGGGTGCGCCCTGGTCGTGTCCTTCGTGCCGGTGTAGTGCCACATAGTGTGGTCTCTGGCTTGGAGGGGCTAGATGCGTCGACCCAGGAACGTCTCCAGAAGGTCCAATCCCGTCACCCCGCCTCGGATCAGCTGCACTACCGCCTCGACCAAGATTCCAACCTAGACGTGCTCCGCTGTCGTTTCCTTCAGGGACTTGGGGGCGGCAGGGCAATCCAATGTGAAAGGGGGGAGGCCAGTCGACATATTTGGTGACGCTGCATCCTTGCAGTAGAACCAGGTCGACTACCACCCCCGAACGGACTCGGGCAAGGTGATGGGAGGAAAGGAGCTACGGACTCTTTTTTGTACACTAAGACCCCCACACAGCTGCAGAACATGAGTCTTCCCGTCGGCTGGGAGGGCCTTCTTCATGGTCTGAGATCTGATCATGAAGATGTGTTTGAACAATCCCCAATGGGGAGAGCAACCAAGAAAACACTCGCACAGAGTGATGAATGCGGACATATAGGTGATGGTGTTTAGCGGCACATGATGCAGTTGCGCCCTGAAGAAGTTCAAGAATCCTCGGAAGAACGGATGGGGAGGCAGAGAGAAACCCCTTTCTACGTGGGATAAGAGAAGTACCCGCTCTCCTTCGCGCGGCTCCGGCTCGATCTTGTCCTTGGGCAGCCTTCACGCTCCGTGGGACACGAGCCCGCCGGTGACGAGACCCTCGACGTCCTCGTCGGTGACGACAGAGGGGAGGAAATCCCCCTGCATCCAGCCCAGTGGCGCCATGAACCGGGCGGTCGAGGGCCTCTTGCCCTTGCATGTCGAGGAGCCCCTCTTCGCCCGCTCGAGCTTTTTGGTGGCGTTCTTCATCATTCTTGGCGGCAGCTGTCATCGGAGAGAAGCAAGAGGCGGCGGCGGAGGCAGGGAGGCGGAAGAAAAGAGGCGAAAGACTGCGGTGGGTGCTATGCAAACCGTATCGGAGGAGACTTTATACGCTGTTGAGCGAGTCACTGATCAGTGGACCCGCGAGATAACCGCGCACGCCAACCGCTGACGGCGCCCAATACATGGCAAAATGTCTGGCGCGAAGATCGAGGCGTCATACGCCCACTTGCCCAGATCGTGCCGTCATCTTCGCATGCGCGCGCTTCCCAAATTTTCGTATCCCAGAAAATCCGGGTCTGACAGGCCGACCCGTCCCTTCTCAAGATACCCTCGGTTCACTCGGAGCAAGACAGATCTCTAATATTCACTCGGACACTTTTGAGGCTGAATAGATCTGGGCGAGCAGAGAAGAATTCAGTCGGCGCAAATTTCGCTGATGCCCCGATTATCATTCGGAAGGTTTTTTATGGCAAATCCAATTAGACTCCGAAGGTCAAGATTCAATCGACATAAAGCTCACAGAAGCTCAAGACACTTCTCCAAGGATTAGACGCACTAGCTCAAGGTCAACGTTGAAGCCTTCTTTTCCCACTCATACCCCGACCCATTCGGGGGCTAATGACAAGGATATGTACCTAGGGTAGGGTCCTAGGCAATGCCCACATACCCTCCCTAAGGACAATGCAATGGAGGACTTGAAGATCAAGCATGAACTTCTGAGTGTGTTCCTGGAAATGCCTAAAGGTCACTCGGCAGTACTTCACTCGGAAGCCCTCCTCTCACTCGGCAGTCGCGTTCCACTCGGCACACCCCGCTGCACTCGACGCCAGAAGACCAAAAGCCATTATGAAGAGCCCAATGGGCAGACGCTGGTTCAATGGTCATTATTAGCCTTTACTATGTACGTTACTAGTAACGGCAGACTTTAAACCCCACGATCAGCTCTTGACTGCAGGACAATTATGACGGGTAGCGCACTCTATATAAGCCACCCCTCCCTTCCTGTACAAGGGTTATACACACTATTGTAATCTCCATACTCCACACGACATAAGCTCCCGAGCACTGAGACGTAGGGCTTTTACCTCCACGAGAGGGGCCTGAACTCATACATCTGTGTGTACACCCTCGCCATAGCTAGGACTCTGCCCTCTCCCTTCGTACCCCTACCTTCTACTGTCAGACTCTTTCCCACGACACCAGCCTTTTTTAGCAAAGCAACAAGGCAAGCAACCCCCCCCCCTTGAGCATTCCGATATCGCCCATTTCTTTCCCTTTCATTCTTGCATTAGATTTGGTTACTGTGTTAGCTAGCTCCTATTCTGATGCATAGCCTGTTTTTGATGAATTGCTACTATACCTGCAATAATACCAACTGCTTAGTATAGGATGGTTATTGAATCTCCAGTGACCCCTTAGTCCCAGTTGCCCCTGCTTCTTCGCCGACAACTTGAAGCCCCGAAGACCCGAAGACTCAGTCAACCGACCGATGAGCCAGGCCCCTCACATCATCGCACATCCCTTAAAGTATGGCACTGTAGAGTTACTACCGAGTGCCGAGGGTGATACCTCACTTAGCACTCCCGGTGTTAATTCTGTACCGTAGATAATTGATTGTGGGTATCGAGGGTGATTCCTCCTTCCCATTTATCGATAGTGACTCTTGTCATATACTTACCTCTATTGGGATCCATCAAGGGTGATTCCTCTGATATCCACTTGGTGTATAAACACACAGTTACTTCTACTTGACTTTGTTTACATGTGAAAGACAGGACTGGAGGGACGGGCGGTACCACCCTGGTTGAGGTGGACCTGAGTTCCCGACAGTCTTGAGATGGGTCGGCCCCAAGGGTACCCGTGTGAGAAAGATTTGGTGGAATGCGCCCCAAGGCATCCGAAGACTTGGTGGGGTGCGCCGGTAAGGCACCCAAGAGTTATTGGCGGGGTGACGGACTGCATTATGGTTCGCACTTGCCCCGCATTAATAAAATGCTAGTGGGTTGGGTATTTGATCTGAGTTTGTCGTTGACCTTTTTCGCACTAAACCTTCACGTGGGAATAGTTATGTGTACTCGGTGTCATTGTATCAGCCGAAGCTCTTCGGACGTCAGCAATGGAGTGGCACGCCCAGATTGGTCTGGAACGCATCGCGCTTGTTACTAAGGGGTGATAGGACTATTTCCGGCCGCATGCGCATCATGTAGGAGTGCAAGGGCAAGTGGGCCCACAAACCTGCGTGCTTAGGATTTAGACCGACGGGTTGGCCTCTTCATTGAGTCTAGGTGGGGCGACGACATTTTGGATCCCGAGGCCGGGCATTACCCCGTAAAGTGTGTCCGGTCGGAGGTGATCAAGCGTGTTGGAAATTTGGTGCACCCCTGCAGGGATGAATTGATCTATTCGAATAGCCATGTCCACGGTAACAGGACAACTTGGAGTTGTACCTTGACCTTATACAACTATAATTGTGATTCAATTTGAAATGAAATGTGGCTCCGGGATTTCTTCCTCGCAGGGGGTCGAGGAAGAATCTCTGGGCATGGTTACTTAATATAATTGCTACAATAATATGACTATATGTGAGATACCGGTCTACTCTCTTCTAATGCTGCAAGATGTTGAAGCTGCTAGTCTTTGATAGGACTAGGCTTTTCCCCCTATTCTTGCTTTCTGCAGTCAGTCCAGATATAACCCCACCCCTTGATAATGATGCATACTTACCATAGTTCTGATGTCAGTCTTGCGAGTACTTTGGATGAGTACTCACCGCTGCTTTGCTTTCTCTTTCCCCCTCGATATGATTCTGCGTTTAGACGATGGAGCCCAGTATATGGAGTACGCCGGAGACGACTACTACATCACCGTAGGAGCCTACTACTACGTGGAGGCCACCCCGACCAACAGTAGGATAGGAGGTTCCCAGGCAGGAGGCCTCGCCTCTTTCGATCCGTTGTTATGTTTGTGCTAGCCTTCTTAAGGCAAACTTGTTTAAACTTATGTCAGAACTCAGATATTATTTGCTTCCGCTGACTCGTGCTTGTCGAGCTTTGGATTTGAGCCCTCGAGGCCCTTGGCTTGTAATATGAAGCTGTATGACTTTAAATTTGTGTCTAGAGTTGTGTTGTGATATTGATTGGTGAGTCCCTGATCTTGGTCGTACGCATTGCATGTATGTTAGTGTACGGTCGAAATTGGGGGCGTCACAAGTTGGTATCAAAGCCAACTACCTGTAGGTAGCCCCCTTTCCAACTCGTTAGCCGAAGTTGAGTCTAGTACTTGAAAAACTTTTACTAACATTGTTCTGTGGCTTACAGGCCCACTTCTCAATTGGGTGGTATTAGGATCTTTTATTCCTCGTCTATACTCTGGGTTCTGGTCCCTCTCCTCTTTCGGGTTAAAGATTTTACTAACTCTAACTCTAGGTTCTCGTAACTGCTTCCCCCGAAGAGCCCCTCATTCGAGATGACGACTTGATGTATCAGTAGGGTCCGAAGATACTTCGATGTTTTCCCGAGAACTTGTGCTCATCGCGTTTGTGATTTCCTTCCACCGTCAACCCCTATGGATAACTACATACAACTATCATTCGTAATCATTTCCGGTTGCTCTTGTTATTATAAGGTACATCGAATTATCTTATCGAGGATTCGTTCGTCCTCAGTTGTCATAGGGTTTCACAAAATCCTTTGAATTGCTATTCAACCTTCCAGATCCTCTATAGCCTCTGACTCTTGACGACTTCCAAATCATTTGCTTGCATTATGGTTAATTCCATATGGCTAACTATATTTAATAAATCCATTGTGATTGTTATTTGATTTTATTGATTTCACCTGTGTGTGAATGCATGCAGTCGTCAATTGTTTCTCATAAATTATCCTTCTGACTCAGGCGTCTTTCCAAACACGAGTTGGTTATTGACAATTCAACTTTGATTTAGTGTCCATCTAAATCCATTCAACTTACTCGTGTTTGATCGGAGCATCTATTTTTGATACACCAATTTTGAAATCTTAATTCCTTTGGTTATTTAAGCATCGAATTATTGGATGTTCTATAATCTGATGCCTTGCATTCTTCTCTCTCTGATTGAGTATCGATAACCGCATCAGGTCCTTTGTGGACTACCAGACCCATTGTTGGGTTATGATCCGATAGCGTCCTTCACATTCAAACTTATTGTAATGTTCTTCCCGGGGTACATGATGCCATTAGTAAATTGTGCCTTCTCCCTCTAGTAAGTTGTATCCTATACTCTGGTCAGCCATGCTCTGTTGTCAAGCATGTGTTAATTACTCTTGGAACTTGTGGTATATGTCCCTAAGATGCCCGATGGGTTGGACCTATGCCTTCCTTAATTCGTGTGAACCCGACAGTTTTCACGAGTCCTACTTTTCTGGTGTTTTGTCAGATAATCCTTCAAAACTATAATTTCGCCAAAAGCAAAGTGTAAATGGAAGGCGATGCATTGATGAAGTGGGAGTCGACCTTGAACCTTGTGTTCATGCCCATGGAAACAATGTTGATCTTATCATAGAAACTTCTTGTAACAATAATCTTTCACTTGTATAATTTGATATTGTATCTGTGATTTGGTACTTGGCAACCGTGGTTCCGACCATGATTGTTATTCCTTGATACCATTTCAAACAAGTTAAATTACTTTCATTTGCAGATCAATATATCGGTCCAAGCTTTAATTCTTATCTACCTCCGAGTATTGTCCTTGGTATATCGAGGATATCACGGAGCTACATAGCTTTTGAGCTCCTCATCAGCTATGTTTTCTTTCGCTCGTTCCAGTTTCCTCATGTTCTGAGTTGTTGGACACTCAAAGACACCGGTAACTGAATCGGGTACACATTGCAATTCAACAACTCTTAGCAGTCTTCTTTGCTTAAGAGTTTGTGCTTGGTCATGGCATTCCAAATTGTTAGGTTGCATCATCATCGTCATACTAAAGCTTGACTATGCTATATATGTCCTTCATCCCTGAAGCACCTTTCCAACAGTGGTTTAAGCTTACATCAAACTTTCAACGTCATGTTGGTTGTCTTGAAAGGCTATTTCGATTTTGAGCTAGCACCCTCATCTGTGCTTCCGACAACTTTTCACTTCACCATTTCTTTACTTGATGTCGTCGTTGATCGATTACATCTTCATGAGACTTCTCGGAAAATGTGTCGCTACCCTCATCAGCATTCTGGGATCTTCCAGGATATCAATTAAATTCATGATGAGGATAGCATCCTTGTCCGTGGTAATTGGTGTTGTCATTGGCGACATCCTTGCCATCACCTTTCATTTCTTTGTTCCCGTGTTGTTTCTAAATGGAATACTGACAAATGGAATGTGATGTGTAAATTCAATGCTCATGGCATACCAACTCTATCACCTTGGAGTTAATGAGCAATAAGTCCATTCGTAGTGTGTTGACTGTTGAATCAACATTCTAACATTGGTCGTGCGACTTAGTTCGGATTTTGGGAGCACCTTTCAAATAAGTTTTAATTATGGGTGTTTCCTTCGGGCATACCTCGTGGTATCAATTGGTTTGACCAATGCTATCAACTTATTCACGCAATCGTGGAAATCCATCATTGTGGAAATCTCGACAAATTGTTGTTGAGCCCATCAGCCACATCCTCTTCTCCCTCGTGGTTCATGATGAACATTTAAGCTAGTGTTGGAAACCTTGAAAGCATTATCTTTGTGCCTAGTTCATGAATAATATGCTTGATAAAAGAAGAGTTTTTCTATAAGTTCACGTGCATTTTTGCCACGTGCTGATGTGAAAAAAATGCCTCTCTTCCTTTGGAATCATTCCAATTCATTCAGGCATGTGCGGAGTATTCTATGATTTGGTAGGTTTGCTACCTTCACTCCATATGTATTTCCTAACACGCGAGGCCACTGATTGATTTGATTTGTCCTAGACTAGACTTACACATGGAACTTTGATATCCTCTATGATGGTCCCCAATCAGAACTTGATTGCCCCCATTCTAGAAACTTCCATGTGGGCACGATTGTCTTGACCTTATGTTCAGATGTCTTGTAGTCTGGCTAATGATTAAAGTCTTGCTTCTGTCGTTCATTCCGAGATTCTTGCAACATCATCTCGTGGGTCTGTGTTGCATCATTTTCTCCTCAAGCCTTCCTTGTCTGAAGTATCCTGACACCAACCACATCTGAATCTCGGACAGATATGATGGTTGGAACATTTTCAAGAATTATAACTTTGGTCTTCATTACTCGGTAAGGTGATGTTGTAGCTAGCACACCTGGCCGGATGACCTATTGTTATAATGCTATGTTCAGCGAGGATTGCCATTCTTCCATAGGGAAATTGTAAGACTTATTTTATAAGTTGTTCCTACTAAGTCCTTTGTGTATCCTAACTCAATCCTTTACTCGAAACACCATATCATTGCTATCCCGAAGCATGGATGTGATATATCGATCATCAAAAGGAATAATGTAAGCTGGATGCTAATTGTTTCTTGATCAATTACCCAAACATCATTGTATGGGAATGTCATGAATTTCCTCACCCCTTTACCTAAATGGTTATCTACTTGCTAATTCTGTCATGTATATCATACTATGTTTTTCCTTGGGAAAGATATACTCCTAAAACTTGAATATAACCACATTTTCCTTTTCATTGGTCTGTTTAATGTGATAAACACATTTTTCTTTCCATTGGTCTGTTTAATGTGATACACACATTTTTCTTTCCATTGGTCTATTTAATGTGATGAACACATTTTCCTTTCCATTGGTCTGGTTGATCTAATAATCACATTTTACTTTCCATTGGTACGATTGACCTTTCTTGAGATTATATGATCTAAGCAGTAATGATTCTCTGCTTAGGTAAACACCTCTCGGTGAACAAGTCTGTCAGTATGATCATGTTACTATTGCCGATAACATTCCGGTAATCGCCGATGGATGAGAACTTTGCCTATTGGTCCGCCTCGTTTCTACAAGCAGGAAAATGGTTCTATTCGTCCCCTGTCCTTGGTACCGACTTGTTGCCAACATATCTGACCAGCTATCCTCTGACACGTCTTCTTTCATGATCGTGCAAGTTGTCACCGCTCTTCCTGCTCTTAACCACATGGTCTGCCCATAACCCTCAGTTCCACATGATCGAAACCTGACTCTCCTATACATCTTTGTTTCCAAGGTATCTTTTGCACTTGGCTTGGTATGTAATTCCCGAGCCACCATCCAAGCAATGATTTGTTCTAGTATCAGACGCAATATTTATTTTCGTTGCTCTAAACCCCTTTTCACCTTCTCATCAGGCATCTAATGATTGCCTACCCGTTTAAAACTTTTGTACCATTGCCTATTGCTCTCAATGAGTTCCCTGAGTGACAACTCGAGAAATAATTCATGTCTTCTTCCTTGAGTTCACTGTCAGGTGCCCAACTTGGTGGATATACGTTCTACCAGAGTTTCTCCCTCTAATCGCATTCGTAGGACGATGAAGATCCCGAAGAAAGGATGTCGACTTCGTTAGGATGACCTAGAACAGAGAATTGAAGACTTCAACACAAGGGGATCAACCTCTTCAATGAGGGCAACAAGAACAAGAAGGCTCGTTAGAATTCCGTGACCAAACTGTCTCCTCCTTACGCCACCTCTAAATTCTCGGGACAAGAATTCTTGTTAGACGAGGAGAGTTGTAACACCTCCAGTGTTAGGCCACAGTAATCCCACGCTAGTGATGCCACGTCACCCTATTTATCGTTATTAATCTCGCGTTGGTTCAAACCCCGTCCAATTCCGTTGCAAATTTAATTCGTCTGAAAGGTGGACTTAAAAGTTGTGCAAAACCAGAATTAAAAAAATTGGATGGGTTGAAAATAACCCCTAAGATTTTACAAAATTGAAACCGATATTTTTGGCATTACTGTGGTGCCCCAATTTATTTTCAAACGAACGTTGTTTGAATTTTAAAATAGAGGCTTATGGGCCAAAATTAACCGGCCCAGCCGGACGCAATAAGGGGGCCAGGGGCAACCCTAGCGCCCCAGCCCCCGCGCCCGATCCGCCCCCCGCCGCCGCTTGCCACGACCAGCCGAGCCGGCCGCCACCCCCCGCCAGCCGCTGGCCCCAACCGCCCCCGCTGGCTCCATCCCCCCCCCCCCCCCCCCCCCGACGGCCGCCGCGTCGCCCCGACCCGCGTCTGCCTCCCCGCCGCCTCGCACCCGAGCCGGCCCTGCCCGTCGCCCGTGCGCCCACGCTGCCGCGCTGCACCGTCGCGTCACCCTGCGGCCACCGGCCCCGTCCGCCGGCCCGCGCCTTCCGCCGGTCCCGGTTCGCACCGCCGTCGCTTGTCGATGCCGCCGCCCCGCCGCCGGCCGCCTGGACCCGTCGCCGTCCGACGCCGCGGCCACCTCGCCCCCCTTGTAAGCTCGCCAGCCCCACCCTCGGATGACCCCGGCGGCCACCGGCCGTCGTGCCGCGGCCCCGCGCGTGTAGATGTGCGTGTGTGCTATGTGTGTGTATGTATATACACGTTTGTATGTAGGTATTTGTGCATATACGTATATGCTAAAAAGAAAATGGAAATAGAAAATATTAATAAAAATGAATTTAGAAAATAAATAAATAAATAGATATTAATATTAACAATTAATTAATTAGGTAATTAATTAATTAATTAATTAGATGGTCAAGGCTAATTAGATTAATTAACTAATCTGTTAATTAGTGAATTAAACGGTAAATTACTGTTTTGGATAATTAGGATTTAATAATTAAAAGAATTTTAGAATATTGTTAAATCATATAAAATAAACCATAGTCCGGATTAAAAAGTTTTGAACATGAAAGTTGCTTAGAAAAATCGCACGAATCTAACCGTGCTACCTGTTTCCAGGTCGGGACCCTCTACGTAGGTGAACCCGTAACTTTTCGCTTGTTTCCGGTATATGAATAGTGCATAACTACCGACTTTTAGTTCCAACTTTAACCCTAAATAGCTAAAATGGTTTAGACATGATTTTTAGGCAACCCGCGCTGCATCCTAGCTGTCCCATGCCTCTAACACCGCAAACCTGGAACATTCCCCCCTCCGGTCATTTGTTCGACATTTGTCCGAAACCGGGAAAACTTTCCCGGATGAGTTCCCCCTTCATTGATATCGAGTAACACTGCGTTAGGTCGCACCCGGCACAACTTATTGGCATGCCATGCTTTGTGTTACATTGTTTGCTTTTATTTATTGTTTCTTCCCCCTCTTCTCTCCGGTAGAATACAGACTGACGCTGCTACCGGGTACGACTACGCCCCATGATGAACCAGCCTTCTTTAGCAAAACAACAAGGCAAGCAACCCCCCCTAGCATTCCGATATCGTCCATTTCTTTCCCTCTCATTCTTGCATTAGATTTGGCTACTGTGTTAGCTAGCTCCTATTCTGATGCATAGCCTGATTTTGATGAATTGTTACTATACCTGCAATAATACCAACTGCTTAGTATAGGATGGTTAGTGAATTCCCGGTGACCCCTTAGTCCCAGTTCCCCCTGCTTCTTCACCGACGACTTGACGACCCGAAGACCCGAAGACTCGGTCAGCCGACCGATGAGCCAAGCCCCTCACATCACCGCACCCCCCCTAAAGTATGGCACTGTAGAGCTACTACTGAGTGTCGAGGGTGATACCTCACTTAGCACTCCCGGTGTTAATTCTGTAGCGTAGCTAATCGATTGTGGCTATCGAGGGTGATTCCTCCTTCCCATTTATCGATAGCGACTCTTGTCATATACTTACCTCGAGTGGGATCCATCGAGGGTGATTCCTCGGATATCCACTTGGTGTATAAACACACAGTTACTTCTACTTGACTTTGTTTACATGTGAAAGACGGGACTGGAGGGACGGGCGGTACCACCCTGGTTGAGGTGGACCTGAGTTCCCGATAATCTTGAGACGGGTCGGCCCCAAGGGTACCCGTGTGAGAAAGATTTGGTGGGATGCGCCGCAAGGCATCCGAAGACTTGGTGTGGTGCGCCGGTAAGGCACCCGAGAGTTATTGGCGGGGCGACGGACTGCATTATGGTTCGCGCTTGCCCCGCATTAATAAAATGCTAATGGGTTGGGTATTTGATCTGACTTGGTCGTTGACTTTTGTCGCACTAAACCTTCACGTGGCAATAGTTATGTGTACTCAGCGTCATTGTATCAGCCAAAACTCTTCGGACATCAGCAATGGAGTGGCCCGCGCCAAATTGGTCTAGAACGCATCGCGCTTGTTACTAAGGGGTGCTAGGACTGCTTCCGGCCGCGTGCGCATCGTGCAGGAGTGCAAGGGCAAGTGGGCCCACGAACCTATGCGCTTAGGATTTAGACTAGTGGGCTGGCCTCTTCGTTGAGTCTAGGTGGGGCGACGACGTTTTGGATCCCGAGGCCAGGCATTACCCCGGAAAGTGTGTCCGGCCGGAGGTCACCCCGACCAACAGTAGGATAGGAGGTTCCCAGGCAGGAGGCCTCGCCTCTTTCGATCCGTTGTTATGTTTGTGCTAGCCTTCTTAAGGCAAAACTTGTTTAAACTTATGTCAGAACTCAGATATTATTTGCTTCCGCTGACTCGTGCTTGTCGAGCTTTGTATTCGAGCCCTCGAGGCCCCTGGCTTGTAATATGAAGTTGTATGACTTTAAATTTGTGTCTAGAGTTGTGTTGTGATATTGATTGGTGGGTCCCTGATCTTGGTCATACGCATTGCGTGTATGTTAGCGTACGGTCGAAATTGGGGGCGTCACACCCAACAAGCGCTTTTCTTTAATGCCTTTTTGGGTAGGCATGATTATTTCAATGATGCTCACATAAAAGTAAAGAATTGAAACACAATGGGAGCGTCGTGAAGCACATTACAAGAACATTTAAGTCTAACCCTCTTCTTATGCATAGGTATTTTGTGAGAAAAAATTTATGGGAGCAAGAATCAACTAGCATAGGAAGGCAAAACAAGCATATCTTCAAGATTTTCAACACATTGGGAGGAAACTTGATGTTTTTGCAATTCCTACAAGCATATGTTCCTCCCTCTTAATAACTATTAGTAGCATAATTAAGAAATTACACAATATAACTATCACATAAAGCATTATCTTCATGATTCACAAGCATAGGAAATTTATTACTCTCCCGAGAAGCAAACTTCTCATACAGAATAGTGGGAGTATCATAGGAGATTCGAATACTATAATTTGTTTCCACAATAAAAGAGTGATGTTCATAAAAAGCATAATCGTAATTATGATAAGTTTTATAATAATCATCATCAATTTTTATAGCTTAAGTATCATCACAATAATCTTCATAGACAGCAACTTGGTTCTCATCACAATCAATCGAAACCTCTTCCGAGATAGTCGAATCGTTACTAAATAAAGTCATGAACTCTCTGTTGGAAATATGCCCTAGAGGCAATAATAAATGGTTATTATTATATTTCCTTGTTCATGATAATTGTTTATTATCCATGCTATAATTGTATTGATTGGAAACACGTTGCCTGTGTGGATACATAGACAACACTTTGTCCCTAGTATGCCTCTAGTAAACTAGCTCGTTGATCAAAGATGGTTAAGGTTCCCTAGCATGGTCATAAGATGTCATTTGATAAACGGGATCACATCATTGGGAGAATGATATGATGGACAAGACCCAAACTTAAACATAGCATATGATCGTGTCATTTTATTGCTATAGTTTTCTGCATGTCAACTATCTGTTCCTATGACCATGAGATCATGCAACTCACTGACACCGGAGGAATACCTTTGTGTGTATCAAACATCAAAACATAATTGGGTGACTATAAATATGCTCTACAGGTATCTCCAAGGGTATCTGTTGAGTGGGCATGGATCAAGACTGGGATTTGTTACTCCGTGTGACAAAGAGGTATCTCAGGGCCCACTCGGTAATACGACATCACAACAAGCCTTGCAAGCAAAGTGACTAAAGTATTAGCCACATGATCTTGTATTACGGAATGAGTAAAGAGACTTGCCGGTAACGAGATTGAACTAGGTATAGAGATACCGACGATCGAATCTCGGGCAAGTAACATACCGAAGAACAAAGGGAACATCATACGGGATTAACTGAATCCTTGACATAGAGGTTGAACTGATAAAAATCTTCGTAGAATATGTAGGAACCAATATGGGCATCCAGGTCCCGCTATTGGTTATTGATAGTAGATGTGTCTCGGTCATGTCTACATAGTTCTCGAACCCGCAAGGTCTGCACACTTAAGGTTAGGTGATGTTTCGATAATATTGAGTTATGTATGGTGATGACCGAAGGTTGTTCAGAGTCCCGGATGAGATCCCAGACATCACGAGGAGCTCCAGAATGGTCCGGAGGTAAAGTTTGATATATAGGAAGTCCCGTTTTGGTCACCGGAAAAGTTTTGGGTTTTTCCGGTAGTGTACCAGGAGTGTCGGAGGGCCATCGGGAGGGGCCACCCACGCGCGGGAGGCCACATGGGCCTGAGGGGGGGGGGTGCACTAGACCTTAGTGGGCTGGGCAAACCAGCCCCACAAGGGTCGTGCGGCTAGGAGATGGGAGAAGGAAAAAACCACAAGAGGGGGAGGATTCCAAGAGGAATCCTACTAGGAGTAGGATTGGAGGTGGACTCCTCCACCTCCTCCCCACTTCGCCGAAGCCCTAGGGGAAATCCTAGGGGGATGACTCCTCCCCTCCCTCCTATATATACTAGAGGAATAGAGCCTCCAATTACACAAGTCCACATGCTAGTTCTCTATTCCCTAGTTCCTCCTCCATCTTGTTTCGGCAGTGCTTAGGCGAAGCCCTGCCGGAATAGTTTCATCACCGATGTCGTCGCGCTGCCGGAGAACTCATCTACCTCTCCACTCCCTCTTGATGGATCAAGAAGTCAGAGATCGTCATCGATCTGTACGTGTGATGAACGCGAAGGTGTTGTCCGTTCGGTGCTAGATCGGGACAAATCGTGATTGAATTGCGAGACGCTGGCGATTTGGATCGTAAAGATGTTCGACTACATCAACCGCGTTTCCGAACGCTTCCAACTTAGCGATCTACAAGGGTATGTAGATCCACTCTCCCTCTCGTAGATTCTCATCACCATGGATAGATCTTGCGTGTGCGTAGATTTTTTTTTGTTTCCTGTGCAACGTTCCCCAACAGTGGCATCATGAGCTATGTCTATGTGTAGATGAGATCACGAGTAGAACACAAAAGGAGTTTGTGGGCGTTGATGCTCATATTGCTTCCTCCCTTGGTCGGTTTTTCATTTAGCGGTATTGTGGGATGAAGCGGCCCGGACCAACCTTACTCGTACGCTTACGAGAGACCGGTTCCATTGACTGACATGTGACTTTGTTGCAATAAAGATGGCTCGCGGGTGTCTATCTCTCCTACTCTAGTTGGGTCGGATTTGACAAAGGCGGTCCTTGAGAAGGTTGAATAGCAATTTGTGTATCACCGTTGTGGTTTATGCGTAGGTGAGAATTGTTCTTGCTAGATACCCATAACAGCCACGTAAAACATGCAACAACAATTAGAGGACGTCTAACTTGTTTTTGCAGGGTATGTTGTGATGTGATATGGCCAATTACATGATGAGATATTTTTGATGTATGCGATGATCATGTTTTGTACAGAATATCACGACTTGCATGTCGATGAGTACGGAAACCAGCAGGAGCCATAGGGTTGTCTTTAATTATTTTTGCCATTTTGCTTTACTTTGTCACTATGAGTTAGCAATAGTTGTAGAAGCAACAGTTGGCGCGACAACTTCATGGTGACACGTTGATGGAGATCAATATGATGGAGATTATGGTGTCATGCCGGTGACGACGGAGATCATGCTGGTGCTTTGGAGATGGAGATCAAAAGCACAAGTTCATGGCCATATCATGTCACTTATGATTTGCATGTGATGTTAATCCTTTCATGCACCTTGTTTTGCTTAGAATGAAGGTAGCATTATAAGGTGACCCCTCACTAAAATTTCAAGATAAAATTATGTTCTCCCCGAGTGTGCATCGTTGCAAAAGTTCGTCGTGTCGAGACACCACGTGATGATCGGGTGTGATAGACTCTACGTTCATATACAACGGGTGCAAACCAGTGTTGCACGTACAAAACACTCAGGTTAAACTTGACGAGCCTAGCATGTACATACATGGCCTCGGAACACAAGAGACTGAAAGGTCGAACATGAGTCATATAGTAGATATGATCAACATGATGATGTTCACCATTGAACCCACCTTAACTCACGTGATGATCGGACTTGAGTTGGTGAATTTGGATCGTGTATCACTTGGATGACCGGAGGGATGTCAATTTGAGTGGGAGGTTTTAGTAATTTGATTAATAAACTCATTATCTTGAACAATAGTCTTAGTAACCTTTGCATATTTATGTTGTAGATCAATGGCTCACACAGTAGTTCCTCTGAATTTTAATGCGTTCCTAGAGAAAGCCAAGTTGAAAGATGATGGAAGTAACTTTCTTGACTGGGCCTGTAATCTGAGGATTATCCTCACGGCTGCCCAGAAGGCTTATGTCCTTAATGCACCGCTTGGTGATCCACCCGCTCAAGTGTCGTCTGAAGACGTTAAGAATGCTTGTGAGGCACATTCAGGAGATTACTCAGTATTTCAATGTGCAATGTTGTATGGCTTAGAACCGGGACTTCAAAGACGTTTTGAACGCCATGGAGCATATGAGATTTCCAGGAGTTGAAGTTTATCTTTGAGAAGAATACCCGGATCGAGAGGTATGAAATAAGTTTTATGCTTGAAAAATGAAGGAGAACGCGTCTGTCACTGAACATATACTCAAAATGTCTAGGTATTCGAACCGTCTAGCTGAGTTAGGGATGCCCCTTCCACCGGAGGCAATCATTGACAGAGTTCCTTCAATCATTGCCACCTAGCTACAAGAGCTTCATTATGAACTATAACATGCACGGGATGAACAAGTCAGTCGCCGAGCTGTTTGCGATGCTGAAAATCGCACGGTCTGAAATCCAGAAAGAGCATCAAGTGTTGATGGTCAATAAAACCACTAGTTTCAATAAGAATGGCAAGGGCAAGAAGGGTAACTCCAATAAGAGTGGCAAATCAGTTGCCCCTCCCGTGAAGAAACCCAAGACTGGACCCAAGCCAGAAATTGAGTGTTTTCATTGCAAGGGAATTGGTCACTGGAAGCGGAACTGCCCCAAGTATCTGGCCAACAAGAAGGCGGCCAACACCAAACAATGTATATATGATATACATTTTATTGATGTGTACCTTACCAACTCTCGTTGTAGTGCCTGGGTATTGGACATCGGTATGGTTGATCACATTTGCAACTCAAAACAACAACTACAGAACAGACGAAGGCTGGCTAGGGACGAAGTGACGATGTGCATGGGAAATGGTTCCAAGGTTGATGTGATCGTCGGCAGCACGCTCGCTCTTCGATTACCATCGGGATTAGTGATGAACCTGAATAATTGTTATTTAGTGCCTGCGTTACGCATGAACATCATATCTGGATCTCGTTTATTGTGAGACGGTTACTCATTTAAATCAGAGAATAATGATTGTTCTATTTATATGAGTAATATCTTTTATGGTCATGCACCCAATGTGAGGGGTTTATTCCTATTGAATCTTGATAGTGATGGTACAAATGTTGGTAACATTGATGCCAAAAGATGTAGAGTTGATAATGATAGTACCGCTTTCTTGTGGCACTGTCTTTAGTTCATATTTGGTGTAAAACGCATGAAGAAGCTCCATGCTGATGGACTTTTGGAGTCACTTGATTTTGAATCACTTGACACATGTGAACCATGCCTCATGGGCAAGATGACAAAAACCCTATTCTCTGGAACAATGGAACGGGCTAGTGACTTGTTGGAAATCATACATACTGATGTGTGCGGTCCAATGAGCATTGAGGCGCGTGGTGAATATCGTTATTTTCTCACCTTCACCGATGACTTAAGTAGATATGGGTATATTTACTTAATGAAGCACAAGTCTGAAACGTTTGAAAAGTTCAAGCAATTTTAGAGTGAAGTTGAGAATCATCGTAACAAGAAGATTAAATTCCTATTATCTGATCGAGGAGGAAAATATCCGAGTTATGAGTTTGGCAGTCACTTAAGACAGTGTGGAATTGTTTCACAATTGACACCGCCTGGAACACCACAACTTAATGGTGTGTCTGAACGTCGTAATCGAACCTTATTAGATATGGTGCGTTCAATGATGTCTCTTGCCAATTTGCCACTATTGTTTTGGGGTTATGTATTAGAGACAACTGCATTCACTTTAAATAGGGCACCATCAAAATCCGTTGGGGCGACGCCATATGAACTGTGGTTTGGCAAGAAACCAAAGTTGTCGTTTCTTAAAGTTTGGGGATGTGATGCTTATGTCAAAAAGCTTCAGCCTGAAAAGCTGGAACCCAAAGCGGAGAAATGCATCTTCATAGGATACCCAAAAGAGACAGTTGGGTATACCTTCTATCTCAGATCCGAAGGCAAAGTGTTTGTCGCTAAAAACGGAACATTTCTTGAGAAAGAGTTTCTCTCAAAAGAATTGAGTGGGAGAAAAATAGAACTTGATGAGGTTATTGAACCTTTACTTCAACCAGAGAGTAGCGCAACACAGAAAGATGTTTCTGTGGAGCCTGCATCAGTTGAAGAGAAAGTTAATGATGATGATCATGAAGCTTCGGATCAAGTTACTATCCAACCTCATAGGTCGACCAGGGAGCGTACTACTCCTGAGTGGTACGACAACCCTGTCTTAGAGGTCATGTTGTTGGACAACAATGGACCTACGAGCTATGGAGAAGCAATGATGGGCCCGGATTTCGAGAAATGGTTAGGGGCCATGAAATCCGAGATGGGATCCATGTATGAAAACAAAGTATGGACTTTGGAAGTATTACCTGAAGGGTAAAAGGCCATTCAGAACAAATGGATCTTTAAGAGGAAGACAGACGCAGACAGTAATGTCACCGTCTATAAAGCTCGACTTGTGGTAAAGGGTTTTTCACAAGTTCAAGGAGTTGACTATGATGAGACCTTCTCACCCTAGCGATGCTTAAGTCCTCCAGAATCATGTTAGCAATAGCTGCATTTTTCGATTATGAAATTTGGCAAATGGATGTCAAAACAACGTTCCTTAATGGTTTCCTTAAGGAAGAGTTATATATGATACAACCAGAAGGTTCTGTCGATCCAGAGAATGCTAACAAAGTTTGCAAACTCCAACGGTCCATTTATGGACTGGTGCAAGCATCTCAGAGTTGGAATCTACGCTTTGATGAGGTGATCAAAGCGTTCGGGTTTATACAAGTTTACGGAGAAGCTTGTATTTACAAGAAAGTGAGTGGGAGCTCTATAGCGTTTCTAATATTATATGTGGATGACATATTGCCGATTAGAAACAATATAGAAATGCTGGAAAGCATGAAGGAATATTTGAACAAGAGTTTTTCAATGAAGGACCTAGGAGAAGCTGCTTTCATATTAGGCATCAAGATCTATAGAGATAGATCGAGACACTTAATAGGACTTTCACAGAGCACATACCTTGACAAAGTTTTGAAAAAGTTCAAAATGGATCAGTCTAAGAAGGGGTTCTTGCCTGTGTTGCAAGGTGTGAAGTTGAGTAAGACTCAGTGCCCAGTGACTACAGAAGATAGAGAAAAGATGAGTGTCATCCCCTATGCTTCAGCCATAGGCTCTATCATGTATGCAATGTTGTGCACAAGACCCGATGTCATCCTTGCCATAAGTATGGCTGTAAGGTTTCAAAGTGATCCAGGAATGGAGCACTGGATGGCGGTCAAGAATATCCTTAAGTACCTGAAAGGACTAAGGAAATGTTTCTCGTTTATGGAGGTGATCAAGAGCTCATCATAAAGGGTTACATCGATGCAAACTTTGACACTTATCCGGATGACTCTAAGTCACAAACCAGATATCTATTTATTCTCAATGGGGGAGCGGTAAGCTGGTGCAGTTCCAAGCAGAGCGTGGTAGCCGATTCTACATGCGAAGCGGAGTACATCGCAACCTCGGAGGCGGCGAAGGAAGGTGTCTGGATGAAGGAGTTCATGACCGATCTTGAAGTAGTGCCTAGTGCACTGAATCCAATGGCTCTGTTCTGTGACAACACTGGTGCCATTGCTCTGGCCAAGGAACCAAGGTTTCATAACAGGACCAGACACATAAAGCGACGCTTCAATTCCATCAGCGATTACATCAAGAAGGAAGACATAAATATTTGCAAAGTGCACACGGATCTGAATGTTGCAGACCCGTTGACTAAACCTCTTCCAAGGGCTAAACATGATCAACACCAGAACTGTATGGGTGTTAGATTCATTACATTGTAAATCACATAGTGATGTGAGCTAGATTATTGACTCCGGTGCAAGTGTGAGACTGTTGGAAATATGTCCTAGAGGCAATAATAAATGGTTATTATTATATTTCCTTGTTCATGATAATCGTTTATTATCCATGATATAATTGTATTGATTGGAAACACATTGCATGTGTGGATACATAAACATCACTTTGTACCTTGTATGCCTCCAGTAGAGTAGCTCGTTGATCAAACATGGTCAAGATTTCCTAGCCATGGGCATAAGATGTCATTCGATAAACGGGATCACATCATTGGGAGAATGATGTGATGGACAAGACCCAAACTTAAACATAGCATATGATCGTGTCATTTTATTGCTATAGTTTTCTGCATGTCAACTATCTGTTCCTATGACCATAAGATCATGCAACTCACTGACACCGGAGGAATACCTTTGTGTGTATCAAACATCAAAACATAATTGGGTGACTATAAATATGCTCTACAGGTATCTCCAAGGGTATCTGTTGAGTGGGCATGGATCAAGACTGGGATTTGTTACTCCGTGTGACAAAGAGGTATCTCAGGGCCCACTCGGTAATACGACATCACAACAAGCCTTGAAAGCAAAGTGACTAAAGTATTAGCCACATGATCTTGTATTACGGAACGAGTAAAGAGACTTGCCGGTAACGAGATTGAACTAGGTATAGAGATACCGACGATCGAATCTCGGGCAAGTAACATACCGAAGAACAAAGGGAACATCATACGGGATTAACTGAATCCTTGACATAAAGGTTCAACCAATAAAGATCTTCATAGAATATGTAGGAACCAATATGGAAATCTAGGTCCCGCTATTGCTTATTGATAGTAGAGGTGTCTCAGTCATGTCTACATAGTTCTCGAACCCGCACGGTCTGCACACTTAAGGTTAGGTGATGTTTTGGTAGTATTGAGTTATGTATGGTGATGACCGAAGGTTGTTCGGAGTCCCGGATGAGATCCCGAATGTCACGAGGAGCTCCGGAATGGTCCGGAGGTAAAGATTGATATATAGGAAGTCCCGTTTTGGTCACCGGAAAAGTTTTGGGTTTTTCCGTTAGTGTACCGGGAGTGCCGGAGGGCCATCGGGAGGGGCCACCCACGCCGAGAGGCCACATGGGCCTGAGGGTGGGGGTGCACTATCCCTTAGTGGGATGGGCAAACCATCCCCACAAGGCCCATGCGGCTAGGAGATGGGATAAGGAAAAAACCACAAGAGGGGGAGGATTCCAAGAGGAATCCTACTAGGAGTAGGATTGGAGGTGGACTCGTCCACCTCCTCCCCACTTCGGCCTAAGCCCTAGGGTAAACCCTAGGGGGCTGCCTCCTCCCCTCCCTCCTATATATACTATAGGAATAGAGCCCCCAAGGACACAAGTCCACGTGCTAGTTCTCTATTCCCTAGTTCCTCCATCTAGTTTCGGCGGTGCTTAGGTGAAGCCCTGCCAGAATAGTTCCACCACCGCTGCCCTCGCGCTTCCAAGGAACTCATCTACCTCCCCGCTCCCTCTTGATGGATCAACAAGGCGGAGATCGGCATCAAGCTGTATGTGTGCTGAACGCGGAGGTGTCGTCTGTTCGGTGCTAGATCAGGACAGATGGATGCTCGGCGATATGGATCGTGAAGACGTTCGACTACATCAACCGCGTTTCTTAATGCTTCCCGCTTAGCGATCTACAAGGGTATGTAGATCCACTCTCCCTCTCGTAGATGCTCATCACCATGGATAGATCTTGCGTGTGCGTAGGAATTTTTTTGTTTCCCATGCAACGTTCCCCAACACTCTCCAAATCCACTTTTATGATTATAATAAGATTAAACACCCTCCAAAATAGTGGGATACTAATCATCTAAAGTTTATACTCTTACAATCCCACTTTCATAAAAATTGCAATCATCATAAATGGGAGGCATGCAATCATCATAACAAATTTGATCATTCAAAGTAGGGCTAAAAAGATCATCTTCATTGTGCATAGCATCCCCAAGCTTGGAACACACATCAATTGTAGCAGATATATTCTCAAATGTATCATTATCATCAAGCATAGCATCCCCAAGCTTGTGGGTCTGCATATCATTTTCATAATCATCAATAGCATGAATAGCACCAATAGTGTAACAATTATTATCATCATAATTTTCCAAGTTGGTGTCAAAAAGATTTTCAATATTATAATAAATATCATTATCTTCCCAATCATCCTCATCACAACAAGTAGTAGGCATAACAAATAAGCATCAATTGTATCATCGCCCACACTATAATATTTTACCGTGATGACATTATAATTTTTTAGCAGATATTTTTAGTATACATGAAGTTTTTAGATGTTCATGAAAATATAGCGTATGTTTACCGTGAAAACATAAATATTTTTAGCAGACTAGGACAATGTGCATGTGTTGCAGCAAAATATAAATATTCTAGTACGTCAGTTTGTGATTTATTTGCTCATATTAATGTGATTTGGTAGTGAATGGTTTTTAAATTGTGTTGGTGATACCTTATATTTTGATGAAATGTTTGATAAGTACACAGAAGTAAAATTGATTTAGAAGGTAAGTAAAGTAAGGTCATTGATTATTACAGAGGTGGTTGAACGAAGGGTTGGTGGGAAGAAAAATGAAACATCAAGCCTTATATTTCTTTTAAGCATGTAATAAATAGTAATAATAAAATAGTAGAGATAAAGATAAATACTTTTTATTTAGAAAACAGCCTAATGATTAAATGATATGCACGTAGCCTGAACCTTGACAAAATGTGTTGGTTTTTTAGAGTCTGTAAGTGTCATATGTGTAACATGAACATATGGCAACTCTGAGGATTTTTTTAACATTTATGCCATCGGTTGTGTTTCACTACTCAGTTTTGCCATTAGCAGTTATCACCATTCAATAATGTCATCGTTCCATGAGATTCTTGCTTAAAAATGCCATTAGCTATTTTAAAAATGCCATTAGATATTTTAAAAATGCCATCGTTCATTAGATGTTTGCTCAAAAATGTCATGAGGCATAATTATTGTCAGGTCAAACTCGTTGGTCATGTTATACGAAGAAAATACACCTATACCCACATATCGGCTCTTTCTAATGATAAGTGTGGACCCCAATTATCAAGAGTAAGCAAACGAATAATTTTAAAGGAAAATAAGATCGTTGTTAGAATAGAGTGGGACCTACACTTTATGGTAGTGAGATAGAGGAAAAGCTGACATGTTGGTCCATAGGTATTTTGATCATTGTAACATGTGAAACGAGATTTCAGCTCATGGTAATGATTTCCAGTGGCATTTTTAAAGATGCGTCTAACGAAGCGATGGCATTGTTGAGCAGTTAAAATTCCTAGTGGAAAAACCAAGTAGGGAGACACAGCCAATGACATAAATAATAAAAACCTTTTATGATTATTTTGAGGATGACAATTTTAGTTTTCAAATATAACAACGTACTTTTTTACATGATAAGTTTCAGTTTTTTTTTCAGAACCGAATTGTTTCGTGCGAGTGACACTTGCTATTTGTTTTTTTTAAATAGGACAGGACAGATCGGGGGAATGGGCCAGTCCTTTTTTTTAGGTAATGAATGGGCCAGTCCTTGTACGCGCGCTACGAGCGACAGAGAGCCTAAGGTGGGCCGATGGAAGCCCGTGTCTTTCGGCACCCTCAAAAAAAAAAAAAAACCCACTCACGCGCATAAGTACGCGCAACCCTCTGCTAGCAAACCCTAGCTAGCCATACCCATCCCCTCCCCCCCGCCGCCGACGCTTCTTCAGCGTCCGATCTGAGGCAAGCATGGCAGGCAGCCCACCAGGCGAAAGCAACGGCGGCGCCAGGGGCTCTGTCCTCCCCGTTGCCGAACCGTTCAAGCCGTTGTCTGGTCGCGCAATTAGCTTGGTCCGCAACTACGACATCAAGGGCGTCATGGCTGTGCTGGCTGAAGTTTCTCATTGCCCGTTGGCGGTACAGATGGAAGTCTTCAGGAAGGTGCGTTCAATTGCTTCTCTTACCTGTCTAGCTTCACAAGCTTTGGTTTATCCGATTTCATCCCTCGGTTGACGTGTTGGTGGCGAGGGTATTGTTTTAGTGTCCGTGGTTTAGCGGATCCCTATATTGTTGAAGGGATGGGGGTAGCCGTAGGAGAAGAGATAGATGATGGCTACACGCGGACGGTTCGATGGGGATCATATGAACTGCAGTCGGTCCAACCTTAATCTCTGTTTACGTTTAAAGTTAGTACACTTATTTGTTCCCCGAACTATAGTTGCAATGCAAAATACTAAAATACGCTCCTGTAAAATGTATTCAGAATCTGGAACAATTCAAGTTGCCTCATGCCATTGATGCATTCCCTAACGATGAAGCGGATGACAATGACGAGGACGAGGAAGAGGGTGACAAGGATGAGGACGACGATGATGCTCAAGATGAGGACAACGATACAGATGAAGATGAGGACGACGATGTGGTTGAAGACGAGGATGGCGATGTGGTTGAAGACGAGGAAATACTGAAGGTAAAAAAGTTATATTGAACTCCATATCTAAAAATACATTAGATGTAGTGCTGGCAGAATTTATTGGATCTCATTTGATTTACCTGGTGTTTTTACCAAGTTCTTCTGACTAGGCTCTATATCATAACTAGTTCTTCAGCTTATGGTTAATGACAATAAACCTGCTACTGATGGACAGCATAAGTCCCTGATGAAGGTGAACCAGAGTGCAAGAAGCCAAGATTAGCATAAGGCCTTGGGTCCCATGCTGAGGCTGCCGTTTAGTCAGTAATGATTTATGTGTAAAACACTTCTCATTGTTTGGTAACTGTGTTTCTTCCAGATCTAAATATGCTCTCCAAACTAGTGGTTTAAAAGTTTGATCTTGCATACCAATAGTAAGAGGGTGGACATGTTGCCAATTCTTTAGTTGAATAGCTTCAGTTTAACACTCACTTCTCAATTGCATCAATGTTGCGCACCTCTCACCTTGGACAAAGCAGTTAGGTTACGTTGCATACTACAGGAGGACTTGGATAGTGTTGTCTTGTTTAGGGATGGGAACTGGGTCCCATTTAATCCTATTTAAACCCACTTATTGTCTAGTAGTTCAAAAAATTGTTTTTATTTTCAAGAAAAATGAACTAAGAAGATAGAAAAAGCTAAATAAATTGGACTTGTGGCTGCCACTTATTTGCCATTTACTCCCTCCGTTCCTAAATATAAGACCTTGTAGAGATTCCACTATAAACTACATACAGATGTATGTAGTCATATTTTAGAGTCTAGATTCATTCATTATGCTCCGTATGTAGTCTACAGTGCAATCTCTACAAGGTCTTATATTTAGGAACGGAGGGAGTACATCCCTAGTCTTGTTAGAGTAGTTTAGAATCAGTTACTTATAAACTTCTTCTGCAAACTCTAGTGTGATTATAGTTTTCAGCCCATACATGTAGCTTTCTAGCTAGAAGTTTCTTCACAATTATAGTCTGCTGCTCTTTTTTATTCATCTATGACGTGATGTGAAGATAATTCTTTCTGAATGTGTGAGCTCAGAGCAACGCCAGAAGTGATGCTCATTCATCAAGCATGATTTACTGAAAAAAATATAGTACTACTCACCCCGATCCATATTAATTGATGCTGTCTTGTACAAATTTGTACCAACTTTGTTCTGAACCAGCACCAATTAATATGGATCGGAGGGAGTAGTAGACTTAGTAGAAGCTTTTAATAAAAGCAGTATCAGAATGGGAGGTCCATACGCTAAAAACGGAATATGTGGGAATGGTAAACGTTGCCCTTTTCTTAAAATGGCCAATGTTTGCATTTTGTTTCAAGTCTTTGTCTACAACCTTTTGATCCTGACTGTATAATTTGTGTCAAGTGTTCTGTATGGGCGGCCTTCTGGTTATTGTTTTGACAATTATTTACTTTACTCATGTTGGTCTCCTTTTTTTGTTTCCATCCTTCAATTTTATTGGATGATTTTCTAGTTGGGTTTAGTCAACCTCATAATTTGCTTTTACACGTAGTTCTGATACGATCTGGAAAATTTGTTCTTTTGTCACAAAGAAATGTCTATTTGTTCAATCAAGATTAGATTAATACACCAAGCAATTTAGAAAGCAATGTCTATTCCTTCAGCCCAGAGTAGATGAATACACCAAGCAATTTGCAGAGTAATGTTGTTTAAATTGATTCTTATGCAGTTTTTTTCGTTGTTTTGATAGGGTCCCTTGATTGAAGCAACGGAAGGCGGAAGATCTTGGTTGTGACAATGACTGCGTTGTTGTTTCTCCTGTTCTTATTCTATTAGCAAAAGATAGTGTGAAAAATGGGCATCAGTTATGCCATCTGTAAACAAGGTTTATTATGACTACCCTTGAACATGTTCCCTGTGATACTAAGCTTTTATCCTATTGTATGTCTGTTTATGGCTCTCCATCCTGAATAACATGATAATTGTCATTCATATTGAGGGTATTATTTGTGTCTGGTGCTTTTGGTTTGTAAATTTCAGTGTGAAACATAAGTGGACAAAATCTTAGCTCTGATCGAGCAAATGTGGAAGAATTGTGATGTCGAGCTGCGTAGTGTGGAGATTTTTGGTTGAGTTTTGTAGGATTGATATATGTTAGCACTGCGTCTTTTAAAATGTCTTGTTTGTCAAAGTGCCATAATGTTGTGACGCGAAACGTTTGCTCAGCCACTAACCCAAATCGTTTGCTCCCAGCCGAGCGAGCGCTAGCCGTCCCTCCAAAAGCTGGTACCCAATCCCCTCCTGTTTGTGGCCGGCAAAATCAGACTGAAACCTGGCGATTTAGGGCGCCTTTGGTTCCCTGCATGCACCCAACCAGGCCTGCGCAGGATATGCGTAGCCTGTTTGGTTGACTGAGCTGCATGCGATTCGTGGCTCAGGCCGCGTTTGGTTGCCTGCATGGACCCAACCAGGCTCACACGGGATGTGTGTGGCCTGTTTGGTTGGTTGAGCTGCATGCGATTCGTCGGCCTGGCTAGACGCGGCCACGCGTGCCAGGAGGTTGCACGCCTCGGACATCACGGGAGACGGAGGGGACGTCACATCACGGGAGACGGAGGGGACGTCTCATAGCACGCCTCTTTGCCTCACCGCCCCTCCCTGTTCTCTCCTCCAATGGCTCCGTCTCGCCCACCGCCGCGCCGTCCTCTGACCCCATCGACTAGCGCATCGCCAGCATCCACGAGCGTTGGGTGGCCGGGCTCTAGAACTCGGGCAAGGGCCTGGCGTCGGCGCTGCGAGCACCGTGCCCCATCTGTTGCGAGTGTCGTGCCCCATCCGCTGTCGGCCACCACGAGGGCCGGCCAATGCGGTGCCAGCCGTTCTTGCTCCGCCGCCGTTTCCGGACCACGTGGTCGTGGGCTCGGTGCCGGCGTCGTCCATGGAGGCGCCACTTATTGGGACCCCATTGGATAGGGGGGTTTTCTTGACCCCCGTCAAAGGGTTTTCTCCTGTCGGCGCGCTGTCCTCCTCGACCTCCGGCGTGGCCATGAGCACGGGGCCGATGCCGTCGGCCGTCGCCAGGGCCGGCTCCTCCTCTGCTCGGCCACCTCTCTCCTTCCCGCCGGGGTTTTCACCCCGCCCTCGGTTCGCTGTGACTGCGCAAGCTCCGGTGAGTCGAAGAATCCCCAATGCTTGCTCGTAGATGTAGATTAGGGGTTTCTTTCTTAGGCATGTGCTAGTACTTTTATAGGATTTGAGTAGATCCGATTCAATGCGATCCCAATCGAATCGAATCCGACCGATCTGTTCTTGTTTGCTACAGTGTGTGTTATAAGATAATGTTCTTCTGCTAGTGCTTTCCTAGGATCTGTGTTCATGCTAGAATCCCCAATGCTAGTGTACTTTGCTAGGATCTGTGTTCATGCTAATATCTGTGTTCATGCTAGGGTCTCGATAGGATATGTGTTCATGCAAATGGCATGTTCATGTTCAAGCTAGGATCATTTTCATGTTGTTGTTCATGTTGCTACATACATGTTCAAGCTAGGGTTTGTGTTGCATGCTCTAGATTGTTATACGTGCATGTAGTAGGACCATTTTAGAATGCTCCCAAATGTGCATGGGTGCACATGGGTGCTATATTTAGATATTTCCATGCTAAGGATAGTGCACTGATGAGTGGCAGTTGTAGAAGACCAGATGCCACTGATCAGTGACATTTGCTCAAGAGCAAGTGCCATTGATAAGTGACATTTGGCAAAGAGTTTGTGCACTGATCAGTGGCATTTGCTCTTGGGAAAATGTCTCTGATCAGTGCCATTTGCTGTAGTGCTAATGCAACTGATCGATGACATTTGTAGAAGAGCTAATGCCACCGATCAGTGGTTGTTCATCTTGCAAGCACCTCCTAATACTTGTCATCTTACTTGACAAGATATTGAAGAGTGACTGGGATGTGGCGGGTGGAGGAGCTCATGTGGTGGCCGGAGCTGAGGGCGCCGAGGATACCATCCCCACGAACAGGTGGCTCAAGAGGGTGGACCTGCCTAGCAGGGTCGCCTTCATGAGACTGCCTCGTTCAAGGGGACGATCTCCGAGGACCGGCCACGAGGAGGGGGGTCGGGAGCCGCTGCGCTTCTACCAGCAGATCAAGGATGCCGAAGACCTCGCCATGCTCGTCATCCCTCGCAAGTTCGTGGAGGTGATGAACGAGTGGCTGGTCATTAGGTGGCTCCCGTGCGTGGTCAGGCTATCGTCGAACAAGTGGTGCGAGTTCTGGGTGCATGTCTAGAACTTCGAGGGGCACATGGTGCTTGGCCGGGGCTGGAACTACTTCTACCACCGCCACCGGATTGTCCCCGGCGACCTCCTCATTCTGCGCATCTCAGGATTCGGCCTGAAGGTCCAAATCTACAACCACGACTCCTCGGTCATATGCAGGTTTCGTTGCAGCAAGCACAACTGTGTTGGTGTAACAGCCCGGGACCGATGCTCCAGAAGATTCCCCTTTTGTTTCCATTCTCGTCATGTGTTTCCTTGGTTGTTGCATTCATCATCGCATCATTCGCATCATCTGCATGACATCGTCACTCATTTTCGAAAACTTGCATCTGTTCATAGCTACCGGTTCTCTCCGTTCGTGTCGCTGACCGTTTCGAGACCAACCACACACGCACGCGCCCGAGGCATCGATAAAATATTGTTTTTAAAAGTGCCTTTAAAATATTCTCGGATTGGGTTGAAAGTTGGCGTGCAGTCTTATTATATTGTAGGTGGACCGCCTGTCAAATTTCGTCGCATTCCGAGTTCGTTTGATACCCCATCGGCCAGTCGTAGCAGTGCGGTCATCGATTTGTTATCGGATGTTTCTCGGTGTTTTAAAAATCATGTCACGGGCCATCATTCTCTCTCTCTTCTCAGACTTAGCCCACTCCACTCACAGGCCACCTAGCCCATCTATGCCACTCCCACGTCCGATCGAGATCGAACGGCTCAAATCGGCCCCAAGCCCTCCAAACCCTAGCCCCTACCCTATATAAACACCCCCACCTACCAAAATTAGACCTTCCCTAACCTCCAACCACCCCCAGCCTCGATTTCCGTGCCCCACCGCTCCCTTAGCGCCACTTGGCGAGCCTTGCTAACCCTAGCGCCGCCGCAATGACCCCTGGGGCCAATCAGGGGTCGCCACGTCGCCTCCCCGCAGCCAACCACCATGCGCCACGTCGCCCTTGTAGCCTCCCCCAGCCGCAGGCCCGCCCAAGCCCATCTAGGCCCGGACGAGCCCATCTGCCGCCGCCCGCTCCCGATCCAGGGAGAGGAGCTTCCCGAGCTCCCTGGCGTGCCTCGCTGGAGCCGCCTCGCCCCGCGCCGCCCCAGCCGGCCACCCCCCTCGCCGGAGAGCGCCGCCGCCGCAGTTGAGCCGCGCGTGCGCCCTTCCCTCTCCTCCTTCTCCCTTCTCCTTTCTCCCCCTGACCTCTCCTCCTCTCTGCTTCTCTCTCTCCCCCGCAGGTTCAGCACCGCCATGGCCGTCGCCCCGCTGCAGCTCCCTCCGCCGCGTCTCCATCGGATCCGGCACCCCCTTGCCCGGATCTGCGTCGTTGGAGGCCCGCCCTCGCGCGGAAGCCACCGGACCGCCCCCTCCATGGCCCTGCCCCTTGTCGTGGCTCGAGTGAGACGAAGAAACGACACTGCTCGATCCCCTCTGCCCACGGGCCGGTTGCCTCGGCCCAGCTCTGTGCATCAAGCTGACCCATGGCCACAATGGTGAGCCACCCCGCTAAGCCCTGCTCGGTGCGCTATTTAGTTATATCGTGCCCATGTGCACTGTTAGCCCAGTTTCACATTAGGCCCATGTGTTATTTTTTCCTGCGCTGGGAATTTAACCATTATCCAATGATTAACAGAATTGCAGAAACCCCCCAAGCATCATGCATATAATAACTTCACAACCGTGCATCGGATGACAAAACTTTATACATGAAAAGTGACTAGAATTTCGTGTAGATTCATAATTTACAACTCTCACATGTGATAAAAATGTTTAACCTTGCTGTTTGCATTTATTTGCATAATTGCCATGTGAAAATGATTTATTTCATACTACAAAACTGTAGCTCCGATAAAAATGTTCCACATATGTAACTTGGCTAGAAAAATGTGTAGAATCTCATGGTGACATTTATTTTGCTGGTTAACAACTCTAAAATTGTGTTAGGACAGATCTGGACCTAAATCATAATATGCATATGAGGTCATTCCGGAATTGTTATTTGTTGCTTCCGGCCCCATTTAAAATGCCTAGATGATATAGTTGCTCATGCTTCACCTCTTGCCATGATAAACAACATTAACCACTTTTCACATAATATGGAGAGTTATTATTTTGTTATATGCATGTTGTCCCTCTCCATTTAAAGTTGCTTAATTCCATCTTTGCCTTATGCCATGACCACCCATGTTAAAAACATTTAATATTGATGAGTACCTAACGAGAGTGAACTAAATAATTCGAACGTGGAGTTTCGTCAATATGCAACTCGTTACATATTGAACTTCACTTAATATGTAGTAGTTGTTTGTTGTTCTTGCCATGCCATGCCATGCATTGCATATTAAACCGGACATGCATCATATTGGTTTGTGCATCATGTCATGCATATGTTGTGGTGTTCCATGTGTTGATTGTTGTTTCCGAATTGTTCCTTCTCGATAGAGTTCCGAAAGCGTTCGGAGTGTGAGGATTTGTTCGACTATGTTGACTCGTCTTCTTCATGGACTCATTCTTCTTCCAAGCGGGATCTCAAGCAAGATGACACATTTCCCTGGATACCACTACCTTCATTGCCATGCTAGATGTCTCGTTTTCTATCGCTATGTCACGCTACCTACCACTTGTTTGACAAGCCTCCCAACGTTGCCATGAAAGCCTCTAACCCCTCCACATCCCAACAAACCTTTGTTTGGCTATGTTACCGCTTGCTCAACCCTTCTTATAGCGTTTCTAGATGCAGGTGCAATTGCTTCCATGTGACAACATGGACATTCTTATGATATCACAATATTATTGCTATTTAATTTAATGCACATATATACTTGGTAAAGGTGGAAGGCTTGGCCTTTTGCTCGGTGTTTTGTTCCACTCTTGCCGCCCTAGTTACTTGTGAACCGGTGTTATGTTCCATAATCGAGCGCTCCTAACATGCTCGGGGTTGTTATGGGGATCCCCTTGATCTTCGTTTTAGGATAAATCTTATCTGGAAATGCCCAACATTGGTACAACATTTGCCTAATAACTGATAAACTTACATAGGGATTTTTTGGACCTCGTGGATAATTTATCAACAACCCGGGCCAGTGCTCCTCATGAGTGTTAGTCCAAATTAGAGCACTGTGTGGGGCAACCCCAGGGCAACTTGGGTGTTTTTTATCATGCCACTGTACGCATCGCTTATCCGCCGTGTCCTGAGAATGAGATACGCGGCTCCTATCGGGATCGTCGACACGTTTGGAATCCTTGCTGGACTTGTTTTACCTTTCTCGAATGTCTTACGTGAGGAACTCTGATCTTCTTCAGGCTATCTCGAGGTGTCGGATTTTCTTTAGAATTGCCTAGGATGATCACGAGATCCATGGTCGAGGTTATTCCCGTGGCGTGTGGTTAATTTGTGATGGATGAGTTGGAGCACCCCTGTAGGGTTAAATATTTTGGAAAGCCGTGCCCGCGGTTATGTGGCAAACTTGGATACTTTGTTTAACACCCGGTCATAGCAACTTGAAGTAAATTCTAACAAAACACACCAACTGTGTGCGTAACCGTGACTGTCTCTTCTCGTGAGTCCTTATCCGAGAGAGAACACAGTGGGGTTATGTTTGACGTAAGTAGGTGTTTAGGATCGGTTAGTGATCATTACTAGTTCACGTCCGTTATGCGTAGACCATCATACTTTACTCTCTGTATTCGTAAGTTAGCCACTCAAATACATGCTTAGTCGCTTGCTGCAGCCTCACCACTTAACCATACCTCACCCATTAAGCTTTAATAGTCTTTGATACCCTTGGAAATGAGATTGTTGAGTCCCTATGGCTCACAGATTACTACAACAACAATTACAGGTACAGGTAATGCGATGATTTGACATGAGCGCGATGCTTGTTTGTTTGGAGTTCTTGTTCTTCTTCATCAATCTAGGATGGGTTCCAGGCGGCAGCCTGTGATAGTAAGGATGGATGTCATTTTATCGTTTGATTTCGTCCGTAGTCGGACCCTGCTCTTATCTATGATGTTTGAGTATGTTGTTGTATTGATGTGATATTGTTGTAGCTTGTGGTGAGTGTAAGCCAATTCCATATACTCATCTCTTCTGTACATGCACTTGTAATGATATCCATTCTTGCAACATGATGAGATGCGCTTCTATCCCTGTCGAGGCCCTCGTGCCAAAATAAGGATAGGATCACATCTTGGGCATGACAAGTTGGTATCAAAGCCTGTACCGACCTAGGAGCCCCCTTGATTGATCGAACTTGGCCGAGTCGAGTCTAGTGAAAACTATTTTGAGTCTCGTTATATCGGAGAGTAGGATTCATCTTACTTCTCTTCTATACTCTGGTGAGGAATTACGACTTAGGAATTTTGATTCTACCCTCTTCTCACTCAATTTTTTAGGATAACGTGGGTATTTTGGAAACTATATGATGCCGATGTGACACAATTCTATACTTGGTGCCTCATGTTATCGAGGAGTAGAGCTCCAAGGGATTCTTGGCACATTGTTATCGTTCAGTTTCCTTAGTATCTCAGGACGGAGGATGTTCGAAATTACTTCAATTCTTTTTATGGCGAGATAAGGTCGGAGTCACCCCGTACTAGGGAGGTATCCGGGGTACCGCCACGTCTGGTATTGTTATGCTTTCGAGGATCCGAGATAGATGGATTTCCGAAGCCTCTGGTTATGTGTTGAAGGATGGATACAGTTGGGGTGTAGGACTTGTTAGTTGTGTGAGATGTTTCCTCCTTGTATCCCCAACACCAGATTGCATAACCAAGAAAGTTTTGGAAGTTCTTAGGTGAGAATTCAAGTAGTTACCTAGATTATCTTCCAGCAGATCATGATGTGAGGTTGGGGTTTGACATCTAGTGGATTCGTTTGTTCACGGTCTTTCTTACAGAGGACAGTCTTGATTTATGCTTCGTCAAACCTTGTAGTTTGATATGCCTAGGGATCATATTCGAGCGTCATTTCAATATGACAATCCAATGTATGATCGAGCCCGTGCGAACCTTACCACGAAAATATCGAGCGAAATCTCTGTTATGCATTTGTTCTGGCTTGTTTCATAAGCCTCATCCTTTGTTTTGTTGTGAACATGGTAATTTGTGTTGCTTCGATGTCAAGTGGTGATTTCATATCTTTTCTAAGTAGTGTTCTCAAATTTTACGGGAATGCTAATCCTTTCTTCAACTGGAGTTGTCATGAAATTCTTTTCATCCTGTGTGTTTCTCTTCAAGATAATTCTATCCTCTTCAATAATTGCAACAATCCTCATATTTCTTTCTCGGAGTTCATTTCATCCGTCCTAAGTTGTCTTTGTTTTTCCCACCTCCCCCCTTTTTCTTCAATAATTAAATTCTCATCCAAGTGTCTTTTCTATTCATGTGATGCTTCCGCTATATCTTTTCTTTTGTATCGTATCCGGTGATTCTTTATGAAGATCCTCAATTGCTTCAACTTCATCATTCTTTATTCTTGTTTTCCTTCCCGATGTATTCAATTCAAGATCTCAGTATTCTTCATATCCTTTTCAATCGCTAAATGCTTGCCCATGTTGGAAATTCTTATCCAAGTATCTCTTGTTTAGTCATCTCTCTTTTATATCCAAAGTGCTGAAGATATCTCAAAAGTTTCGTGTTTCCATTCAACAATCCTTTCAAATAATTTCAAGGGTCTCATATCATCAAGTTCTTAATTTGTACCGCCGCAATCTCTCTTTTTAATCAATCGTTTCAATGGAGTTTTCTTTTGAGTGGGCCCATATGTTGGGGAACGTTGCATGGGAAACACAAATTTTCCTATGCACACGCAAGATATATCCATGGTGATGAGCATCTACGAGAGGGAGAGTGGATCTACATACCCTTGTAGATCGCTAAGCAGGAAGCGTTAAAAAATGCGGTTGGTGTACTCGAACATCTTCGCGATCCAAATCGCCGAGCGTCCTGTGATCTCATCATGATCCGTCCCGCGATCTCATCACGATCCGTCCCGTGAACTTGTCACGATCCGTCCCGCGATCTCATCACGAACCGTCCCGTGAACATGTCACGATCCGTCCCGCGATCTCATCACGAACTGTCCCGTGGACATGTCACGATCTGTCCCGCGATCTCATCATGAACTGTCCCGTGAACATGTCACGATCCGTCTCGTGGCCTTGATCACGGTCCTTCCGATCTAGTACCGAACGGACGGCACCTCCGCGTTCAGCACACGTGCAGCTTGATGACGATCTCTGCCGTCTTGATCCAGCAAGAGGGAGCAGAGAGGTAGAAGAGTTCACCGGCAGCGTGACGGCGCTCCGGCGATGGTGGTGGAACAATTCCGGCAGGGCTTCGCCTAAGTACTGCGGAAAACCGATCTAGAGGAGCACCGGTGAAACGGGTAGCACGTGGCCGTAATTTCTGTGCAAAAACCCTCTATTCTGCTAGTATATATAGGAGGAGGGAGAGGAGGTGCTGGCGCAGGGCTCAGCCCTTGTTGGAGTCGGCCGAAGCCAAGGGGGAGGAGTCCTACTCCTCCTCCACTCCTAGTAGGAGTAGGACTCTCCCTTTTTGCCTTTTTTCCACCTTTTCCCTTTGGGTTTCTTTCTCCTAGCCGCATGGGCCTGTTGTGGCTATTCCACCAGACCACTAAGGGCTGGTTAATACTCTCCCACATCCCATGAAGCCTCTTGGGTCGAAATACACCTCCGGAGGTCTCCCGGTACACTACCGGCACTCCCGGTACACTACTGATGAGCCCGAAACTTTTCCGGCGACCAAACTGGGACTTCCTATATATATGAATTTTTACCTACGGACCATTCCGGAGCTCCTCGTGACGTCCGGGATCTCATCCGGGACTCCGAACAAACTTCGGTCACCACCATACATAACTCTATACTACCGAAACGTCACCAAACCTTAAGTGTGCAGACCCTGCGGGTTCGAGAACTATGCAGACATGACCGAGACACCTCTACGGTCAATAACCAATGGCGGGACCTGCATGTTCACATTGGTTCCTACATATTCTATGAAGATCTTTATCGGTCGAACCTCTATGTCAAGGATTCAGTTAATCCCGTATAACGTTCCCTTTGTTCTTCGGTATGTTACTTGCCCGAGATTCGATCGTCGGTATCTTCATACCTAGTTCAACCTCGTTACCGACAAGTCTCTTTACTCGTTCCGTAATACAAGATCCCGTGGATAACATTTAGTCACATTGCTTGCAAGGCTTGTTGTGATGTTGTATTACGGAGTGGGCCCTGAGATACCTCTCCGTCACACGGAGTAACAAATCCCAGTCTTGATCCATGCCAACCCAATGGACACCCTTGGAGATACCTGTAGAGCACCTTTATAGTCACCCAGTTACGTTGCGATGTTTGATACACACAAGGTACTCCTCCGGTGTCAGTGAGTTGCATGATCTCATGGTCATAGGAACATATACTTGACATTCAGAAAACAGTAGCAATAAACTGACACGATCATATGCTACATTTGTAGTTTGGGTCTTGTCCATCACATCATTCTCCTAATGATGTGATCCCGTTATCAAATGACATCTCATGTCAATGGCTAGGAAACCTTGACCATCTTTGATCAACGAGCTAGTCTACTAGAGGCTTACTAGGGACATGTTGTTGTCTATGTATCCACACATGTATCTGTGTTTCCGATCAATACAATTATAGCATGGATAATAAACGATTATCATGAACAAGGAAATATGATAATAACTAATTTATTATTGCCTCTAGGGCATATTTCCAACAGTCTTCCACTGGCACTAGAGTCAATAATCTAGTTCACATCACCATGTGAATTGCATTGTTATGAATCTAACACCCAATGAGTTCTGGGGCTCGATCATGCTTTGCATGTGAGAGAGGTCTTATAGTCAATGGGTCCGCGACATTCAGATCCGTGCGTACTTTGCAAATCTCTATGTGAAACTGTAAACACTGCTTCCACACTCCACTTGGTACTATTCCAAATGGCTGCTCTACTATATGTATCCAGATTGCTACTACGAGTCATCCGGATCGGTGTTAAAGCTTGCATCGACGCAACTCTTTATGACGAACTCTTTACCACCTTCATAATCGAGGAACATCTCCTTAGTCTTTTAGTTACTAAGGATAATCTTGAACGCTGTCCAGTGATCCACTTCTGGATCACTCTTGCACCCCTTGATGGCAAGGCACATACTGGTGCGGTACACAGCATGGCATACTATACAGAGCCTATGGCTAAGGCATAGGGGACGACGTTCGTCCTTTCTCTTTCTTCTACCATTGTCGAGCTTTGAGTCTCACTCAACTTCACACCTTACAAATCAGGCGAGAACTCTTTCACTAACTGATCCATTTTGAACTCTTTCATAATCTTGCCAAGGTATGTACTCATTGAAAGTCTCATCAAGCATCTTTGATCAATCTCTATAGATCTTGATGCTCAATAATTAGGTAGTTTTATCCAGGTCTTACTTTGAAAAACTCTTTTCAAATAACCCTTTATGCTTTCCAGAAATTCTACATCATTTCCGATCAACAATATGTCAACCACATATGCTTACCAGAAACTCTATAGTGCTCCCACTCACTTTATTGTAAATACAAGTTTCTCTTAAACTTTGTATAAACTCAAAAACTTTGATCATCTCATCAAAGCGTATATTCCAACTCCGAGATGCTTGCTCCAGACCATAGAAGGATCACTGAAGCTTGCTCACCTTTTAGCATCCTTAGGACTGACAAAACCTTCTGGTTGTATCACATACAACCTTTCCTCAAGTAAACTGTTAAGGAAACGATGTTTTGTCATCCATCTTCTAGATTTCATAATTGAAAATACAGCAACTACTAACATAATTCCAACAGACATCAGCATCGCTGCGAGTGAGAAAGTCTCATCACAGTCAACTTCTTGAACTTGTCACAAACATCTTTGCAACAAGTCGAGCTTTACTAATGGTGAAATTTACCATCAGCGTCTGTCTTCATTTTAAAGATCCATTTGTACTCAATGACCTACCGTCCAACGAGCAAGTCTACCAAAGTGTATACTTGGTTTCATACATGGATCTTATCTCGGATTTCATGGCCTCTAACCATTTGTCGGAATCCGGGCCCATCATCGCTTCTCCATAGCTCGTAGGTTCATCGTTGTCCAACAACATGACCTCTAAGACAAGGTTGTCATACCACTCAGGAGCAGTACACATCCTCGTTGTCCTACGAAGTTTGATAGTAACTTGATCTGAAGCTTCATGATCATTATCATTAACTTCCTCTTCAACTAACGTAGGCTTTTCAGAAACAACTTTCTGTGCTGCACTACTCTCTGGTTGAAACAAAGGTTCAACAACCTCATCAAGTTCTATCTTCCTCCCACTCAATTCTTTCGAGAGAAACTCTTTCTCGAGAAAGGACCCAGTTTTAGCAACAAACATTTTATGCCAGGATCTGAGATAGAAGGTTCACCTAACTGTTCTTAGGGTATTCTATGAAGATGCATTTGTCCGCTTTGGGTTCGAGCTCATAAGGTGAAAACATTTTCCACACACAAGCGTTGCCACCCAAAACATCAAGAAATGACAGCTTTAGGTTTCTATCAAACCATAATTCACATGGTGTCATCTCTACGGATTTAGATGGTGTCCTATTTAAAGTGAATGTAGTTGTCTCTAATGCATAACCCCAAAAATTATAGTAACAAAATGATAAGAGACATCATAGCACGCACCATATCCAATAAAGCACGACTATGATGTTCGGACACACCATCACTATGGTGTTCTAGGTGGCATGAGTTATGAAACAACTTTCACATTGTCTAAAGTTGTATGCCAAACTCGCAACTCAGATATTCACCTCCACGATCATATCGCAGGCATTTTTATCTTCTTGTCACGATGATCTTAAACTTCACTCTGAATTTGCTTGAACCTTTCAAACGATTCAGACTTGTGTTTCATTAAGTAAATATACATTATATCTACTCAAATCATCAGTGAAGGTAAGAAAATAACATTATCCACCGCAAGCTACAATGCTCATTGGACCGTATACATCAACATGTATTGTTTCCAATAAGTCACTTGCCCGTTCCATCAAGCCAGAAAACGGGGTTTAGTCATCTTGCCCAAAAGGCATGGTCCGCATGTCTCAACCGATTCAAAATCAAATGAGTTCGAAGATCCATCATCATGGAGTTTCTTCATGCGCTTTACACCAATATGACATTTAGCCGCAGTGCCACAAGTATGTGGTACTATCATTATTAACTTTGTATCTTTTGACATCTATGTTACGAACATGTGTATTACTACACTCAAGATTCAACAAACCATTCTGACTGGGTGCATGACCATTGAAGGTATTATTCATTTAAACAGAATAACCATTATTCTCTAACTCAAATGAATAACCGTGTTGCAATAAACACGATCTAATCACGTTCATGCTCAACGCAAAACACCAGATAACATTTAGGTTCGTCACTAATCCCGAAGGTAGAGAGAGCGTGCGATGTTGATCACATCAACTTTGGAAACATTTCCAACACACATCATCACCTCACACTTAGCTAGTCTCCGTTCATTTCGTAGCTTTTACTTCGAGTTACTAACATTTAGCAACTGAACCGGTATCCTATACCCAAGTGCTACTAGGAGTACTAGCAAGGTACACATCAATAACACGTATATCAAATATACTTCTGTTGACATTGCCAGCCTTCTTATCTACCAAGTATCTAGGGTTGTTCCACTTCAGCAACCGCTCTCCTCATAATCGAAGCACTTAATCTCGGGTTTGGGTTCAACTTTGGGTCGCTTCACTAGAGCAGCAACTGACTTGCTATCCATGAAGTTTCCCTCCTTCGCCCTTACCCTTCTCGAAACTAGTGGTTTTACTAACCATCAACACTTGATGCTCCTTCTTGATTTCTACCTTGCGGTGTCAAACATCGCGAACAGCTCAGGGATCATTATTTCTATCCCTAACATTTTATAGTTCATCACCAAGTTCTAGTAGCTTAGTGACAATGACTTGGAGAACTATGTCAAACACTATCTTATCTGGAAGATTAACTTCCACTCGAGTCAAGCTATTGTAGTACCCAGACAATCTGAGTACATGCTCAACGATTGAGCTATTCTCCTTCATCTTGCAGGCAAAGAATCTTGTTGGAGATCTCATATCTTACAACACGGGCACGAGCCTGAGATCCCAATCTCAGCTCTTAGAACATCTCATATGTTCCGTGACGTTCAAAACGTTTTGGAGCCTTAATTCTAAGCCGTAATGCATGACGCACTAAACTATCAAGTAGTCATCGGAACGTGCCTGTCAGATGTTCACAACATCTACAGACGATGCTAGAGGGGGTGGCACACTGAGCAGTGCAATAAGGACATAAGCCTTTCTGTGCAGCAACGAGGACAATCCTCAGATCACGGACCCAGTCCACAATATTGCTACCATCATCTTTCAACTCCATTTCTCTAGGAACATATAAAAATACAAGGGAGCTACAACGCGAGCTAGTAATCTACAACATAATTTGCAAAGACACTACTAACTATGTTCATGATAATGAGTTCAATTAATCATATTACTTAAGAACTCCCACTCAAATTGACATCCCTCAGGTCATCTGAGTGTCACATGATCCAAATTCACCAACTCAAGTCCGATCATCACGTGAGTCGAGGTGGCTTCAATGGTGAACATCATTATGTTGATCATATCTACTATATGACTCATGCTCGACCTTTCGGTCTCTTGTGTTCCGAGGCCATGTCTGTACATGCTAGGCTCGTCAAGTTTAACCCGAGTGTTCTGCGTGTGCAACACTGGCTTGCACCCGTTGTATGTGAACGTAGAGTCTATCACACCCGATCATCACATGGTGTCTCAACACGACGAACTTTCGCAACGGTGCACACTCGGGGAGAACACAATTTATCTTGAAATTAAGTGAGGGATCACCTTATAATGCTACCGTCGTCCTAAGCAAAACAAGGTGCATAAAAGGATTAACATCACATGCAAATCATAAGTGACATGATATGGCCATGAACTTGTGCTTTAGATCTCCATCTTGAAAGCACCGGCATGATCTCCATCATCACCGGCACGACACCATGAGATCTCCATCAATGTGTCGCCATCGGGGTTGTCACGCCCTGCATGCTTCTACCGGTATTGACACGCAGGTCATACAATAATTAAAGACAACCCTATGGCTCCTGCCGGTTGCTGTACTCATCGACATGCAAGTCGTGAAATTCTATACATTACATGATCATCTCATACATCGCATATATCACATCATGTAATTGGCCATATCACATCACAACATACCCTGCAAAAACAAGTTAGACGTCCTCTAATTGTTGTTGCAAGTTTTACGTGGCTGCTACGGGTATCTAGCAAGAACAATTCTCACCTACACATAAACCACAACGGTGATACACTAGTTTGCTTTTCAACCTCCTCAAGGACCGCCTTTGTCGGATCCGATCCAACTAAAGTGAGAGAAACTGCCACCCGCAAGCCATCTAGGCAACAAGTTGCGTCGAGGGAACCGGTCTCTCGTAAGCGTACGATTAATGTTGGTTCGGGCCGCTTCATCCCACAATACCACCGAACCAAAATCCGACCAAGGGAGGAAGCAATCTAAGCATCAACGCCCACAAACCTTTTGTGTTCTACTCGAGATCTCATCTACACATAGACCTAGCTCTGATACCACTGTTGGGGAACGTTGAATGGGATTTTTTTCCTACGCACACGCAAGATCTATCCATGGTGATGAGCATCTATGAGAGGGAGAGTGGATCTACATACCCTTGTAGATCGCTAAGCGGGAAGCGTTAAGAAACGCGGTTGGTGTAGTCGAACATCTTCGTGATCCAAATCGCCGAGCGTCCCGCGATCTCATCACGATCCGTCCCGTGAACTTGTCACGATCCGTCCCGCGATCTCATCACGAACCATCCCGTGAACATGTCATGATCCGTCCCGTGATCTCATCACGAACCATCCCGTGAACATGTCACGATCCGTCCCGCGATCTCATCACGAACTGTCCCGTGAACATGTCATGATCTGTCTCGTGGCCTTAATCACGGTCCTTCCGATCTAGTACTGAACGGACGGCACCTCCGCGTTCAACACACGTGCAACTTGATGACGACCTCCGCCGTCTTGATCCAGCAAGAGGGAGCGGAGAGTTAGGAGAGTTCACCTGCAGCGTGACGGCGCTTCGGCGATGGTGGTGGAACAATTCCGGTAGGGCTTCGCCTAAGCACTACGGAAAACCGATCTAGAGGAGCACCGGTGAAACGGGTAGCACGTGGCTGTAATTTCTATGCAAAAACCCTCTATTCCACTAGTATATATAGGAGGAGGGATAGGAGGTGCTGGCGCAGGGCTCAGCCCTTGTTAGAGTCGGCCGAAGCCAAGGTGGAGGAGTCCTACTCCTCCTCCACTCCTAGTAGGAGTAGGACTCTCCCTTTTTGCCTTTTTTCCACCTTTTCCCTTTGGGTTTCTTTCACCCAGCTGCATGGGCCTGCTGTGGATATTCCACCAGCTCACTAAGGGATGGTTAATACTCTCCCACAGCCCATTAAGCCTCTTGGGTCGAAATACCCCTCCGGAGGTCTCCCGATACACTACCGGCACTCCCGGTACACTACCGATGAGCCCGAAACTTTTCCGGCGACCAAACTGGGACTTCCTATATATGAATTTTTACCTCCGGACCATTCCGGAGATCCTCGTGACGTACGGGATCTCATCCGGGACTCCGAACAAACTTCGGTCACCACCATACATAACACTATACTACCGAAACGTCACCAAACCTTAAGTGTGCAGACCCTGCGGGTTCGAGAACTTCGGTCCCCAGGATCTGACCTGGCTCTTCTAATCTTTCTGGAGATATCCTCAAGTTCTCTCAATATGACGTAAGAATGTCTTTCATCAGTCATATTCGTTCTCCCAGATCGCTTCGAATTATTTTCATCATTAGCTCAACCTTTCCTTATTCATTGTTCCATAGTGTCTCAGTGTTGCTTCTCATCATTATTCTCAGTATTGAAGACCAAAGGAGAGTTTCTCTTAATCTTGGTCCATTCTCATTTGTCATCTCATCTTGATGCTTTCCTCTTAAATTGTTTCTATTCATGAGAAATTTCTCCCATATCTATCAGGTGCATTCAGAGTTGTTTTCATTTCTTGATCCTTTGAAGGCCATCATTTCAGAAGATTTCTTTGTTCTCAGCTTTCAGCTTTCATTCTCAAATTCTTCCCAATTGTTGTCCCTTCGTTCGTATTCAATTATTCCGGTGCTTCGTTCAAGTTTTCTATCAGATCATGATCTCTTCGTTCCCATGTATCTTTGTTCAATCGTAGTATCCTCATTCGTTGTGAATTCTTACCGGTGTTCTCGTGCAAGACTTCTTCAAGTTTGTGCTCTATCTATCTTTCCTATCTTTTCCAAAAGAATAACTGGTATGCCAAATCCATTGCTTGTCATCAATTTAACTTGATGAAGGATAAGCATAACATAATTCTTATTCTTGTTGGTCAAGGTGATCCCAATCCTTCTTCCGGAGTTGTTCATGTTATCTAATTCTCGATTCTAAGTGGTTCTTCTTTTCTTTTCCAGAGTTTGAGTTGCTCAAATATCTCTTTTCGAAGCTTCATATATATCATAGCTACGCCCCAATCTTGTTCTTTTTCAACCCTCAGTTCTTTTCTATCATCCATTAATTCCGGAGTTCATCTCGATGCTTCTTCATGGTAATTTGTTAAGCATGTAATTCTTCTCAAATTGTTCTTCAGATTCCCGTTGGAGGTGCTCAAGTGTTCTTTCTCTTGGATTTCTAAGTTCAATTCCTTCTCCATTGTCTTTTGAGATGGTGTTATTAAGTTCTTGATTATGAGGAGTCTCGAAGGAAAAATTGTCAAGAATGCGATAAGTAAACCCATCATGTCTTCTCGGAGTCATCTTGGGTTGGTTTTCACCTAAAGCATTTCCTAAGGATTGTTGCTATCATGGTGTCATAAATGATCCAAGTTTTCTCCTCTTTTTGGTTAAACAAGTTTTCTTCTCTTTTGCTCCCAACCGGTCTTTGTTTCCGTTAGTGGCTGGTTGTCACCTCATAATTTTGAGATGTTTTCCATAACCCATAACAAGCTATTCTTTTTGTTGTTGATTCTCCATCAACTCCATTCAAGCAATATTTTTAATTCAATGATGGTATAAGTTGTCATGTTCTTCTCCATTCCTCCCTTTCCAATTATCTAGTTTCTATTCTTTTCTTCCGGAGGCGTTGTCATGTTGCTCTCTTTCAACCATCATCTTGTTTTATCAAGATCATGTTCTTTCTTTCTTATTCATTTAACCGGAGTGCTGGGAAATCTTTTCATGATCCTTCCATCTTATAAAGTTTTGATTGTAATCCAACCGAAGTTTGGGGTCTAGCTCTCTTTCAATTTCTTTCCATCATATCAAATTTTGCCTCTCTTTCCTACCGAAGTGCTGCCGAAATTTCTTATGAATTCTTGCTTGTTTCCCATGTCGTTCTTCATCTCTTTCCAACCTTCATGTTTCATTGGTTTCACTTGTTTTTCAGAGAAGTAACTAAGTTTTACCTCTTGATCTTTCTCTTCCCCTTCCCATTCCTAGATCTCGGGACGAGATCCTCTTGTATCGTGGAAGAGTTGTAACAACCCGAGACCAATGCTCCAGAAGATTCCCCTTTTGTTTCCATTCTCGTCATGTGTTTCGTTGGTTGTTGCATTCATCATCCGATCATTCGCATCATCTGCATGGCATTGTCACTCATTTTTGAAAACTTGTATCCGTTCGTAGCTGCCGGTTCTCTCCATTTGTGTCGCTGACCGTTTCGTGACCAACCACACACGCACGCGCCCGAGGCATCGATAAAATATTGTTTTGAAAAGTGCCTTTAAAATATTCTCGGATTGGGTTGAAAGTTGGCGTGCAATCTTATTATATTGTAGATGGACCGTCTGTCAAATTTTGTCGGTCAGTCGTAGCAGTGCGGTCATCGGTTTGTTATTGGACGTTTCTCGGTGTTTTAAAAATCATGTCACGGGCCACCATTCTCTCTCTCTTCTCAGCATTAGCCCACTCCACACACAGCCCACCTAGCCCATCTACGCCACTCCCACGTCCGGAGCCGTCCGATCGAGATCGAACGGCTCGAATCGGCCCCAAGCCCTCCAAACCCTAGCCCCTACCCTATAAAAAAACCCCACCTACAAAAATTAGACCTTCCCTAACCTCTAGCCACCCTCAGCCTCGATTTCTATGCCCCACCGCTCCCTTAGCGCCACTTGGCGACCTCTGCTAACCCTAGCGCCGCCGCAACGACCCCTGGGACCAATCAGGGGCCGCCACGTCGCCTCCCCGCAGCCCCGCATCCAACCACCATGCGCCACATCGCCCTTGCAGCCTCCCCCAGCCACAGGCCTGCCCGACCCATCTAGGCCCGGACGAGCCCATCCACCGCAGCCCCCTCCCTGGCGCGCCTCGCCCCGTGCCGCCCCAGCCGGCCACCGCCCCCTCACCGGAGAGCGCCGCCGCCGCAGTTGAGCCCCGGGCGCGCCCTTCCCTCTCCTCCTTCTCCCTTCTCCTTTCTCCTCTTGACCTCTCCTCCTCTCTGCTTCTCTCTCTCCCCCGTAGGTTAAGCATCGCCATGGCCGTTGCCCTGCTGCAGCTCCCTTCGCCGCGTCTTCATCGGATCCGGCACCCCCTCGCCCGGATCTGCGTCGTCGGAGGCCCGCCCTCGCGCGGAAGCCACCGGACCGCCCCCTCCATGGCCCTGCCCCTTGTCGTGGCTTGAGCGAGACGAAGGAACGACACTGCTCGATCCCCTCTGCCCACGGGCCGGTTGCCTCGGCCCACCAGCGCGCCCCGCGGCCCAGCTCTGTGCATCAAGCCGACCCATGGCCACAATGGTGAGCCACCCTGCTAAGCCCCGCCCGGTGCGCTATTTAGTTATATCGCGCCCATGTGCACTGTTAGCCCAGTTTCAGATTCGACCCATGTGTTATTTTTTCCTGCGTTGGGAATTTAATCATTATCCAATGATTAAAAGAATTGCAGAAACCCCCCCAAGCATCATGCATATAATAACTTCACAACCGTGCATCGGATGAGAAAACTTTATACATGAAAAGTGACTAGAATTTCGTGTAGATTCATAATTTACAACTCTCACATGTGATAAATTTTTTTAACCTTGCTGTTTGCATTTATTTGCATAATTGCCATGTGAAAATGATTTATTTCATACTACAAAACTGTAGCTCCGATAAAAATGTTCCACATATGTAACTTGGCTAGAAAAATGTGTCGAATCTCATGGTGACATTTATTTTGCTAGTTAACAACTCTAAAGTTGTGTTAGGACAGATCTGGACCTAAATCATAATATGCATATGAGGTCGTTCCAGAATTGTTATTTGTTGCTTCCGGCCCCATTTAAAATGCCTAGATGATATAGTTGCTCATGCTTCACCTCTTGCCATGATAAACAACATTAACCACTTTTCACATAATATGGAGAGTTATTATTTTGTTATATGTATGTTGTCCCTCTCCATTTAAAGTTGCTTAATTCCATCTTCGCCTTATGCCATGACCACCCATGTTAAAAACATTTAATATTGATGAGCACCTAACGAGAGTGAACTAAATAATTCGAACGTGAAGTTTCGTCAATATGCAATTCATTGCATATTCAACTTCACTTAATATATAGTAGTTGTTTGTTGTTCTTTCCATGCCATGCCACGTGTTGCATATTAAAACAGACATGCATCATATTGGTTTGTGCATCATGACATGCATATGTTGTGGTGTTCCGTGTGTTGATTGTTGTTTTCGGATTGTTCCTTCTTGATAGAGTTCCAAAAGCGTTTGGAGTGTGAGGATTTGTTCGACTACGTTGACTCGTCTTCTTCATGGACTCATTCTTCTTCCAAGCGGGATCTCAGGCAAGATGACACATTTCCCTGGATACCACTACTATCATTGCCATGCTAGATGTCTCATTTTCTATTGCTATGTCACGCTACCTACCACTTGTTTGACAAGCCTCCCAACATTGCCATGAAAGCCTCTAACCCCTCCACATCCCAGCAAACCTTTGTTTGGCTATGTTACCGCTTGCTTAGCCCTTCTTATAGCATTTCTAGATGCAGGTGCAATTGCTTCCATGTGACAACATGTACATTCTTTTGATATCACAATATTATTGCTATTTAATTTAATGCACATATATACTTGGTAAAGGTGGAAGGCTTGGCCTTTTGCTCGGTGTTTTGTTCCACTCTTGCCGCCGTAGTTACTTGTGAACCAGTGTTATGTTCCATAATTGAGCGCTCCTAACATGCTCTGGGTTGTTATGGGGACCCCCTTGATCTTTGTTTTAGGATAAAGCTTGTCTGGCAATGCCCAACATTGGTACTACATTTACCTAATAACTAATAAACTTGCATAGGGATTTTCCGGACCCCGTGGATAATTAATCAACAACCCGGGCCAGTGCTCCTCATGAGTGTTGGTCCAAACTAGAGCACTCTGCGGGGCCACCACATGGAAACTTGGGTGATTTCTATCAGACCACTGTACACGTCGCTTATCCGCCATGTCGTGAGAACGAGATACGCGGCTCCTATCGGGATCGTCGACACGTTGGGAAGCCTTGCTAGACTTGTTTTACCTTTCTCGAATGTCTTACGTGAGGAACTCTGATCTTCTTCGGGCTATCTCGAGGTGTCGGATTTTCTTTGGAATTGCCTAGGATGATCACGAGATCCGTGGTCGAGGTTATTCCCGTGGTGTGTGTTTAATTTGTGATGGATGAGTTGGAGCACCCCTACAGGGTTAAATCTTTTGGAAAGCCGTGCCCACGGTTATGTGGCAAACTTGGATACTTTGTTTAACACCCGGTCATAGCAACTTGTAGTAAATTCTAATAAAACACACCATCTGTGTGCGTAACCGTGACTGTCTCTTCTCGTGAGTCCTTATCCGAGAGAGAACACGGTGGGGTTATGTTTGACGTAAGTAGGTGTTCAGGACCAGTTAGTGATCATTACTAGTTCACGTCCGTTATGAGTAGACCACCATACTTTACTCTCTATATTCGTAAGTTAGCCACTCAAATAAATGCTTAGTCGCTTGCTACAGCCTCACCACTTAACCATACCTCACCCATTAAGCTTTAATAGTCTTGATACCCTTGGAAATGAGATTGCTGAGTCACTGTGGCTCACAGATTACTACAACAACAGTTGCAGGTACAGGTAATGCGATGATTTGATGTGAGCATGATGTTTGTTTGTTTGGAGTTCTTATTCTTCTTCATCAATCTAGGATGGGTTCCAGGTGGCAGCCTGGGATAACAAGGATGGATGTCATTTTATCATTTGATTTCGTCCGTAGTCGGACCCTGCTCTTATGTATGATGTTTGAGTATGTTGTTGTATTGATGTGATATAGTAGTAGCTTGCGGCGAGTGTAAGCCAATTCCATATATTCATCTCTTCTGTACATGTACTTATAATGATATCCATTATTGCAACACGACGAGATGCGCTTCTATCCCTGTCGAGGCCCTCGTGCCAAAATAAGGATAGGATTGCATCTTGGGCGTGACAAGTTGGTATCAGAGCCTGTACCGACCTAGGAGCCCCCTCGATTGATCGAACTTGGCCGAGTCGAGTCTAGTGAAAACTATTTTGAGTCTAGTTATATCGGAGAGTAGGATTCTTTTTACTTCTCTTCTATACTCTGGTGAGGAATTACGACTTAGGAATTTTGATTCTACCCTCTTCTCACTCAAAATTTTTTAGGATCACGCGGGTATTTTGTAAACTATTTGATGCCGATGTGACGGAGTTCTGTACTTGGTGCCTCCTGTTATCAAGGAGTAGAGCTCCGAGGGATTCTTGGCACATTGTTATCGTTCAATTTCCTTAGTATCTCAGGACGGAGGATGTTTGAAATTACTTCAATACTTTTCGTGGCGAGATAAGGTCGGAGTCACCCAGTACTGGGGAGGTGTTCATGGTACCTCCATGTCTAGTATCGTTGTGCTTTCGAGGATCCGAGATAGATGGATTTTCGAAGCCTTTGGTTATGTGTTGAAGGATGGATACAGTTGGGGTGTAGGACTTGTTAGTTGTGTGAGATATTTCCTGCTTGTATCCCCAACACCAAATTGCATAACCAAGAAAGTTTTGGAAGTTCTTAGGTGAGAATTCAAGTAGTTACCTAGATTATCTTCCAACAGATCATGATGTGAGGTTGGGGTTCAACATCTAGTGGATTCGTTTGTTCACGGTCTTTCTTATAGAGGACAGTCTTGATTTATGCTTCGTCAAGCCTTGTAGTTCGCTACGCCTAGGTAGCATATTCGAGCATCATTTCAATATGACAATCCAATGTAAGATCGAGCCCGTGCGAATCTTACCACAAAAATATCGAGCGAAATCTCTATTATGCATTTGTTCTGGCTTGTTTCATAAGCCTCATCCTTTGTTTTGTTGTGAATATGGTAATTTGAGTTGCTTCGATGTCAAGTGGTGATTTCATATCTTTTCTAAGTAGTGTTCTCAAATTTTACGGGAATGCTAATGCTTTGTTCAACCGGAGTTGTCATGAAATTCTTTTCATCCCATGTGTTTCTCTTCAAGATAATTCTATCCTCTTCAATAATTGCAAGATCAATCCTCATATTTCTTTCCGGAGTTCATTTCATCCGTCCTAAGTTGTCTTTGTTTTTCCTACCCTCCCTCCCTTTTTCTTCAATAATTAAATTCTCATCCAAGTGCCTTTTCTATTCATGTGATGCTTCCGCTATATCTTTTCTTTTGTATCGTATCCGGTGATTCTTTATGAAGATCCTCAAGTGCTTCAAGTTCATCATTCTTTATTCTTGTTTTCCTTCCCAGTGCATTCAATTCAAGATCTCGGTGTTCTTCATATCCTTTTCAATCGCTAAATGCTTGCCCATGTTGGAAATTCTTATCCAAGTATCTCTTGTTTAGTCATCTCTCTTTTATATCCAGAGTGCTGAAGATATCTCAAAAGTTTTGTGTTTCCATTCAATAATTGTTTCAAACTATTTCAAGGGTCTCATATCATCAAGTTCTTAATTTGTACCGGTGCAATCTCTCTTTTTAATCAATCGTTTCAACGGAGTTTTCTTTTGAGTGGGCCCATAACCCACAGGTTTTTCCCCAAGATCTGACCTGGCTCTTCTAATCTTTCTGGAGATATCCTCAAGTTCTCTCCATATGACGTAAGAATGTCTTTCATCAGTCATATTCGTTCTCCCAGATCGCTTCGAACTATTTTCATCATTAGCTCAACATTTCCTTATTCATTGTTTCGAAGTGTCTTAGTAATTCATGGTGTTGCTTCTCGTCATTATTCTCAGTATTGAAGACCGAAGGAGAGTTTCTCTTAATCTTGGTCCATTCTCATTTGTCATCTCATCTTGATGCTTTCCTCTCAAATTGTTTCTATTCATGAGAAATTTCTCCCATATCTATCCGGCGCCTTCAGAGTTGTTTTCATTTCTTGACCTTTGAAGGCCATCATTTCAGAAGATTTCTTCGTTCTCAGCTTTCAGCTTTCGTTCTCAAATTCTTCCCAATTGTTGTACCTTCGTTCGTATCTCAATTACTTCGGTGCTTCGTTCAAGTTTTCTATCAGGCGGATCATGATCTTTTCGTTCCCATGTATCTTCGTCCAATCGTAGTATCCTCATTCGTTGTGAATTCTTACCAGTGTTCTCGTGCAAGACTTCTTCAAGTTTGTGCTCTATCTATCTTTCCTATCTTTTCCAAAAGAATAAGTGGTATGCCAAATCCGTTGCTTGTCATCAATTTAACTTGATGAAGGATAAGCATAACATATTTCTTATTCTTGTTGGTCAAGGTGATCTCAATCCTTCTTCCAGAGTTGTTCATTATATCTAATTCTCGATTCTAAGTGGTTCTTCTTTTCTTTTCCAGAGTTCAAGTTGCTCAAATATCTCTTTTCGAAGCTTCATCTATATCATAGCTAGGACCCAATCTTGTTCTTTTCAACCTTCAATTATTTTCTATCATCCTTTAATTCCGGAGTTCATCTCGATGCTTCTTCATGGTAATTTGTTAAGGATGTAATTCTTCTCAAATTGTTCTTCAGATTCTTGTTGGGGGTGCTCAAGTGTTATTTCTCTTGGATTTATAAGTTCAATTCCTTCTCCATTGAGATGGTGTTTTTAAGTTCTTGATTATGAGGAGTCTCCAAGGAAAAATTGTCAAGAATGCGATAAGTAAACCCATCATGTCTTCTCGGAGTCGTCTTGGGTTGGTTTTCACCTAAAGCAATTCCTAAGGATTGTTGCTATCATGGTGTCATAAATGACCCAAGTTTTCTCCTCTTCTTGGTGAAACAAGTTTTCTTCTCTTTTGCTCCCAACCAGTCTTTGTTTCCATTAGTGGCTGGTTGTCACCTCATAATTTTGAGATGTTTTCCATAAGCCCATAACAAGCTATTCTTTTCGTTGTTGATTCTCCATCAACTCCGTTCAAGCAATCTTTTCAATTCAATGGTGGTAGAAGTTGTCATGTTCTTCTCCATTCCTTCCTTTCCAATTATCTAGTTTCTATTCTTTTCTTCCGGAGGCATTGTCATGTTGCTCTCTTTTAACCATCATCTTGTTTTATCAATATCAAGTTCTTTCTTGCTTATTCATTTAACCGGAGTGCTGGGAAATCTTTTCATGATCCTTCCATCTTATAAAGTTTTGATTGTGATCCAACCGAAGTTTGGGGTCTAGCTCTCTTTCAATTTCTTTCCATCATATCAAATTTTGCCTCTCTTTCCTACCGAAGTGCTATCGAAATTTCTTATGAATTCTTGCTTGTTTCTCATGTCGTTATTCATCTCTTTCCAACCTTCATGTTTCATTGGTTTCACTCATTTGTCAGAGAAGCAACTAAGTTTTACCTCTTGATCTTTCTCTTCCCCTTCCCATTCCTAGATCTCGGGACGAGATCCTCTTGTACTGTGGAAGAGTTGTAACAGCCCGAGACCGACGCTCCAGAAGATTCCCCTTTTGTTTCCATTCTCGTCATGTGTTTCGTTGGTTGTTGCATTCATCATCGCATCATTCGCATCATCTGCATGGCATCGTCACTCATTTTCGAAAACTTGCATCCGTTCGTAGCTGCCGGTTCTCTCCGTTTGTGTCGATGACTGTTTCGAGACCAACCACACACGAATGCGCCCGATGCATTGATAAAATATTGTTTTTAAAAGTGGCTTTAAAATATTCTTGGATTGGGTTGAAAGTTGGCGTGCAGTCTTATTATATTGTAGATGGACCATTGTCAAATTTTGTCGCATTCCGAGTTCGTTTGATACCCCATCGGTCAGTCGTAGTAGTGCGGTCATCGGTTTGTTATCGGACGTTTCTCGGCGTTTTAAAAATCATGTCACAGGCCACCATTCCCCCTCTCTTCTGAGCCTTAGCCCACTCCACACACAGCCCACCTAGCCATCTACGCCACTCCCACGCCCGGAGCCGTCCGATCGAGATTGAATGGCTCGAATCAGCCCCAAGCCCTGCAAACCCTAGCCCCTAGCCTATATAAACACCCCACCTACCAAATTTAGACCTTCCCTAACCTCCAGCCACCCTCAGCCTCGATTGCCGTGCCCCACCGCTCCCTTAGAGCCGCCGCAACGACCCCTGGGACCAATCAGGGGCCGCCACCTTGCCTCCCCGCAGCCCCGTAGCCAACCACCATGCGCCACGTCGCCCTTGTGGCCTCCCCCAGCCGCAGGCCCGCCCGAGCCCATCCACCGCCGCCCGCTCCCGATCTAGGGAGAGGAGCTTCCCGAGGTTCCTAGCGCGCCTCGCCGGAGCCGCCTTGCCCCGCGCTGCCCCAGCCGGCCACCGACCCCTCGCTGGAGAGCACCGCCGCCGTAGTTGAGCCCCATGCGCGCGCTTCCCTCTCCTCCTTCTCCCTTCTCCTTTCTCTCCTGACGTCTCCTTCTCTATGCTTCTCTCTCCCCCCAGGTTGAGCACTGCCATGGCCATCTCCCCGCTGCAACTCCCTCTGCAGCGTCTCCATTGAATCCGGCACCCTCTCGTCCGGATCCACGTCGTCTCAGGCCCGCCCTCGCGCAGAAGCCACCGGACCGCCGCCTCCATGGCCCTGCCCCTCGCCGTGGCTCAAGCGAGACGAAGGAACAACGCTTCTTGACCCCCTCTGCCCACGGGCCAGTTGCTTCGGCCCACAAGCGCACCCCGCAGCCCAGCTCTCTGCATCAAGCCGACCCATGGCCCCAATGGTGAGCCACCCCGCTAAGCCCCGCCCGGTGCGTTGTTTAGTTATATCGCACCATGTGCACTGTTAGCCCAGTTTCAGATTCGGCCCATGTGTTATTTTTTCCTGCGCTGGGAATTTAACCATTATCCAATGATTAACAGAATTGCAGACCCCCCCCCCCAAGCATCATGCACATAATAACTTCACAACCGTGCATCGGATGAGAAAACTTTATACATGAAAAGTGACTAGAATTTCGTGTAGATTCATAATTTCCAGCTCTCAAATGTGATAAAAATGTTTAACCTTGATGTTTGCATTGATTTGCATAATTGCCATGTGAAAATGATTTATTTCATACTACAAAACCGTAGCTCCGATAAAAATGTTCCACATATGTAACTTGGCTAGAAAAATGTGTAGAATCTCATGGTGACATTTATTTTGCTGGTTAACTAATCTAAAATTGTATTTGGATAGATTTGGACCTAAATCATAATATGCATATGAGGTCATTCCGAAATTGTTATTTGTTGCTTCCGGCCCCATTTAAAATGCCTAGATGATATAGTTGTTCATGCTTCACCTCTTGCCATGATAAACAACATTAACCACTTTTCACATAATATGGAGAGTTATTATTTTGTTATATGTATGTTGTCTCTCTCCATTTAAAGTTGCTTAATTCCATCTTTGCCTTATGCCATGACCACCCATGTTAAAAACATTTAATATTGATGAGTACCTAACGAGAGTGAACTAAATAATTCGAACATGGAGTTTCGTCAATATGCAACTCGTTGCATATTGAACTTTACTTAATATGTAGTAGTTGTTTGTTGTTCTTGCCATGCCATGCCATGCCATGCCATGCGTTGCATATTAAACCGGACATGCATCATATTGGTTTGTGCATCATGTCATGCATATGTTGTGGTGTTCCGTGTGTTGATTGTTGTTTCCAGATTGTTCCTCTTCGACAGAGTTCCGAAAGCGTTTGGAGTGTGAGGATTCGTTCGACTACGTTGACTCGTCTTCTTCATGGACTCATTCTTCTTCCAAGTGGGATCTTAGGCAAGATGACACATTTTCGTGGATACCACTACTATCATTGCCATGCTAGATGTCTCGTTTTCTATCGCTATGTCATGCTACCTACCACTTGTTTGACAAGCCTCCCATCATTGCCATGAAAGCCTCTAACCCCTCCACATCCCAGCAAACCTTTGTTTGGCTATGTTACCGCTTGCTCTACCCTTCTTATAGCATTTCAAGATGCAGGTGCAATTGCTTCCATGTGACAACGTGGACATTCTTTTGATATCACAATATTATTGCTATTTAATTTAATGCACATATATACTTGGTAAAGGTGGAAGGCTTGGCCTTTTGCTCGGTGTTTTGTTCCACTCTTGCCGCCCTAGTTACTTGTGAACCGGTGTTATGTTCCATAATTGACCGCTCCTAATATGCTGGGGGGTTGTTATTGGGACCCCCTTGATCTTCGTTTTAGGATAAAGCTTGTCTGGCAAGGCCCAACATTGGTATTACATTTTCCTAATAACTAATAAACTTGCATAGGGATTTTCCGGACACCTGGATAATTAATCAACAACCTGGGCCAGTGCTCCTCATGAGTGTTGGTCCAAACTAGAGCACTGTGCGGGGCCATCCCAGGGCAACTTGAGTGATTTCTATCAGGCCACTGTGCGCGTCGCTTATCCACCGTGTCCTGAGAATGAGATACATGACTCCTATTGGGATCGTCGACACGTCGGGGGGCCTTGCTGGACTTGTTTTACCTTTCTCGAATGTCTTGCCTGAGGAACTCTGATCTTCTTCGGGCTATCTCGAGGTGTCGGATTTTCTTTGGAATTGCCTAGGATGATCACGAGATCCGTGGTCAAGGTTATTCCCGCGGCGTGTGTTTAATTTGTGATGGATGAGTTGGAGCACCCCTGCAGGGTTAAACATTTTGGAAAGCCGCACCCACGGTTATGTGGCAAACTTGGATACTTTGTTTAACACCTGGTCATAGAAACTTGAAGTAAATTCTAATAAAACACACCAACTGTGTGCGTAACCGTGACTCTCTCTTCTCGTGAGTCCTTATCCGAGAGAGAACACAGTGGGGTTATGTTTGACGTAAGTAGGTGTTCAGGATCAATTAGTGATCATTACTAGTTCACGTCCGTAATGCATAGATCACCATACTTTACTTTGTATTCGTAAGTTAGCCACGCAAATAAATGCTTTGTCACTTGCTGCAGCCTCACCACTTAACCATACCTCACCCATTAAGCTTTAATAGTCTTGATACCCTTGGAAATGAGATTGCTAAGTCCCAGTGGCTCACAGATTACTACAACAATAGTTGCAGGTACAGGTAATGCGATGATTTGATGTGAGCATGATGCTTGTCTGTTTGGAGTTCTTCTTCTTCATCAATCTAGGATGGTTTCTAGGCGGCATCCTGGGATAGCAAGGATGTATGTTATTTTATCGTTTGATTTCGTCCGTAGTCGGACCCTGCTCTTATGTATGATGTTTGATTATGTTGTTGTATTGATGTGATATTGTTGTAGCTTGTGGCGAGTGTAAGCCAATTCCATATACTCATCTCTTCTGTACATGTACTTGTAATGATATCCATTCTTGCAACATGATGAGATGCGCTTCTATCCCTGTCGAGGCCCTCGTGCCAAAATAAGGATAGGATCGCATCTTGGGCGTGACAGTTGGTGACATTGAGCATGCAATGTAGTTAACTTAGGTGTTAGTGTTGAACTTGTTATGTTTTGTGGCTTGAACTTATGGTACTTGTGCTGTGAACTTGTTAATATTTTGGCCAGGAGCAGCACCATGGCGTGGAGCAGGGAATGAGGATACCCCTTCTATAATCTAAGTAGTTTGCTGCCATTTCTGGTGCTTGCTTTGTTTGATCCCATTTGGTTTCTTGTTTTGCTTGCCGTTGTGCTGATCATGTGGTGGTAAGGCCACCACATTTGAATGGGGTGAGTTGAACACAAACGATGTTTGCAACCAAACAACTGAAGTATGCATCTGCTCACACCCTAAGCACAAAAACGATAATCAAACAGTAGGGGGTAAGTGCCCCTTCATGTGATGCAGGCAACCAAACAGATTGCATCTACTGCATATGAGGCTGCATATGAAGAACTAGGGTGGCTAGAGATGGACATGCAATGCGGGTACTGTAGCGAACTGCAAACAAACACGCCCTTACTGAATAGGCCCTTGGATCTCAAAGATTGAGCTAGTGTGCCTCGTTAGCATTCACTTAGGACATGTTTGGTTATCTGCATCGATTTAGCATCACATTGCTTCACTTGCATGGTGATTAGGAGTTAACAATTACAGTTAATCCAGAGCGACGCGGGGTGAAGCACCACGGTAGTTCAACGCGACGATGGTGGAGTCCGCAATGGGGACGATGTGGTCCACGTTGAAGATGAGGAGGTTGAAGCGGTAGCCAAGGTTGTCGGACAAGCCGACCATTTTGGTTCGCATGGTGACTTAATCCAGAACACCTCGACCAGCACTCCGGCGTATGGTTATGATGCAGGCGTGAAGCATTAGGGTAGTTCCCTAAAGGCCACTAGCCGTAGCGATGGTGGAGTCCGTGACGGGGACAACGTGGTCCATGTCGAGGATGAGGAGGTTGAAGCAGTATCCGAGGTTGTCGTATGAGCCGGCCTCGCCATCCTTGCGCCAGCACTCAAGGTAGCCCCACGGCTCCAACGTGTCGTCATCCGTGGGCTGGAGGATGAGCCACGTGCCCGAGTTGGAGAGGCTCACTTGGTATGTCCTCGGTGAGTCCACGAGCGGCATCGCCATGGAGGCCAACGCCATGGGGGACCCTGAGAGGTCACGCACCATGACCGACCACCAATTGTGCTCCTTCCCGACCGCCTCTTGCTCCATCTGCGCGACCGATCTCCACAGGTCGTTGTTAGTGCGGCAACCGGACTTACACGTGAACATGAGCTGCTTCATCCTGTCGTAGACCTAAATCACATGTTGGCTGTACTCCGTGTAACATCCCAAAGTTTCACTTTGGAATGTTACGAAAGTAGAAATGCATCATCATCATGCCTGTTGAGTGTAATGAATTGTTGAAGCTCACTTTTGAAATCTATGAAATGGAATTTCCATTTTTTCCTTTCCACTAGTTCCTATTTGCAAAACTTTTCAAATATTTCAAAACATTAGAGGAGAAGCATGCCACTCCACACCAGGAACATATTTGTGAAGTTTTGAGCCATAGAAACCCAGGGGGGTATTTAAAAACATTTTTTCAAAAAGAATTAAATGCAATTAGGGATTCTGAAAAATATTTTTTTTATTTTCCATTCTGGTCGAGAGAAAATGTTCATTAAATGGCATTAATTCTCCTGGTAATTATGATGTAAAAATCTTTATTTTAGAAAATGTCTTTATTGCCATTTATTGGTTTTTGATTTGCTGGAAAAATAAAAAGGAAAAACATTTAACGCATTAAAGATCCAGCCGGCCCACCTGCCTTAACAGCCTCTCCCGAAACCTCTCCGAACCGGCCATCGGCGCCCGCCCGCGTCTCTCTCTCTCTCGCTGACAACATGGACCCACCGACCATTCGCGGAATAAGCGCGCTCACCTTCCTCCTCCCGCGCGCACCACCTCGCCGGAGATCTCTCCGCGCCGGATCTCCCCCCTTCCAGTTCCCGACCCCTCGAGGCCCTATATAAAGCCCCTGCCCCCGCCGCGCTCCATCCCCCCCGAAACCCCATTCCCCTCGCCAGAGCGTCGCCCGTGCACCTCGCCGGAGCTCGGCTCCCCACAGAAGCTCTCCGAGCTCCTGGCCGTCGCCCCCGTCACCCCCACACCCCACCGTCGACACCAATCGTCGCCGGAGGACCGCCGCCGTCGACTGCATCCCTCGGACGTCGCCCCCGACCACCGGAACACCGCCCCCGAGCACCACCGAGCCGCCGCCGCCGTCGACCTCGCCGGAACTCCGACCCCCTCCTCTGTAAGCCGCCACCCCTCGCGTAGCCGTCGGATCTGGACTCAGCGGCCTAGATTAGAAGTTTTAATAAATGAACCGGTATCTTCTACAGCTCGGCCACCCGCTCACTAGCTCCCGCACGCCCACTGCCTCGACCAATCCTGTCTCGCCACGTAGCCCATTAGCCGTTAGCTGTTTTTTTCATTTTCTCATTCTGTTTTAGAAAACAAAATGTTTTCTGTTTTTGTTTTAGTTGTAACTCTTAAACTATTTAGTGTTTTTAATTGATTCTTTTTGCATTAGGTCACAAATTTCATGTAGTTTCATCCTGTAGTCTTAGATTTAAAATTTGAACTTTAAAATTTGAATTTAGTTAAAATTTCTTAAATTACTAAAATTTGTATAACTAGAGTTTAAAAATATATTTTTGAATTAATCTTTTTGCCACCGGTTTGTATTAGTTAGACCCATCATCCTACATAGTTTGAGAATTTTTAGGATAACTTTGGTTAGAGTTTTTAACAAAAATAAAATCTGTTTAGTTCCTAATAGAGTTAGTTAGTATAATCTTTAGTTTAGTTTAAATCTGAATTAGTTTAACTTTTGTTTTAGTTTTCATTAGGTTCTGTTGTTTTCAACATTAGGTGAATTACTTGCTGTTAATAAAAATAATTTGTATAGTTTTATACTTTCTTTTTATAGGAATCTTTATTCCTTTTCATTAGGTAGAGTTTTATAAAACAATTTAGTTTTAGTAGTTTTTCTTTTCACAAACATTTTAGGAGATCTAATTATGTTCTAATAAAGAATATTAGTAATTCTTTTCTGTTAAGAAATGTTTTGTTAATAAAAATAGTTTAGTTTGTTTCATACTCTATTGTTATAGGAAACTATAACCTCTCCTATTAAGTAGTGTTTTATAAAAATTATAGTTTTAGTAGCATTTCTTTTCACAAAAGTTTTAGTGGATTTAATTCTGTTTACTAATAAATATTGTATTATTTCTTTTCTGTTAACTATTGTTCTGTTACTAAAAATTAGTTTTTGTCTTATTTTATATTAGTAGTAGTTTTGACACTAAAAATTTGTGAGTCAAATATTTGTTTTGATTTCTTTCTCTTGATTGTTACTACTGAATTGTTATAGTATTGTTAGTTTAACCTTGCTGATTGTGTGACTTGTATTATTAGTTGTATGCTTATTGTGTGCTCTTGTTTGATTCGTTAGATCATCCGGAGTGCGAGGCTTGTTATTTAGAGTCACTTGAGTACGAGGATCGTCAGCAAGGCAAGTCACTTTGATCATGTTTTACCCAATGTTTTATTTGCATTAGTTCTACCATCACCCCAATTGCATGCAAAGTAGGTAAACTGGAAACTTGGACACCTTGTTGTAGTTTCATGTGGTAGGCACCCCTCTCAACCTTTTGACACTATGACCCCTGGGAAACATTGTTTTATTATTTGTTATGCTATTAGTAGACGGGGTTGGTTGTGTGGTTCACGAGAGATGTGAGTTGATAATAATTTCAAGACCTACCTGATGATCAAGATTTCAAGTTTTCAACATTACCTCTGGGTGGATGATGGTTGGAACGGTGGCCTAGAGGAGCCAGTGGTTAGCCTAGGTGTTGCTGGAGAAGTGCCAGTATTCACGCGGAAAGGTCCACCCAGGAACGAAGGGATGGAAGGATGCTTCAAGACCCAAGGCTTACTTGCACAGCCACAAGCCATTATGGGCTCTGGCATGGTTGGATATTGTGGTCACCCTGGATAGGCGGTGCTACGAGACGTAGAAGAACGGTAGGAAAGGATGGGCACCGACAGAGTCCCAGAGGAACCCCTTGGAAGACCGTGTTTTGGTCATCCGTTTCTCAAACATCATGAAGTGCGAGAAATTCAACGGAGGCGATCAAATCTTGTGGGGAACGTGTGCAAAACTCTGCAGAGTACCCAAACCTAATCGATTAGCCGTGTCCATGGTCATGGACAACTTGAGCCAAAGGAACTGAAACTATCTGGAATTCTCAACACAATTTAATATGATGATGTTGGTATTAATAACTTGGGTATGAGATATTGGTTGGTGGAACCATCTCATTAATCAACCAACTTAGTAATAATTTTCTGCTTATCCCTCTCTTGTTGTAGGTAAATTTGGCTTTATGAAAAAAAACTTACTACCACCACCTGCCATATATGCATGTAGAATAGATGATTAACTTTACACCCCTCTCTTCGTGACTTTGCCGGCATATTCAATATGCCGACCTACACGGATGCAACGTATCATGTTGTAGAGTACTTTTCCGACCAGGAGTGAGGATATGCTCTACGCTCAGTGAGATGCCCTTGGAGTCAGATGGACTCGTCTACCCGAAGCTTCCGCAAGATTTTATTTAGTTTATCTCATGAGTTGGCCTTCAACCACTTTATTGTAATATTTATTGTAATAAAGGACTCGGAATGAGATTTCGATTAATTAATGCCGTGTGATTTCCCTTTGATATATACATTGACGTACCCTATGTGTACCAGCATGATCTTGGGATGGAACGAAAACACCGGAGATTTGACCTTTCAGGTCGGGTCGCTACAGATATGGTATCAGAGGACACGCTGACCTTAGGATTTATTCTACTTGTCTTTCAAACTCTTATATTATCATCTACTCTTTTCTGACTTCTCTCCGATTTTGTCCAATTGATGTAGATGGCCATTTTCATCCCAGTGTTGATCACAGAGTTTTGCCAGCCTGACGAGACTATGCCCTTTGGCAAAGAGCTAGTGAAGATCGTCAGGGACGTAAGGATCACTCTGCCTAGCATCACCGGGACTCCTATGATGTCTTACCCGGAAGACGGCCGCTACAGGATCGAAGTGCACATTCTCGAAAAGACCTTTGGAAGTCGTAAGGAGCCCATCGACTTCAAGTTTGTGGCACCCAGCTGAATCCTCGGAAGAGATGTGGCAATTCATCGTGCTCTCGGACGTATTCAGGAGGAATACAGGGGTGGTACCATTTCACCAAGCCTCAGCATGGTTTGTCGCAGAGATGCAAATGGAAATATCATAACCACTCCCACTGAAGACTCCACTATTTCCTACATCTAGACTCTGGAGACTCACATCAGGGCGCTCGATATCCATGTACGCACTGATACAAAGACGATCAAGCGACTGATGAACCGCGAGATTGATCTTGAGGCTGACGTACGTGAAGCCAAGTATGAGCATGATCTGGAGGCAAAGGACTTCTTGGAGAGGATCGAGAAGCTGAAGACTCGCATCGCAATTATGGAGGAGCAGATGGACATGGGGGGGGGGGGGAAATCTTCACCCCGAGGGAGACATGGCTCCTTTGATTAGCGATGACAATGACTATGAGGAGAGCGCCATCGGAGGAGGACACATCACCATGGAGTTTTGAGGAGAACTTTAGTTATGCCCTCCATGTATCTTTACATTTCATGTTAAATCATAGGTCAATGTTTAGCTTTGATTTGAAACCAAACTTGTATCCCGATGTTCGAACTTGAGTTGAACTAATGAATGAGTATTTTGGTGTGATATGTTTGTGCATTGCATATTGGGTAGTGAATTTCTAGTTAGGCCCTTATTCTATTCTAATTTCTCATCACTCCAAAAACACCAGATGCCTCCACGACGTGAGCCCGACTTCAGCTTCCCACTAGAGCTCACCCAACTCCTTCAGCAGCAGAATGCCCTGATGCAGTTGTTCATCCAGAACCAGAACAACAACAACAATCATAACCACCCTCCACCCCAGGCAGACAATCTCACCCATTTTCTGAGGTTGAACCCTCCAAGTTTCTCCAGCAGCATTGAGCCCATCGTGGCAGATGATTGGCTCCGCAAGATGGAGAGGGAACTCATCACCGCTGGATGCACTGAGGCTGAAAAGGTGCGCTTTGCCGCACATCAACTTGAAGGACCCGCAACTTCATGGTGGTATAACTACACCACCACGTATCCCATTGCTGGTGTGACTTGGGAGCAATTCAAGCTTGCTTTCCGCACCGCTCATGTTTCAGCTGGAGCCATGAGTATGAAGAAGCGTGAGTTCCGTAACTTGCGCCAGGGAAACCACTCAGTGGCCCAGTATGTGGATGAATTCAGCATGTTGGCCCGTTATGCACCAGGAGATGTGGACAATGATGCGTCCAAGCAGGAGAAGTTTTTGGAAGGACTCAACGATGAGTTGAGCATGCAGCTAGTGGTGGCTACTTTCAACAACTACCAAGAGCTGGTAGACAAGGCCCTCATCTTGGAGGGAAAGCAACAGCAAATCAAGAACCACAAGAGGAAGTATGGACAAGGGAAGTCCAACTTTGGGACTCAGCAGAAGCCCCGATACTCACCGTATTCAGGGAATACCGGATCAGGAACCGGTAAGTATGGAGGCACACTCATGCCGTGCACAACCATGGAGGCCACAACCATGGGGGAAATGGGAATAATTGTCCCAACCATGGCAACTTCAAGAATGGCAATAGAGGTGGAAATAGAAACCAACACCGTCACGCTCCAGCTCAGAAGGATCTGAGCCATATCACCTGTTTCAAGTGCCAGAAGTGCAAACTTCAAGAATGGCAATGGAGGAATAAAAATCTAGTGCTGCAACATGACAGAAAAAAGTAGCCCTCTCACACGTGCGCACATGTGTAGTACAGAGGGAAATCGAAAGGATTGCAATTAGCATAAAAATCTAGTGGGTTTAACATGACAGAAAAAGTAGCCCTCTCACACGTGCACACATGTGTAGGATAGATGAAAATAGAAGGTGATTGCAATTGGCATAAAAATGTAGTGGGTTTAACATGGAAAAAAAATAACCCTCTCACACCATCACTATAACGTCCAACATGCCGCTCTAGCTCGAACAAGACTTGCGAATCTTGGTAAGGATAGAAACACATATCAGGATCACTTAACAAGGTGGACATCATTACACAATACCATCAACTGAATAGAAGAGAATACAAGTGTTTAAGTTGGCTTCCACTCCCCACAAGCTATAACATAAACATCACAATACATGAATGCATACAATCATCATCCAATAAGACAGGATCCGACTACGAATAAGAAGTAAATCCAAATAGAAAGAAAAATGACTTCCACCTGCTAATCCCAGGCTGCCAATCGGAAAACCGGCATATGGTCGTCGTCGTCGAAGAAGAACTCCAAATAGAAAACATGCATCACTTTCACACCATACCATCACTTTATCCGTACCTGCACCTGTTGTTGTAGTATTGAGTCTTTTGGGACACAACAATCTCATTACCATGTGTATCAACACTAATAATACTTTAAATGGGTAAGGATTAGTTAAGTGGTGAAGCTGTAACAATGACTAAGCATTGTAACCAACTAATCATACGAGTACTAGAGCAAGAAGAGTAATTCATATGCATAACCAGGTGCAACTAGTATGATCAAGAAGTGTTCCTGAAGGCCTACATATTGGGTTGCCTCCCAACAAGTGCATTTGATTTATGCCCTAGCTAGGCATAATGTATAGTTTCAAGTGTTGTCACCTTTGACACTCAACCCGTAGGTAGCTCTCATTATTGATTCATAAGGTGGTTTAATCCTCTTCCTAGGGAAGTGTTCCATCCCCTTCTTTAATGGGATTTTGAATCTTATGTTTCCCTCTTTCATATCAATAACTGCACCTATAGTTCATAAAAATGGCCTTCCAAGTATTATGGGACAAGAAGAATGGCAATCAATATCAAGCACAATGAAATCTACAGGCACATAATTTTTGCTTGCAATAATAAGCACATCATTAATTGTACCTAAAGGTTTCTTGTTGGTAGAATCCACAAGATGCAAGTTTAGTGAGACCAAGCACATCACATAAATTATTTGGTATGGTTGAAACACTAGAACCAAGGTCACACGAAGAATTACATTCATAGTTATTTATATTTATTTTGATAGTAGGTTCCCACTCATCATGCAATTTTTTAGGAATAGAAGTTTCAAGCTCAAGTTTCTCATCATAAGCTTTTATCATAGCTTCTACTATATGTTCGGTAAAAGCGTTGTTTTGTTCATAAGCATCGGGTGAGCTAATAATGGATTGCATACATTCTACTAAAGAGCATTTTATCATAATTAAAATCCTTGTAATCCAAGATAGTAGGCATATCACTTGATAAGGTTTAAACCTCTCCAAACCCACTTTTTCAGTTTTAGCATTAGAATCTTCACCCTTCAAGCAGATGGGAGTCTCCTCAACTAAAGTTGACTCATCTACATCCCCCTTATAATTTATATTCAGATAAGTAAACAAAGATTAAATTGGTGAAATGCCAATCATTTTAAGATCTTCATCATGATTCCAGTAAAAACCGGGTAGAAGAGCCATTTCTAAGAATTATGGCCTAGCCCTCAACTTAGCGGTCTTCTCCTTACTTTCATCAATAGATAATTGGATAGATTTAATAGTCTCATTAAAATCATGCTTGGGTGGCAAAGACTTATTTTTTAAGACTTTGAACATCAAGAGAAATTCGATCCACGTTTTTAGCCAAAGTATCAATCATATGCAACTTTTCTTCTACCGTAGTGTTGAAAACCTTTTGAGAATTAGTAAATACTTTAATTGTGTTATAAAAATCAGAAGGTATCCTATTATAATTTGTTGAAGCATTTCCATGAATTACCATAAGAATTTCTATATTTGTTAGAGGAATTACCGGGATATGGTCTAGCATTGAAATTTCCTCTATAAGCATTGTTGTTGAAATTATTTCATGAGATGAAGTTCACATAAATAGCCTCATTATTTTGCTCAATTAAAGTAGAAAAATGCATATCATTGGGATCAACATTAACATTTTTATTGGCGACCATATTCATAAGAGTGTCTACCTTTTCACTCAAAGCAGCGATTTCTTCAACAAAATTTACCTTCTTACCAGCGGGAGCTCTTTCGGTATGCCATTGAGAATAATTTGTCATAATGTTGTCCAGAAGTTTTGTGTCCCCTCCTAAGGTCACATCCATGAAGGTACCACCTGCGGCAGAATCTAGAAGATTTGTAGACACAAAGTTTAGTCCAACATAGAAATTTTGGGTAATCATCCACAAGTTTGAGTCATGAGTTGGACAATTTCTTATCATAAATTTCATTCTCTCTCAAGCTTAAGAAACATGTTATTGATATTGATGTTTAAAATTCATTATTTGATTTCTAAGGGAGATGATTGCTACTCCTCGAGCATGCATTGGTTTCCGTGAAGAGGGACGGTTGATGCAGCAAAATAGATAAGTATTTCCCTCAGTTGTTGAGAACCAAGTTATCAATCCAATAGGAGATACAAGCAAGTCCCAAATAGATGTATGTACACAAAGAATCAAACTCTTGCACCCAACGCTATAAAGGGGTTGTCAAGCCCTTCACAGTTACTTGCAAGGATAAGATCTGGTAGAGATAGATTGCTTGAACGGAAAGTAAAACAAAAGGTAAAAATAATGCAGCAAATTGGTTTTGGTATTTTTTGGTTTTAGATCTGAAAGTATAAGATGAAAAATAGACCTGGGGGTCATAGGTTTCACTAGAGGCTTCTCTCATGATGGCAAGTATTACGGTGGGTGAACAAATTACTATCGAGCAACTGATAGAAAAGCGAATAATTATGAAGATATCCAAGGCAATGATTATGCATATAGTCATCACGTCTGTGTCAAGTAGACCGAAACGATCCTGCATCTACTACTATTACTCCACACATCGACCGACTCCTGCCTACATCTAGAGTATTAAGTTCATGAAGAACATGATAACGCATTAGGTAAGATAACATGATTTAGAGGGATAAACTCAAGCAATATGATGAAAACCCCATCTTGTTATCCTTTATGGCAACAATACAATACGTGCCTCGCTACCCCTACTTTGTCACTGGGTGAGGACACCGCAAGATTGAACCCAAAACTAAGCACTTGTCCCATTGCAAGAATTACCAATCTAGTTTGCCAAACGAAACCAATAACTCAAAAACACTTGCAAATATATGAAATCATGAATATAAGAATTCAGAAAAGACTCAAATAATATCCATGGATAATATGAATATAAACCCACAATTCATTGGATCTCGACAAACACACCGCAAAAGACTAATACATCGGATAGATCTCTAGGAAGATCATGAAGAACATGATATTGAAGAGCAAAGGGAGAGAAGAAGCCATCTAGCTACTAGCTATGGACCTGAAGGTCTGTGGTGAACTACTCATGTATCATCAGAGGGGCAATGGAGTTGATGTAGATGCCCTCCGTGATTGAATCCCCCTCCGACAAATTACCAGAAAAGGCTCCAAGATTGGATCTATCGGGAATGGAGGTTTCTGGCGGCGGAAAAGTGTTTTTGAGGCTCATTCTGATATATATAGGGAATATTTGGGAATTTATAGGCCGAGAAATAGGGTTAGGAGAGCTGCCATGGGCCCACAAGCTTGGGGTGCGCGCCCTACCCCCTAGGCACGCCCCTAGGTCTTGTGGCCCCACGATGGCTCTTCCGACTTAATCTCCAAGTCTCCTGGTTTGCTTCTGGTCCAACAAAAATTATTCCGAAGATTTTATTCTGTTTGGACTCCGTTTAATATTCCTTATCTGCCTCAAAAACAAGGAAAAACAGAAACTGGCACTAGGCTCTAGATTAATAGGTTAGTCCCCAAAATAATATAAAATAGCATATTAATGCATATAAAACATCCAAAACAGATAATATAATAGCATGGAACAATAAAAAATTATAGATACGTTGGAGACGTATCAGCATCCCCAAGCTTAATTCCTGCTCGTCCTCGAGTAGGTAAATGATAAAAACAGAATTTTTGATGTGGAATGCTACCCAACATATTTATCCGTGTAATATTCTTTATTGTGGCATGAATATTCGGATCCGTAAGATGCAAAATAATAGTCTAATATTGACATAAAAATAGTAATACTTTGAGCACACCAAAAAGGCAGTCGTGTCCTTTTGAAATAACATGGCCTTAGAAAGTTACCCCTACAAAATCATATGGTCTGGCTATGCTCCATCTTCCCCACACAAAGTATCTAAATCATGCACAACCCCGATGAACAAGTCAAGCAATTGTTTCACACTTTTGGTGTTCTTAAACCTTTTTAACTCTCACGCAATACATGAGCGTGAGCCATGGATATAGCATTATAGGTGGAGTAGAATATGGAGGAGGTGCAAGGAAAAAGGGAGAAGATAGTCTCACATCAACTAGGCATATCAACGGGCTATGGAGATTCCCATCAATAGATATAAATGTGAGTGAGTACGGATTGCCATGCAACAAATGCACTTAGAGCTATAAGTGTATGAAAGCTCAAAAACAAAACTACGTGGTCGTGCAAGATGAATATCCACTAGTTATATGAAAGTGACAAAATAGGAGACTCTCTATCATGAAGATCATGGTGCTAATTTGAAGCACAAGTGTGGAAAAATATAGTAGCAATTGTCCCTTCTCTCTTTCTCTCATTTTTTTATATATTTTTATATTTTTTATTTTGGTGGGCATCTTTGGCCTCTTTTTTTTGTTTGGGCTTTGCTGGCCTCTTTTATTTTTTGTAAAGTCCGGATACTCATCCCAACTTGTGAGGGAGTCATGGCTTCCATCATCCTTTGCCCTCACGGGAGAATGCTCTATTAATTAAAATCATCACACTTTTATTTACTTATAACTCAAAAAGAAAATTACAACTGGATACCTAGAACAAAGTATGACTCTATATGCAAGATGAAGTCATGGTGCATGTCATGAAAAACTAAATGGTGGAAATTGCATGGAAATATATCTTGGAATGACTATGGAAATGCCATAATAGGTAGGTATGGTGTCTGTTTTGATAAAAATATATGGTGGCTGTTTTGAGTAAGGAGGGTTTGATGTACCGGCGAAAGTTGCGTGGTACTAGAGAGGCTAGCAAAGGTGGAAGGGTGAGAGTGCTTATAATCCATGGACTCAACATTAGTCATAAAGAACTCACATACTTATTGAAAAAGCCTACTAGTTATCAAAAAAAGCATTAGATGCATGCTCCTAGGGGAGAGGTTGGTAGGAGTTAACCATCGCGCGCTCCCGACCCTCACACAAAGGTTGACAATCATTAAACAAATCATGCTCCGACTTCGTTACATAACGGTTCACCATACGTGCATGCTACGGGAATCACAAACTTTAACACAAGTATCTCTTCCAATTCAAAACTACTCACTAGCATGACTCTCATATTACCATCTCCATTATCTCAAAACTATATACAAGGAATCAAACTTCTCATAGTATTCAATGCACTTAATATGAATTTGTTTACTATATACCTCTTGGATGCCAATTATATTAGGACTAAATTCATAACCTAAACAAATTACCATGCTGTTTTAAGAAAATCTCAAAATAATATAAGCGATGAACGAGAGTTCAATAATTTTGATAAAATATAACACCACCATGCTCTAAAAAGATATACGTGAAGCACTAGAGCAACATTGCGTAGCTCAAAAGATATAAGTGAAGCACATAGAGTATTCTAATAAATTCACGATTCAGCGTGTCTCTCTCAAAATATGTGTGCAGAAAGGATGATTGTGGCAAAATAAAAATCAAAGACTCATATCATACAAGACGCTCCAAGCAAAACACATATCATGTGGTGAATAAAAATATAGCCTCAAGTAAATTTACCGATGGATTGAAGATGAAAGAGGGGATGCCTTCCGGGGCATCCCCAAGCTTAGAATTTTTGGTATCCTTGAATATGGATTGGTGTGAATTGGGAATCCCCAAGCTTAGGCTCTTTCCACTCTTTATTCCATAGTCCATCAAATCTTCACCCAAAACTTGAAAACTTCACAACACAAAACTCAACAGAAAACTCATGAGATCCGTTAGTATAAGAAAAATAAATCACCACTTTATGTAATGTTGTGAACTCATTATTTATTTATATTTGTGTAATACCTACTGTATTCTAACTTCTCCATGGTTCATACCCCCCGATACAACCCATAGATACATCAAAATAAGCAAACAACACAAAGAAAACAGAATCTCTCAAAAAAGAGAACAGTCTGTAGCAATCTGTAGACTTCGAATACTTATTAAACTCTAAAAATTCTGAAAAATTAGAAAAAATAGGGAAATTTGTATATAAATCTTTTGTTAAAATTTCATATCAATTATGATCTCTGAAAAATTAATAAAATTCCTGTACTGAGCACAAAAGTTTCTGTTTTTCGTCAAGATCAAATCAACAACTACCATAGATCACCCCAAAGGTTTTACTTGGCTCAAACACTAATTAAAACATCAAAACACAATTAATACAGAATTAATAATGTGAAAAACACACCAAAACAGAAACAAAAATAGAAAGCAAAATAAAGTTTGGTTGCCTCCCAACAAGCGCTATTGTTTAACGCCCCTAGCAAGGCAAAACACAATAGATCTAGGTATTGTCACCTTTGGTATGCAAACCATAAGTAGCTCTCATGATAGATTCATAAGGTAATTTTATTTTATTTCTAGGAAAGTGTTCCATGACTTTCCTTAATGGAGATTTAAATCTAACATTTCCTTCTTTCATGTCAACAATTGCACCAATCGCTCTAAGGAAAGGTCTACCAAGAATAATAGGACATGTAAGATTGCATTCTATATCAAGAATAATCAAATCTACGGGCATATAATTCCTATTTGCAATAATAGAAATATCATGAATCACATGGAAAGTATTTTTAATTCGAACCAACTTCCTATGCATAGGGATTTTGTGAGGAAACAAATTATAGAAACAAAAATCAACTACCATAGGAACGCAAAACAAGCATAAGTTCCAAACTTTGAACACATAGAGAGGAAACTTGATATTATTGCAATATGTAAAATCATATGTTCCTCTCTCATAGTAATTTTTAGTAGCATCATGAAGGAATCTCACAATATAACTATCACACAAAGCATTATTTTCATGATCAATTATATCATACGTGTCATCACCAAAACTTGGGGAACAAAAATATCATCTTCATCAAGCATAGCATCCCTAAGCTTGTGGTTTTGCATATCATTAGCATCATGGATATTCAAAGAATTCATACTAACAACATGACAATCATGCTTTTTATTCAAGGAACTATCATGAATCTCCTTATAAATTTCTTCTTTCAATACTTCATAAAAAATTCAGATTCATGATTTTCAAACAAAGCTTCATAGAGATAGTCAAGTGCACTCAACTCACTAGTAGTTGGTTCATTATAATTTGGTCTTTTGAAAATATTGGCAAGTGGATGAGGATCCATATCAATAGACTTTTAGCAAGCGAAGATGCAAGCAAATAGAAGGCACATGGCAACACACGCAAACAAGAGATCCAGCAAGAAAAAGGCAAAACCTTTTGGTATTTTCTGAAAATTGTTTTAGAAGTGGGGGAGAGGAAAATGAGAGGCAAATGGAAAATAATGTAAATGCAAGAGATGAGTTTGTGATGGGTACTTGGTAGGCTTGATGTAGATCTCCCCGACAACGGTGCCAGAAATCCTTCTTGCTACTTCTTGAGCATGCGTTGGTTCCCGTGAAGAGGAACGATTGATGCAGCAAAGTAGATAAGTATTTCCCTCAGTTGTTGAGAACCAAGGTATCAATCTAGTAGGAGATACAATCAAGTCCCCAATAGATGTACCTACACAAAGAATCAAACTCTTGCACCCAACGCTATAAAGGGGTTGTCAATCCCTTCACGGTTACTTGCAAGGATGAGATCTGGTAGAGATAGATTGCTTGAATGGAAAGTAAAAAAAAGGTAAAAATAATGCAGCAAAGTATTTTTGGTATTTTTGGTTTTAGATCTGGAAGTATAAGATGGAAAATAGACCCGGGGGCCATAGGTTTCACTAGAGGCTTCTCTCATGATGGCAAGTATTACGGCGGGTGAGCAAATTACTGTCGAGAAATTGATAGAAAAGCGAATAATTTTGAAGATATCCAAGGAAATGAATATGAATATAGGCATCACATCCGTGTCAAGTAGACTGAAACGATTCTGCATCTACTACTATTACTCCACACATCGACCGACTCATGCCTGCATCTACATTATTAAGTTCATGAAGAACAGAGTAACGCATTAGGTAAGCTGACATGATGTAGAGGGATAAACTCAAGCAATATGATGAAAACCCCATATTTTTAATCCTTGATGGCAAAAATACAATACGTGCCTCACTACCCCTACTTTTTCACTCGGTGAGGACACCGCAAGATTGAACCCAAAACTAAACACTTCTCCTATTGCAAGAATTACCAATCTAGTTGGCCAAACCAAACCAATAACTCGAAGAGACTTGCAAATATATGAAATAATGGATATAAGAATTCAGAAAAGACTCAAATAATATTCATAGATAATCTGTACATAAACCCACAATTCATCGGATCTCGACAAACACACCGCAAAAGAGTATTACATCGGATAGATCTCCATGAAGATCATGAAGAACATGGTATTGAAGAGCAAAGAGAGAGAAGAAGCCATCTAGATACTTGATATGGACCCGAAGGTCTATGGTGAACTACTCACGCATCATCGGAGGGGCAATGGAGTTGACATAGATGCCCTCCGTGATCGAATTCCCCTCCGGCAGATTACCGAAAAAGGCTCCAAGATTGTATCTCTCGGGAATGGAGGCTTCTAGTGGCACAAAAGTGTTTTGGTGGCTCGTTCTGATATACAGGGAATATTTGGGAATTTATAGGACGATAAATAGGGTTAGGAGAGATGCCATGTGCCCGCAAGCCTGGGGGGCGTGCCCTACCCCTTGGGCACCCCCTAGGGCTTGTGGCCCCACGATGGCTCTCCCGACTTCATCTCCAAGTCTCCTGGTTTGCTTCTGGTCCAAGAAAAAATTTTCCGAAGATTTTATTCCGTTTGGACTCCATTTATATTCCTTATCTGCAATTCTCAAAAACAAGGAAAATACAGAAACTGGCACTAGGCTCTAGATTAATAGGTTAGTGCCAGAAATAATATAAAATAGCATATTAATGCATATAAAACATCCAAAACAGATAATATAATAGCAAAGAACAATCAAAAATTATAGATACATTGGAGACGTATCAATGATCTTAGTAGGAGGAAAAATACTTTGCAATAAAAGCATCTTTACACTTATCCCACGATCCAATACTATTACGAGGTAAAGATGAAAACCAAGCTTTAACTTTATGTCTTAGTGAAAAACGAAATAATTTTAATTTCACCATATCATTATCCATATCCTTTTTCTTTTGCATATCACATAGTTCAACAAAGTTATTAAGATGTGATGCGGGATCCTCATTAGGACTTCCCGAAAATTGATCATTCATGACAAGATTGAGCAATGCAGCATTAATATCAAATGCCTCCGCACTAGTGGCAGGTGGTATACGAGAACTAATAAAATCATTATTATTTGTATTTGAGAAATCACACAACTTAGTAGTATCTTGAGAGATGGTGACTGGACTAACAAAGCAAGCAAGACAAGTAAACTAGCAATTAAAGCAAACTAGCACTAGTGCAGGATGCTGCTAACGTGACAATACAATTAGAGACCCTTCGACGAAATTGCGTGTGATTAATGAATTGCAAACGGTATAGTTCAAGCTCCATCGCCAATGAAATGAACTGTGTGCGATGGAGGTTTCATCAAATACGATTTAGAAAATATTTGCGTGTGTGATCTACGACAAATAGTTAGACTTTTAAGAACTGTTTGTGATGAGGCGGAATGGCACAAACTGTTAATCAAGCATAGATGTGTGTGATGTATGGCATACAGGTCCCTCATATGAACTGTTTGAGATGATACGAAAGAACACAAATGGTGCTGCATAACTAGGTGTGTGTGATAGGTTGCAAACAGTTCAATAATCAGAACTATGTGCTATAATTCTCGACAACACATACAATTTGTTGTTCTGAATTGTGTCCTCGATGGGGCACACAATTCAAGAAAGCAAATGTGTGTGATGTTGTGAATGATCACTGACGAATCTGTATTCTTAACCGTTTGCGATGAGATCGAGAGGGTAGACAGAGTTAAGGAATAAATATGAGCAAACGACAACAGATTTAAGGATTACGCTTTGTTTTACTTCCACTTGTTGTTGTTAGATGGCCCCATGCCATCGTCTTAATGTGGAGTCTTCACACGGTTCGCTACATGCATTGTTTAACAACACACATGCTTATATGAAACACAACGGGTGTGAAATAGTAAGCATTTAACATAGGACTGGGTTGGCCAGCCAGTCCGGGTGGAAAACTTCCATGATGAAGCCGGCTGCGAGCAGCCGGGCGATCTCTTCTCCGATAGTGCGCCGCTTCTCCTCAGAGAAATGGCGCAGGGGTTGCTTGACTGGCTTCGCATCCGGCCGTACATGCAGCTTGTGCTCGGCGAACTTCCTCGGGACACCTGTCATGTCTTTGGGGGACCATGCAAAAATGTCCCGGTTCTCACGGAGGAAGTCGACGAGCTCGCTTTCCTATTTGCTGTCGAGGCGCGAACCAATGGTCACGCACTGGGTGGGGTTGGCCGGATCGAGCGACACTTGCTTGGTGTCCCTGGACGGCTGGAAAGAGCCCTTGCCGACTGACTAGGACGGAGGAGCCGGCACGGCCGGCTGGGCAGAGGCGAGAGCCACCAGCCGGTCGAGCTATCGCTTCTCCTCCGCTATCTCCAGGGCCTCAGCCAGCCGACTACCATCGCGCGCACACGCCATGGACATCTGGTACTTACCGGCAATGGTGATGATACCCTTGGGGCCCGGCATCTTGAGCTTGAGGTAGGCGTAGTGGGGAACCGCCATGAACTTGACGAGCGCGGGCCGACCCAGCAAGGTGTGGTAGGGGCTGCTAAGGTCCGCCACCTCAAACCAGATCGGCTCGCGGCGGAAGTGGCTGGCGTCGCCGAAGAGGACGTCGAGCCGGATCTTGCCGAGGGGGGTGCAGGAATTGCCCGGAACAATGCCGTGTAACACGGTCCGGCTTGCCTTCAGGTCCTCCACCTTGAGCCCTAGCTTGAGTAGGGTGTCAAGGTAGAGGATGTTGATGTTGCTGCAGCCATCGACCAGCACCCGCGAGAAGCGGCAAGAGCGCCTCTCGGAGGCGATGGTGGGGTTGAGGACGAGGGCATAGCTGCCCGGGTCCGGCATCACAGCCGGATGGTCTGCTCGGCTCCAGGTGACCGGCTTCTCGGACCAGTGCATGAACTGGGGAGTCGCGGGCACGGTGGCATTCACCTCACGGTGGAGCCGGCGTTGGGTGTGCTTGTCCGTCTCTTCACTCGTGAAGACGACGTAGCAGCCGTCGGGCTCGGGGTATTCGTCCAGCAGCCGGCCGTTGTTTCGAGCCGGGGCTGGGGCCGCGCGAGCCGGTCCGGGAGCCAGAGGTGGAGTCCGGGCCGGAGCCGGCGCACGGGCTGGCGGTGCGGGGGGAGCCGGGAGGCCGTCCCCCCGGGCCAAGCGCTGTGAGAAGCTGCACTGCCGGAGCGTGTGCATGGCCGGTGTGGCACCGGAGTGGTTCCTGCAGGGGAGGTCCAATAGCTGCTCGAAAGTCAGCTTGGGCTGCCAGGCGGCCTTGCCGGTGCGCTGGCGCTTACCGAAGGCCTGGCCAGCCGGCTGCTCCTCCTCGATGGAGGCGACGAGATGGCTCCCGTATCGGGAATCGGGCTGGTCGTTGTTGCGTTTGCCGTTGGGCTGTTGCCGGTTGTCGGCGGCGCCTTGGCCAGAGCCGGAGCCGGCTTGGCTGGTGCCTTGGTTTTCATCCTCATGGAGGAGTCGGACGTGGCGTATTTGTCCGCTTTGGACATTAAGCTCGCCAGGGAGGTTGGCTCAGAGCACAAGAGCTTGTGCTTGAGGGGGGTGTCGTCGCGGCATCCCTCGATGAAGTACTGGATGGCCTGCACTTCGTGCACGCCCTCGCAGGAGTTGCGGAGCTCGGTCCAGCGCGTGAGGTAGTCGCGCAGGGGCTCATCCGGGCCCTGGACGCACATGGCGAGCTCGCGGGGGCGACCGGGTCGCTTGTAGGTGTCGGTGAAGTTGCGGATGAAGGCTTCCTCGAAGTCCGTCCAGGTGTTGACGCTGCCAGCAGCCAGGCTGTTCAGCCAGGTGTGGGCAGAGCCGATCAGCATCAGGGGGGCGTATCGGAAGGCTACGCGCTTGTTTCCCCTGGTGATGCCGACGACGGTGGTGTAGTCGATCAGCCAGTCCTCTGGCTTGGCGGCCCCGGTGTACTTTGGGGTGTCACGGGGAAGCGTGAAGCCGGGCGGGAAAGGCTCATTGCGGATTTGCGAACTGACGCAGGCTGGGCCAATCGAGCCCTCCTCCTCGAGGAGGGCCGACTGCGCCACCCGGTCGAGGCGGAGCCGGGCGTCGTTGTTGTCGTGGGGAACGCGCGGCCCGAGCCGGGCCGCAAGCTTAGGTCGGACGGCCAGCGGGATGGACCGCGCTAGTTCCCGCCACGGAGGCAGGGTGTGCTCGCGGCTGTGCCGGCTTCCGCCAGCCGGTGCCTCGTCATGACGACGGCTGCTAGCCGGGCGATCGCTGCGCCGGCTGTTCGCAGCTGGCTGTTCGTTCCCACGCGACGGGGGACGCTGAGCGTTGCTCCCCCGGGCGTTCCAGCCGGAGGGACGAGGGGTGCTGGAGTGCTGAGCCCGCCGATGGTCAACAACACCATAGCCCTCACCCTCGGGGCAGGAGAACTCGGAGATGGCCCCTCCGGGCGTGAGGGCGACTTGCTGCGCGTTGGCAGTGTCGATGAGGTCCTTGATATGCCGCTCGCGTGCGGCCCGCTCCTCGCCCTCCAAGGTTGCCAGGTCCTCGTAGGCAACCTTGGCGGCATGTAGGTTGGCGGCAGGGTTGTCGTAGACGGGGAAGCGGTCGCCTAGGATCTCGGCGACCACGCGGCCGCGCTCCCGTACGGCGACACGCCGGCTGGGCTCGGGGCCAGCCGGGGTGAGGCCATACACGGAGTTGTACTCCTGCTGTGCGGCCTCCATCCGGCGCCGCTCGGCAACGAGGGCGCTGGTGTCTTCGAACAGCTGGCGCCGGCCGCCTCCAGCTCGGCTCTGGCGGCGGCCGGGTCCGCCGTCGTGGTGATGGGGGTGCCAAGACCCCGGAGGGTGGCGGCGAGAGGGTCGGAGGAGCCGACGCGAGCGGCAGCCGCGCCAGCCTCGGCCGCTCGTACGCGGCTCGAAGTGGTGGAGGAGGTGGTGACCATTACTCCCACACGGGCGTGGGAGCTGATCGCGTCACCCGTGGCGAGAGCGCCTACAGACGAGGGGGGATCGGTGCAGTCGAGCACCCTGCTAGGGTACTCGTCAGCCGGCGCCTCATCGGCGAGGCTGAGTTTGCTGAATAGCTCGGTGAGCGCAGCGTCGTCGAGCGCGAGGTTGCGGCCGGGGCACTCGTCAGAGAGGCCGGCCGCGTCGCCCATAGGACCTGCCGGAGCAAGCCCCACGAGCGCGCAGTTTCGCCCGGACGCGGGGCGGCCGGGGGAGGTGGTGAAGGGCCCCGCCCGAAGCATAACTCCGGTCGGCACCGTGGAAGGCCCCACGGTGGGCGCCAACTGTCGTGGTTTCTTCACGGCAGATGCCACGGGTAGGCTAATTGAGAGGGGCCGAAAGGACGCCGGTGGACTCTGGGAACGGGGTTGAGCACAGATGGTGACTGACACGTGATGTACCCAGGTTCAGGGTCCTCCGTGGGAGGTAATACCCCTAGTCCTGCTTGGTCTTGTTGAGACAACGGTGGAGGTTACAACGGCGCTCCTTGAGCTATATGGATCGAGGAGGAAGAAGTGGGCAGGGCCGCGCTTCTGCCTCTCGGTGTGGAAGGCGGATGTGGAGCAAGCTAGGTGTTCTGCCTCCAGGGATTCCAACCCTTTGCATGGGGGAGGCCCGGGGCATTTTATAGGCCAACCCCCCGGCTTACAATATGAATATAAACGTCGTGGGGGGACCCAGCCGGCAGCCTCTCCAGCCGGCTGCGGGGGCCACCAGCTACAGTCTGGTCGTGGGCGGGCCGGGGGACCGGTCGCGTCGCGGCACGGGTCACCCTGGGCGTCGTCGTCTTGCGGAGCCCGGCCGGAGTCAGCAGCTGGCCGAATGTCCTGTAGCCATGCGGGGGCAGGCGGAGGAGTGGTTGGGGGCAGGCCGCCACTGTTGGAGGCCCAGTCGCCGTCCAACAGTGGCGAGAGACCACTGTAGCCATACGAGCGCTGACCCCCGATGGAACGGGGCCCACTTTTGCCACGCAAGGCCTGTCAGGGGCATCCGATGCCAGGCCGGCTAGAGGGAGGAGCCGGGCGGCGAGGTCCCAGCCGGCCAGCGCACCGAAACCGGCGAAGGAGTATCCGGCACGCCCGGGCCGGGGGGTCAGAGCCGGCAGAGCGTGGCCGAGCCGACTCCTCGAAGGCGGCCAGTCCATTAGTCGCGTAGGTGGGCCTGAAGCAGTAGGGGTATTTGAGGCTACCCCGGGGTCATCCCCCCCGTCAATAACGGTCCTTCCGATCTAGGACCGAACGGACGGCACCTCCGCGTTCAGCACACGTGCAACTTGATGACGATCTTCGCCATCTTGATCCAGCAAGAGGGAGCAGAGAGGTAGAAGAGTTCACCGGCAGCGTGACGGTGCTCCGGCGATGGTGGTGGAACAATTCCGATAGGGCTTCGCCTAAGCACTGCGGAAAACCGATCTAGAGGAGCACCGGTGAAACGGGTAGCACGTGGCCGTAATTTCTCTGCAAAAACCCTCTATTCCACTAGTATATATAGGAGGGAGGGAGGAGGCTGGCTGGCGCAAGGCCAAGGTCTCATAGGCGTCGGCCGAACCTATTAGGATTGGAGGACTCTCCTCCAATCCTAGTAGGACTAGGATTCGTCCTTTTTTTTTCCTTTTTCCACCTTTTTCCTATTGGGTATTCTTCTCCCAGCCGCATGGGCCTCTTGTGGTTGTTCCACCAGCCCACTAAGGGCTGGTTATTACTTTCCCACATCCCATGAAGCCTCTTGGGTCGAAATACCCCTCCCGAAGGTCTCCCGGTACACTACCAGCACTCCCGGTACACTACCGATGAGCTCGAAACTTTTCCGGTGACCAAACTGGGACTTCCTATATATGAATCTTTACCTATGGACCATTCCGAAGCTCCACGTGACGTCCGGGATCTCATCCGGGACTCCGAACAACCTTTGGTCACCACCATACATAAGTCTACACTCCCGAAACATCACCAAATCTTAAGTGTGCAGAACCTGCGGGTTCGAGAACTATGTAGACATGACCGAGACACCTCTACGGTCAATAACCAATGGCAGGACCTAGATGTCCACATTGGTTCCTACATATTCTATGAAGATCTTTATCGGTCGAACCTCTATGTCAAGGATTCAGTTAATCCCGTATAACGTTCCCTTTGTTCTTCGGTATGTTACTTGCCCGAGATTCGATCATCGGTATCTCCATACCTAGTTCAACCTCGTTACCGGCAAGTCTCTTTACTCGTTCCGTAATATAAGATTTCGTGGCTAACACTTAGTCACATTGCTTGCAAGGCTTGTTGTGATGTTGTATTACCGAGTGGGCCCTGAGATACCTCTCCGTCACACGGAGTAACAAATCCCAGTCTTGATCCATGCCAACCCAACAGACACCCTCGAAGATACCTGTAGAGCACCTTTATAGTCAGCCAGTTACGTTGCGACGTTTGATACACACAAGGTACTCCTCCGGTGTCAGTGAGTTGCATGATCTCATGGTCATAGGAACATATACTTGACATGCAGAAAACAACAACAATAAACTAACATGATCATATGCTACGTTTGTATTTTGGGTCTTGTCCATCACATCATTCTCCTAATGATGTGATCCCGTTATGAAATGACATCTCATGTCCATGGCTAGGAAACCTTAACCATCTTTGATCAATGATCTAGTTCACTAGAGGCATACTAGGGACATGGTGTTGTCTATGTATCCACACATGTATCTGAGTTTCCGATCAATACAATTATAGCATGGATAATAAACGATTATCATGAACAAGGAAATATGATAATAACTAATTTATTATTGCCTCTAGGGCATATTTCCAACACTACTCGTGCATAGAATCTACGAATAGACCTAGCTCATGATGCCACTGTTGGGGATCATAGTAGTAAATCAAAATTTCCTATGCATCACCAAGATCAATCTATGGAGAAACCAACAAAAGGTGGGGGAAGTGCAACTTCATACCTTTGAAGATTGCAAAGCGGAAGAGTTAGAAGAACGCGGTTGGCGGAGTCGTACTCGCAGTGATTCAAATCGCAGTCGATTCCGATCTAAGCGCCGAACAACGACGCCTCCGCGTTCAACACACGTGCAGCTCGGTGACGTCTCCCGCGCCATGATTCAGCAAGGAGGAGGGAGAGGTTGGGGAGGAAAACTCCAACAGTAGCACGACGGCGTGGTGGTGGTGGAGCAGTGCGCTACTCCGACAGGGCTTCGCCAAGCACTACGGAGGATGAGGAGGTGGAGAGGTAGGGCTGCGCCCAGAGAGAGAGAGAATTGTTGGTCCACAGCCCCAAAACCCCCCACTATAATAGGAGGAGAGGTAGGAGGGTGCGCACCCCTAGGGTTCCCTCCCTAGGGGTGGCAGCAACCCTAGATGGCCAGGAGGGCCGGCGGCCAAGGTGGGGAGGAGGGGCGGCGCCCTAGGGTGGGACTAGGGCCCTTTCATGCCTAGTGTTTGCCCCCTCCACCCTTTGCTGCGCCTTGGGCTGAGATGGGAGGCGCACCAGCCCACCTAGGGGCTGGTTCCCTCCCACTCTTGGCCCATGTAGCCTTCCGGGGCCGGTGTCCCCTCCCGATGGACCCCCGGAACCCTTCCGGCGGTCCCGGTATATTACCTGTGATGCCCAAAACACTTCCGGTGACCAAATGCTCACTTCCTATATATGAATCTTTACCTCCGGACCATTCTGGAACTCCTCGTGATGTACGGGATCTCATTCGGGACGCCGATCAACCTACGGTAACCACGTACAATATTCCCATATAACCCTAGCGTCATCGAACCTTAAGTGTGTAGACCCTACGGGTTCGGGAACCATGAAGACATGACCGAAACACCTCTCTAGTCAATAACCAATAGCGGGATCTAGATACCCATATTGGCTCCCACATGTTCCATGATGATCTCATCGGATGAACCATGATGTCGGGGATTCAATCAATCCCATATACAATTCCCTTTGTCCATCGGTATGTTACTTGCCCGAGATTCGATCGTCGGTATCCCTATACCTTGTTCAATCTCGTTACCGGCAAGTCTCTTTATTCGTTCTGCAACACATCATCCCGTGGATAACTCCTTAGTCACATTGAGCTCATTATGATGATGTCTTACCGAGTGATCCTAGAGATACCTCTCCGTCACACAGAGTGACAAATCCCAGTCTCGATTTGTGCCAACCCAACAGATACTTTCGGGGATACCCGTAGTGTACCTTTATAGCCACCCAGTTATGTTGTGATGTTTGGCACATCCAAAGTATTCCAACGGTATCCGGGAGTTGCACAATCTCATGGTCTAAGGAAATGATACTTGACATTAGAAAAGCTTTAGCAGACGAACTACACGATCTTGTGCTATGCTTAGGATTGGGTCTTGTCCATCACATCATTCTCCTAATGATGTGATCCCGTTATCAACGACATCCAATGTCCATGGTCATGAAACCGTGACCATCTATTGATCAACGAGCTAGCCAACTAGAAGCTCACTAGGGACATGTTGTGGTCTATGTATTCACACATGTATTACGGTTTCCGGTTAACACAATTATAGCATGAACAATAGACAATTATCATGAACAAGGAAATATAATAATCACTTTATTATTGCCTCTAGGGCATATTTCCAACATGTTCTACCTTTAGCTCCTCGTTGGGTTTGACACTCTTACTTATGAAAACAGGCTACAACTGATCCCCTATACTTGTGGGTTATCAGGGAAACCCTCCTCCCATCTAGGCAGGAGCTCAGGGAAGAATAAGAAGGAGGGGGGTCTCCCCCTTTCTCGCGGTGGCTCCGGAACACCGCCGGGGCCATCATCCTGACAACGATCTACTCCAACAACTCCGTCATCTTCACCAAAACCTCCATCACCTTCCCCCATCTATATAAATCGTTCCACTCTTACGCAACCCATTGTACCCTCTAGTTGAATATGGTGCTTTATGTTTCATATTATTATCCAATGATGTGTTGCCATCCTATGATGTCTGAGTAGATTTTTGTTGTCCTATGGGTTGATTGATGATCATGATTGGTTTGAGTTGCATGTTTTATTATTGGTGCTGTCCTATGGTGCTCTTCATGTCGCGCCAGCGTGAGGGATCCCCGCTGTAGGGTTTGCAATATGTTTATGATTTGCTTATGGTGGGTGGCATGAGTGACAGAAGCACAGAACCGAGTAGGTAAGTTGTTTGCGTATGAGATAAAGAGGACTTGATACCTTATAATGCTATGGTTGGGTTTTACCTTAATGATCTTTAGTAGTTGTGGATGCTTGCTAGAGTTCCAATCATAAGTTCATATGATCCAAGTAGAGAAAGTATGTTAGGTTATGCCTCTCCCTCATATAAAATTGCAATAATGATTACCGGTCTAGTTATCAATTGCCTAGGGACAATTGTGTAACTCCTACCACCACTTTTCCACACTCGTTAAACTAACTTAATTGTTTCTTTATCTTAGCAGCCCCTAGATTTTATTTACGTGCCCTTTAGTATCTTGCAAACCTATCCTATTACACCTACAAAATACTTCTAATTTCATACTTGTTCTACGTAAAGCAAACGTTAAGCGTGCGCAGAGTTGTATCGGTGGTCGATAGAACTTGAGGGAATATTTATTCTACCTTTAGCTCCACGTTGGGTTCGACACTCTTACTTATCGAGAAAGTCTACAATTGATCCCCTATACTTGTGGGTTATCAACATGCATGATACACGGTTTCCATAACATGATCGTTTGTGATGCGCTTCCGAGTACATATGGGTGCGGTAAATAGCCTCTCTCCGGAAACCCATAAAAACGTTATGTTGATAGAGATGTCGGCGGCGACTGAGGCAACGGCTGACATATAGGAGGTCAATCCGGTGTCGGCGTTATAGGGAATCCATCCTCGGCCGGTCGATGGTGGCGGTGTTACCGGAGGTTAATCCTCGGTCGGTGGTGGAGGCATGATAGGAGGTCAATCCTTGGTCGGCAGCGGGAGATATAGGAGGATCTCAATCCTCGTGGTCGGCTGAAAGCACAATATGCTCCCTTGGTGGTTTTGATAATTCATGACAACATACATTGTCTCTTGGACTGATATTTCTAGCTAGTGCATTTAGGTGAAAGTCGATAGAGAGAGATGGGTTGGCAAAAGGATTGTGGAGAAACCCCTAGATGCAAGGAAAATGATTGGCAAAGCTTCAAGCAAGAGGACTCTATGTTTTACTTTGTGATAAATTACTTTGAGTCCATAGGAACAACCAATACTATTAAGAGGGGTATGGTACTGTTGGTGACAAGATGCTCAAACGGGCACAAGTGATAGTCACCAAAAACACCCACAAACTCTCCCACATACTCTGTCCAGAGCCCTACCACTCAAATCGGTGAAACCAACAATTCCCACTCGGTCCCACCGATTCCCAAACTCAGACAGACCCATGCAAAACCCTAGCACATCGGTGCAACCGATCCCACTTTGGTGCCACCGAGTTCAACTTGCCCGCTCTCTGTTACCTCGATTCACAAAATAGGAATTTCTGAGCTTTTGGATCGGCATCACCAAGATTTGGCTTCTGACCGTTGGACACTTGATCGATACTGCTGACATTTCTATATCGGTTTCGCTGAGATTCGAAAGTTGCTACCTTTGAAGGAACTCGGTACCATCGAGATTCACACATCGGTGTCACTGAGTTGGACTTTTTAGGTGTAACAGTTGGATTTTGGAGATGCCTATATATACCCCTCCACCACCACTCACTCAAAAGAGAAGCACTCAGAACATATCAGCACTTATCCCATTAGATTTTCTGAGAGAGAGCCACCTACTCATGTGTTGAGATCATGCAATTCCATTCCAACCATATGAATCTTGATCTCTAACCTCCCCAAGTTTCTTTCCACCCAATCAATCTCTTCCACCAAAGCCAAATCTATGAGAGAGTGATTGAGTGTTGAGGAGTGTATCATCTTGAAGCACAAGATCAAGGAGATCATGAAAGCACATTTCCTCCCTTGGTGGTTTTGGTCATTAATAACAACATATATGTCATTGAACTAATGTTTCCATTAAGCATGTTTCAGGAAAAGTTCCATGATAGGGATGGCAAAAGGATTGTGGAACACCCCAAGATGAAAGGAAATGGATTGGCAAAGCTTCAAGCAAGAGGACTCTACATTTTACTTTGTGAGAAATCACTTTGAGTCCATAGGAAAGCAAATACTATTAAAAGGGGATAAGGTACTGTTGGTGAACAAAATGCTCATAGATGCAGAAGCGATAGTCACCAAAAACACCCACAAGCTTTTTCACAAAAGTCTGTCCAAAGCCAAATATCCAAAATTGGTGCAACCAACAATTCCCACTCGGTGCCACCGATTCCCAAACTCAGACAGACCCATGCCAAACCCTAGCCTGTCGGTGCAACCGATTCTGCTTCGGTGCCACTGAGTTTGGGTTGCCAACATTTTGTTACCTCAATCCACAAAATCGGTCCCACTGAGTTTGTTGGATTGGCGTCACCGAGTTGCTCAATCTGATCGTTGGTCACCTAATCGGTGCAATCGAGATTTATATATCGGTCTCACCGAGATTCGAAAGTTGCTACCTTTGGAGCAACTCGGTACCACCAAGATTCACACATTGGTGTCACCGAGTTGGTCACTTGAGGTGTAACAATTTGATTTTTGGAGATGCCTATATATACCCCTCCACCTCCACCTACTTGAAGAGAAGCACTCAGAACTGATCCACACTCATACCAACTGATTTTCTGAGAGAGAGCCACCTACTCATGTGTTGAGATCATGCCATTCCATTCCAACCATATGAATCTTGATCTCTAGCCTCCCCCAGTTGCTTTCAACCCAATCAATCTCTTCCACCAAAGCCAAATCTGTGAGACAGTGATTGTGTGCTAAGGAGTCTATCATCTTGAAGCACAAGAGCAAGGAGTTCATCAACATTATCGAGCCTATTACCTTTTGGAGGGTGGTGACTCCTAGATTGGTTAGGTGACGCTTGGGAGCCTCCTACTTCATGTTTTGGAGTGAACCAAGAAGTTTGTAAGGGCAAGGAGATCGCTGATATGTCCATTTTGCATCATGATTTTATATTGATATTTATTGCATTATGGGTTGTTATTACACATTTTGGTACAATACTTATGCCTTTTCTCTCTTATTTTACAAGGTTTACACGAAGAGGGAGAATGCCAGCAGCTGGAGTTCTGGACTGGAAAAGGAGCAAATCTGAGATACCTATTCTGTGCAACTCCAAAAGTCCTGAAAATCTACGGAGAATTATTTTGGAATATATAAAAAATACTGGGTGAAATAAATACATCAGGAGGCCCACTAGGGAGCCACAAGACTGCTGGCCGCGGCCACCCCCTGGCCGCGACTAGCGAGCTTGTGGCCCACCTGGCAGCTCTCCGGTGCCCATCTTCTGCTATATGGAGGGTTTCATCAAGGAAAAATCATAAGAGACCTTTCAGGACAAAGCTCCGTCATCTCGAGGCAGAACTTGGGCAAAACCAATCTAGAGCTCCGGCAGGGCGATCCTGCCGAGGAAACTTCCCTCCGGGAGGGGGAAATTGAAGCCATCGTCATCACCAACGACCCTCTCATCGAGAGGTGGTCAATCTCCATCAATATCTTCATCAACACCATCTCCTCTCCAAACCCTAGTTCATCTCTTGTATCTGATCTTTGTCTCAAAACCTCAGATTGGTACGTGTGGGTTGCTAGTAGTGTTGATTACTCCTTGTAGTTGCTGCTAGTTGGTTTACTTGGTGGAAGATCATATGTTCAGATCCTTTATGATAATTAATACTTCTATAATCCTGAACATGAACATGCTTTGTGAGTGGTTACATTTGTTCCTGAGGACATGGGATAAATCTTGTTATAAGTAATCATGTGAATTTGGTATTCGTTCGATATTCTGATGAGATGTATGTTGTCTCTCCTCTAGTGGTGTTATGTGAATGTCGACTACATAACACTTCACCATTGTTTGGGCCTAGAGGAAGGCATTGGGAAGTAATAAGTAGATGATGATTTGCTAGAGTGACACAAGCTTAAACCCTAGTTTATGCGTTGCTTCCTAAGGGGCTCATTTGGATCCACATGTTTCATGCTATGGTTAGATTTATCTTAATTCTTCTTTCATAGTTGCGGATGCTTGCGGGAGGGATTAATCGTAAGTGGGAGGCTTGTCCAAGTAAGGACAACACCCAAGCACCGGTCCACCCACATATCAAATTATCAAAGTAGCAAACGCGAATAAAATGAGCATGATGAAAACTAGCTTGACATAAATTCCCATGTGTCCTCGGGAGTGCTTTGCTTTATATAAGAGTTTGTCCAGGCTTGTCCTTTGCTATAAAAAGGATTGGGCCACCTTGCTGCACCGTTGTTGCAATTTTTACTTGCTACCCGTTACGAATTACCTTATCACAAAACTATCTGTTACCGATAATTTCAGTGCTTGCAGAGAATACCTTACCGAGAACCACATGTCATTTCCTTCTGCTCCTCGTTCGGTTCGACACTCTTACTTATCAAAAGGACTACGATAGATCCCCTATACTTGTGGGTCATCAATCGCCTACTTCGTGAAGATCTACCTCAAGTTAGGCTAGTCCTCCGTGGACGTAGGCCATCATGGTATAGTCAAGGTTGCTTCTTCGTGGAACCCTCCGTGGGTAGAGCCCTCCGTGGACTCTCACGACCATTACCCTTCGTGGGTTGAAGACTCCATAAACATGGGCATACGATAGCACCACCTATCGGAACCACGGGAAAAATCATCGTGTCTCCAAATTGCGTTTGATCCTCCTACCCTTCCTTTACTACTCATGCTTGTCTTTACTTTCCGCTGCTATACTCGTATACATGCATGCGTAGGGTGTGCTTAACTTGCTATGAATGCTAAAATCTGCCAACACTTAAAATGGGGAAAAAGGAAATTTATATTTGGTCAATTAGTCTAATCATCCCCCTCTAGACCTACTTTTAATCCTACAGTTTATCGAAAGTATCGAGCCTATTACCTTTTGTAGGGTGGTGCCTCCTAGATTGGCTAGGTGTCGCTTGGGAGCCTCCTACTTCGTGTTGTGGAGTGAACAAGAAGTTTGTAAGGGCAAGGAGATCACCTACTTCATGAAGATCTACCCGAGTTAGGCTAGTCCTCCATGGACGTAGGCCATCATGGTATAATCAAGGTTACTTCCTCGTGGAATCCTCCGTGGGTATAGCCCTCCGCGAACTCTCGCGACCGTTACCCTCCGTGGGATGAAGACTCCGTAAACGTGGACGTACGATAACACTACCTATCGGAACCACGGGAAACATCTTCGTGTCCTTCATGCGTTTGATCTCCCTATCTCAACTCCTTACTTCCATATGCAATGTCTTTACTTTCCACTTCCATACTTGATGACTTGCATGTGTAGGGTGTGATAGACTTGCTATAATTGCTAAAATATGCCAACACTTAACTTTGGATATTGCGTAGATTTTAATTTGTGCTAGTAGTCTATTCACCCCCTCTAGACATACTCTTCTAGTGATCCCACAATTGGTATCAGAGCAAGGTCTCCTTAATCTTGGTTTAATCACCATTGGAGGAAGATGAATATGCCTAGTTTGATGAGTTTGAGTTGTAGAAGATGGAAAGATGCTATGATTGATCTATTCAAAAAATTCCATTTAAGAAAGCATATTGAAAATCCCTATGTGTTCCCCATTAATGAATTACATCCCACATACGAAGAGGAAATTGACATGATTGGTAACCTTAAAACTGCGAATCTTATCATTAAAGGTTTACCAAGATCTATGCTTAATCAATTGAAGAACTTTGCATGTGCTTATACTTTGTGGAATGATTTGGAGAAATGATATCCAAATTATTCATTAAGTAATATTGATGAAATTCTTCATAAAACTGTTGCCTTTCATGGAATGAAGCCTAGTGATCCAAACTTTGATAAATGCTTATTTGAGCTTCGTGTTCTTATGCGTGATAAAGGAGATGTCACTACCATTAGCAACATTTTTGTAGAAACCATTCACATACATAAGCTTGAACATTGTCATAGTCAATATTCTAACGAGTCCCTTTGTTTCCATGACGAGGAGATTCTACCCAATGATGACAATGAAGGACATGGCTACTATGATGAGGATGAGTTATTTGACATCAAATGTACCAAGACGATGAAGTGCCTAAGTCTCATGGCAAACTTCAGGGATTACATGTCTGGTGGAAAAGAGGGGATTCTTGATAGTGGATGCCCTGATCATATGACTGGTGATAAAGACAAGTTCCAAGATATCACACCTAATCAAGGACCTCAGAGGTAAGTGACCTTTGGAGACAACTCTAAGGGTAAGGTACTTGGCCTTGGTAAGGTGGCCATATCTCATGATAGCTCTATTCAAAATGTCATGCTTGTTGAATCCCTTGGCTACAATCTTCTTTCCGTATCTAGACTAGCGGACTTCGGTTTAAATGTGCTATTTACTGAAGTAGATTGCCAAGTGTTTCATCATGATAATCATTAAACTGTCTTTACCAGTATTCGTAGATGTGATCTATACATTGTCGATTTCACTAAAAAGGCCAAACCTCGTACTTGTCTCATTGCAAAATCATCTAAAGGTTGGCTATGGCATAGAAGGCTAGGACATGTAAGCATGCACAACCTAGATAAGCTTATCAAGGGTGGTCACATTCTTGGTTGTCAAAGATGTGATCTTTGACAAAGATAGGCTTTGTAGCGCTTGTCAAACAGGAAAGCAAGTAGGTGGAAGTCATCCGGTCAAAACCATCATGACTACTAGGAGACCACTCGAGTTACTTCATATGGATCTCTTTGGTCCCAATGCTTACAAGAGTCTCGGTGGAAACTCTTAAGGTCTAGTTATAGTTGATGATTTTTCTATATTTACGTGGGTATTCTTTCTTGATGATAAGTCGCGGGTACAAAAGATCTTCAGGAACTTTGCATGCAAAGCACAAAATCAATTTGAAGTGAAGATCAAGAAGGTTCGAAGCGATAACAGATCGGAGTTCAAGAACACCCATGTAGATACCTTTCTTGACAAAGAGGGTATTTCACCTGAGTTCTCGGCTACATACACGCCTCAGAAAAATGGAGTTGTTGAGACGAAGAACCGAACCCTCATTGAGATAGAAACAACAATACTTGATGAATACAAGATGCCAAGAGACTTTTGGGAACAAGCCGTGGAAACAATATGTCATGCCACAAACCGACTCTACCTACACAAGCTTCTCGGTAAAACGGCGTACGAGCTACTCATCGATAACAAACCCCAAGTTGGATACTTTTAGGTATTCGGCTTTAAGTGCTACATTCTTGATAAGCATCGTCGTGCTAAATTTTCTCCCAAATCTCATGAAGGTTTCCTACTTGGTTACGAAGTGTACTCTCACACCTACCATGTCTACAAAAACATCACTTGAAAAGTAGAAGATATGGTAGATGTGAAGGTTGACGAATCTACTGGTTCACAAGTCAAAAAAATTCCAAATGATGTAGGAGATAAGGATCCTTCGGAATCTATCCAAGACTTGCCCATCGGGAAGATTCGTCCCAAGAAGATGAAAGAAAGTACTTCATCAACCCAAGTGGAAGCTCCTACTTCGCATCAAGACTATCAACAAAACGACATGGAAGCATCCATAAGTGGTACACGGCAAGATGAAGAGGAGGAGGAAGTACATCATGAAGATCTACCACAACCTCCTTCACTACCACCTCAAGGAGATAACCACTTCGACCACAACGAAAATGAAGGAGATGATGATGAAGAAGCTCCACCATCCAACAACCCAAAGCTACCCTGAGAGCACAAGTGACCAAGAACCATCCCCTAAACCAAATATTTGGTGATATATAAACAGGGAGGATCAGTCGCTCTAAAACTCGCCTAGCTAACTTTTGTGAGCATTATTCTTTCATCTCTAGCATTGAACCCTTGAAGGTTTAACAAGCTCTTGAAGACGCGGATTGGGTGAATGCTATGCATGAAGAGATTCACAACTTCGAGAGGAACAAAGTGTGGACACTTGTGAAGAAGCCCAAGGACGAGCACAACATCATTGGTACAAAATGGGTATTTCGAAACAAGCAAGATGAATACGATCATGTTATACGCAACAAGGCTCGCCTCGTAGCCCAAGGATATACGCAAGTCGAAGGTATGGACTACGGTGAGACCTACGCCCCTATTGCTAGACTCGAAGCTATTCGAATTCTTCTTGCTTATGCCAATCACCATGATATCACTCTTTACCAAATGGATATTAAAAGTGCCTTTTTAAATGGAGAGATAGAGGAGGAATTCTATGTAAAACAACATCTCGGATTTGTGAATCCTAAGAAAACAAACCACGTTTACAAACTTCGCAAAGCTTTATATGGTCTTAAGCAAGCTCCTCGTGCGTGCTATAAATGCCTAACAAAGTTTCTTATTGAAAAAGGGTTTGGAATTGGTAAAATTGACGCAACCTTATTCACAACGAGAGTTAATGGTGAATTATTTGTGTGCCAAATTTATGTCAATGATATTATCTTTGGATCCACTAACCCACAATATAGTGAGAAATTTGAAGGTTGATGTCAGAGAAGTATGAGATGTCTATGATGTGTGAGCTAAAATTCTTCCTTGGTCTACGAATCAAGAAAATGAGAGAAGGTACATTCATCTCTAAAACCAAGTACACCAAGGACTTGATCAAGAAGTTCAACATGCAAGAGTGCAAAGGTATGAAAACTCCCATGCCCACTAGTGGACACGATGATCTCACTAAGGAGGGCAAATGTCATGCCCAAGATGCGACCCTATCCTTATTTTGGCACGAGGGCCTCGACATGGATAGAAGCGCATCTCGTTGTGTTGCAAGAATGGATATCATTACAAGTGCATTTACAGAAGAGATGAGTATATGCAATTGGCTTACACTCACCACAAGCTACAACGATATCACATCAATACAACAACATACTCAAACATCATACATAAGAGCAGGGTCCGACTACAGACGAAATCAAACGATAAAATGTCATCCATCCTTGCTATCCCAGGCTGTCGCCTAGAACCCATCTTAGATTGATGAAGAATAAGAAGAACTCCAAACAAACAAGCATCGCGCTCACATAAAATCATCGCATTACCTGTACCAGCAACTGTTGTTGTAGTAATCTGTGAGCCACAGGGACTCAACAATCTCATTTCCCAGGGTATCAAGACTATTAAATCTTAATGGGTAAGGTATGGTTACGTGGTGAGGCTGCAGCAAGCGACTAAGCATTTATTTGAGTGGCTAACTTACGAATACAGAAAATAAAATATGGTGGTCTACGGATAACGAACGTGAACTAGTAATGATCACTAACTGATCCTGAACACCTACTTACGTCAAACATAACCCCACCGTGTTCTCTCTCGGATAAGGACTCACGAAAAGAGACAGTCATGGTTACGCACACAATTGGTGTATTTTATTTGAGTTTACTTCAAGTTTACTATGACCGGGTGTTAAACAAAGTTTCCAAGTTTGCCACATAACCGTGGGCATGGCTTTCCGAAAGATTTAACCCTACAGGGGTGCTCCAACTCATCCATCATAAATTAACCACACACATCGGGAATAACCTCGACCACGGATCACGTGATCTTCCTAGGAAATTCCACAGGAAATCCGCCACCTCGAGATAGCCCGAAGGAAAATCGGAATTCCTCACTCAAGACGTACGAGAAAGGTAAAACAAATCCAGCAAGGCCACCCGATGTGTCGACGAACCCGATAAGAGTCGCGTATCTCGTTCTCAGGACACGACCGGACGGGACTAGCTACGAGGAAAACTAATCCCCGAGTTTCCTCGAGGCGGCCTCCCAGGCAGCCCGTTTTGTACCAACACTCATGAGGAGCACTGGCCCGGGGGTTGATTAAATTATCCGCGGGTGCTGGTGGGTCCCTATGCATTTTATAAGTTATTAGGCAAATGTAGTACCAATGTTGGGCCTTGTCAGATAAGCTTTATCCTAAAACAAAATCAAGGGGTCCCCATAACAACCCCGAGCATGTTAGGAGCGCTCAATTATGGAACATAACACCGGTTCACAAGTAACTAGGGGCGGAAAAAGTGGAACAAAACACCGAGAAAAAGGCCAAGCCTTCCACCTTTTACCAAGTATATATTGTTGGAAATATGCCCTAGAGGCAATAAATAAAGTGTTTATTATTATATTTCCTTGTTCATGATAATCGTTTATTATCCAAGCTAGAATTATATTAATTGGAAACATGGATACATGTGTGGATACATAGACAAAACACTATGTCCCTAGTATGCCTCTAGTGAACTAGCTCATTGATCAAAGGATGGTTAAGGTTTCCTAGCCATGGACATAAGATGTCATTTGATAACGGGATCACATCATTAGGAGAAAGATGTGATGGACAAGACCCAAACTACAAAGTAGCATATGATCTAGTCAGTTTATTGCTATTGTTTTCCGCATGTCAAGTATATGTTCCTATGACCATGAGATCATGCAACTCACTGACACCGGAGGAATGCTTTGTGTGTATCAAACGTTGCAGCGTAACTGGGTGACTATAAAGGTGCTCTACAGGTATCTCCGAGGGTGTCTGTTGAGTTGGCATGGATCAAGACTGGGATTTGTTACTCCGTGTGACGGAGAGGTATCTCAGGGCCCACTCGGTAATGCAACATCACAACAAGCCTTGCAAGCAATATGACTAAAGTGTTAGCCACGGGATACTGCTTTATGGAACGAGTAAAGAGACTTGCCGGTAATGAGGTTGAACAAGGTATGGGAATACCGACGATCGAATCTCGGGATAGTAACATACCGAAGAACAAAGGGAACGTTATACGGGATTAACTGAATCCTTGACATAGAGGTTCCACCGATAAAGATCTTCGTATAATATGTAGTAACCAATGTGGACGTGCAGGTCCCTCCATTGGTTATTGACCGTAGAGGTGTCTCGGTCATGTCTACATAGTTCTCGAACCCGCAGGGTCTGCACACTTAAGGTTTGGTGACGTTTCGGTAGTATAGAGTTATGTATGGTGGTGACCGAAGTTTGTTCGGAGTCCCAGATGAGATCCCGGATGTCACGAGGAGCTCCGTAATGGTCCGGAGGTAAAGATTCATATATAGGAAGTCCCAGTTTGGTCGCCGGAAAAGTTTCGGGCTCATCAGTAATGTATCGGGAGTGCCGGTAGTGTACCGGGAGACCTCCGGGAGGGGTATTTCGACCCAAGAGGCTTCACGGGCTGTGGGAAAGTATTAACCAGCCCTTAGTTGGCTGGTGGAATATCCACAACAGGCCCACGTAGTTTGGGAGAAGAAACCCAAAGGAAAAAGAGTGGAAAAAGGCAAAAAGGGGAGAGTCCTACTGCTACTAGGATTGGAGGAGGAGTAGGACTCCTCCCCCTTGCTTCGGCCGACTCAAGGAGGGCCTTGGCCTTGCGCCATCCCTCCTCCTCCCTCCCTCCTATATATACTAGTGGAATAGAAGGTTTTTGCACATAAATTACGGCCACGTGCTACCCGTTTCACCGGTGGTCCTCTAGATCGGTTTTTCGCAGTGCTTAGGCGAAGCCCTGCCGGACTTGCTCCACCACCATCACCGGAGCGCCGTCATGCTGCCGGTGAACTCTTCCTCCTCTCCAATTCCTCTTGCTGGATCAAGACGGTGGAGATCGTCATCAAGCTGCACGTGTGCTTAACGTGGAGGTGCAATCCGTTCAGTACTAGATCGGAAGGATTGTGATCAAGGCCACGAGACGATCGTGATTGGATCGCGAGATGGATCGTGACGAGATCGCGGGATGGTTCGTGATTGGATTGCGGGACGGTTTGTGATTGGTTCGCGGGACGGTTCGTGATTTGATCGCGGGACGCTCGGCGATTTGGATCACGAAGAAGTTCGACTACACCAACCGCGTTTCTTAACGCTTCCCGCTTAGCGATGTACAAGGGTATGTAGATCAACTCCCCCTCTCGTAGATGCTCATCACCATGGATAGGTTTGCGTGTGCGTAGGAATTTTTTTGTTTCCCATGCAACGTTCCCCAACAGTGGTATCATGAGCTAGGTTGATGGTTCGATGAGATCTCAAGTAGAACACAAAAGGTTTGTGGGTGTTGATGCTTAGATTGCTTCCTCCCTTGGTTGTATTTTGGTTCAGCGGTATTGTGAGATGAAGCGGCCCGGACCAACATTACTCGTACGCTTACGAGAGACCGGTTCCCTCGATGCAACTTGTTGTTTAGATGGCTTGCGGGTGGCAGTTTCTCTCACTTTAGTTGGATCGGATCTGACAAAGGCGGTCCTTGAGAAGGTTGAAAAGCAAACTAGTGTATCACTGTTGTGGTTTATGCGTAGGTGAGAATTGTTCTTGCTAGATACCCGTAGCAGCCACATAAAACTTGCAACAACAATTACAGGACGTCTAACTTGTTTTTGCAGGTATGTTGTGATGTGATATGGCCAATTACATGAGTTGATCATGTGATGTATAGAATTCCACGACTTGCTCGTCGATGAGTAAGGTAACCGGCAGGAGCCATAGGGTTATCTTTAATTATTGTATGACCTGCATGTCAATCATTAAGCGCTATGTAATGCTTTACTTTATCGCTAAACGGTAGCAATATAAGTAGAAGCAGGGCTGGCGCCACAACCCCTATGGCAGCGCATTGATGGAGATCAAGATGATGGAGATCATGGTGTCGTGCCGGTGACGATGGAGATTATGCCGGTGCTTTGAAGATGGAGATCTTAAGCACAAGTTCATGGCCATATCATGTCACTTATGAATTGCATGAGATGTTAATCCTTTTATGCACCTTGTTTTGCTTAGTACGGGGGTAGCATTATAAGGTGATCCCTCACTTTAATTTCAAGATGAATTGTGTTCTCCCCAAGTGTGCACCGTTGCGAAAGTTCGTCGTGTCGAGACACCACGTGATGATCGGGTGTGATAGGCTCTACGTTCACATACAACGGGTGCAAGCCAGTGTTGCACACGCAGAACACTCAGGTTAAACTTGACGAGCCTAGCATGTACAGACATGGCCTCGGAACACAAGAGACCGAAAGGTTGAGCATGAGTCATATAGTAGATATGATCAACATAATGATGTTCACCATTGAAACCACCTCAACTCACGTGATGATCGGATTTGAGTTGGTGATTCTGGATCATGTGACACTCAGATGACCTGAGGGATGTCAATTTGAGTGGGAGCTTTAGTAATTTGATTAACTAAACACATTATCCTGAACAATAGTATAAGTAACCTTTGCATATTTATGTTGTAGATCAATGGCTCGCGCAGTAGTACCCCTGAATTTTAATGCGTTCCTAGAGAAAGCTAAGCAAAAAGATGATGGAAGTAACTTTGTTGATTGGGCCCGTAATCTGAGGATTATCCTCACGGCTTCCCAGAAATTATATGTGCTAGATGCACCGCTTGGTGACCCACCTGCTCCTGTGTCATCCGAAGACGTTAAGAACGCCTGGGAGGCACGGGATGGAGATTACTCAATAGTTCAGTGTGCAATGTTGTATGGCTTAGAATCGGGACTTCAAAGACGTTTTGAACGTCATGGAGCATATGAGATGTTCCAGGAGTTGAAGTTTATCTTTGAGAGAATGCCCGGATCAAGAGGTATGAGACCTCCGATAAGTTCTATGCTTGCAAAATGGAGGAGAACGGGTCTATCAGTGAACATATACTCAGAATGTCTGGGTACTCGACTCGTCTGGCTGAGTTGGGAATTGCCCTTTCACCAGAGGCGATCACTGACAGAGTTCTTCAATCGCTGCCACCTAGTTACAAGAGCTTTGTGATGAACTATAACATGCACGGGATGAACAAGTCAGTCGCCGAGCTGTTTGTGATGCTAAAAGTCGCTGAGTCTGAAATCCAGAAAGAACATCAAGTGTTGATGGTCAATAAAACCACTAGTTTCAAGAAGAATGGCAAAGGCAAGGGCAAGGGCAAGAAGGGTAAAACCAAGAAGGATGGCAAAGTAGTTGCTACTCCTGTAAAGAAGCCTAAGAATGGACCTAAGCCAAAAACTGAGTGCTTTCATTGCAAGGGAACTGGTCACTAGAAGCGGAACTGCCCCAAGTACCTGGCTGACAAGAAGGCGGCCAATGACAAACAAGGTATATATGATATACATGTTATTGATGTGTACCTTACTAGCTCTCGTAGTAGTGGCTGGGTATTTGATACCAGTTCGGTTGCTCACATTTGCAGCTCAAAGCAGGAACTACGGAATAAACGAAGGCTGGCAAAGGACGAAGTGACTATGCGCGTGGGAAATGGTTCCAAGGTTGATGTGATCGCCGTCGGCACGCTCTCTCTTTGATTACCATCGGGATTAGTGATGAACCTGAATAATTGTTATTTAGTGCCTGCGTTAAGCATGAACATTATATCTGGATCTTGTTTACTGTGAGACGGTTACTCATTTAAATCAGAGAATAAAGGTTGTTCTATTTACATGAGTAATATCTTTTATGGTCATGCACCCAATGTGAGGGATTTATTCGTATTGAATCTTGATAGTAATGACACACATGTTCATAACATTGATGCCAAAAGATGCAGAATTGATAATGATAGTACCACATTCTTGTGGCACTGCCGTTTAGGTCATATTGGTGTAGAACGCATGAGGAAGCTCCATGCCTATGGACTTTTGGAGTCACTTGATTTTGAATCACTTGACACATGTGAGCCATGCCTCATGGGCAAGATGACTAAAACGTCGTTCTCTGGAACAATGGAACGGGCAAGTGACTTATTGAAAATCATACATACAGATGTGTGCGTTCCAATGAATGTTACAGCGCGTGGTGGATATCGTTATTTTATCACCTTCACTGATGACTTAAGTAGGTATGGGTATATTTACTTAATGAAGCACAAGTCTGAAACGTTTGAAAAGTTCAAGCAATTTCTGAGTGAAGTTGAGAATCATCATAACAAGAAGATCAAATTCCTGTGATCTGATCGAGGAGGTGAATATCTGAGTTATGAGTTTGGTAGTCACTTAAGACAGTGTGGAATTGTTTCATAGTTGACACCGCCCGGAACACCACAGCGTAATGGTGTGTCCAAACGTCGTAATCGTACCTTATTATATATGGTGCGTTCTATGATGTCTCTTGCTGATTTGCCACTATCGTTTTGGGGTTATGCATTAGAGATAGCTGCATTCACTTTAAATAGGGCACCATCGAAAGCCGTTGAGACGACACCATATGAACTGTGGTTTGGCAAGAGGCCAAAGTTGTCGTTTCTTAAAGTTTGGGGATGTGATGCTTATGTCAAAAAGCTTCAGCCTGAAAAGCTGGAACCCAAAACGAAGAAATGTGTCTTGATACGATACCCGAAAGAGACAGTCGGGTATACCTTCTATCTCAAATCCGAAGGCAACGTGTTTGTCTCTAAGAACAGAACATTTCTTGAGAAAGAGTTTCTCTCAAAAGAATTGAGTGGGAGGAAAATAGAGCTTGATGAGGTTGTTGAACCTTTACTTCAACCAGAGAGTAGCGCAGCGCAGAAAGTTGTTTCTGTGGAGCCTACGACGGTTGAAGAAGAAGTTAATGATGATGATCATGATGCTTCGGATCAAGTTACTACTGAACCTCGTAGGTCGACAAGGACGCGTACTACTCCCGAGTGGTACGGTAACCCTATCTTGGAGGTCATGTTGTTGGACAACAATGAACCTACGAACTATGAAGGAGCAGTGATGGGCCTGGATTCGAAGAAATGGTTAGAGGCCATGAAATCCGAGATGGCATCCATGTATGAAAACAAAGTGTGGACTTTGGAAGTATTACCTGAAGGGCGAAAGGCAATTCAGAATAAATGATCTTTAAGAAGAAGACAGACGCGGACGATAATGTCACCGTCAATAAAGCTCGACTTGTGGCAAAGGGTTTTTCACAAGTTCAAGGAGTTTACTACGATGAGACCTTCTCACCCGTAGCGATGCTTAAGTCTGTCAGAATCATGTTAGCAATAGCTACTTATTTCGACAATGAAATTTGGCAGATGGATGTCAAAACAGCATTCCTTAACGGTTTCCTTGAGGAAGAGTTGTATATGATGCAACCAGAAGGTTTTGTCAATCTAGAGAATGCTGACAAAGTTTGCAAACTCCAGCGATCCATTTATGGGCTGGTGCAAGCATCTCGGAGTTGGAATAAGCGCTTTGATGAGGTGAACAAAGCGTGTGGGTTTATACAAGTTTATGGAGAAGCTTGTATTTACAAGAAAGTGAGTGGGAGCTCTATAGCGTTTCTAATATTATATGCGAATGACATATTGCTGATTGGAAACAATATAGAATTGCTGGAAAGCATGAAGGAATATTTGAACAAAAGGTTTTCAATGAAGGACCTAGGAGAAGCTGCTTTCATATTAAGCATTAAGATCTATAGAGATAGATCGAGACGCTTAATAGCACTTTCACAAAGCACATACCTTGATAAAGTTTTGAAGAAGTTCAAAATAGAACAGTCCAAGAAGGGGTTCTTGCCTGTGTTACAAGGTGTGAAGTTGAGTAAGACTCAATGCCCAGTGGCTGCAGAAGATAAAGAAGAGATGAGTGTCATCATGTATGCTTCAGCCATAGGCTCTATCATGTATGCAATGCTGTGCACAAGACCCAATGTCAGCCTTGCCATAAGTATGGCCGGAAGGTTTCATAGTGATCCTGGAATGGAGCACTGGCAAGCGGTCAAGAATATCCTTAAGTACCTGAAAGGACTAAGGAAATGTTTCTCGTTTATGGAGGTGATGAAGACCTCGTCGTAAAGGGTTGCGTCGATGCAAGCTTTGACACTGATCCGGATGACTCTAAGTCGCAAACTGGATACGTTTTTATTCTTAACGGGGGAGTTGTAAGCTGGTGCAGTTCCAAGCAAAGCGTGGTAGCTGATTCTACGTGTGAAGCAGAATACATCGCAGCCTCGGAGGCCACAAAGGAATGTGTCTGGATGAAGCAGTTCATGACAGATCTTGGAGTAGTGCCCAGTGCACTGGATCCAATGAGGCTGTTCTGTGACAACACTAGTGCCATTGCTCTAGCCAAGGAACCAAGGTTTCACAAGAGGACCAGACATATAAAGCGACGCTTCAACTCCATCCAGTATTACATCGAGGAGAAGGACATAAATATTTGCAAGGTGCACACGGATCTCAATGTTGCAGACTCGTTGACTAAACCTCTTCCAAGGGCTAAACATGATCAACACCAGAACTATATGGGTGTTCGATTCATTACAATGTAAATCACATAGTGATGTGAGCTAGATTATTGACTCTAGTGCAAGTGGGAAACTATTGGAAATATGCCCTAGAGGCAATAAATAAAGTGTTTATTATTATATTTCCTTGTTCATGATAATCGTTTATTATCGATGCTAGAATTGTATTAATTGGAAACATGGATACATGTGTGGATACATAGACAAAACACTATGTCCCTAGTATGCCTCTAGTTAACTAGCTCGTTAATCAAAGGATGCTTAAGGTTTCCTAGCCATGGGATATTGCAGTACGGAATGAGTAAAGAGACTTGCCGGTAACAAGGTTGAACAATGTATGGGAATACCGACGATCGAATCTCGGGCAAGTAACATACCGAAGAACAAAGGGAATGTTATACGGGATTAACTGAATCCTTGACATAGAGGTTCGACCAATAAAGATCTTTGTAGAATATGTAGGAACCAATGTGGACGTCCAGGTCCTGCCATTGGTTATTGACCGTAGAGGTGTCTCGGTCATGTCTACATAGTTCTCGAACCCACAGGGTCTGCACACTTAAGGTTTGGTGACGTTTCGGTAGTATAGAGTTATGTATGGTGGTGACCGAAGTTTGTTCGGAGTCCTGGATGAGATCCCGGATGTCACGAGGAGCTCCCGAATGGTCCAGAGGTAAAGATCCATATATAGGAAGTCCCAGTTTGGTCGCCGGAAAAGTTTTGGGCTCATCGGAAATGTACCGGGAGTGCCGGTAGTGTACCAGGAGACCTCCGGGAGGGGTATTTTGACCCAAGAGGCTTCATGGGCTGTGGGAATGTATTAACCAGCCCTTAGTGGGCTGGTGGAATAGCGATAACAGGCCCATGCATTTTGGGAGAAGAAACCAAAAGGAAAAAAGAGTGGGAAAAGGCAAAAAGGGGAGAGTCCTACTCCTACTAGGATTGGAGGAGGAGTAGGACTCCTCCCCTTTGCTTCGGCTGACTCAAGGAGGGACTTGGCCCTGTGCCAAGTCAGCCCCTCCCTCCCTCCTATATATACTAGTGGAATAGAGGGATTTTGCATAGAAATTATGGCCACGTGCTACCCGTTTCACCGGTGCTCCTCTAGATCAGTTTTTCGCAGTGCTTAGGCAAAGCCCTGCCGGACTTGCTCCACCACCATCATCGGAGCGCCGTCATGCTGCCGATGAACTCTTCCTCCTCTCCACTTCCTCTTGCTAGATCCAGATGGTGGAGATCGTCATCAAGCTGCACATGTGCTGAACGCGGAGGTGCCGTCCGTTCGGTACTAGATCGGAAGGATTGTGATCAAGGCCACGAGACGATCGTGATTGGATCGCGAGATGGATCGTGACGAGATCGCGGGATGGTTCGTGATTGGATTGCGGGACGGTTCGTGATTGGTTCGCGGGACGGTTCGTGATTAGATCGCGGAACGCTCGGCGATTTGGATCGCGAAGAAGTTCGACTACACCAACCGCGTTTCTTAACGCTTCCCGCTTAGCGATGTACAAGGGTATGTAGATCAACTCCCCCTCTCATAGATGCTCATCACCATGGATAGGTTTGCGTGTGCATAGGAAATTTTTTGTTTCCCATGCAACGTTCCCCAACATATATGTGCATTAAATTAAATAGCAATAGTATTTTGATAACAAAAGAATGTCCATGCTATCACATGGAAGCAAATGCACCTGCAGCTAGAAACGCTATAAGAAGGGCTGAGCAAGCGGTAACATAGCCAAACAAAGGTTTTCCGGGATGTGGAAGGGTTAGAGGCTTTCATGGCAATGTTGGGAGGCTTGTCAAACAAGTGGTAGGTAGTGAGACATAATGATAAAAGCGGAACAACTAGCATAGCAATGATAGTAGTGGGATGCAGGGAAATGTGTCATCTTGCCTAAGATCCCGCTCAGAAGAAGAACGAGTCCATGACGAAGACGAGCCAACATAGTCGGACGAATCCGCACACTCCGAACGCTTTCGTAACTCTATCAAGAAGAAGCAAACCGGAAACAACAACCAACAAACGATACACCACAATATATGCATGACATGATATGCAAACAAATATGATGCATGTCCGGTTTACTATGCAAGGCATGGCATGGCAAGAACAACAACCAACTATTACACATTAAGTGAAGTTCAATATGCAACGAGTTGCATATTGACGAAACTCCACATTTGAATTACTTAGTTCATTCCCGTTTAGGTACACATCAATGTTAAAAGTCGTTAGACATGGCAAGAGGTGAAGCATGAATAACTATATCATCTAGGCAATTTAAATGGGGCCGGAAGCAACATATAGCATTCCCAAAACATCCCCATAAGCATAATATGAATTTGTTGCAGCTCTGAACTAACCACATTTTAGAGTTTTCAAACGGCAAAATAAATGTCACCATGTGATTCTACGCACTTTTCTAGTCAAGTAACATATGTGGAACATTTTTATTAGAGCCACGGTCTTGTAGTTATAAAATAAATCATTTTAACATGGCATATGCGCAAATTGCATGAAAACATCAACTTAATCATTTTAAACACATGTGACAGTTGGATATTGTGAATCTACATGAAATTCTAGTCACTTTACATATATAAAGTTTTTTAGTCCGATGCACGGTTGATGAGTTATTAAATGCATGAAGATTAGGGTTTTTTTCTGTAAATTCTGTTATTATGATTAATTAGCAAAATTCCCTACACAGGGAAAAAATGACTCAGGCCGAATCTGAAACTAGTCTAACAGTGCACATGGGCGCGATATAACTAAACAGCACACCGGGCGGGACTTAGCGGGGTGGCTCACAATTGGGCTTCGCCCGGTCGGAGGAGAGGCGGGGTGGGCCGAGGCGAGGCTGGCCGGCCCAGGCGAAGGCCACGCGCGAGCACTGGCGGTTTAGGAGGCGGCGTCCTCCTCGTGCCCAAGCACAGAGAGACAGCGGCGGCGGCAGTCAACGGCGACGTGCGACGGCAGGAGGCGACCGGCGGGGCCTGGTGAGGCCGGGAAAGGATAGATCCGGGCTTGGGGTCCTCGAATCCGATCGGCAATGACGGGGGATGGAGCTCCAACGACGAGTTGCGGCATCCATGGCGGCGGGAGCTCCTATGACAAAGAGGGAGAGAGATATTAGAGGAGGGAGAGGAGAGAAAGGAGAGGAGAAGAAGGAGAGGGGCGACGAGGTCCGGCCTCGGGAGTTTGTCGCTGGCGGCGGCTTGCTCCGGTGGCTCTCCGACGAGGTCTGGGGACGGGCGAGGGGCGGCGCGACGGCTGCGGGAGCCCCTGGATCGGGCGAGCAGGGAGCTCGGGCGGCGGGGCGGTTCGGGCGGGCCCCGATCTGGGCCTGGAGGGCCCTGGCCGTTCGAGGGAGAAGGTGGGCGCGATGGAGGTGGCATCTCGGTGTTGGGGGCGCACGGAAATCGAGGGAGAGACTAGGGTTGCCCAAAATGGAAGGCTAGGGGTCTATTTATAGTAGTTCTGGGCTAGGTAGGAGTTTTTTTGCGCCGTTTCGAGCCATACGATCGAGATCGGATGGCTCCAGTCGTAAGAATAGGTTAGGTGGGCTAGGTGGGCTGTGTAGAAGGGGTTGGGCCAAGAAGAGAGGGAGGTTTGCGGCCCGTGACAGAGTTTAAAACACCAAAAAACGTCCGACGAATAAACCGATGACAGTGCCGCTACGGGCGACCATTGGGGTACCAAACAAGCTCGGAATTCGACAAAATTTGGCAGGCAATCCACCTACAATTAAACAAGACCGCACACCAACTTTCGACGTGATCCGATAAATTTTTATGCACGCTTTAAAACCAATATTTTTATCGATGCCGCGGGTGTGTGCATGTGTGGTTGGTCTCGAAACGGTCGACGACACGAATGGAGAGAACCGGCAACTACGAACGGATGCAAGTTTTCGAAAATGAGTGACGATGCTATGCAGATGATGTGAATGATGCAATGATGAATGCAACAACCAGACGAAACACAAACGAGAATGGAAATAAAAGGGGAATCTTCTGGAGCATCGATCTCGGGCTGTTCCAGTGAACCAGTTGATCAAAAGGTTTATCGATCAATGATTGGTTCGTTGCTTTATCTTTGTGCCTCCTGTCCCGATATTATGCTTAGTGTGTGCATGTGTGCCTGATATCAAACTGCACCTAAAGAATGTCATCTTAAGATTGTGAAACGCATTGTGAGATACTTGATACATACACCAAACTTTGGCATTTGGTATCCCAATGGATGTTTTTTAATCTTATTGGCTACTCTTACTCGGACTATGCTGGTGACAAGGTTGATAGAAAATACACATCGGGTACATGTCAATTTCTTGGTAGATATCTTGTGTCTTGGTCCTCCAAGAAACAAAACTTGGTATCTCTATCTACAATCGAAGCTAAATATATTGCTGCCGGATCATGTTGCGCAATTGTTATGGATGACACGAACGCTTAAGGATTATGGAATCCATGTGAAAAATGTTCCATTACTTTGTGATAATGAAATTCCTATTAAGATTGGTCATAACCCCGCGCAACATTCTCGAACTAAGCATAGTCAAGTTTGGCATCATTTAATTTGTTATCATGTTGCCAAAGGAGACATTAATCTTAAGCATGTTCGGACTAACAAACAATTGGCTGATATCTTTACTAAGCGACTTGATGAAAAAAAGTTTTGTCATTTGAGGAGTGAGTTGAACATCATTGATGCTTCAAACTTGAGCTAAGCTCACTCGGATGCATGCAAGGGGATGAGGTTACCTAACCATTCCATGCTATTATTCCCATGAATATCATGTATCTTGGAATTATATGCTCCCTTGTCCTGCATCTAACCCTTTTGTAGGTACTTGGAAGAACAACACTCCACAAGATTACCAACTACTCATATCTTAAGCAACTTTTCATGACCAAGTATCCACAACCTCTCTTTGATGATGAAAGGAAGAAGACAACAAAATATATCCTTGACATATATTTCTCAATTGGTATCAACTCAAAGTTGATTCAAGCCATTTGGATATATCATGTCCTTCCTTGCATGACTAACCCACATAGGTGAAAAGTGAACAAAAACAAAAGGATTGCTCCCAACTCAAGATGAACTTCATCAACTCTGAGCATCCTCATCAAGTTCACCTACAAGCTATCTCATCAACGTCACTCAAAGGTATGTACTCATATCCTTGATATAGATTTACTCCAAGTCATGAGATAAAGCAACTCAAGTGATGTGAAGACATTAAAATGCTTGAACGAAAAACGGCAACCCCATTTTGAGCTTAACAATGAGTATGACCTATGATCACGTATTCTTGCTTGACCCCTTAAGTCAATATACTCTAATATAGGTGACCTAGTCACCGCCCATCGTCTAGTTATAAGACTTAAATGCAAAAACCCTTCTTGTGTTTCTCTTTGACATTTCCATTCAACTCTAACCTAGATGAAAATTTAGTGCAAATCTTTCTGAAAATTCATTGCAAGTCTTTCTGAAAATTCATTGCAAAACTTTTTGAAAAATCATTGCAAATCTTTGAGACACGTTTGAGACATTCTGAAAAATTCCATTTGACAAAGTTGCCAAGTTTCTGTTTTCCAACTCGGAGCCTCCAATCAAATTTCTTGGTCTTAGCGATAGTGCAGTCCTCTTGCAGAAACACATATCGGTGCCACCGAATCTTTTACCTCGGAGCAACTGACCTCTGTACCCTTTGTCTGTTTTGCCTTATAATCAGCTCAATTATTGCAATGATTTAGGGGGAGAAACTTCAAGAGATGTAGTATAAAAATTATCAAGGATCCCTACATCGAAGGAGGAGAAATTCTTAAAAGTTTTTCAGATCTTAAGGGGGAGAAAAAATGTTTTTCAAGGAACCCTTGTCTCAATACTCTCAATGACCCTATATCTCTAGGACCCCTTCCCATTAAATGATTCCTTTTATCTGTCCCTTGTGAGACCTTTTTGTATATTAATGCCAAAAGGGTAGAAATATCAAAGCTTCAAAACTTATACTCATACCAAAGGGGGAGATACAATACTAAAGGGAAGAATATCTAAGCATTTATTCTTTAGGGGAGAGATGATCAAAGAAGAAGTGTAACCTTATCATATAAAGGGGGAGAAACATCAAGGATCCCTTATCACACAAACACTTCTTAAGGAGAAGAGAGAAGATTGAATTTGATATTTAATTCTCATATGTTTTAGACTTTTTCTCAGACCTACCTACTCACAATATCTACATATTATGATTCAGGAAGAGAGGAAAACTTTCACAATGGTGTCACAATTGGTGTCTAGGGGAGAAAACTCTAAACTTATTTGGAGACATATCATTCTAAGGAAATCATTTCTTATATGTCCTACATATCTTGGTACTCTTGGTACCACCGAGATTCACACGTCGGTGTCACCGAGTTGGAGTTTTTCGGTGTAACGGTTGGATTTTTGCAGATGCCTATATATACCCCTCCACCACCACTCACTCGAAAGAGAAGCACTCAGAACAAATCCTCACTTACCCCATCAGATTTTCTAAGAGAGAGCCACCTACTCATGTGTTGAGATCATGTCATTCCATTCCAACCAGTTGATCTCTAGCCTCCCCAAGTTGCTTTCCACCCAATCAATCTCTTCCACCAAAGCCAAATCTATGAGAGAGTGATTGAGTGTTGAGGAGTCTATCATCTTTAAGCACAAGAGCAAAGAGTTCATCGACATTATCGAGCCTATTACCTTTTGGAGGGTGAAGCCTCCTAGATTGGCTAGATGTCGCTTGGGAGCCTCCTACTTCGTGTTGTGGAGTGAACCAAGAAGTTTGTAAGGGCAAGGAGATCACCTACTTCATTAAGATCTACCCGAGTTAGGCTAGTCCTCCGTGGACGTAGGCCATCATTGTATAGTCAAGGTTGCTTCTTCGTGGAACCCTCCGTGGGTAGAGCCCTCTGTGGACTCTCGGGACCATTACCCTCCGTGGGTTGAAGACTCCATAAACATGGATGTAGGATAGCACCACCTATCCGAACCACAGGAAAAATCTCCATGTCCTTCATGCATTTGATCTCCCTATCTCAACTCCTTACTTCCATATGAAATGTCTTTACTTTCTACTGCCATACTTGATAACTTGCATGTGTAGGGTGTGCTAGACTTGCTATAATTGCTAAAATCTGCCAACTCTTAACTTTGGATATTGTGTAGATTTTAATTTGTGCTAGTAGTCTGTTCACCCCCCCCCCCGTCTAGACATACTCTTCTAGTGATCCCACATCAGCGCTGACGTGACTGGCGCATGTCCCTCGCGATCGTAGGCGAGATAGTGGAGCCCGGACTACAAGCAGGTGCCCCGCTAAGCTCTGCTCCTCGACCCAGCCGTCTTGCCCTGCCGCTGATAATTGATCAAGGTATTCTTTTCCTTGAGTGGCCTAAGTAAGGTATTAAATTCATATAATGACACTAGTGACGATGCGTGTAAATTGACTAGTTGATTAGTGTCATTACATGGCTGGGTAACATTATGCAGCGCCCTCCATAATTTTTGAAAATAAAATCTTGTGATTTATTCACCCATCTATGTGCATCCATTAAGGATGCAACGTGTGCATATGGAACGATCTGAATGGATGAGGGATCGGACAAGCTCAAGGTATAGGGATGGCGTGAAGGAGTTCATGGCTTTGGCTGAACGGATAAAGAAGAGAATTTGCAGAGAATATTACATCCTCTCTCCATGCAAGGATTGTAGCAATACAATGTCAATTCCGATTGATGAGGTCGAGTTACACTTATACAAAAGGGGATTCATGGGTGGATACACAAGATGGACTAAACATGGTGAAGAACCGGTTATGGATGAAGGTAATAACCTGCCTGTCGGCGAGGTGCCAAACCCCGATCAGAGTCGCATGGGTGATGAATTTAACCTAGTGGCTCAGACGTCAAGCTACAAACAGAAGACTGGCATGCCAAAAAACCCAAAGAAAAACCAAGAGTGTGAAGCAGACAACACCGACCTTGATGATATGCCAAATTATGCTGCTATGGTTGCAGATTTCCAGGGCCTAGATAAAGATATAGCCGGGTATAAGGATCTGCCAAGCATTGATGCAGCCTCCAAGAAAGATTTGTATCCAGGTTGCAAAAATAAATATTCCAAGTTGAGTGTCACAATGACGCTTCTCAGATTTAAAGCAGAAAGTGGTCTATCAAACAAGGCCTTCACACAGTTGTTGAGTCTTTTCAAAGATATTCTTCCATAAGATAATGTGCTCCCCAAAAGCATGAATGAAGCAAAGAAAATTGTTTGTCCACTGGAACTTGAAGTCTAGAAGATACACGCTTGTGTGAATGATTGTATGTTGTACTACGGTGATTACAAAGATTTGCCTTCATGTCGCATATGCAAGCACACACGATACAGGTGCAGGAGAGCACATGACAAGTACAAAATGAATGAATAGATGGAGACAGGAATCCCGTTCAAGGTTGTTTGGTACTTGCCTATAATTCCATGGTTGAAGCCTTTGTTTGCGAACCCTAGAAAGGCAAAGAGGTTGCAGTGGCATCATGATGAGCGAACTACGGATAAGTATATGAGGCACCCGAAAGATGGGGCTCAGTGGGGACAAATCGTTGAAAGGTTTAAAGATTTTTCAAAGGATCCTAGAAATATATGGCTAGGGGAGTGTACTGATGGATTAATCCGTTCGGTGATATGAACACCAAACACAACACTTGGCCAGTGCTTCTGTGCACATATAACCTTCCTCCTTGGTTGTGTATGAAGAAAAAATATACCATGATGTCGATGATTATCCAAGGCCCGAAGCAACCTGGAATGATATTGACAATTACTTTCAACTACTGGTAGAAGAATTGCAGACATTGTGGAGGTCTGGTGTGAGCTGTTATGATGCCAGCGCAAAGGAGTTTTTCTAGCTGCATGCGTTGTTGTTGCACACCATTCAAGATATGACAGCATTAGGCAATAGTTCGGGGCAGAAAACAAAGGGACCAGTGGGATGTGTCACATGCATGGATAGGACAAATAGTAGATTTCTTTCCAACTCACACAAAATCGTGTATTTGTGTCATCGTAGGTTCTTAAGGAGAAATCACCCTTACCGAAAAATGACTGCTGAATTTGATGGTACGGCAGATAAAGGAACGATCCCAAGACCCTATGATGGGAAAGAAGGCCACAACATGGTTAAAGAAATTAATGTTGTGCTTAGCAAGGGATCCGATTTGACGTAAAAATAACACCCGGGGACCAAGTGTTTCAGAAGAAATCAATGTTCTGGGAATTACCTTACTGGCAGTTCCTAAGTGTACGTCATTGCATTAATGTCATGCACGTAGAAAAGAATGTCTATGAAACCATCCTTGGTACTCTACTCAAGACTAAAAACAAAAGAAAGGATGGTGACAGTGCATGACTCGATATGCTTGGTGATCAATCACAACGCATGAATGAAGCAGAAGATGATAACAAATTGCTCCACCAACACCAGAGTTACAATTTCACTACAACAGAAGTAGAAGAGTTCTTCACATTTTTGTTGTCAATTAAGACACCCTCTTCTCTGAGGTGGTGTTCATGTTGGGGAACGTTGCATGGGAAACAATAATTTTCCTACACACACGCAAGATCTATCCATGGTGATGAGCATCTACGAGAGGGAGAGTGGATCTACGTACCCTTGTAGATCGCTAAGCGGGAAGCGTTAATAAACGCGGTTGGTGTAGTCGAACGTCTTCACGATCCAAATTGCCGAGCGTCCCGCGATTCAATCACGATCCGTCCCTATCAAGTGCCGAACGGACAGCACCTCCGCGTTCAGCACACATGCAGCTTGATGACGATCTCCGCCTTCTTGATCCAGCAAGAGGGAGCGGAGAGGTAGACGAGTTCTCCGGCAGCGTGACGGCGCTCTGGCAATGGTGGTGGAGCTATTCCTACAGGGCTTCGCCTAAGCACTGCAGAAAACCGATCTAGAGGAGAAACTATGCACTGGAGGTTAGGGTTGCACGTGGAAGAAAGAACTTGTGCAAAAACCCTAAAAACCTCTAGTATATATAGGAGGATAGGAGGAGGAGGGGCTGGTGCAAGGGCCAAGCCCTCCAGGTTTCGGCCGGCTAGGAGGGAGGAATCCTCCTCCTACTACTCCAAGTAGGATTAGGACTCCTTCCTTATATAGCCCCCTTTTGCCTTTTTTCACCTTTTTCCTTTTGGGCTTTTCTTCCCAGCCGCATGGGCCTTGTATGGAACTTCCACCAGCCCACTAAGGGCTGGTATTCACCCTCCTACAGCCCATGTAGCCTCTTGGGTCGAAATACCCCTCCCGATGGCCCCCCGGTACACTACCGGCACCCCCGGTACATTACCGATGAGCCCGAAACTTTTCCGGCGACCAAAATAGGACTTCCTATATATCAATATTTACCTTCGGACCATTCCAGAGCTCCTCATGACGTCCGGGATCTCATCAGCTTGCATAACTCTATACTACCGAAACGTCACCAAACCTTAAGTGTGCAGACCCTGCGGGTTCGAGAACTATGTAGACATAACCGAGACACATCTACGGTCAATAACCAATAGCGGGACCTGGATGCCCATATTTGTTCCTACATATTCTATGAAGATCTTTATCGGTCGAACCTCTATGTCAAGGATTTAGTTAATCCCGTATGATGTTCCTTTTGTTCTTCGGTATGTTACTTGCCCGAGATTCGATCGTCGGTATCTTAATACCTAGTTCAACCTCGTTACCGGCAAGTCTCTTTACTCATTCCGTAATATAAGATCCCATGACTAACACTTAGTCACATTGCTTGCAAGGCTTGTTGTGATGTTGTATTACCGAGTGGGCCCTGAGATACCTCTCCGTCACACGGAGTAACAAATCCCAGTCTTGATCCATGCCAACTCAACAGACACCCTCGAAGATACCTGTAGAGCACCTTTATAGTCACCCAGTTATGTTGCAACGTTTGATACACACAAGGTATTCCTCCGGTGTCAGTGAGTTGCATGATCTCATGGTCATAGGAACATATACTTGACATGCAGAAAACAGTAGCAATAAACTGACACGATCATATGCTATGTTTGTAGTTTGGGTCTTGTCCATCACATCATTCTCCTAATGATGTGATCCCGTTATGAAATGACATCTCATGTCCATGGCTAGGAAACCTTAACGATCTTTGATCAACAGGCTAGTTCACTAGAGGCATACTAGGGACACGGTGTTATCTATGTATCCACACATGTATCTATGTTTCCATTCAATACAATTATAGCATGGATAATAAATGATTATCATGAACAAGGAAATAAAATAATAATCACTTTAAATATTTCCAACATTCTCCCACTTGCACTAGAGTCAATAATCTAGTTCACATCACTAGGTGATTTACATTGTAATGAATCGAACACCCATGCAGTTCTGGTGTTGATCATGTTTAGCCCTTGGAAGAGGTTGAGTCAACGGGTCTACAACATTCAGATCCGTGTGCACTTTGTAGATATTTATGTCCTTCTCCTCGCTGTAATATCAGATGGAATTGAAGCGTTGCTTTATGTGACTGGTCCTCTTGTGAAACCTTGGTTCCTTGGCCAGAGCAATGGCACCACTGTTGTCACAAAACAGAGTCATTGGATTCAGTGCACTGGGCACTACTCCAAGATCTTTCATGAACTGCTTCATCCAGACACCTTCCTTCGCCGCCTCTGAGGCTGGGATGTACTACGCTTCGCATGTAGAATCGGCTACCACACTTTGCTTGGAACTGCACCAGCTCACCGCTCGCCTGTTGAGAATAAATACATATCTGGTTTGCGACTTAGAGTCATCCGGATCAGTGCCAAAGCTTGCATCGACGTAACCCTTTACGACGAGCTCTTCATCACCTCCATCAAAGAGAAACATTTCCTTAGTCCTTTTCAGGTACTTAAGGATATTCTTAACCGCTTGCCAGTGCTCCATTCCAGGATCACTTTGAAACCTTCCGGCCATACTTATGGCAAGGCTGACATCGGGTCTTGTGCACAGCATTGCATACATGATAGAACCTATGGCTGAAGCATAGGGGATGACACTCATCTTCTCTCTATCTTCTGCAGTCACTGGGCATTGAGTCTTACTCAACTTCACACCTTGTAACACAGGCAAGAACCCCTTCTTGGACTGATCCATTTTGAACTTCTTCAAAACTTTATCAAGGTATGTGCTTTGTGAAAGTCCTATTAAGTGTCTCGATCTATCTCTATAGATCTTAATGCCTAATATGAAAGCAACTTCTCCTAGGTCCTTCATTGGAAAACTCTTGTTCAAATATTTCTTCACGCTTTCCAGCATTTCTATATCATTTCTAATCAGCAATATGTCATCCACATATAATATTAGAAACGCTACAGAGCTCCCACTCACTTTCTTGTAAATACAAGCTTCTCCATAAACTTGTATAAACCCAAACACTTTGATCACCTCATCAAAGCGCTTATTCCAACCCCGAGATGCTTGCACCAGCCCATAAATGGATCGCTGGAGTTTGCAAACTTTGTCAGCATTCTCTGGATCGACAAAACCTTCTGGTTGCATCATATACAACTCTTCCTCAAGGAAACCGTTTAGGAACGCTGTTTTGACATCCATCTGCCAAATTTCATAATCGAAATAAGCAACTATTGCCAACATGATTGTGACAGACTTAAGCATCGCTACGGGTGAGAAGGTCTCATCGTAGTCAACTCCTTGAACTTGTGAGAAACCCTTTGCCACAAGTCGAGCTTTGTAGATGGTGACATTACCGTCCGCGTCCGTCTTTTTCTTAAAGATCCATTTGTTCTGAATGGCCTTTCGCCCTTCAAGTAATACTTCCAAAGTCCAAACTTTGTTTTCATACATGGATCCCATCTCGGATTTCATGGCCTCTAACCATTTCTCGGAATCCGGGCCCATCACCGCTCCTTCATAGCTTGTAGGTTCATTGTTGTCCAACAACATGACCTCCAAGACAGGGTTGCCGTACCACTGAGGAGCAGAACGCGCCCTTGTCGACCTACGAGGTTCGGTACTAACTTGATCCGAAGCTTCATGATCATCATCATTAACTTCCTCTTCAAACATCGTCGGTTCCACAGAAACATCTTTCTGCGCTGTGCTACTCTCTGGTTGAAGTAAAGGTTCAACAACCTCATCAAGCTCTATTTTCCTCCCACTCAATTCTTTCGAGAGAAACTCTTTCTCAAGAAATGTTCCGTTCTTAGCGACAAACACTTTGCCTTCGGATTTGAGATAGAAGGTATACCCAACTATCTCTTTTGGGTATCCTATGAAGACACATTTCTCCGCTTTGGGTTCCAGCTTTTTAGGATGACGCTTTTTGACATAAGCATCACATCCCCAAACTTGAAGAAACGACAATTTTGGCCTCTTGCCAAACCATAGTTCATATGGCGTCATCTCAACGGATTTTGATGGTGCCCTATTTAAAGTGAATGCAGCTGTCTCTAATGCATAACCCCAAAACGACAGTGGGAAATCGGCAAGAGACGACATAGAACGCACCATATCTAATAAGGTTCGACTACGACATTCGAACACACCATTACACTGTGGTGTTCCAGGCGGTGTCAACTGTGAAACAATTCCACACTGTCTTAAGTGACTGCCAAACTCATAACATAGATATTTGCCTCCTCGATCAGATCGTAGGAACTTAATCTTCTTGTTATGATGATTCTCAACTTCACTCTGAAATTGCTTGAACTTTTCAAACGTTTTAGACTTGTGTTTCATTAAGTAAATATACCCATATCTACATAATTCAAAAGTGAAGGTGAGAAAATAACGATATCCACCGCGTGCTGTAACATTCATTGGACCACACACATCAGTATGTATGATTTCCAACAAGTCACTTGCCCGTTCCATTGTTCCAGAGAACGGCGTTTTAGTCATCTTGCCCATGAGGCATGGTTCGCATGTGTCAAGTGATTCAAAATCAAGTGACTCTAAAAGTCCATCAGCATGGAGCTTCCTCATGCGTTTTACACCAATATGACCTAAACGGCAGTGCCACCAAAAAGTGGTACCATCATTATCAGCTCCACATCTTTTGGCATCAATGTTATGAAACTGTGTATCATCACTATCAAGATTCAATATGAATAAACCCCTCACATTGGGTGCATGACCATAAAAGATATTACTCATATAAATAGAACAACCATTATTCTCTGATTTAAATTAGTAACCGTCTCGCAATAAACAAGATCCAGATATAATGTTCATGCTCAACGCAGGCACTAAATAACAATTATTCAGGTTCATCACTAATCCCGATGGTAATCGAAGAGCGAGTGTGCCGACAAAGATCACATCAACCTTGGAACCATTTCCCACGCATATCGTCACTTTGTCCTTTGCCAGCCTTCGTCTATTCCATAGTTCTTGTTTTGAGTTGCAAATGTGAGCAACCGAACCGGTATCAAATACCCAGGCACTACAACAAGAGCTAGTAAGGTACACATCAATAACATGTATATCACATATACCTTGTTTGTCTTTGGCCGCCTTCTTGTCAGCCAGGTACTTGGGGCAGTTCTGTTTCCAGTGACCAGTTCCTTTGCAATGAAAGCACTCAGTTTCTGGCTTGGGCCCAGCCTTGGGCTTCTTTACAGGAGTAGCAATTGCTTTGCCATCCTTCTTGGTTTTACCCTTCTTGCCCTTGCCCTTTCCATTCTTCTTGAAACTAGTGGTTTTATTGACCATCAACACTTGATGTTCTTTCTGGATTTCAGACTCAGCGGCTTTTAGCATCGCAAACAGCTCGGCGACTGACTTGTTCATCCCGTGTATGTTATAGTTCATCACAAAGCTCTTGTAACTAGGTGGCAGTGATTGAACAACTCTATCAGTGATCGCCTCTTGCGGAAGGGCAATTCCCAACTCCGCCAGATGAGTCGAGTACCTAGAAATTCTGAGTATATGTTCACTGATAGACCCGTTCTCCTCCATTTTGCAAGCATATAACTTATCGGAGGTTTCATACCTCTCGATCCGGGCATTCTTCTGAAAGATAAACTTCAACTCCAGGAACATCTCATATGCTCCATGACATTCAAAATGTCTTTGAAGTCCCGATTCTAAGCCATACAATATTGCACACTAAACTATTGAGTAATATCCAGAATGTGCCTCCCAAGCGTTCTTAACGTCTTCGGATGACACGTCTTCGGGTTGGTCACCAAGCGGTGCATCAAGGACATATGATTTCTGGGAAGCCATGAGGATAATCCTCAGATTATGGGCCCAGTCAACAAAGTTACTTCCATTATCTTTCAACTTAGCTTTCTCGAGGAACGCATTAAAATTCAGGGTGCTACTACGCGAGCCATTGATCTACAACATAAATATGCAAAGGTTACTTTGACTATTGTTCAAGATAATGAGTTTAGTTAATCAAATTACTAAAGCTCCCACTAAAATTGACATCCCTCAGGTCATCTAACTGTCACATGATCCAAATTCACCAACTCAAGTCCAATCATCACGTGAGTTGAGGTGGTTTCAATAGTGAACATCATCATGTTGATCATATCAACTATATGACTCATGTTCGACCTTTCGGTCTCTTGTCTTCCGAGGCCATGTATGTACATGCTAGGCTCGTCAAGTTTAACTCGAGTGTTCCGCATGTGCAACACTTGCTTGCACCCGTTGTATGTGAACGAAGAGTCTATCACACCCGATCATCACGTGGTGTCTCGACATGACAAACTTTCGCAATGGTGCACACTCGAGGAGAGCACAATTCATCTTAAAATTTAAGCGAGGGATCACCTTATAATGCTACCATGGTGCTAAGCAAAACAAGGTGCATAAAAGGATTAACATCACATGCAATTCATAAGTGACATGATATGGCCATGAACTTGTGCTTTTGATCTCCATCTTGAAAGCACCAGCATGATCTCCATCGTCACCGGCACGACACCATGATCTCCATCAACGTGTCACCATCGGGGTTGTCGCGCCCACCATGCTTCTACTACTATTGCTACCGTTTAGTGATAAAGTAAAGTATTACATAGCGCTTAATGATTGACACGCAGGTCATACAATAATTAAAGAAAACCCTATGGCTCCTGTCGGTTGCCGTACTCATCGACATGCAAGTCGTGAAATTCTATACATCACATGATCATCTCATACATCACATATAACTCATCATGTAATTGGCCATATCACATCACAACATACCCTGCAAAAACAAGTTAGACGTCCCCTAATTGTTGTTGCATGTTTTGCGTGGCTGCTATGGGTATCTAGCAAGAACAATTCTCACCAACCCATAAACCACAACGGTGATACATAAATTGTTGTTCAACCTTCTCAAGGACCACCTTTGTCAAATCCGATCCAACTAAAGTAGGAGAAACTGACACCCGCTGGCCATCTTTTGCAACAAGTGCAGTTGAGGGAACTGGTCTCTCGTAAGCGTACGAGTAAGGTTGGTCCGGGCCGCTTCATCCCACAATACCGTTGAACCAAAACACGACCAAGGGAGGAAGCAATCTAAGCATCAACGCCCACAAACTCTTTGTCTTCTACTCGAGATCTCATCTAACATAGACCTAGCTCATGATGCCACTGTTGGGGAACGTTGCATGGGAAACAAAAAATTTCCTACGCACACACAAGATCTATCCATGGTGATGAGCATCTACGAGAGGGAGCGTGGATCTACATGCCCTTGTAGATCACTAATCGGGAAGCGTTAATAAACGTGGTTGGTGTAGTCGAACGTCTTCGCGATCTAAATCACCGAGTGTCTCGCGATCTAATCACGATCCATCCCGATCAAGTGCCGAAAGGATGACACCTCCGTGTTCAGCACACGTGCGGCCTGATGATGATCTCCGCCTTCTTGATCCAGCAAGAGGGAGCGGAGAGGTAGACGAGTTCTCCGGCAGCGTGACAGTGCTCTGGCAATGGTGGTGGAGCTATTCCTGCAGGGCTTCGCCTAAGCACTGCAGAAAACCGATCTAGAGGAGAAACTGTGCACTGGAGGTTAGGGTTGCACGTGGAAGAAAGAACTAGTGCAAAAACCCTAAAACCACCTAGTATATATAGGAGGAGAGGAGGAGGAGGGGATGGCTCAAGGGCCAAGCCCTCCAGGTTTCGGCCGGCTAGGAGGGAGGAGTCCTCCTGATCCTACTCCAAGTAGTATTAGGACTCCGTCCTTATATAGCCCCTTTTTGCCTTTTTTCACCTTTTTCCTTTTGGGCTTGTCTTCCCAGATGCATGGGCCTTGTGTGGGACTTCCACCAGCCCACTAAGGGCTCGTATTCACCCTCCTACAGCCCATGTAGCCTCTTGGGTCGAAATACCCCTCCCGATGGCCCCCTGGTACACTACCGCCACTCCCGGTACATTACCGATGGGCCCAAAACTTTTCCGGCAACCAAAATAGGACTTCCTATATATCAATATTTACCTCCAGACCATTGCAGAGCTCCTCGTGACATCCCAGATCTCATCCAAGACTCCGAACAACCTTCGGTCACCACCTTGCATAACTCTATACTACCGAAACGTCACCAAACCTTAAGTGTGCAGACCCTACGGGTTCGAGAACTATGTAGACATGACCGAGACACATCTACGGTCAATAACCAATAGCGGGACCTAGATGGCCATATTGGTTCCTACATATTCTATGAAGGTCTTTATCGGTTGAACCTCTATGTCCAGGATTTAGTTGATCCCGTATGATGTTCCTTTTGTTCTTCAATATGTTACTTGCCCGAGATTCGATCGTCGGTATATTAATACCTAGTTCAACCTTGTTACCGGCTAGTCTCTTTACTCATTCCATAATACAAGATCCCACATTGCTTGCAAGGCTTGTTGTGATGTTGTATTACCGAGTGGGCCCTAAGATACCTCTCCGTCACACGGAGTAACAAATCCCAGTCTTGATCCATGCCAACCCAACAGACACCCTCGAAGATACCTATAGAGCACCTTTATAGTCACCTAGTTACGTTGCGACGTTTGATACACACAAGGTATTCCTCCGGTGTCAGTGAGTTGCATGATCTCATGGTCATAGGAACATATACTTGACATGCAGAAAACAGTAGCAATAAACTGACACGATCATATGCTACGTTTGTAGTTTGGGTCTTGTCCATCACATAATTCTCCTAATGATGTGATCCCGTTATCAAATGACATCTCATGTCCATGGCTAGGAAACCTTAACCATGTTTGATCAACAGGCTAGTTCACTAGAGGCATACTAGGGACACGGTGTTATCTATGTATCCACACATATCTATGTTTCCGTTCAATACAATTATAGCATGGATAATAAACGATTATCATGAACAAGGAAATATAATAATAATCACTTTATTTATTGCCTCTGGGGCATATTTCCAACAATTCACTGGATGTTGGCATATTTGGCTGGTGAGAAATGCCAAAGTTTTCCACAATATTAGGCCCAGATTTGCAGTATGGAGAGCAGGCTTTTTGACAAATGTTTCTCTGTTGGCTCATAGGATCAAACCACAGTTTCAAGAGGATTTGCTTAAGTGGGTATGCTTCGTCTCCCCCTCAATGTATTCCTTCTTTCTAGTTTTTTAGTTTTTCTTAGGACCTCTTAGCTTTTCTTTTTTGAGGATTACCGAGGTAACCTTTGTAATATATCTGTAATGTTGCTCTAATAAATAAAAGGATGTGGGGGGCTTTCCCTTACAGTATTCAGTCAAAAAAATTAAGACACCCTCTTCCTACTCCGCAAACATCAGAAGTCTCGTGGATGAAAAGTTGGGTAAAAATACATTGTCTCACATGAAGTCACATGATTGCCATGTAATGTTGACACAAATCCTCCTGGTGGCCATAAGGAATATGATGGACACGGACATAAGAAACGCATTGATTAATCTTTGTGATTTCTTCAACAAAATACAGCAGAAGGTCGTAGATGTTGAAGAGCTAGATAATATGCAAGCTGATGTTGCAAGGATATTTTCAAACTTAGAGATGTTCCTCCCACCATCATTCTTTATTATCATGGTCCATCTCACTGTGCATCTTGTGGACGAGATAGAATATTGTGGTCTTGTTTTTCTTCGCAACATGTATCCCTTCGAGTTGTACATGGGAATATTGAAGCGCTATTGTCGGAACCGATGTCATCCAGAGGTAAGTATCCTACAAGGTTATACCGCGAAGGAGGTGGTTGAGTTTTGCACCGAATACATGAAACTTGGACCTATATGTGTGTCCCTCTCTCGCCATGAGGGAAGGCTAGCTGGTAAGCCGGTCCTTGTTGTCTCACGGTTTCGTGCACCTAGAGATATGGCCGATCAAGCCCATTTGACGGTTGACGAGGATATGTACCTGGGGTAGGGTCCTAGGCAAGGCCCACGTACCCTCCCTAAGGACATTACATTGGAGGACTTGAAGATCAAGCATGAACTTCCGAGTGTGTGCCTGGAAGTGTCTAAAGATCACTCGACAGTACTCCACTCGGAAGACCTCCTCTCACTCGGCAGTCGCATTCCACTCGGCATGCCTCACATCACTCGACACCAGAAGACTAGGAGCCATCATCAAGAGCCTAACGGGCAGACGCTGGTTCAATGGTCATTAGTAGCTTTTACTACGTACGTTACCAGTAACGGCAGGCTTTAAGCCCCACGATCAGGCCCTTGACTGCAGGACAATTATGAGGGATAGTGCACTCTATATAAGCCGCCCCTCCCCTCCTGCACAAGGGTTAGACAGACAGACAGATAGATAGATAGACAGACAGACAGAGACACAGTTGTAATCTCCATATTCCACATGACATAAGCTCCCGAGCACTGAGAGGTAGGGCTTTTACCTCCACGAGAGGGGCTTGAACTCATACATACATGTGTACACCCTCACCGTAGCTAGGACTCTGCCCTCTCCCTTCGTACCCATACCTTCTACTGTCAGGCTCGTTCCCACGACAGTTGGCGCCCACCATGGGGCAGGCGTCTAAGCGACTTCCAGCAAGGTTGCAATTTTCATCTTCCGACATGTCTTTCGGTGATGTTTTCGCTCTGGGCCACGAGATCCATTTCGGCGCACTCACCTTCATCGCCGATGATTCGGCATGGCTCTAGGAGGCGCCTCTCGATGTCAAGGCGCTCCCGATCCGCGGGGCTGCGCACTTTCGCGCGAGTCCTTGTGGCGTGTTGCTGCGTCAGCCGTCGACCCCTTATGAGTCGGCCCCTCTCACTGTTCGCAGTCGGAGGCAGTCCGGCCTCCCACGACTTCAATGTTGGGTTGAGCACGCAGCGACGCGCCAAACTTCTCTGCAGGTTGCAGCGCTTGAGCCCGCCGAGTCCCTTCACGGCATGTTCGAGTCGGATTCCGATTCGTCTGACGTACCATCCGAGTGCAAAAGCTGCGACCCTACAGCGGAGGTCCTGATGGCGGTCTCTCATCAGAGTACGCCGCCTGGCTTCGGCCATGGCAAGCGCGAGGCTGGAGGTCCGTCGACTGGGCAGCCGCATGGCGATGAGGAGTTTCTTCACACTCCCATCGTCGACACGACCGCTGAAGGCCAGGCTCTAGAGGCCGCGCGCATTTGACTGGAAGAGCTCCAAGCAGAGATCGAGGAGCGCACTCGCCAGCGTCCTCCTCGTCCCAATCAACACCAATGGAAACCTTACGACAATGTCGAGGTATACCGAACTCCCGTCCTGAACGTTGTTGCTGCTGCAAGGATAGCAGATTCCATTCAGCCGTCCCGGTCGGAACCCGAAAGAGGGTTGATCCAGATCAGAGCGTTGCTAGATGCAGCATAGCGTCAAAACTCGGCAGTTTCGCAGTCCCGCCACAGGATTCACAGCAATTCACCCAGGGCGGAGACCGTTCAGTCGGCACATAGCCCTAGTTCACCCTTGCGTCGTCGAGGTGGCGATTACCACGAGGGGCGAGATAGAGATCAGTTCCACCATGATGGTCACCGTCGAGTGCCTACTCCTCCGCGGAGTGGTCCGTAGGTGCCCCGGCACTAGGACAACAGGTGCTCCTTCGGTGACGAGCGAGATGCGGATTTTGATGCCCGCACGTACCTTCTCCAGAAGAGGATCGACAAGAGCAGAGCACACAGAGATGGACTCGACCGAGATGTTCCGAGTAGAAGCTCAGCCATGGTGTCGGGTCCCGAGTGTTTTAGAAGAGCTATACGTTATGTAGAAATCCCCCCCAATTTCAGAATGGCGGCGGGGATCAGAAAGTTTTCCAGCAAAACAAAGCCGGAGACCTGGTTAGATGACTACCGAGTGGCTGTGCATATTGGCGGCGGGAATGACAACGTCGCGATGAAGCACCTTCCTTTGATGCTAGATGGTTCGGCCCGTGCTTGGCTGAACCGTTTGGCTCCATCCAGTATACATTGGTGGGAGGATCTCACCCAAGTGTTTGTTCGGACCTTTGAAGGCACGTGCAAGCGCCTGCTAGGTCTGGTCGACTTGCAACACTGCGTCCAGAAGCCCAAGGAGACTCTCAGAGACTATATTCAGCGATGGTCCACTCTACACCACATTGTGGAGAATGTGTCGGAACACTAGGCCGTTTGTGCTTTCAAGGCCGGTGTGAGATACAGGGAGCTGTACCTGAAGTTTGGGCGGACGGGTGATATTTCACTCGGCAAAATGATGGAAATCGCCACTCGGTACGCCAATGGCGAAGAAGAAGACCGCCTCCAAAGTGGCAAAGGAAAGGTCGTCGCCAATGAAGGCAACGGCGACAACGGCAACAACCGCAAACAGAAGCGGAAGGCTAAAGACCCCACACCGGTAGAGGCAGCAATACTGTCGAATCAGCCGAAGAACAAGGGCAAGGCCAAATCTCAGTACACCCCCAAGAAGGGGAAAGGCCAGTTAGGAACTGACATTTTGGATCAGCCGTGTGTGATACACACGAAGAAAGATGCTAAAGGCAACTTGATTTTTCCCAAGCATACCACTTGATAGTGTCGGACCCTACTCTAGCAGTTCAAGGGGGACCAGTCGAGTGAGAAGTCTCCTGAAAAGGAAGACAAGGATGAGGAAAAGGAAACATTTCCGGATGTCACTGCAACGTTGGTGATCTTTGCTGATGTCGAGAGCAAGAGTCGGCTGAAAGTCATCAATCGGGAAATCAATATGGCTGTGCCAGATACCCCCACCTACCTCAAGTGGTCTCAATACGCCATCACATTCGACCAGAAACACTATCCTATGCATGTGGCCACACCTGGTCGACTGGCTCTGGTAGTGGACCCAGTGGTGCAGGGGACTCGACTTAGAAAGGTCCTGATGGACGGTGGCAGTGGCCTGAACATTCTGTATGCGGACACGCTGAAAGGGATGGACATTTCGATGTCTCGACTGAGCGAGAGCAGCATGCAGTTCCACGGGGTCATCCTCGGAAAGAAGGCCAGGTCACTCGGCCAAGTAGCTTTGGACGTGACATTCGGAGATAGCAAAAATTTCCGAAAAGAAAATTTGACTTTTGAAGTCGTTGATTTCAAGAGTGCCTACCATGCCATTTTGGGGCGACCTGCTTATGCACGTTTTATGGCACGTCCATGTTACGTGTATCTTAAGTTGAAGATGCCGGGTCCTAAGGGCATGATCACGGTCACAGGCAATCGACAGCGGGCTGAAGACTGCCTCTAGCAGGGCTCTAGAATCACCAACCAGCAGATGGCCATGGTGGAGCTTGAGGAATACAAGAAGACCACCGATCCTGCCAACTTGCTCCGTGCAAAAAGCCGGCTTCCGAGTCGGCATTTCAGTCGGCAGGAGAGGTGAAGAAGGTGCATGTTCACCCGACAGATCCCAATGCTGTCTCGACGAACATTTCAACGACACTCGACAGCAAATAGGAAGGCGAGCTCATCCAATTCCTCCGTGAGAACTGGGATATCTTTGCATGAAATCCTGCTGACATGCCTGGGATTCCGAGGGAGCGGGCTGAGCACCATTTGCGAGTGGATCCGAAAGCCAAACCAGTTCTAGAGCACTTGTGTCGATCCGCGATGGAGAAGCGCATGGCGATCAGAGAAGAAGTGGCCCGTCTCTTGCAAGCCAAGTTCATTCGGGAGATTTAGCACTCCGAGTGGCTCTCGAATGTAGTGGTAGTGCCGAAAAAACATAAGTCGTTGCGCATGTGCATCGACTTCAAGCATCTCAATAAGGTGTGTCCTAAAGACCATTTTCCGCTTGACTCGACAACGGGTGCAAGCGGTTGTCGTTTTTGGATGCATACTCCGGGTACCATCAAATCCATCTGTTTGGCCCAGATGAAATAAAAACAATTTTCATCACCCCTTTCGGGTGCTTTTGTTACATCACCATGCCTTTCGGTCTCAAGAACGTCGGTGCTACTTTCATGCGCATGATTCAGAAGTGCTTACTTGATCAGATCCCTCGGAATGTCGAGGCCTATATGGATGACATAGTGGTTAAGTCACGCAAAGGTTCCGACCTGCTGACTGACCTGGCCGAGACATTCGCCAATCTAAGGCAATTCGACATAAAGCTGAATCCGGCTAAGTGCACCTTCGGCGTCCCTGGTGGCAAGCTACTCGGTTTTCTAGTTTCCGAGTGGGGAATTGATGTCAATCCCGAGAAGATCGGCGCTATCACCCGCAAGAAGACTCCCGTGCGGGTGCACGACGTTCAGAAGCTCACATGTTGCTTGGCGGCATTGAGTCGATTCATTTCTCGCCTTGGGGAGAAGGCTCTGCCCTTATATCAGTTGATGAAGAAGTCTGACACACTCGTCTGGACTGATGAAGCCGAAGCAGCGTTTGCAGAGCTCAAAGCCCTGCGTTCCACCCAGCCGGTGTTGGCCGCTCCTGCCAGCAAAGAGACCTTGCTCCTGTACATCGCGGCCACAAATTAGGTCGTCAGTACTGTGCTGACTGTCGAGCGGGAGGAGGAAGGAAAACCATACAAGGTTCAGCGACCAGTATACTATGTCTTAGAGGTATTCTCCCCTTCAAAGCAAAGATATACACATTATCAGAAGCTGGTCTATGGTATTTACCTATCAGCGAAGAAGGTAGCGCGCTACTTCCAAGATCATCAGATTACAGTCGTCAGCGATGTCGCTCCTGCCAGCAAAGAGACCTTGCTCCTGTACATCGCGACCACAAATCAGGTCCTCAGTACTGTGCTGACTGTCGAGCGGGAGGAGGAAGGAAAACCATACAAGGTTCAGCGGCCAGTATACTATGTCTCAGAGGTATTGTCCCCTTCAAAGCAAAGATATCCTCATTATCAGAAGCTGGTCTACGGTATTTACCTATCAGCAAAGAAGGTAGCACACTACTTCTAAGATCATGAGATTACAGTCGTCAGCAATGCTCCCTTGTCCGAGATCTTCAACAATCACGACGCTTCAGGTCGAGTGGCCAAATGGGCTATAGAGCTCGGATGCTTTGATATCAGGTTTGAGGCCAAAAAAGCTATGAAGTCCCAAGCATTGGCAGATTTCCTGGCTGAGGGGATTGAGCAGCAGCAGCCTGTCCAGGTTCACTCGGCACATTGGACAATGTTCTTTGATGGATCTAAGATGCTGAATGGATCTGGTGCTGGTGTTGTCCTGATCTCTCCTAGAGGTGACAAGCTCAGCTATGTCCTGCAGATTCACTTTGATTCCTCCAACAATGAGGCCGAGTACGAAGCACTTCTATATGGGTTTATGGCCATCTCACTCGGCGTAAAGCGCTTGATGGTTTATGGCGATTCTGATCTGGTGGTGAATCAAGTGATGAAGGAGTGGGACGTCAGAAACCCCTCTATGACTGGATATTGCAACGCAGTCCGGAATCTTGAGAAGAAATTTGAGGGCCTGGAACTCCACCATATCCCCCGACTGAAAAATCAAGCAGCTGATGAATTGTCTAAGATTGGTTCCACTCGACGGGCTGTTGCGAGTGGCGTATTCTTGGAGCATTTCACACTCCTTCGGTTCAAGAAGATCCCTTCACCGAAGAACCTCCGCAGGCTCTGAGTTCCACTGACTCGACTGAAGTCGATGTTCCTGCCATGATTGACCTCGTCATGGAGATCCTGGTGGTCATCCCTGACTGGACTGTGCCGTACATTGCATACATTCTCAGACAGGAGCTCCCAGATGATGAAGCAGAGGCTCGCCAGATTGTGCGCAGGTCCAAAGCTTACACTGTGATGGGAGATCAGCTGTTCCGAGAGAGTGTAACTAGCGTCACCCAATGTTGTATTTCCCCTGAGGAAGGTCGAATGATATTGGAGGATATTCACTCGGGCACTTGTGGTCACCATGCATCTTCAAGGGCGATTGTTGTTGGGGAACGTCGCATGGGAAACAAAAAATTTCCTACGCACACGCAAACCTATCCATGGTGATGAGCATCTACGAGAGGGAGAGTGGATCTACATACCCTTGTAGATCGCTAAGAGGGAAGCGTTAAGAAACGCGGTTGGTGTAGTCGAACATCTTCGCGATCCAAATCGCCAAGCGTCCCGCGATCTCATCACGATCCGTCCCGCGATCCAATCACGATCCGTCCCGTGAACTCATCACGATCCGTCCCGCGATCTCATCATGATCCGTCTCACGATCTTGATCACGATCTGTCCCGCGAACTCATCACGATCCGTTCTGCGATCTCATCACGAACTGTCTCGCGATCTCGATCACGGTCCTTCCGATCTAGCGCCGAACGGACGGCACCTCCGCGTTCAGCACACGTGCAGCTTGATGACGATCTCCACCGTCTCGATCCAGCGAGAGGAGGTGGAGAGGAGAGAGAGTTCACCGGCAGCGTGACGGCGCTCCGGTGATGGTGGTGGAGTGATTCCGGCAGGGCTTCGCCTAAGCGCTGCGGAAAACCGATCTAGAGGAGAAACTGTGCACCGGTGAAACGGGTAGCACGTGGCCGGAAATTCTGTCCAAAAACCACCCAATCCACTAGTACATATAGGAGGAGAGGAGAGGAGAGGCAGCCAAGGCCTTTGGGTCGGCCGAAATAGGAGGTGGGAGCAATCCTACTTCACCTCCAATCCTAGTTGGAGTAGGATTGCCTCCTATTGGCTGATTTTCCACTTTTTGCTTTAGGACTTTCTCTCCTGCGCCATGGGCCTTTGTGGCTGTTTTCCCAGCCCACTAAGGGCTGGCTATTATTATCCCACAGCCCATGGACCTCTTGGGGTCGAAGTACCCCTCCCGGACGTCTCCCGGTACACTATCGGCACTCCCGGTACACTACCGGCACTCCCGGTACACTACCGATGAGCCCGAAACTTTTCCGGAAACCAAACTGGGACTTCCTATATATGAATATTTACCTCCGGAACGTTCCGGAGCTCCTCGTGACGTCCGGGATCTCATCCGAGACTTCGAACAAACTTCGGTCACCACCATACATAACTCTACACTACCGGAACGTCACCGAACCTTAAGTGTGCAGACCCTGCAGGTTCGAGAACTATGTAGACATGACCGAGACACCTCTACGGTCAATAACCAATGGCGGGACCTGGACGTACACATTGGTTCCTACATATTCTACGAAGATCTTTATCGGTCGAACCTCTATGTCAAGGATTCAGTTAATCCCGTATATCGTTCCCTTGGTTCTTCGGTATGTTACTTGCCCGAGATTCGATCGTCGGTATCTCCATACCTAGTTCAACCTCGTTACCGGCAAGTCTCTTTACTCGTTCCGTAATACAATATCCCGCAACTAACAATTAGTCACATCACTTGCAAGGCTTATTGTGATGTTGCATTACCGAGTGGGCCCCGAGATACCTCTCCGTTACACGGAGTAACAAATCCCAGTCTCGATCCATGCCAACTCAACAGACACCATCGGAGATACCTGTAGAGCACCTTTATAGTCACCCAGTTACGTTGCGACGTTTGATACACACAAGGCACTCCTCCGATATCCGTGAGTTGCATGATCTCATGGTCATAGGAACATATACTTGACATGTAGAAAACAGTAGCAATAAACTGACACGATCATATGCTATGTTTGTAGTTTGGGTCTTATCCATCACATCATTCTCCTAATGATGTGATCCCGTTATCAAATGACATCTCATGTCCATGGCTAGGAAACCTTAACCATCCTTTGATTAACAAGCTAGTCCATTAGAGGCATACTAGGGACATGGTTTTGTCTATGTATCCACACATGCATTTAAGTCTCTGATCAATACAATTATAGCATGGATAATAAACGATTATCATGAACAAGGAAATATGATAATAACTAATTTATTATTGCCTCTAGGGCATATTTCCAACAGTCTCCCACTTGCACTAGAGTCAATAATCTAGTTCACATCACCATGTGATTCACATTGTTATGAATCTAACACCCAATGAGTTCTGGGGCTCGATCATGCTTTGCATGTGAGAGAGGTCTTATAGTCAACGGGTCTGCGATATTCAGATCCGTGTGTACTTTGCATATCTCTATGTCAAACCGTAAACACTACTACCACACTCCACTTGGTACTATTTCCAAATGGCTGCTCCACTATACGTATCCAGATTGCTACTACTAGTCATTCGGATATGTGTTAAAGCTTGCATCGACGTAACTCTTTACGACGAACTCTTTATCACCTCCATAATCAAGAAACATTTCCTTAGTCCTCTGGTTACTAAGGATAATTCCGACCGCTGTCCAGTGATCCACTCCTGGACCACACTTGTACCCCTTGACAGACTCATGGCAAGGCACACACAGGTGCGGTACACAGCATGGCATACTATACAGAGCCTATGGCTAAGGCATAGGGGATGACGTTCGTCCTTTCTCTTTCTTCTGCCGTTGTCGAGCTTTGAGTCTCACTCAACTTCACACCTTACAAATCAGACGAGAACTATTTCTCTGGCTGATCCATTTTGAACTCTTTCAAAATCTTGTGAAGGTATGCACTCATTGAAAGTCTCATCAAGCATCTTGATCTATCTCTATAGATTTTGATGCTCAACAATTAGGTAGCTTTATCCAGGTCTTCCTTTGAAAATCACTTTCCAAATAACCGTTTTATGCTTTCCAGAAACTCTACATTATTTCTGAACAACAATATGTCATCCACATATACTTATCAGAAATTCTATAGTGCTCCCACTCACTTTATTGCAAATACAAGTTTCTCATAAACTTTGTATAAACATCAAAAACTTTGATCACCTCATCAAAGCGTATATTCCAACTCCGAGATGCTTGCTTCAGTCCATGGAAGGATCACCGAAGCTTGCACACCTTTTAGCATCCTTAGGCCTGACAAAACATTCTGGTTGTATCACATACAACCTTTCCTCAAGTAAACCATTAAGGAAACGATGTTTTGACATCCATCTGCCAGATTTCATAATTGAAAACACAGCAACTGCTAACATAATTCCAACAGACTTTTAGCATCGCTACGAGTGAGAAAGTCTCATCGTAGTCAACTCCTTGAACTTGTCACAAACATCTTTGCAACAAGTCGAGCTTTACAAATAGTGACATTCACCATCAGTGTCTGTCTTCATTTTAAAGATCCATTTGTACTCAACGACCTGCCGTCCAACGAGCAAGTCTACCAAAGTCTACACTTGGTTTTAATACATGGATCCTATCTCGGATTTCATGGCCTCCAACCATTTGTCGGAATCCGGGCCCATCATCGCTTCTCCATAGCTCGTAGGTCCATCGTTGTCCAACAACATGACCTCCAAGACAGAGTTGTCGTACCGCTCAGGAGCAGTACACATCCTTGTCGACCTACGAAGTTCGATAGTAACTTGATCCTGAAGCTTCATGATCATCATCATTAACTTCCTCTTCAACTAACGTAGGCTTCATAGAAACATCTTTCTGCGCTGCGCTACTCTCTGGTTGAACAAAGGTTTAACAACCTCATCAAGTTCTATCTTCCTCCCACTCAATTCTTTCGAGAGAAACTTTTTCTCGAGAAAGGATCCGTTTAAGCAACAAACACTTTGCACTGGGATCTAAGATTGAAGGTTCACCCAACTGATCTTAGGGTATTCTATGAAGATGCATTTGTCCGCCTTGGGTTCGACCTCATTAGGTGAAAACATTTTCCACACAAGTGTCACAGCCCCAAATATTAAGAAATGACAGATTAGGTTTCTATCAAACCATAATTTACACGGTGTCATGTCAACGGATTTAGATGATGCCCTATTTAAAGTGAATGTAGTTGTCTCTAATGCATAACCCCAAAATTATAGTAGTAAAAAGATAAGAGACATCATAGCACGCACCATATCCAATAGAGCATAACTATGATGTTCGGACACACCATCACACCATGGTGTTCCCGGTAGCGTTAGTTGTGAAACAAATTTCACATTGTCTTAAGTTGTATGCCAAACTCGTAACTCAGATATTCACCTCCATGATCATATCGTGGTCATTTTTATCTTCTTGTCACGATGATCTTTAAACTTCACTCTGAATTTTCTTGAACCTTTGAAACGATTCAGACTTGTGTTTCATTAAGTAAATATACACTATATCTACTCAAATCATCAGTGAAGGTAAGCAAATAACGATATCCATTGCACGCTACAATACTCACTAGATTGCATACATCAATATGTATCATTTCCAATGAATCACTTGCCCGCTCCATCCAACGGGGTCCTTTAGTCATCTTGCCCAAGAGGCATGGTTCGCATGTCTCAACCGATTCGAAATCGGATGAGTCCAAATATCCATCAGCATGGAGTTTCTACATGCGCTTTATACCAATATGACATTTAGCTGTAGTGCCACAAGTATGTGGTACTATCATTATTAACTTTGTATCTTTTGACATCAATGTTATGAACATGTGCACTACTACGATCAAGATTTCAATAAACCATTCTCACTGGGTGCATGACAATTGAAGGTATTATTCATGTAACCAGAATAACTATTATTCTCTAACTTAAATGAATAACCGTATTGCGACAAACATGATCTAATCATGTTCATGCTCAACGCAAAACACCAAATAACATTTATTTAGGTTCATCACTAATCCTGAAGGTAGAGAGAGCGTGCGATGTTGATCACATCAACCTTGGAAACATTTCCAACACACATCGTCACCTCACCCTTAGCTAGTTCTCCGTTTATTCCGTAGCTTTTATTTCGAGTTACTAACATTTAGCAACCGAACCGGTATCCAATACCCAGGTGCTACTAGGAGTACTAGCAAGGTACACATCAATAACTCGTATATCAAATATACTTCTGTCGATGTTGCCAGCCTTCTTATCTACCAAGTATCTAGGGTTGTTCCGCTTCAGCGACCTCTCACCTCATAATAGAAGCACTTAGTCTCGGGTTTGAGTTCAACTTTGGGTTGCTTCACTGGAGCAGCAACTGACTTGCTATCCATGAAGTTTCCCTCCTTGCTCTTGCCCTTTTCGAAACTAGTGGTTTGATTAACCATCAACACTTGACGCTCCTTCTTGATTTCTACCTTCGCGGTGTCAAACATCGCGAACAGCTCAGGGATCAATACTTCTATCCCTGGTGTATTATAGTTCATCACTAAGTTCTAGTAGCTTTAGTGACAGTGACTTGGAGAACCATATCAATCACTATCTTATCTGGAAGATCAACTCCCACTTGATTCAAGCGATTGTAGTACCCAGACAATCTGAGTACATGCTCAACGATTGAGCTATTCTCCTTCATCTTACAAGAAAAGAATCTTGTTGGAGATATCATATCTCGCAACAAAGGCACGAGCCTGAGATCACAATCTCTGCTCCTAGAACATCTCATATGTTCCGTGACGTTCAAAACGTTTTGGAGCCTCATTCTAAGCCGTAATGCATGACGCACTAAACTATCAAGTAGTCATCGAAACGTGCATGTTAGATGTTCACAACATCTATAGACGACGCTAGAGGGGGTGGCGCACCGAGCGGTGCATTAAGGACATAAGCCTTCTGTGCAGCAATGAGGACAATCCTCAGATCACGGACCCAGTCCGCAATTTTGCTACCAACATCTTTCAATTCTATTTCTCTAGGAACATATAAAAATACAAGGGAGCTACAGCGCGAGCTAGTAATCTACAACATAATTTGCAAAGACACTTTGACTATGTTCATGATAATGAGTTCAATTAATCATATTACTTAAGAACTCCCACTCAAATTGACATCCCTCCGATCATTCGAGTGATACATGATCCAAATTCACCAACTCAAGTCCGATCATCACGTGAGTTGAGGAGGCTGCAATGGTGAGCATCATTATGTTGATCATATCTACTATATGACTCATGTTCGACCTTTCGGTCTCTCGTGTTCCGAGGCCATGTCTGTACATGCTAGGCTCGTCAAGTTTAACCCGAGTGTTCTGCGCGTGCAAATCTGGCTTGCACCCGTTGTATGTGAACGTAGAGTCTATCACACCCGATCATCACGTGGTGTCTCAACACGACGAACTTTCGCAACGGTGCACACTCGGGGAGAACACAGTTCATCTTGAACTTCAAGTGAGGGATCACCTTATAATGCTACCGCCGTACTAAGCAAAACAAGGTGCATAAAAGGATTAACATCTCATGCAATTCATAAGTGACATGATATGGCCATGAACTTGTGTTTAAGATCTCCATCTTCGAAACACCGGCATGATCTCCATCATCACCGGCACAACACCATAATCTCCATCATCTTGATCTCCATCAATGTATTGCCATTGGGGTTGTCACGCCCTGCATGCTTCTACTACTATTGCTACCGTAGCGATAAAGTAAAGCATTACATAGCGCTTAATGATTGACACGCAGGTCATACAATAATTAAAGACAACCCTATGGCTCCTGCCGGTTGCCGTACTCATCGACATGCAAGTCGTGATAATCTATACATCACATGATCATCTCATACATCACATATATCTCATCATGTAATTGGCCATATCACATCACAACATACCCTGCAAAAACAAGTTAGACGTCCTCTAATTGTTGTTGCATATTTTACGTGGCTGCTATGGGTATCTAGCATGAACGATTCTCACCTACGCATAAACCACAACGGTGATACACTAGTTTGCTTTTCAACCTTCTCAAGGACCGCCTTTGTCGAATCCAATCCAACTAAAGTGAGAGAAACTGTCACCCTCAAGCCATCTAGGCAACAAGTTGCGTCGAGGGAACCGGTCTCTCGTAAGTGTACGAGTAATGTTATTCCGGGCCGCTTCATCTCACAATCCCGCTGAACCAAAATACAACCAAGGGAGGAAGCAATCTAAGCATCAACGCCCACAAACCTTTTGTGTTCTACTCGAGATCTCATCGAACCATCAACCTAGCTCATGATGCCACTATTGGGGAACGTCGCATGGGAAACAAAAAAATTCCTACGCACACACAAACCTATCCATGGTGATGAGCATCTACGAGAGGGAGAGTGGATCTACATACCCTTGTAGATCGCTAAGCGGGAAGCGTTAAGAAACGCGGTTGGTGTAGTCGAACATCTTCGCGATCCAAATCGCCAAGCGTCCCGCGATCTCATCACGATCCGTCCCGCGATCCAATCACGATCCGTCCCGTGAACTCATCACGATCCGTCCCGCGATGTCATCACGATCCGTCTCACGATCTTGATCACGATCTGTCCCGCGAACTCATCATGATCCGTTTCGCGATCTCATCACGAACTGTCTCGCGATCTCGATCACGGTCCTTCCGATCTAGCGCCGAACGGACGGCACCTCCGCGTTCAGCACACGTGCAGCTTGATGACGATCTCCACCGTCTCGATCCAGCGAGAGGAGGTGGAGAGGAGAGAGAGTTCACTGGTAGCGTGACGGCGCTCTGGTGATGGTGGTGGAGTGATTCCGGCAGGGCTTCGCCTAAGCGCTGCGGAAAACCGATCTAGAGGAGAAACTGTGCACCGGTGAAACGGGTAGCACGTGGCCGGAAATTCTGTCCAAAAACCACCCAATCCACTAGTATATATAGGAGGAGAGGAGAGGAGAGGCATCCAAGGCCTTTGGGTCGGCCGAAATAGGAGGTGGGAGCAATCCTACTTCACCTCCAATCCTAGTTGGAGTAGGATTGCCTCCTATTGGCTGATTTTCCACTTTTTGCTTTAGGACTTTCTCTCCTGCGCCATGGGCCTTTGTGGTTGTTTTCCCAGCCCACTAAGGGCTGGTTATTATTCTCCCACAGCCCATGGACCTCTTGGGGTCGAAGTACCCCTCCCGGAGGTCTCCCGGTACACTATCGGCACTCCAGGTACACTACCGGCACTCCCGGTACACTACCGATGAGCCCGAAACTTTTCCGGAAACCAAACTGGGACTTCCTATATATGAATCTTTACCTCCAGACCATTCCGGAGCTCCTCGTGACGTCAGGGATCTCATCCGGGACTCCGAACAAACTTCGGTCACCACCATACATAACTCTACACTACCGAAACGTCATCGAACCTTAAGTGTGCAGACCCTGCAGGTTCGAGAACTATGTAGACATGACCGAGACACCTCTATGGTCAATAACCAATGGCGGGACCTGGACGTCCACATTGGTTCCTACATATTCTACGAAGATCTTTATCGGTCTAACCTCTATGTCAAGGATTCAGTTAATCCCGTATATCGTTCCCTTTGTTCTTCGGTATGTTACTTGCCCGAGATTCGATCGTCGGTATCTCCATACCTAGTTCAACCTCGTTACCGGCAAGTCTCTTTACTCGTTCCGTAATACAATATCCCGCAACTAATAATTAGTCACATCGCTTGCAAGGCTTATTGTGATGTTGCATTACCGAGTGGGCCCCGAGATACCTCTCCGTTACACGGAGTAACAAATCCCAGTCTCGATCCATGCCAACTCAACAGACACCATCGGAGATACCTGTAGAGCACCTTTATAGTCACCCAGTTACGTTGCGACGTTTGATACACACAAGGCACTCCTCCGATATCCGTGAGTTGCATGATCTCATGGTCATAGGAACATATACTTGACATGCAGAAAACAGTAGCAATAAACTGACACGATCATATGCTATGTTTGTAGTTTGGGTCTTATCCATCACATCATTCTCCTAATGATGTGATCCCGTTATCAAATGACATCTCATGTCCATGGCTAGGAAACCTTAACCATCCTTTGATCAACAAGCTAGTCCATTAGAGGCATACTAGGGACATGGTTTTGTCTATGTATCCACACATGCATTTAAGTCTCCGATCAATACAATTATAGCATGGATAATAAACGATTATCATGAACAAGGAAATATGATGATAACTAATTTATTATTGCCTCTAGGGCATATTTCCAACAATTGGCGCTAAGGCGTACCGAGCTGGGTTTTATTGGCCTCGAGCTAATGAGACGGCCAAAGACATCATAGATCATTGCGATGGGTGCCAATTCTATGCTAACCTCTCGCACAAGCCAGCATCTGCCCTGAAGACAATTCCTCTTGCTTGGCCGTTTGCAACCCTGGGGACTCGACATGGTTGGTCCTTTTCGACCTGGAAAAGGAGGATTCACTCACTTGCTGGTAGCAGTCGACAAATTCACCAAGTGGATTGAGGCCAAACCCATCAAGAAGTTGAATGCTCGAACTACAGTAACGTTCATGAGGGAGATCATTACCCAGTATGGCATCCCGCACAGCATCATCACAGACAATGGCACGAACTTTGATTCGGAAGAATTCAGAAGTTTCTGCAGCTCCAAGGTCACCCGAGTGGACTACGCCTCCGTTGCTCATCCTCAAACCAACGGGCAAGTCGAGCGGGCTAATGGACTCATTCTGCAAGGTTTGAAGCCCCGTCTTATGCGTGATTTGGATCATGCTGCTGGTGCCTGGGTGACTGAACTACCATCTGTCTTGTGGGGATTGAGGACAACACCCAACCGGTCGACAGGGCGAACTCCTTTCTTCCTTGTTTATGGAGCAAAAGCTATATTGCCGAGTGATCTGGCTCACAATTCCCCCCGAGTGGAACTCTACAATGAAGCTGAAGCTGAACTGGCAAGGCAAGATGGGGTAGATCTTCTGGAGGAGGAGCGTGAGATGGCTCTGATCAGAACTACTGCTTATCAGCAAGACCTGCGACGCTTCCACGCAAGAAATGTCAAGAGTCGAGTGTTCCATGAAGGAGATCTGGTGCTCCGAGTGAATCAACATCGTCCGCACAAGCTTGCTCCTGCATGGGAAGGCCCTTTTGTAGTCACTAAGGTGCTAAACAACGGGGCCTATCACTTGTACAATCTCATGAAGCGGATGGACGAGCCCCGAGCTTGGAATGCTGATTTACTTAGACGGTTTTACACTTAAGAATTTGCTGATGTAATAAGACCCCCTTCATCAATGCAATGCACATCTCTACAACAAGTTTGTCGACTCAGGTCATACAGTTGCGTCTTGGGAATACTCCGAGTGACGAGCAACCCTCACACTTGGAGGCTTAGCTGCGAACATGCTTCGCCTAAGTGAAAAACCCTGTCGGGTGGATAGCAGTCCATTCACTCAACACCTTAGCTGCGAATCGACATTCGCCTAAGTTCAAAAATACTCCGAGTGATGAGCGATCCTCACACTCGGGGGGTTAGATGCAAAAATGCTTCGCCTAAGTTAAAACACGTCGAGTGGACAACAGTCCACCTACTCGACACCTTAGATGTGAATCGACATTCGCCTAAGTTCAAAAATACTCCGAGTGATGAGCGATCCTCACACTCGGGGGCTTAGATGTGAACATGCTTCGCCTAAGTTAAAAACCCTGTCGGGTGGATAGCAATCCATTCACTCGAGACCTTAGCTGCGAATCGACATTCGCCTAAGTTCAAAAATACTCCAAGTGATGAGCGAACCTCACACTCGGGGGCTTAGATGCGAACATGCTTCGCCTAAGTTAAAACGTGTTGAGTGGACAATAGTCCACCTACTCGACACCTTAACTGCGAATCGAAATTCGCCTAAGTTCAAAAATACTCCGAGTGATGAGCGAACCTCACACTCGGGGGCTTAGATGTGAACATGCTTCGCCGAAGTTAAAACACGTCGAGTGGACAACAGTCCACCTACTCGACACCTTAGCTGCGAATCGACATTCGCCTAAGTTCAAAAATACTCCGAGTGATGAGCGATCCTCACACTCGGGGGCTTAGATGCGAACATGCTTCGCCTAAGTTAAAACGCGTCGAGTGGACAACAGTCCACCTACTCGACACCTTAGCTGCAAATCGACATTCGCCTAAGTTCAAAAATACTCCGAGTGATGAGCAATCCTCACACTCGAGGGCTTAGATGCGAACATGCTTCGCCTAAGTTAAATCGCGTCGAGTGGACAATGGTCCACCTACTCGACACCTTAGCTATGAATCGACATTCGCCTAAGTTCAAAAATACTCCGAGTGATGAGCGATCCTGACACTCGAGGGCTTAGATGCAAACATGCTTCGCCTAAGTTAAAACGCGTCGAGTGGACAATAGTCCACCTACTCGACAACTTAGCTGCGAATCGACATTCGCCTAAGTTCAAAAATATTCCAAGTGATGAGCAATCCTCACACTCGGGGACTTAGCTGCGAACATACTTCGCCTAAGTCAAAAACGTCGAGTGAACGAAAGTCCACATACTCGACAACTCACCAACGAATTGGCGTTCGCTTGAGTTGAAAATCAAACATCAGTCAAACAAAAGGTCGAAAGCCAAATTCAGATGGAATTAAAGGTTAAAACCGTGGCAGATGTTCAAGCAAAAGCAAGTGTGCTTAGTCCTAACGCCTGAATGAAGTTTTGAAGGATACAGATACACTCGGCATGCCGAGGCAAATTTAATTGTTTTTCTCTTTCTCAAGGAATAAGTTTTCAAGCGGGTGAAGGGCTGGAGGGCTCGATGAAGGTGTCCAGGTCGATGCCGTCGGCGATCTTGGTAGCTGCTTCAATGAAGGTCTGCATGAAGTCCTCAAATTGAAGCTTCTTCGTGTTCACCACCTGGAGCTCCTTCAGCTTCTCCTTTCGCACCTCCCGGCAGTGCACCCTGACAAGGGATAAAGCCACATCTGCCCCGCAGCACGCCACAGATTTCTTCCATGCTCCCACTCGACCAGGGAGATCATTCAGATGAGTCATAATGGCATCAAGGTCCAACTACAGAGTGTCTTCAGGCCAGAGCTCCTTTTCAATCCTCTCCATGATGGACTTGAGCCGAGCGACGTGAGCCTGGACACCTTGGTGTCTGAAGTTGAGCCACAACATGTTCATTGCCACCGCGTCAGCCACTAGCGACTTGGCGGGGTCAAGGTTGGGCTCAATCTCCTCCGTTTCCTTCTCAAAGTCACGACAGAAGTCTGTTGAAGAAAGAGGAAGGGGAAAGAGTTCAGTCGACAACGCAAAAGCTCACATAAGACAGTCGGCAGAGAAAAAAACTCACCGCCGAGCACAAGATACATCTTCCTGGAGAATTCGCCTAGATGCCTCTCTAGGCCATTGCTCCTTTTGGTCAGCCGCTCGACCGTCTTGGCGAGGTCCGCGTTCTCCTACTTCAGCTTCGCGCTGGCGTCTTCAAGCTTCTTGGCGGCCTCCATCTTCCGGTCTGCAGCTTCAGCTTTCTCCTTGGCCGCCCGCTGAGCGTCAGCTAGCACCTTGTCCTTCTCCTCCAGCGCCCTTTTCATGGTATCTAAAGAAATAACATTGTTGAGTTGCGCTTGGAGTCGGCGGTTTTCATCGCGCACGTCTGCTCGAGTGAAGACACTCGGTTCAAAATGAGTCGAGTGAGGAAGAAAGTGCAGAAAGTCGGCAATCATTACCTCCCAGGGTCTTCACCTCGTCACGAGCCCGCTCCAAGGCGTTGTTGGCGACCGCCAGGTCCACCCGCAGCCGGTTCCGCTCATCCTCCACGTCCTTGTATTCTGCTCCCAGTTCACAAGCCATCTGGAGATGATAATTGGGTCAGTCGACTAAATGTATCCAAAAAGTTCAAAAAAAAAGTCCACTTGACATGTCGAGTGGCTATGCCGCCCCGCGCATCATAAACACACTTTAAAGTTCTCTTTGCTAAGACCCCTGCCGATGCAAGCATCCGACAGCGGTCTCGGGAACTACACCCAGTGGGTGCGCTAAGAGCGCCACCACTGAGACGGTTGATTCTCGATCCATCGAGCAACTCGTCAGAAATAAAAAAACTCGACATGTCAAGTGTCACTAGCATCGTCCGCAATGAACAGTCTACAGAAGACCCCTGCGAGTGAGAGCACTCGACAGCGGCCTCGGGGACTACACCCAGTGGGTGCGCTAAGAGCGCCCCCAATAAGACGGTTGATTCTCGATCTGTCGAGCAACCTGTCAGAAAAAAAACTAGCATTGCAAATGGACAAGCCTACAGCCTACCGTCCGCGATGAACAGTCTCTATAGAAGACCCCTGCGAGTGCAAGCACTCGACAGCGGCCTCGGTGACTACACCCAGTGGGTGCGCTAAGAGCGCCCCCACTAAGGAGGTTGAACCTCGATCAGTCGAGTCAACCAACAGAACTTAATAAAACTCGACATGTCGAGTGGCGCTACATGTGCTATCAATATCTACAACAATCGGATCTATTCGAGGGAAAGTACATTCTCTACAGTAGTCACCCGGTGGGTGTAAAGCAACAAAGACAAGATGGAAATTCACTCGACAATGGACTTACAATGGAACTTACTCGGACATTGGTGCGGAGCGCCGAGCTGACATCAAACGCCAGCTTGCTCGCCTCGAACGCCTCCTTAGACTTCTGCATCAGTTGCTCGGCCTGAATCAGAGCTTCCTTTGCAGCCCCGGTCTGATCTTCCGGGGTGCGATGCAGAGAGAAGGTCGTCACGGGAGGAGTCGGCGCAGTCGCTGGAGCAGTCGGGGCAGCCTCAACAGGTCCCCTAGGAGTCGTCGTCACTATCGTCGAGACAGTTGGAGGAGCATGTGACGGAAGCTCAGTGGGTTCGACTCGGGGTTGGGTCGAGCCACCTGCCCCCTGGGAAGACTCCGCAGTTGGACGCTGAGAAGCATGCGCCGATGAAGCCCTGCGAGCGCGAGGATGCGAAGCGACCAGCTGCTCCTCGTCGTCCTCCACCTGAATGACCTCTGCAGCTACAATCGACAAATGTCAACATTCACACATGACGAGTCACATACAGACTAGTCAGCAATTCACTAACCTCTGTCGGAGGTAGCTGCGTCCGCGGTGTCAACATCCGAGGCATCCCCGCCGTCCCTCGGAGGCGAGGTCATGGACGTAGCAGCTCTGAAAGACCGAGCAACATTCAATAAGGAACAATTCAAGGTTTCATTCGACATAAAACTCCAAAGACAAGTACTTACGTGGAGACGACCGGAACGGCCATCCTCATTCGGGGCAGGGCCTTGCGGGGTTTGGCGGCGACTAGCTTGGGCTGCTTGACCGGCTTCTCACTCGGCTCGACGGATGAGGGGCGGCTCCGCTTTGGGTTCCTTTCGCTGGGGCCTGGAGTCTGGTCCTCCACGGCTGATGGGTCCTAGCGTGCCTTGGTGCGAGCTTCGCGTCGGGGACGTAGCTCGACTTCTCCCTCATTGCCAGAGTCCTCGTATTCGCCCTCGGAGTCGGAAGATCCGTTGCCATCCGCACTCCCGCCGTCGCTCACCACGCCCTCCTCCACGTGGTCCCCGTTGGGAACGGGCGAGTGCATGTTCGTCCACTCCTGCACGATTCAAACAGGGATGTCGGTATACAAGATAATATATCATTCGATGGTATCTACCGATCAGTCGACATAAAAACACTCACCAGGTTCTTTGGGGGGTTCTAGTCGGAATACGGCTGGATCCTTTTGGCCCCCGCGGGATTGTCACAGGCCTCGGTGATGCTCCGAAGCCACTGCTCGACAGTATCCGGGGTGACCTCCTCGGGGTGCGCTCTGGTCGTGTCCTCCGGGACGGTGTAATGCCACATAGTGTGGTCTCTGGCCTGAAGGGGCTAGATGCGTCGACCCAGGAATGTCTCTAGAAGATCCAACCCCGTCACCCCGCCTCGGATCAGCTGCACCACTGCCTCGACCAAGATGCCAACTTGGACGCGCTCCGCCGCTATCTCTTTCAGGGATTTGGGAGCGGCTGGGCGGTCCGACGTGTAAGGGGGAAGACCAGTCGACATATTGGGTGACGCTGCATCTTTGCAGTAGAACCAGGTCGACTGCCACCCTCGGACGGACTTGGGCAAGGTGATGGGGGGGAAGGAGCTACGGACTCTTTTCTGAACACTAAGACCCCCACACAGCTGGAGGACATGAGTCTTCCCATCAGCTGGGAGCGCTTTCTTCATGGTCTGACATCTGACCGTGAAGATGTGTTTAAACAATCCCCAATGGGGAGAACATCCAAGAAATTCGCACGGAGTGATGAATGCGGACAAGTAGGTGATGGTATTCAGCGGCACATGATGCAGTTGTGCCTCAAAAAAATTCAAGAATCCCCTGAAGAATGGATGGGGAGGCAGAGAGAAACCCCTTTCTACATGGGATAAGAGGAGTACCCGCTCTCCTTCACGCGGCTCCGGCTCGATCTCGTCCTTGGGAAACCTCCAAGCTCCAGGGGCCACGAGCCCGTCGGCGACGAGACCCTCGATGTCTTCGTCGGTGACGACAGAGGGGAGAAAATCCCCCTGCATCCAACCCGGCGGCGCCGTGAACCGGGCGGTCGAGGGCCTCTTGCCCTTGCACGTCGAGGAGCCCCTCTTTGCCCGCTCGAGCTTCTCGGTGGCGTTCTTCGTCATCCTGTGCGGCGGCTGTCGTCGGAGGGAAGCAGAGTGCGGCGGCGGAGGCAGGGAGGCAGAAGAAAAGAGACGGAAGACAACGGAGGATTCTGTGCAGACCGTGATGTGGGAGGCTTTATACGCTGCCGGGTGTGTCACTGATCAGTGGACCCGTCAAATAACTACGCATGCCAACCGCTGACAGCACCCGGTACGTGGCGAAATGTTTGGCGCGAGAATCGAGGCGTTGTGAACCCACTGGCCCAGATCGTGCCATCATCTTCGCACGCGCACGCGCTTCCCAAATTTTCGTATCCCGAAAAATCCGGGCCTGACAGGCTGACCCGTCACTTCTCAAGATACCCTCGGTTCACTCGGAGCAAGGCAGACCTCGAATATCCACTCGGACACTTTTGAGGCTGAATGGATCCGGGCGAGCGGAGAAGAATTCAGTCGGCGTAAAATTCGCTGAAGCCCCGAATATCATTCAGAAACTTTTTCATGACAAATCCAGTTAGATTCCGAAGGTCAAGATTCAATCGACACAAGGTTCACAAAAACTCCAAGACACTTTTCAGAGGATTCGACGCACCAGCTCAAGGTCAACGCTGAAGCCTCCTTTCACCACTCCAACCCCGACCCATTCGGGGGCTAATGACGAGGATATGTACCTAGGGTAGGGTCCTAGGCAAGGCCCATGTACCCTCCCTAAGGACATTACATTGGAGGACTTGAAGATCAAGCATGAACTTCCGAGTGTGTGCCTGGAAGTGTCTAAAGATCACTCGAAAGTACTCCACTCGGAAGCCCTCCTCTCACTCGGCAGTCACGTTCCACTTGGCATGCCTCACATCACTCGACACCAGAAGACCAGGAGCCATCATCAAGAGCCCAACGGGCACACGCTGGTTCAATGGTCATTAGTAGCTTTTACTACGTACGTTACCAGTAATGGCAGGCTTTAAGCCCCACGATCAGGCCATTGACCGTGGGACAATTATGAGGGGTAGCGCACTCTATATAAGCCGCCCCTCCCCTCCTGCACAAGGGTTAGATAGTCTTACAAACAGACAGACAGACATACAGATAGAGACACGGTTGTAATCTCCATATTCCACATGACATAAGCTCCCGAGCACTAATACGTAGGGCTTTTACCTCCACGAGAGGGGTCTGAACTCATACATGCATTTGTACACCCTCGTCGTAGCTAGGACTCTGCCTCTCCCTTCGTACCCATACCTTCTATTGTCAGGCTCGTTCCCATGACAACGGTACTGCTTAACAAGCCAATACTCGATGCTCATGCGGCAAAACACATGAAGGAGATACGACGAAGCAACTTACACAATGTGCTGTCACCAGGTGTCGAGACAAATGCACACAATAGGGACTATATAAGATGGCTGAATGATCATTTGACAAGCGGACCCCAAGAAGACCTTGCAACGTGGTTGGCACAAAAGTCATCAACGATGATTACGAAGTACCTAGCGTACGGCATAAATGGCAACACGTTCTACACTAAGGAACATGATGCTAAGACCTTGTATGAAAACAACTTTGTTCGGATAGAATGCCTAACTGTAGAGGAAGATGATAAATAGGTGTACTATAGAACAATCGAAGAGATTTGGGAGCTTGACTATGTGCAAATGAAGGTGGCATTATTCAAGTGCAGATGGGTCCCTCTTAGTAGCGTAAAGGTTGATGCTTACAGCAGGAAGACAAATGTTGACGGCAGAATTATGGCATATCACAAGGACCCATTTATTCTTGCCAGCGATGATATCCAGATTTTCTTTGTCCCAGACCTCTTGCATACGCACTGCCATGTAGTGATGTATGGGAAGAGGAGGGTACTAGGCGTCGAGAATGTTAGTGATGAGGAGGAGTACAATCAATATGATGAGTTGCCACCTGAGGGGCCATGCGACTTAAAAGAGGAGAAACGTAAAATCATCAGAAATCCTCAGTTCATTAGGGGTCAACCTAATGATCGCGATCACCCCATGTACATGGGAATTGATTCAAAAAACTAGTCATTATGTCTACTATACCCAAATGATGCATGTACTGAATTGTGAGGGATGAGTACTGAGTTCTTTCTGTTATAAGTTTTACATGCACTGTATTGTGAGGTATACACGGCCTTATGTTGATCTAGTTTTGCATGTATTGTCTATAGCTAGAACGCTCAATTCATCTCACACCCGTATGTATGAACTGATGTGCAGTTTGGTTTACAAATCGCACACGGTTCATTCACTAGAACTGTGTGCTTTCTAAACTGCGGCCTATGAAACCTAATGCACGCAACGTGAGTCCTACTTTCTGATTGGACAAAACCCAAACCACACGGATCATGCGTATGCACCATAGAATTCACCCAGATCGAATGGCGGTCCTTATACCTCTCATCAACACATGTTGTTGAAGTTGGGATTTGATTTATATGCAATAAATTCCCCGTCAATGATAAAAAATGCTGGAAAATATCGAAGGAGCCCATAAATGCACCAAAAAATCAAACCTGGTGTATAATTATGATTGACTACCGTGGGATAAATTTTGGAGGAGAGGCAATGAAGACACCATCGATTGGAGTTCGATTTGCCACTTCTACCTTTGGAACTATGATCCTTCCACTCAGATGCTATGGTTTCCAATTATCGATCATTGTAGCTTGTGCCAAATTTTACCAGATGTTTTCCACGGTGTCTCGAGATCACGCCACGATGACATACCAATTTTCGTGATTTTCCGAGTCCATATGCATTTCTTGTAATTAAATTACTGACATTTATTTAGGTGGACAAATCTCCCATCCAAAATGCTTGAAAATTCTTCTCATTCGTTGCACGATGACGAAAATCACGCAAAGTGACACACAAATGATTTGTAAGAGATTCTTTGCCACCATCCACACGTAATTCATGTTGGTACATTTTATTTATAAGAACTAATTAATATGGTAACTACAAAATATGACTTAGATATAGCAAACGAGACATGTAATCCACCAGAAGACCAATATTAGGAGTACAATGATGTTTGCATATCATGGAAAAAACCAAGGTGAAAGGATGAGGTTGCCACCGATTGGAGTCCGAATGCCAACTCTACTTTTCGTAAACCATGATCGTTTGTGTGAGATGCATTCGTTTTCAAAGGGAAGGCCATCACAACTTCCGCCAGACATTACCAATTTTTCCAACGGGGTCTTCACATCATGCCATAGTGACACACCCATTTTTGTAATTTTAGTAATACATCTGCATTTCCTCCAATTAAATTACTAACAAGCCCCATGTTGGTGGGAAAATATCTTCAAATTTGCAAACAAGTCATCAAAATGCGGTGGGAAATCAATACAGGGGCTAATAGTTGATTGTCTGTGGATGAAAATAATTCGAGGCGAAATGATGAAGTCCAAATTCATTTGAAATGAAAATATGACTGTTCTACATGGACAAATAGCACACGGTTCGTTCACTACAACCATGTGCTTTCTAAACCGTGGCCTATGAAACCTAATGCGCATAACGTGAGTCCTGCTTTCTGATTGGACAAAACACAAACCACGCACCCAGATCGAACGACGGTCCTTATAACTCTCGTCAACACACATTGTTGAAGTTGGGATTTTATTTATATGCAATGAATGCCTCGTGAATGATAAGAAATGCTGAAAAATATCGAACGAGCCCATAAATGCGCCAGAAAATCAAACCTGACATATAGAATTATGATTGACCACCATGGGATCAAATTTGGAGGGGAGGCGATGAAGACACCGTCGAGTGGAGTTCGATTTGCCACTTCTCCCCTTGGAACTATGATCCTTCTACTCAAATGCTATGGTTTCCAATTAGCAATCATTGTAGCTTGTGCCAAATTTTACCAATTTTTTCCATGGTGTCTCGAGATCACGCCACGATGAAAAACCTATTTTCATGATTTTCTGAGCCATTCTGCATTTCCTGTAATTAAATTACTGACATTTATTTAGGTCAACACATCTCCCATCCGAAGTGCTTGACAATCCTTCTCATTCATTGCACAATGACGAAAATCACGCAAAGTGACACACAAATGTTTTTTAAGAGATTCTTTGCCACCATCCACATGTAATTCATGTTGGGACATTTTATTTATAAGTACTAATTAACATGGTAACTGCAAAATGTGACTTAGATATAGAAAACGAGACATGTAATCCACCAGAAGATCAATATTAGGAGTACAATGATATTTGCATACCATGGAAAAAACCAAGGCAAAAGGATGAGGTTGACACTGATTGGAGTCCCAAATGCCAACTCTACTTTTCGTAAACCATGACCCTTCGTGTGAGATGCATTCGTTTTCAAAGGGCAGGCCATCACAACTTCCGCTAGACATTACCATTTTTCCCACGTGGTCTTCACATCATGCCATGGTGACACACCCATTTTTGTAATTTTTGAAATACATCTGCATTTTATCCAATTAAATTACTAACGATCCCCATGTTGGTGGAAAAAATGTCTTCAAATTATCAAAAAAGTCATGAAGATGCGTCTGAAAGTCAATACAGGGGCTAATAGTTGATTGTCTGCAGATGAAAATAATTCAAGGCTAAATGATGAAGTCCCAAATTCATTTGAAACGAAAATATGATTGTTCTATATGGACAAATAGCATGGTTTGTTCACTAGAAATGTGTGATTTCTAAACCACGGCCTATGAAACCTAATGCGTGCAACGTGGGTCATGTTTTCTGATTGGACAAAACCCAAACCACACGGATCATTTGTCTGCACCGTCGCATTCATACAAATCGAACTACAGTCCTTAAACCTCTCATCAACACACGTTGTTGAAGTTGGCGAGCCCCGTAAATGCAAAAAATGGCTTAAATATAGTAGGCGAGCCCAGAAGTGCACCAAAAAATCGATATTAGGGTAAAAACGATAGTTGTGTACCATGAGAAAAATTTCGAGACAAAACGATGAGGTCACGTCTACATTTCAAAGTTTCCAAGTTTTCATTTCGAATAGATTTGTGTTGCTTGTGCACACGGGTTACTATATGAGATCGTTTGCAAAGTTTTTTCCACGGGTGCATGACAATCTTTTTTCACCCTTTTCATCGAAGCGGCCAACATGCCCCCCTCCCCCCAAACCCGTGATACGTCTCCAACGTATCTACTTTTCCTCACTCTTTTTCCCTTGTTCTGGACTTTAATTTGCATGATTTGAATGGAACTAACCCGGACTGATGTTGTTTTCAGCAAAACTACCATGGTGTTGTTTTCGTGCAGAAATAAAAGTTCTAGGAATGAAACGAAACCTTTTAGAGATTTATTTTGGAAAATATAAAAATACTGGAGCCACAAACCACTAGAGAGGGAGCCCAGGCTGGGCACAAGACACAAGGGCGTGCCAGCCCCCTCCCGACGCGCCTTGGTGGGTTGTGCTCACCTCAGGGCCCCACTTGCCCTACCTCAGCCACTGTAAATTCCTAAATTTGGAGAAAAAATCAAAGAGAAAGAATTATCGTGTTTCACGAGATGGAGCCGTCACCACCTCCTGTTCTTCATCGGGAGGCTAGATCTGGAGTCCGTTTGGGGCTACGGAGAGCGAAATCTTCGGTCTTCATCATCACCAACCTTACTTCATCGCCAATGTCATGACGCTCCCCACCGGGAGTGAGTAATTCCTTCGTAGGCCTTCTGGTCGGTGAGGAGTTGGATGAGATTCATCATGTAATCGAGTTAGTTTTGTTAGGCCTTGATCCCTAGTATCCATTATGTTCTGAGATTGATGTTGCTATGAATTTGCTTTGCCTAATACTTGTCACTAGGGCCCGAGTGCCATGATCTCAGATCTGAAACATTTATGTTATCATCTCTAAATCCATGTTCTTGATCCGATGTTGTCTAGTCATGTGCACCTATTACGTGTTATGGTCCGTCAATCCCATAATGACAATATTTGGGATACTTCGTGGTGATGACCGTAGTGTGGGGAGTTCATGTATTCACCATGTGTTAATGCTTTGTTCCAGTTCTCTATTAAAAGGACGCCTTAATATCCCTTAGTTTCCTTATGGACCCTGCTGCCATAGGAGGGTAGGACAAAAGATGTCATGCAAGTTCTTTTCCATAAGCACGTATGACTATTTACGGAATACATGCCTACATTACATTGATGAACCGGAGCTAGTTCTGTATGGCCCTAGTTTATGACCGTTACATGACGAATATCATCCAACGAGTTACCGATCCAGTGCCTATGACCTTTCCACTTATTGCTCTTGCTAAGTTACTATTGTTGTTCCAACTGCTACAAAACTATTGCTACTATTGTTACTGCTACTATTACTATTGCTACTACTATCAAACCTATCATATTACCGTGCACCTGATCACTTTGCTGCAGATATTTATCTCCAGGTGTGGTTGAATTGACAACTCAACTTCTAATACTCTCAAGTATTCTTTGGCTCCCCTTGTGTCGAATCTACAAATTTGGGTTGAATACTCTACCCTTGAAAACGGTTGCGATCCCCTATACTTGTGGGTTATGAAGACCTTTTCCTGGCGCCATTGTTGGGGAGCATAGCAATATTTGTTGAGTCACTTGGGATTTATATCAATCTATCACCATGAATAATCTGAAGGATACTAAGACCAAGATTTTTCCCTCCACTACGAGGGGAGGGGAGGAACTGCCATCTAGCTCTACACTTGATTCACCTTCTGTTATATGTAAGTTTGCAACACCACCACATGCTATTAATCCTGATATTGATGATGCTACTTCTGCTATGAATGATGCTTATGATGATACTAGTACCATGCTTTATGATACTATGCCACTAGGTGAATTTCTTGATGAGCAAATTTCTAGAGCTGGAGAGAATGAAATCATTGAAACTGCTCACACTGATGAGAACTTTGAAACTTATGATTATGAAACACCTAATAGGCCTAGCTCTCCTAGATTTGAAATGCCTAAGATACTTGACGGTTATGCTTTGATGGATAAATAGCTAGAGAGATTCTTGCTTGTAAAGATAGAGATGGTGTTAAGAAACTATTATGCAAGTATAAAGAAAAGACTCTAAATGCTAAAATGAAATGTGATCCTAAGTTTGCTACTTAACCTATCTTTGTTATCGATAAGGATTATGAATTCTTTGTCGACCCAGAGTTAATCACTTTGGTTGAATCTGATCCTTTCCATGGCTATAAAACTGAAACTATGGTAGCACACCTTACTAAGTTGAATGATATAGCCACCCTCTTTGCTCATGATGAGAAGATTCTCTATTATCATATCCTTAAGTTATATCAGTTCTCATTAAAGGGTGATGCTAAGACATGGTACAATACTCTTGCTTCTGGTTGTGTGCGTAGTCCCCAGGATATGATCTACTACTTCTCTGGAAAATATTTTCCTGCTCACAAGAAACAAGCTGCCTTACAGGAAATATTTAATTTTGTGCAAATTGAAGAAGAGAGTCTCCCACAATCTTGGGGGAGGCTTCTCCAATTGATTAATGCTTTGCCTGATCATCCTCTCAACAAAAATGAAATACTTTATATCTTTTATAATGGACTAACGATGCTTCTAGGGACTTCCTAGATAGTTGTGATGGTTGTGTTTTCAGGGAACAAACTGTTGAACAAGTTTAGGAATTATTGAAATAACATATTGAAGAACTATGATGATTGGACCCTTCTTGAACCACCACCTAAACCCACTCCAAAGAATAGAGGTATCTTATTTCTTAGTCCTGAAGATATGCAAGAGGCAAAGAAATCTATGAAGGAAAAAAGGTATTAAAGCGGAGGATGTTAAGAATTTGCCACATATTGAAGAAATACATGGCCTTGACACACCCCCACCCCCACAGGTGGTAGAGGAAAATTCTTTATTGAAGTTCAATGAAAGTGACATTCCTCACAATAAACAACCTAGTCAGTGCTTATATGAGTTTGACAACTATGTTATGAAGCAAGATCATTTCAATGTCGATGTGTTGAAACAATTGAAATACAATTGTGATATGATTGCTTGCTTTAGTGACTTGCTATTTAGAATCAGTAATGATGTTAGAGGTGTAGGAAAGCATGCCTCTATTGTTCAAACTTAGTTAGAACAAGTTTCTAAGTCTAAAAAAGAATTGCTTGATGAAATGAATAATAATATGCATGATTTTGCTGCTAGAGTAGTAAGTAGAGGAGGTAGCATGACCCAAAAACCACTCTATCCTGAGGGTCATCCTAAAAGAATTGAACAAGATTCTCAGAAAATTAATAGTGATGCACCTAGTCCTTCTAAGAAGAAAAAGAAAAATAAAAATGATAGGATTCTACATACCTCTAGTAAATCCGAGACACAAAAACCTCTTGATAGTAATGATGTCACTATTTCTGATGCTGAAACTCAGTCTGGTAATGAACATTCACCTAGTGATAATGAAAATGATAATTATGATGTTCATGATGATGCTCAACCTAGTAATGATGTAGCACCAGATAATGATGTTGAAATAGAGCCTCCTCCTAATACTGATAACCCACAACCTAAATATAAACGTTATGAAAAAAGGACTTTGTGGCTAGGAAACATGGTAAAGAAAGAGATCCATGGGTTCAGAAGCCCATGCCATTCCTACCTAAGCCATATAACAAAAAGGATGATGAAGAATTTCAGCGCTTTGATGAAATGATTAGGCCAGTCTTTTTGCGTACCCGCTTAACTGATATTTTGAAGATGGCCCCTTATTCTAAGTATATGAAAGACATCATCACTAATAAAAGAAAGATACCGGAAGCTGAAATCTCCACCATGCTTGCTAATTATTCCTTTAAGGATGGAGTACCTAAAAAACTTGGAGATCCGGGAATACCAACAATACCTAGCTCCGTTAAGAGAAACTATGTCAAAATTGCTTTGTGTGATTTGGGAGCCGGTGTTAGTGTTATCCCTTTATCTTTATATAAAAGACTTGATTTGAATAAACTCACACCTACTGAGATATCATTGCAAATGGCTAATAAATCAACGGCCATACCTATTGGTATTTGTGAGGATGTGCCCGTTGTTGTTGCAAATGTCACTATCTTAACGTACTTTGTTATTCTTGAGATGCCCGAGGATGAAAACATGTCGATAATCCTTGGTAGACCCTTTTTTAATACTGCAGGGGCTGGTAATGAGCCCACGGTTCACTTTCTGAAGAAGCAATTCCAAGTGAATGGTGTTAATGTTATTGAAGAATCTCCGACCATCACTATTGGAAGTTTTCAATTACCTCTACCTACCGTCAAAAAGAAATATGATATACTTATTGTTGGGGATAGGCACATCCCCATTGAGGTAACTTAGTGTTTTACGAAAGTTTTTCGGTTTCATGCATATCGGAAGTGGTTGTTAATAAGACTTGATCAATCTTATTAATGGATCATTTTTGAGAGGTATGAAGTTGAGGAATCTAGTAAGCACCATTCTCTGTTCCCACCTTTTATTTTTATTTTTTAGTTAGTAGAATAAAATAAAATGCCATGTTTATCTTGTTTTCTGTTTTCTCTTTGCAATAAAAAATGACCCAAAAATAAAAATTCTTAGAAAGCCCTGGAAATTTAACACAATTTTTCCGAATACTTAATAAATTCTAGTGCAAACAACACCTGAGGGGGGTGCATGTAATGCCCAAGATGCGATCCTATCCTTATTTTGGCTCGAGGGTCTCGACAGGGATAGAAGCGCATCTCGTCGTTTTGCAAGAATGGATATCACTACAAGTACGTGTACAAAAGAGATGAGTATATGGAATTGGCTTACACTCGCCACAAGCTACATCAACATCACATCAATACAATAACATAACCAAACATCATACAGAAGAGCAGCGTCCGACTACGGACGAAACCAAACGATAAAATGGCATCCATCCTTGTTATCCCAGGCTGCCACCTCGAACCCATCCTAGATCGATGCAGAAGAAGAACTCCAAATCAAACAAAGCATCACTCTCATGTTCAAGCATTGCATTACGAGTACCTGCAACTGTTGTTGTAGTAATCTGTGAGCCACAGGGACTCGGCAATCTCAGTTCCAACGGTATCAAGACTAGCAAAGCTTAATGGGTGATGTATGGTTAAGTGGTGAGGCTGCAGCAAGCAACTAAGCACATATTTGAGTGGCTAACTTACGAGTACAAAAAATAAGTATGCTGGTCTATGCATAACGGACGTGAACTAGAATGATCACTAAGTGATCCTGAACACCTACTTACGTCAAACATAACCCCACAATGTTCTCTCCCGGATAAGGACTCACAAGAATAGACATTCACGATTACGCACACAGTTGGTGTGCTTTATTTGAGTTTTGCTTCAAGTTTGCTATGACCAGGTGTTGAAAAAAGTTTCCAAGTTGCCACTTAACCGCGAGCATGACTTTCCGAAAGATTTAACCCTGTAGGGGTGCTCCAACTCATCCATCACAAATTAACCACACGCCACGGGAATAACCTCGACCACGAATCCTGTGGTTTCCTAGGCAATTCCATTGGAAAACCGGAACCTCAAGATAGCCCGACGTATTATCGGAATTCCTTGCACAAGACATTCGAGAAAGGTAAAAAAATCTAGCAAGGCCGCCCGGTAGGCCAGATCCCAATAGGATTTGCGTGTATCTCTGTCTCGGGGCACTACCAGATGAGCAGTACGTACGATGACCTGATAGAAATCCCTTGAGTTGCCCCAAGGTGGCCCCGCAAGTGGCTCTAGTTCGGACCAACGCTCATGAGGAGCATTGGCCCGGGTTGTTTATTAATTATCCACGGGGTCCGGAAAGTCCCTATGCAAGTTTATTAGTTATTAGGCAAATATAGTACCAATGTTGGGCCTTACCAGATGAGTTTTATCCCAAAACGAAAATCAAGGGGGTCCCCATAACAACCTCGAGCATATTAGGAGCGCTCAATATGGAACATAACACCGGTACACAAGTAACTATGGCGACAAAAGTGGAACAAAACTCTAAGCACAAGGCCAAGCCTTCCACCTTTTACCAAGTATATATGTGCATTAAATTAAATAGCAATAATATTGTGATATAACAAAATATCCATGCTGTCACATGGAAGCAATTGCACCTGCAGCTAGAAATGCTATAAGAAGGGCTGAGCAAGCGGTAACATAGCCAAACAAAGGTTTGTTGGGATGTTGAGGGGTTAGAGGCTTACCATGGCAATGTTGCGAGTGTTGGAAATATGCCCTAGAGGCAATAAATAAAGTGTTTATTATTATATTTCCTTGTTCATGATAATCTTTTATTATCCATGCTATAATTGTATTGATCGGAAACATAGATACATGTGTGGATACATAGACAACACCGTGTCCCTAGTATGCCTCTAGTGAACTAGCTTGTTGATCAAAGATGGTTAAGGTTTCCTAGCCATGTACATGAGATGTCATTTGATAACAGGATCACATCATTAGGAGAATGATGTGATGGACAAGACCCAAACTACAAACATAGCATATGATCGTGTCAATTTATTGCTACTGTTTTCTGCATGTCAAGTATATGTTCCTATGACCATGAGATCATGCAACTCACTGACACTAGAGGAATACCTTGTGTGTATCAAACGTCGCAAAGTAACTAGGTGACTATAAAGGTGCTCTACAGGTATCTCTGAGGGTGTCCGTTGGGTTGGCATGATCAAGACTGGGATTTGTTACTCCGTGTGACGGAGAGGTATCTCAGGGCCCACTCAGTAATACAACATCACAACAAGCCTTGCAAGCAATGTGACTAAGTGTTAGCCACGGGATCTTGTATTACGGAACGAGTAAAGAGGCTTGCCGATAACGAGGTTGAACTAGGTATTGAGATACCGACGATCGAATCTCGGGCAAGTAACATACCGAAGAACAAAGGGAACATCATACGGAATTAAATGAATCCTTGACATAGAGGTTCGACCGATAAAGATCTTCGTAGAATATGTAGGAACCAATATGGGCAGCCAGGTCCCGCTATTGGTTATTGACCATAGAGGTGTCTCGGTCATGTCTACATAGTTCTCAAACCCGCGGGGTCTGCACACTTAAGGTTTGGTGACGTTTCGGCAGTATAGAGTTATGCATGGTGGTGACCAAAGGTTGTTCGGAGTCCCGTATGAGATCTCGGACGTCACGGGGAGCTCCGAAATGGTCCGGAGGTAAAGATTGATATATAGGAAGTCCTATTTTGGTCGCCGGAAAAGTTTCGGGCTCATCGGTAGTGTACCGGGAGTGCCGGTAGTGTACCGAGAGACTATCGGGAGGGGTATTTCGACCCAAGAGGCTACATGGGCTGTGGGAGGATGTATACCAGCCCTTAGTGTTCTGGTGGAAGTCCCACACAAGGCCCATGCGGCTGGAAAGAAAAGCCCAAAAGGAAAAAGGTGGAAAAAGGCAAAAAGGAACTATATAAGGAAGGAGTCATAATCCTACTTGGAGTAGGAGGAGGAGGACTCCTCTCCTCCTGTTCGGCCGAAGCAAGGGCTTGGCCCTTGAGGGTCAAGTCTCCTCCTCCTCTCGTCCTATATATACTAGAGGGTTTTAGGGTTTTTGCACTAGTTCTTTCTTCCACGTGCAACCCTAACCTCCAGTAGATAGTTTCTCCTCTAGATCAGTTTTCTACAGTGCTTAGGCGAAGCCCTACAGGAATAGCTCCACCACCATCGCTGGAGTGCCGTCACGCTGTCGGAGAACTCTTGCTGGATCAAGAAGGCTGAGATCGTCATCAAGCTGCACGTGTGCTGAACGCGGAGGTGTCGTCCGTTTGGTACTTGATCGGGACGGGTCGTGATTGGATCGTGGGACACTCGGCGATTTGGATCGCGAGGATGTTCAACTACACCAACCGTGTTTCTTAACGCTTCTCACTTAGAGATCTACAAGGGTACGTAGATCCACTCTCCCTCTCGTAGATGCTCATCACCATGGATAGATCTTACGTGTGCATAGGAAAATTTTTGTTTCCCATGCAACGTTCTCCAAGAGTGGTATTACAGCTAGGTCTATGTGTAGATGAGATCACGAGTAGAACACAAAGAGTTTGTGGGCATTGATGCTTAGATTGCTTCCTCCCATTATCATGTTTTGGTTCAGCGGTATTATGGGATGAAGAGGCCCGGACCAACCTTACTCGTACGCTTATGAGAGACCGGTTCCCTCAACTGCACTTGTTGCAAAAGATGGCTAGCGGGTGTCAGTTTCTCCTACTTTAATTGGATCGGATTCGACAAAGGCGGTCCTTGAGAAGGTTGAAAAGCAACTTATGTATCACCGTTGTGGTTTATGCGTAGGTGAGAATTGTTCTTGCTAGATACCCGTAGCAGCCACGTAAAACATGCAACAACAATTAGAGGACGTCTAACTTGTTTTTGCAAGGTATGTTGTGATGTGATATGGCCAATTACATGATGAGATATATGTGATGTATGAGATGATCATGTGATGTATAGAATTCACGACTTGCATGTCGATGAGTACGGCAACCGGCAGGAGCCATAGGGTTGTCTTTAATTATTGTATGACCTGCGTGTCAATCATTAAGCGCTATGTAATGCTTTACTTTATCACTAAACGGTAGCAATACTAGTAGAAGCATGGTGGGCGCGACAACCTCGATGGCGACACGTTGATGGAGATCATGGTGTCGTGCCGGTGACAATGGAGATCATGTTGGTGCTTTCAAGATGGAGATCAAAAGCACAAGTTCATGGCCATATCATGTCACTTATGAATTGCATGTGATGTTAATCCTTTTATGCACCTTGTTTTGCTTAGGACGACGATAGCATTATAAGGTGATCCCTCACTTAAATTTCAAGATGAATTGTGTTCTCCCCGAGTGTGCACCATTACGGAAGTTCGTCCTGTCGAGACACCACGTGATGATCGGGTGTGATAGACTCTACGTTCACATACAATGGGTGCAAGCCAGTGTTGCACATGCGGAGCACTCGGATTAAACTTGACGAGCCTAGCATGTACACACATGGACTCGGAACACAAGAGACCGAAAGGTCGAACATGAGTCATATAGTAGATATGATCAACATGATGATGTTCACCATTGAAACCACCTCAACTCACATGATGATCGGACTTGAGTTGGTGAATTTGGATCATGTGACAGTTAGATGACCTGAGGATGTCAATTTGAGTGGGAGCTTTAGTAATTTGATTAACTAAACTCATTATCTTGAACAATAGCCTAAGTAACCTTTGCATATTTATGTTGTAGATCAATAGCTCGCACAGTAGCACCCCTGAATTTTAATGCGTTCCTAGAGAAAGCTAAGTTGAAAGATGATGGAAGTAACTTTGTTGACTGGGCCCATAATCTGAGGATTATCCTCACGGCTTCCCAGAAATCATATGTCCTTGATGCATCGCTTGGTGACCAACCCAAAGACGTGTCATCCGAAGATGTTAAGAACGCTTGGAAGGCACGTTCTGGAGATTACTCAATAGTTCAGTGTGCAATATTTTATGGCTTAGAACCGGGACTTCAAAGACGTTTTGAAAGTCATGGAGCATATGAGATGTTCCAGGAGTTGAAGTTTATCTTTTAGAAGAATGCCCGGATCGAGAGGTATGAGACCTCCGACAAGTTCTATGCTTGCAAAATGGAGGAGAACGGGTCTATCAGTGAACATATACTCAGAATGTCTGGGTACTCGACTCGTCTGGCGGAGTTGGGAATTGCTCTTCCTCCAGAGGCGATCACTGACAGAGTTCTTCAATCACTGCCACCTAGTTACAAGAGCTTTGTGATGAACTATAACATGCACGAGATGAACAAGTCAATCGCCGAGCTGTTTGCGATGCTAAAAGTCGCTGAGTCTGAAATCCAGAAAGAACATCAAGTGTTGATGGTCAATAAAACCACTAGTTTCAAGAAGAATGGCAAGGGCAAGGGCAAGAAGAGTAAAACCAAGAAGGATGGCAAAGCAGTTGCTACTCCTGTAAATAAGCCCAAGACTGGACCCAAGCCAGAAACTGAGTGTTTTCATTGTAAGGGAACTGGTCACTGGAAGCAAAACTGCCCCAAGTACCTGGCTGACAAGAAGGCGGCCAACAACAAACAAGGTATATATGATATACATGTTATTGATGTGTACCTTACTAGCTCTCGTTGTAGTGCATGGGTATTTGATACTGGTTCGGTTGCTCACATTTGCAACTCAAAACAGGAACTACGGAATAGACGAAGGCTGGCAAAGGATGAAGTGACGATGCGCGTAGGAAATGGTTCCAAGGTTGATGTGATCGCCGTCGGCACGCTCTCTCTTCGATTACCATCGGGATTAGTGATGAACCTGAATAATTGTTATTTAGTGCCTGCGTTAAGCATGAACATTATATCTGGATCTTGTTTATTGCGATACGGTTACTCATTTAAATCAGAGAATAATGGTTGTTCTATTTATATGAGTAATATCTTTTATGGTCATGCACCCAATGTGAGGGGTTTATTCATATTGAATCTTGATAGTCATAATACACATGTTCATAACATTGATGCCAAAAGATGTAGAGTTGATAATGATGATACCACTTTCTTGTGGCGCTGCCATTTAGGTCATATTGGTGTAAAATGCAAGAGGAAGCTCCATGCAGATGGACTTTTAGAGTCACTTGATTTTGAATCACTTGACACATGCGAACCATGCCTCATGGGCAAGGTGACTAAAACGCCGTTCTCTGGAACAATGGAACGGGCAAGTGACTTGTTGGAAATCATACATACTGATGTGTGTGGTCCAATGAATGTGACAGCGCGCGATGGATATCGTTATTTTCTCACCTTCACTGATGACTTAAATAGATATGGGTATATTTACTTAATGAAACACAAGTCTGAAACGTTTGAAAAGTTCAAGCAATTTTAGAGTGAAGTTGAGAATCATCGTAACGGGAAGATTAAGTTCCTACGATCTGATCGAGGACGCGAATATCTGAGTTATGAGTTTGGCAGTCACTTAAGACAGTGTGGAATTGTTTCATAGTTGACACCGCCTAGATCACCACAGCGTAATGATGTGTCTGAACATCGTAATCGAACCTTATTAGATATGGTGCGTTCGATGATGTCTCTTGCTGATTTGCCACTATCCTTTTGGGGTTATGCATTAGTGACAACTGCATTCACTTTAAATAGGGCACCATCAAAATTCGTTGAGACGACGCCATATGAACTATGTTTTGGCAAGAGGCCAAAGTTGTCGTTTCTTAAAGTTTGGGGATGTGATGCTTATGTCAAAAAGCTTCAGCCTGAAAAGCTGGAACCCAAAACGGAGAAATGTGTCTTCATAGGATACCCGAAAGAGACAGTCGGGTATACCTTCTATCTCGGATCCGAAGGCAAAGTGTTTGTCACTAAGAACGGAACATTTCTTGAGAAAGGGTTTCTCTCGAAAGAATTGAGTGGAAGGAAAATAGAGCTTGATGAGGTTGTTGAACCTTCACTTCAACCAGAGAGTAGTGCAGCGTAGAAAGATGTTTCTGTGGAACCTACGACGGTTGAAGAGGAAGTTAATGATGATGATCATGAAGCTTCGGATCAAGTTGCTACTGAACCTCGTAGGTCGACAAGGACGCGTACTGTTCCTGAGTGGTATGGCAACCCTGTCTTGGAGGTCATGTTGTTGGACAACAATGAACCTACGAGCTATGGAGGAGCAGTGATGGGCCCGGATTCCAAGAAATGGTTAGAGGCCATGGAATCCGAGATGGGATCCATGTATGAAAACAAAGTGTGGACTTTGGAAGTATTACCTGAAGGGCAAAAGGCCATTCAGAACAAATGGATCTTTAAGAATAAGACAGACGCGGACGGTAACATCACCATCTATAAAGCTCGACTTGTGGCAAAGGGTTTTTCACAAGGTCAAGAAGTTGACTACGATGAGACCTTCTCACCCGTAGCGATGCTTAAGTCTATCAGAATCATGTTGGCAATAGCTGCTTATTTCGATTATAAAATTTGGCAGATGGATGTCAAAACAGCGTTCCTCAACGGTTTCCTTGAGGAAGAGTTGTATATGATGCAACCAGAAGGTTTTCTCGATCCAGAGAATGCTGACAAAGTTTGCAAACTCCAGCGATCCATTTATGGGCTGGTGCAAGCATCTCGGGGTTGGAATAAGCGCTTTGATGAGGTGATCAAAGCGTTTGGGTTTATACAAGTTTATGGAGAAGCTTGTATTTACAAGAAAGTGAGTGGGAGCTCTGTAGCGTTTCTAATATTATATGTGGATGACATATTGCTGATTGGAAACGATATAAAAATGCTGGAAAGCGTGAAGGAATATTTGAACAAGAGTTTTCCAATGAAGGACCTAGGAGAAGTTGCTTTCATATTAGGCTTTAAGATCTATAGAGATAGATCGAGATGTTTAATAGCACTTTCACAAAGCACATACCTTGATAAAGTTTTAAAGAAGTTCAAAATGGATCAGTCCAAGAAGGGGTTCTTGCCTGTGTTACAAGGTGTGAAGTTGAGTAAGACTCAATGCCTAGTGACTACAGAAGATAGAGAGAAGATGAGTGTCATCCCCTATGCTTCAGCCATAGGTTCTACCATGTATGCAATGTTGTGCACAAGACCCGATGTCAGCCTTGCCATAAGTATGGCCAGAAGGTTTCAAAGTGATCCTGGAATGGAGCACTGGCAAGCGGTCAAGAATATCCTTAAGTACCTGAAAAGGACTAAGGAAATGTTTCTCGTTTATGGAGGTGATGAAGAGCTCGTCGTAAAGGGTTACGTCGATGCAAGCTTTGACACTGATCCGGATGACTCTAGGTCGCAAACCGGATACGTATATTCTCAACGGGGGAGCGGTAAACGGGTGCAGTTCCAAGCAAAGCGTGATAGCCGATTCTACATGCGAAGCGGAGTACATCGCAGCCTCGGAGGCGGCGAAGAAAGGTGTCTGGATGAAACAGTTCATGACAGATCTTGGAGTAGTGCCTAGTGCACAGAATCCAATGACTCTGTTTTGTGACAACACTGGTGCCATTGCTCTGGCCAAGGAACCAAGGTTTCACAAGAGGATCAGAAACATAAAGCGACGCTTCAATTCCATCCAATATTAAATCGAGGAGAAGGACATAAATATTTGCAAAGTGCACACGGATCTGAATGTTACAGACCCGTTGACTAAACCTTTTCCAAGGGCTAAACATGATCAACACCAGAACTGCATGGGTGTTCGATTCATTACAATGTAAATCACATAGTGATGTGAACTAGATTATTGACTCTAGTGAGAGTAGGAGGCTGTTGGAAATATGCCCTAGAGGCAATAAATAAAGTATTTATTATTATATTTCTTTGTTCATAATAATCGTTTATTATCCATGTTATAATTGTATTGATCGAAAACATAGATACATGTGTGGATACATAGACAACATCGTGTCCCTAGTATGCCTGTAGTAAACTAGCTTGTTGATCAAAGATGGTTAAGGTTTCCTAGCCATGGACATGAGATGTCATTTGATAACAGGATCACATCATTAGGAGAATGATATGATGGACAAGACCCAAACTACAAACATAGCATATGATCGTGTCAATTTATTGCTACTGTTTTCTGCATGTCAAGTATATGTTCCTATGACCATGAGATCATGCAACTCACTGACACCGGAGGAATACCTTGTGTGTATCAAACATCGCAACGTAACTGGGTGACTATAAAGGTGCTCTACAGGTATCTCCGAGGGTGTCTGTTGGGTTGGCATGAATCAAGACTGAGATTTGTTACTCCGTGTGACGGAGATGTATCTCAGGGCCCACTCGGTTATACAACATCACAACAAGCCTTGCAAGCAATGTGACTAATTGTTAGCCACGGGATCTTGTATTACGGAATGAGTAAAAAGGCTTGCTGATAACGAGGTTGAACTAGGTATTGAGATACCGACGATTGAATCTCGGGCAAGTAACATATCGAAGAACAAAGGGAACATCATACGGGATTAAATGAATCCTTGACATAAAGGTTCGACCGATAAAGATCTTCGTAGAATATGTAGGAACCAATATGGACATCCAGGTCCCGCTATTGGTTACTGACTGTAGAGGTGTCTCGGTCGTGTCTACATAGTTCTCGAACCCGCAGGGTCTGCACACTTAAGGTTTGGTGACGTTTCGGTAGTATAGAGTTATGCATAGTGGTGACCGAAGGTTGTTCGAAGTCCCGGATGAGATCCCGGACGTCACGAAAAGCTCCAGAATGGTCCGGAGGTAAAGATTAATATATACGAAGTCCTATTTTGGTCGTCGGAAAAGTTTCGGGCTCATCGGTAGTGTACCGGAAGACCATCGAGAGGGGTATTTCGACCCAAGAGGCTACATAGGCTATGGAAGGATGTATACCATCCCTTAGTGGGCTGATAGAAGTCCCACACAAGGCCCATGCGGCTGGGAAGAAAAGACCAAAAGGAAAAAGGTAAAAAAAGGCAAAAAGAGACTATATAAGGAAGCAGTCCTAATCCTACTTGGAGTAGGAGGAGGACTCCTCTCCTCTTGTTCGGCCGAAGCAAGGGCTTGACCCTTGAGGGCCAAGTCTCCTCCTCCTCTCCTCCTATATATACTAGAGGGTTTTAGGGTTTTTGCACTAGTTCTTTCTTACACGTGCAACCCTAACCTCTAGTGCATAGTTTCGTCTCTAGATCAGTTTTCTACAGTGCTTAGGCGAAGCCCTACAGGAATAGCTCCACGACCATCGCCGGAGCGTCGTCACGCTGCCGGAGAACTCGTCTACCTCCCCGCTCCCTCTTGCTGGATCAAGAAGGCGAAGATCGTCATCAAGCTGCACGTGTGTTGAACGCGGAGATGTCGTCCGTTCGGTACCTGATCGGGACGGATCGTGATTAGATCGCGGGACGCTCGACGAGTTGGATCGCGAAGACGTTCAACTACACAAACCGCGTTTTCGTAACGCTTCCCGCTTAGCGATCTACAAGGGTATGAAGATCCACTCTCCCTCTCGTGTGCGTAGGAAATTTTTTATTTCCCATGCAACGTTCCCCAACAGTGAGGTTTTTCAAACAAGTGATAAGTAGCGTGACATAGCGATAGAAAACGAGACAACTAGCATGTCAATGATAGTAGTGGTATCCAGGGAAATGATCATATTGCCTGAGATCCTGCTTGGAAAAAGAATGAGTCCATGAAGAAGACAAGCCAACATAGTCAAACTAATCATCACACTCCGAATGCTTCGAAACTCTCGAGAAGAAGCAATCCAAAAACAACAATGAACACACGATACACCACAACATATGCATGACATGATGCGCAATAAAATATGATGCATGTTATACATGACGTGGCAAAACACAACAATCAACTCTACACATTAAGTGAAGCTCAATATGCGACGAGTTGCATATTGACAAAACTCCATATTTGAATTACTTAGTTCACTCCCTTTTAAGTACACATCAGTTAAATGTTGTTAAACATGGCAAGAGATGAAGCATAAGTAAACTATCTATCTAGGCATTTTAAATGAGGACGGACACAACATATAGTATATTCGAAACAACCTCATATGCATATTATGAATTTGGTCCAGATCTGTATTAAACATATTTTAGAGTTGTTAAATAGCAAAATAAAGTTTACCATGTTATTCTACACATTTTCTAGGCAAGTTACATATATAAAACATTTGCATCAGAGCTACGATTATTTAGCTATGATATAATCATATAGCAAGTCATTAGGTAATTTTTAATGCAACATTATTTTAAATGTTTTAACATGTATGAGGATGACATGATCAAATCGATGCAATTTATAAGAAACTAGGAACATATAATTTGATATGGGCTTTGTCGCCATGACAGAAAGAAAGGGGGTGGATGCCACGGCAACATTTCAGTTTCGACAACTCGCTGAGATGCCGATGCAAAAGAACAACCGTGTGAGCATATCATGCCAAAGATGATGGGGTGATCCCGGTTATCGGGTTCCCATGCGTCGGTGACACGAAAATGAAGGAACCGGTTATCGGGTTCCCATGCGTCAGTGACACGAAAATGTAGGAACTTGCACATCTTACTTCGCACTTGGTGCAAACAAAGGGTGTATCTCACACAACACATACATGCATCCATCCACGGGCGGTCGTCTTGAAGTTATACCTTCGAAGCATGCATTTTGGAGCGGATCGAGTCGAAGCGGTGTAGATGTTCAAGGGTCATCGCGGACGCCGTGGAAGTAGTTGTACACACGCCGGTTCTTAAACTTGACGCTTGTGGTCCACGGTTCTTAAACTTGACGCTTGTGGTCCACGGGTCTTCGGGCGACGGTCGTCGTACACGTTCCGTAGATGTTCAGGTCATTGGTGAGAAACTTGACGAAATCCTCGATGATGTAAATGTCCATGGCAGAAGAGCTTGGCTACGGTCTTGCGATGATTGAGGTGGGGTTCAAAACAAAACAGCTCGGCAAGGTCTCGTTTGGCCAAAAGAACCGGACGCTACCGAATACAACAAGGCACGGCAGCAGCGTTGTGGGCCTTGCGGCTGTATGCGTCCAAGGAACAGGACGGCCATGGCTGGTCAGCGGCACAACAACGACAGCAGGAGGTGATGGCTGTCGAGTGGAGCACAAGCAGCGGTGTGGCCCTGGGAGATGGTCGTGAGGGGCGGCGATAGAGCAATGGCAATGACGGGCAACGACATGGAGGTGCAGGATTCATGGCAACCATGGCACTGGTCGTCACTAGGAGAAGGAGAGGCGCGAGGAGGGGCCTCGTGGCCAACGGCCGGGCAAGGGGCCGCCGGAGTGGGCATGGCCAGGAGGTACGACGACTGTGGGCTGGATGCGGCAAGAGCTCGAGGCATCCATCCATGGCGGCTAGACCTGCGGGTGACAACGACACCGAGGCGCAGCTGAGCAGGGGCGGCGGGGACCGGTCGCTGGACGAGGGCGGCAACGAGGGCGCTCTGCACCAGCGGCAGGGCTTGCCGAAGAACCGACCAGAGGTGAGGCGATGGAGGAGGTCGGCGCGAGGGAAGGAGAGAAAGGGGGTCGGAGGGAGAGGGGCGACGCTGGTGGCCGGAAGGGAGGCTTGGGAGCTCACCTGCGTGGGGGAGCAACGCGAAGGGATTGGGCCGGCTCTCCTTGTGCGCTGGTGGTGTGCGTGCGTGCGAGTGCAGGTGGCGGCGGTCGGGACGAGGGGGAGGGATACGAGGGAGGAGGGGATCGAGCAGGTGGCGGCGGTGTGTGGGAGTGTGTGCAGGTGAGGACGGTCGGGAGGGAGGCTAGGGTTATGGGGGCACGAGTGGGCCTCTGGTGGGCTGGTTGAATGGACTAGAAAAGGTCATGCGAAAACAAATTGGGTTGGCTGTTTTATTTATATGAAAGGATTTCCTATTTCCCAAAGATAAAATAGAATATGGAGTTGAAGGGAAGAAATTATTTGAAGGGTCAAATAATTTTCAAATGACATGTGGCTACTTTGACATAATTCAAAGCATCGCGACCTTAAAAGGGTCAAAGGAGGGAAAGAGTATGGACTTACAATATTAGGAATCAAAGAAATTTAAAGTGCAAATGTGTTTTGGTTAATTTCAAATTAATGGAATATTTATTATAGCTCCCTCATAATATTGGGAGGATATTTTATAATTTACAAAGAGAAATCACCATGTGAATTTTCCACGATTTAAATGGATCGAAGATACATGCCACTTATTTATTTGAGATGGAAAAATGATAATGACATGATGGCATGATGAAATGATGGAATGCGAGTGATGCGGAGAAGAATAACACGACCAAACGGACCACACGACGAGAATGGAAATAAAAGAGGAATCTTCTGGAGCGTCGGTCACGGGTTGTTACAACTCTCCTTCACTTACAAGAGATCTCGCCCTGAGATCTTAGAATGAGAAGGGGAAGAGAAGAGTATGAGGAAGAGGTGAAACTTAGTTGCTTCTTTGACAAATGAGTGAAACCACGATCTTGGAGGTTACAAGGAGATGAAGAATGGCATGATGAATAAGTAAGAATTCAAAAGAAATTTGGGCAGCACTTCGGTAGAAAAGACAAGCAACACTTGATAAGATGGAAGAACTTCAAAAGAAGACACCACACTCCAGTTAGATGGACAAGCAAGGGAAGAACATGATCTTGACCAACCAAGATGATGGTTAAAAGAGAGCAACATCACAATGCCTCTAGAACAGGATAATATGACCTAGATCGTTGAAAAGAAAAGAAGGGAGAAGAAAATGACACTTCAGCCACAATTGAATCTGAAGAACATACTTGGAAATAAGGATTGAATGGAGTTGTTGAAACATCAACAACGAAAAGAATAGGCTAGTAGTGGGCTTATGGAAAACATCTCAAAATTATGAGGTGACAACCGGCCACTAAACCAAACAAATGCTTTGATTGAGATCAACAAGGAGAACGGAAACTTCTTTCACCAAGAGGATACATTGAGAACTTGGATCATTGATAAGCACCATGATAGCAACAATCCTATGGAATTCCTTAGGTGAAATCCAACCAAGATAACTCCGATAAAGGAAATGATGGTTTAAATATCTCATTCTTGATAAATTATCTTTGAGACTCCTCATGAATCAAGGATGCTATAACACCATCTCAAAAGATAAGAGAGAATGAATTGCACTTGAAGTGCAAGATAAAGAATACTTGAGGTACTACCACAATAATCTTGAAGAACAATTCGAGAATGATGATATTCTTGACGAACCACCATGAAGAACCTCCGTATACAAAAGAATGATGAAAAGAAATGAAGGTTGAAGAGAATAATATCATGACACTACAAGATTTAGATGAAGCTTTCCGACGAGATACTTGATACAACTTGAAACCCCTAAAAAGAAAAGATGAACATCTTAGAAACGAGAATTGATATCATGCACAACTCCAGAAGAAGAATTGAAATCGTCTTGATGAAACAAGAATAAGAATTAAGTTATGCTTATCCTTCGTCAAGTTAAATTGATGACAAGCACGGATTTGGCATACCACTTATTATTCTTGAAAAGGGTTGAAAGAGAGATATTGCACTTCTGAAGAAGTCTTGAACGAGAACACCGGTAAGAATTTGGAATGAATGAGGATGGCAAGAATGAATGGAGATACGTGAGAATGAAGAGACTATGATCCTCCTAATAGAAAACTTCAACAAGGCACCGGTATAATTGAGATACGAAGGAAGGAACAACAATTGAGAAGAATTTGAGAACATGGAAACCTTCTGAAATGATGGCCTTAGGAGGATCAAGAAATGAAAACAATTATGAAATGCACCGTATAGATATGGAAGGAATTACTCATGATCGACAACAATTCTAGAGGATAGCACGAAGCTGAAACCATGAATCTTTAAGAGAATGAGCAAAGATTTAAGAGAAACACTTCTTCGGTCTTCAACGTAGAGAATGATGACGAGAAATAACATTATGAATTATTGAGACACTCCGGCACAATGAATAAAGAAAAGGTTGAGCCAATGAAGAAAATAATTCGAAGCGATCTCGGAGAATGGATATGACTGATGAAAATCATTCCTATGTCATATTGAGAAGAATTTGAGATCTCCAAAAAGATTAGAAGAGCCAGGTAAGATCCTAGGGAAAATCTGTGGGTTATGGGCCCACTCAAAAGAAACACCGTTGAAACAACTGCTTAGAAAGAGAGATTGCGCCGGTACAAATGAAAACTCGATGAGGTGAGAACCTCGAAATAATTTGAAATGATTTTGAATGAACTCGGGAAACTTCTAAGATATATTCAGCACTCCTGATAGAATAGAGAGAGGGGAATAAACAAGAGAGGCTTGGATAAGAATTCCAACACGGGAATTTGTTGGCCAGCTTACGAAGGATATGACGAACACCGAGAGGTTGAACTGAATCCACTGGGGAAGAAAACAAAGACGAAGAAATGATGAACTTTGCACTTGAACATCTTCACAAAGAATCACCGAAACACTAGGAGAGAAAAGATAGTGGAAGCATCACATGAATAGAAAAAGACACTTGGAGAAGAATTAATCACTGGAGAAAAGGGCGAGAGGATGGGAAAAACAAGGACAACTTGGAAAAGATGAGACGAACTCCAAAAAGAAATATGAGGATTGATCTTGCAGATATTGGAGAGGGTAGAATTATCTTGAAGAGAAACACACCAAATGAAAAGAAATGATATGACAACTTCATTGGGAAAAAGAATTATCATACACGCAGAGTTATGAGAACACTTAGGAAAGATATGAAATCACGACTTGACATCGAAGCAACTCGAATTACCATATTCCAAAACAAAACAAAGGATGAGGCTTACGAAACAAGCCAAAAACAAATACATAAGAGAGATTTCGTCCGATATTTTCGTGGTAAGGCTTCAAAGGCTCAATCTTACAATAGCCATCATGTAGAAGGTAGTGCACACGACATACAAAGCGTCCACGAGTCGTAGCAAGCTACAAGGACTCTTTAAGAAACAATGAGAACCGTTGTAAGAAAGACCGTGAACAAACAAACCACTAGATGTCGAACCCCAACCTCACATCATGCATCCGTTGAAAGATAGCCTAGGTATCTACTGGAATTCCCACCTGAGAACTCCCAAAATCTTCCGGTTATGCAATCGGGTCCACGGATACAAGGAGAAAAATCCATCACTCAACTCCTAACATGATACTACGCTCCAATGTAACACACCCGTCAACACATAACCAGAGGTCTCGAAAATCATCTACCTCAAACCCTCAAAAATCACAACGATACAAAGTATGGCAGTACATACGAACTCTCTCAACCAATACTGGGGATGCCGAACTCCTCTTGTCACTACTAGTATTGAAGCAATTTCGAACATCCTCCGTCCTGAGATACTAAGGAAACTGAATGATAATGATGTGGCAAGAATCCCTTGGAGCTCTAGTCCTCGATAACAGGAGGCACCAAGTACAGAACTCTGTCACATCGGCATGATAAGGATCCCAAAATACCCGCATGATCCTAATTTTTTTTTGAGTGAGAAGAGGGTAGAATCAAAATTCCTAAGTCATAATTCCTTACCGGAGTATAGAAGAGGAATAAAAGAATCCTACTCTCCGATATAACTAGACTCAAAATAGTTTTAACTAGACTCGACTCGGCCAAGTTCGATCAATCAAGGGGGCTCCTAGGTCGGTACAGGCTCTGATACCAACTTGTAACGCCCAAGATGCGATCCTATCCTTTATTTGGATCGAGGGCCTCGACAGGGATAGAAGCACATCTCGTCGTTTCGCAAGAATGGATATCATTACAAGTACACGTACATAAGAGGTGAGTATATGGAATTGGCTTACACTCGCCACAAGCTACATCAATATCAAATCAATACAACAACATAACCAAACATCATACATAAGAGTAGGGTCCGACTACGGAAGAAACCAAACGATAAAATGACATTCATCCTTGTTATCCCAGGCTGACACCTGGAACCCATCCTAGATCGATGAAGAAGAAGAACTCTAAATCAAACAAAGCATCGCTCTCATGTTCAAGCATCGCATTACCTGTACCTGCAACTGTTGTTGTAGAAATCTGTGAGCCATAGGGACTCAGCAATCCCATTTCCAAGGGTATCAAGACTAGCAAAGCTTAATGGCTGAGGTATGGTTAAGTGGTGAGGCTGCAGCAAGCAACTAAACATTTATTTGAGTGGCTAACTTACGAGTATAGAAAATAAGTATAGTGGTCTGCACATAACGGACGTGAACTAGAATGATCACTAAGTAATCCTAAACACCTACTTACGTCAAACATAACCCACCATGTTCTCTCCCGAATAAGGACTCACAAGAAGAGACAGTCATGATTACGCACACAGTTGGTGTGTTCTATTTGAGTTTACTTCAAGTTTGCTATGACCGGGTGATAAACAAAGTTTCCAAGTTGGCACTTAACCGCGGGCATGGCTTTCCAAAAGATTTAACCACGTAGGGGTGCTCCAACTCATCCATCACAAATTAACCACACACCGTGGGAATAACCACGACCACGAATCCCGTTATTTCTTAGGCAATTCCATTGGAAAACCGCAACCTCAAGATAGCCTGAAGTATCCTCGGAATTCCTCCCACAAGACATTTGAGAAAGGTAAAATAAATCTAGCAAGGCCGCCCGAAAGGCCATATCCCAATAGGAGCTGAGTGTATCTCTGTCTCGGGGCACTACCAAATGAGAAGTACGTACGGTGGCCTCATAGAAATCCCTCGAGTTGCCCCGAGGTGGCCCCGCAAGTGGCTCCAATTTGGACGTACACTCATGAGGAGCACTGGCATGGGTTGTTGATTAATTATCCACGGGGTACGAAAAGTCCCTATGCAAGTTTATTAGTTATTAGGCAAATATAGTACCAATGTTGGGCCTTGCCAGACGAGTTTTATCCCAAAAAGAAAATCAAGGAGGTCCCCATAACAACCCCGAGCATGTTTAGAGCGCTCAATATGGAACATAACACCGGTACACAAGTAACTAGGGCGGCAAAAGTGGAACATAACCCCGAGCAAAAGGCCAAGCCTTCCACCTTTTACCAAGTATATACGTGCATTAAATTAATAGCAATAATATTGTGATATAACAAAATTTCCATGTTGTCACATGGAAGCAATTGCACCTGCAACTAGAAACTCTATAAGAAGGGCTGAGCAAGCGGTAACATAGCCAAACAAAGGTTTGCTGGGATATGAAGGGGTTAGAGGCTTATCATGGCAATGTTGGGAGGCTTGTAAAACAAGTGATAGGTAGCGTGACATAGCGATAGATAACGAGACAACTGGCATGGCAATGATAGTAGTGGTATCCAGGGAAATTATCATCTTGCCTGAGATCCTGCTTGGAAGATGAAGGAGTCCATGAAGAAGACGAGCCAACGTAGTTGAATGAATCCTCACACTCTGAACACTTTCGAAGTCTATCGAGAAGAAGCAATCCTAAAACTACAATCAACACATAGTACACCACAACATATGCATGATATGATGCGCAATCAAATATGATGCATGTTATGCATGACATGGCAAAACACAACAATCAGTTTCTACACATTAAGTGAAGCTCAATATGGAACGAGTCGCTTATTGACGAAACTCCATATTTGAATTACTTAGATCACTCTTGTTTTAAGTACACATTAGTTAAATGTTGTTAAACATGACAAGAGGTGAAGCATACGTAAACTATCTATCTAGGCATCTTAAATGATGACGGAAACAACATATAGTATTTCCAAAACAACCTCATATGCATATTATGAATTTGGTATAGATCTGTATTAAACATATTTGAGAGTTGTTAAACAGCAAAATAAAGTGCACCATGTTATTCTACACTTTTTTCTAGGCAAGCTACATATATAAAACATTTGCATCGGAGCTATGGTTATTTAGCTATGATATAATCGTGTAGCAAGTCATTAGGCAATTTGTAATGCAACATTATTTTAAATGTTTTAACATGCATGAGGATGACATGATCAAATCAATGCCATTTATAAGAAACTAAGAACAAATATTTTTATATGGGCTTTGTCGCCATGACGGAAAGAAAGGGGTGCCACGGCGGTGAATCCGAAAATGATGCCACGACAACATTTTCGTTCTGGCAACTCGATGATATGGCGGTGCAAAAGAACAACCATGTGAGTGTGTCATGCCAAAGATGATGGGGTGATCCTGGTTATCGAGTTCCCATGCATCGGTGACACGGAAATGGGGGAACTTGCACGTCTTACTTCGCACTTGGTGCAATCAAAGGGTGTATCTCACACAACACATACATGCATTCATCCACGAGCGGTCTTCTCGGTGTTATACCTTTGAAGCATGCATTTTGGAGCAGATCAAGTCGAAAAGGTGTAGATGTTCGAGGGTCGTCGTGGAAGTAGTTGTACACGTGTCGGTTCTCGAACTTGACGCTTGTGGTCCACGGGTCCTCGGGTGACGGTCGTCGTACACGTTTCGTAGATGTTCAGGGTCATCGGTGAGAAACTTGACGAAATCCTCGACGATGTAGATGTTCATGGCAGAAGAGCTTGGCTACCGTCTTGTGGTAGTCGAGGTGGGGTTCCAAACAAAATAGCTCGACAAGGTCTCGTCCGGCCAAAAGAACTGGACACTACCGAATGCAACAAGGCATGGTAGCAGCATTGCGGTTGTATGCGTCCAAGGAACAGGACGGCTGTGGCTGGTCAGAGGCAAAATAGTGGTAGCAGGAGGCGATGGTTGTCGAGTGGAGCACAAGCAGTAGGGTGGCCCTAGGAGATGGTTGCGGGGGACGGCAACAGGGCAACGGAAACTGCGGGCAACGACTTCAGCGGGCAGCAACATGGAGGTGCGGGAGTCGCGGCAACCATGGCATTGGTCGTCACCAGGAGGAAGCAAAGGCATGAGGAGGGGCCTCGTGGCTGACGGTGAGGCGAGGGGCCGCCGGAGTGGGCATGGTCAGGAGGCGGGGAACTGCAGGCTGGATGCGGCAAGAGCTCGAGGCATCCATCCATGGAGGCTCGACCTGCAAGCGACAACGACACCGAGGCGCAGCTGAGCTAGGGGGGCGGGGACCGGTCGCTGGAGGAGGGCGGCAACAAGGTCTCTCTACACTAGTGACGGGGCTTGCTGAAGAACCGACTAGAGGCGAGGCAATGGAGGAGGTCGGTGTGAGGGAAGGAGAGAAAGGGAGCCGGAGGGAGAGGGGGCGCTGGTGGCCGGACGGGGTTGGCTTGGGAGCTCGCCTGCATGGGGGAGCAGCACGAAGGGATTGGGTCGTCTCTTCTTGTGCGCTGGTGGTGTGTGTGCGTGCGAGTCTAGGTGGCGGCAGTTAGGACAAGGGGAGAGATACGAGGGAGGAGGGGATCGAGAAGGTGGCGGCGGTGTGTGGGAGTGTGTGTAGGTGAGGACGGTCGGGAGGGAGGCTAGGGTTATGGGGCACGAGTGGGCCTCTGGTGGGCTGGTTGAATGGACTAGAAAAGGTCATGCGAAAACAAATTGGGTTGGCTGTTTTATTTATATATAAGGATTTCCTATTTCCCAAACATAAAATATAATATGGACTTGAAGGGAAGAAATTATTTGAAGGGTCAAATAATTTTCAAATGACATGTGGCTACTTTGACATAATTCAAAGCATCGCGACCTTAAAAGGGGTCAAAGGAGGGAAAGAGCATGGACTTAAAATTTTAGGAATCAAAGGAATTAAAATGCAAATGTGTTTTGGTTAATTTCAAATTAATGGAAAATTTATTAAAGCTCCCTCATAATATTGGGAGGATATTTTATAAGTTTTTGAAGAGAAATCACCATGTGAATTTCCCTCGATTTAAATGGATCGAAGATCCATACCATTTATTTATTTGAGATGGAAAAATAATAATGACATGATGGCATGATGAAATGATGCAATGGGAATGATGCGCAGAAGAATACGACAACCAAACGGACCACACGACGAGAATGGAAATAAAAGGGGTATCTTCTGGAGCGTCGGTCCCGGGCTGTTACAGTGCCCCTGGTGCACACAAGACACCAGAGCGCACTAGCACCCCTTGTGCCCCCCTTCACTTATCTGTTTTGCCCACATCACCACCTACCTCCAGCAATAAGTCACCACAGCCACCATTCTCGTGTTCTTGCTCTCAAACCCACGGATATCGATCTCTTTGCTCGAAGCTCCATTTTCGAAACTGTTTGGAGGGATTGCTTCTTGGTATGTGACTCCTCCATTGCTCCAATTAGTTTTTGTTTTAGTGGTTATTTCTAGAGTAATTAGCCACTCTTGTTGCTGCTATAGATGGGCTTGCATATTGAATTCTTAGAGTTATAAGTAGTTTGAATGCTCAATATGGCCTCTATGCATGCTTGGGAGTAGCTGCTAACAATCTTACAAAGTTTTGGTGACAAAATTTTGGTGGACTAAATTTTTTAAGATATTTTATAAGAATAAAATGCAAATCTTTAGGAAGTTTTCCTACAAGAAAAATGCCAAGGGAATCACTGGGGAATCATCGGACAGTGATCTTTATATTCCAAGAAAGGTGGAGGTGCGGTCGTGTGAATGGTCGCATGATGCCTTCATGGAGGAGGCCGGGTTCCATCAGGAGTTTACTCAGTTTGTTGCAAATGCCAGATTAACTGAGTACCTCACAGCTAAGTATGACCAATATCACATCTGTATGAATTCCATTGTGCGAAACTTTAATTATCTAGGGAGGAATAATCCTCCTGAAGTGGAATTTAATCTTTATGTTGAAACTCACGGAATGTCGCTAACCAACTTCTGTAATATATGCTTGATTCCTTCTGATGGGGATTTGAGGGAACCTAGGCCATCTGAATTTGAGGATTTTCTCCTCGTGTTAACCGTGGGTGAGGATAGAGGCGTGTCGAGCGGCACTGCTACTAGTTTACAGTTTCCCTCGGTGCATTATTTCTCTTTGGTCATGACTAAGTGTTTAACTGCTAGGGAGAAGGTCGACGCACTCAGTGCTCCCGACCTTGCCATTTTATGTCGTGCACTTTATGATGAGCACACATTTAGTATGGGAGCTATTATTGCTCGACGCTTACATCTTAACAAAACCAAGGGAAATATACAAGGTGGAATTTATGCTACTCGTATGGCGGACCACTTTAGAATCCCATTTCGCCCCCATGATTATCTTTTACCCTGAGTTTACCTTGATAATAAGACATTGCAGGCTCACCAATTCCTTGACGTAACCGAGTCTCCCCGTGATATTCATTATAACTTAGTATTCAGTCAGGAGCACTGTTCAAAAAATCTTCCGATTCAGCGATTTATCGTCTGATTTATCACTACTCTTGGGGTGACCTATAATATTATGACTTATCTTCACCATTTATCTTTTGGGCTGATTTATCACTCTGACAAGTGATTTACTAGGAATCTATTGATAAATTACGCCTATTCCTAGCACTATGTTTGCAAAAAAACTATGTTTTTTTGTGTTCTTGTCGACCTTGTTATGCAATATGTACTATTGCCTTATTTTTTTTCATTAGACGAGGATTCAAGGGCTAGGAATCAAGGTAACACTTCTATTCAATATATATTTTTGTGTTGAATATATCATATTTCGGTGTTGCGAACCTAGGATTTGCAAAAAATGGTCGATTAACAGTCGACCGATAAAATCGATTAATCGAATGATTTTCAATTAATCTTTTATCCCCATCTGACCAAAATGCTAACGATAAGTGATATCATCAACATTGGTTAGGAGACACGTGATGTTATTCCGCTGCCTGCACCTGCTTTGTTTGATCCTATTGCCAGGAGCGGATACAGGATTATGCCAGATGACATTGTAGCTTACCGGAACAACCTAGCAGCTGCAGAGGAGGACCCCAGGGGTGGGATGCTCAGGTGTCGCGTCTGCCTCACTACAACTTGGGACCGGATGGCTACTATGGATGGTGATTACCAAGCTAGGCCAAAAGACTAAGCTTGGGGGAGTACGTATTTCCATCGACATTACATTCATGTTCACATTGTTTCATTGTATTATCCATGCTTGATTTGTTTTCTTGCTTTCTTCTTGTGTGTTTGAAAAACTTTGAGAAAACCCAAAACTATTTTCCTACTTCTTTTTAGCTTTCCTTTCTAGCTTAGTTTAATTGTAGCATCACAAGAAAACCCAAAAAGATTTCTCGCTTCTTCTTTTACTTGTTGGGAGCTTTCCCGTGTAAATAGTTTTTCTCGTTTTTTTCTTTAAATTGCTCGTTTCATGAAAATCAAAAACTCCAAAAATATTTCAATGTGTTTCTCTGAAATTCTTTTCTTTTTACTTGAGTCGTACCTAGGAGAAGACCACAATGAAATTGTTGAGTGGTTCTCATCTGCATTATTGTTTAACCAACAAAGAGCCCATGTTACTTTGTCTTCTCCTCTCGAAAAAATGTTTGCATATTTCATCTTAGTCCACATCACTCTTGCACTATTATTATATTCTTATCGTTCGGTCATGCAAGTGAAAGGCAATGATGATGGCATTTGATGAATTGACTGTGGTAGAGAAAAGCGGGTATGAACTCAACTTGTTTTTGTTTTTGTAAATATGTTTAACCTAGTATCCCTTGATTCAGCTCATTATGATCAAACATGTTTGCAATGACCATTACAGATTATAGTTGTTCATGCCATGCTTAAGTAGCTAGGAGTGGATAATGATTTATCTTGGGTGTCAACATGCATTAAAATAGTTGTGATGCAGTATGATGATATGGTATCCTCCTCTGAATTTTCGAGTGGCTTGAGTTGGAACATGTTCACGCATGTAGATGAATCAAAACCAACATAGACTTCATGATATTTATGTTCATGGTGTCAATATCCTACTCATGCTAGTATTCAATGTTGATTATATGTAATGCATGTTCATGACCGTCTTCTCTCTCTAGCTGGCCGCTTCTCAATCTAATTGCTAGCCTTCGCCTGTACTAAGCGTGAATACTGCTTGTGCATCAAAACCCTTAAACCAAGTTATGCCAGATGAGTCCACCATATATACCTATATGCGGTATTACCCTGCCGTTCCAAAGTAAATTTGCATGTGCCACCTCTAAAAATTCAAATGAATATATGTTTTGTGTGCCTGGACCGCTCGTTCCATGATAAGCGGGTTATTCTCATGTTGAGTGATTATTCACTTGTCCTTACAAGAGGGGGGCGGTAATAGGGATTCCCAATCCCGAAATCAAAATTCAAAAATAATTAAACAAAATTCCCCCAGGAATGTTGTTGGTTTGGATGGTACCCGTGGATACGGCGCGCCTGGAGTGTGCTTGTTGGTGAAGGGGGGGTAAACCTTTACTTTTACCGGTTGGGAACCACTGCTAATTTGTATAGCATGGAAGATGGTGATAACTCTTGGGCGTGACGTTGACAGGAAGGGTGTACCTCTCAAAATTATATATATCCCTGTTTTAAACTTTGAGCTCTGGCGCCGCTGCAAATCCATGATTCCCTCTGTGAAGGAACTATCTATTTACTTTTATGTTGAGTCATCACCTTCTCAAATAAGCGCCAGACCTGAGAGCACTACTGTCATCCTCATGCATTATGTATAGTTGCCCTTCTTAGTGTAGTGTTGCCAATTTTATTTGGGTACATGTATAAACTCATAAAACATTTCAAGACCTATAAAACCGTGTTAGTTCCCAAATGGAGATCACCACGAATATATTCCATCGCATTAGATCCAGAGAAGGTTTTGATGCAATTATAATCAGGGTTAATTCCCCTTTACTTCATTTATCTAACCTCTGGGTCTCTTTATTAAACCGAATTTTATCATGAAATCCCAAGCTTGGGTGATGCTATACTCCATAAAAGCTTCACCAGATGAAAGATCAACGGTTTTCGTACACTGACTATCAAGTCAGCCATAAAAGAAATGTAACACCATCTGATAAGCCCCAAGTGCAAGGAATCATTGTAGCAATTTCCAAAGGTGGAAGTGATAAGTAAGGAGTGTCGAACCCACAAGGAGCTAAAGATAAGATCAATATTCTCCCAAGTCCTATCTACCGCCGATACGACTCTACGTACACTGGATGTTTGCTTCCATCTAGAAACGAGAAATAAAACTACGTTGTGGGCAATGTTGAGGATATCGCTTATCGCTATCATCTCGGCCAGCTGGGGATTAGAGATTAATCAGAAATCGGTCGATTAATTGATTTTATCAGTCGACTATTAATCGGTCATTTTTTGCAAATCCCAGGTTCCCAACAGTAAATATGCTATATTCAACACCAAAACAATATTTGACAGAAGTGTAACCTTGATTCCTACCCTTTGAATTCTCGTATAATGATAAAGAAAATAGTTCAACAATACATATTGTGTAACAAGGTCCACAAAACGCAAATAAACATAGTCTTTGCAAACATAGTGCTATGAATAGGACTGACTTATTGGTAGATTCCCGATAAATCGCTTTGTCATAGCGATAAATCGGCCAAAACGATAAATGGTAAAGATAAGGCATAATCTTATCGGTCACCACAAGAGTAGCGATAAATCGAACGATAAATCGCTGAATCGGAAGATTTTTTGAACAATTGTTGTGGGTATGAAAAGGATAGCTTTGCATGATAATGGAGAACTAAAATATTAAAATAGGTGTTGTTAACATGATATTACAATATATTACAAATAGCGAGTGTGGAATAATGAAGGGTCGGTGTGCGGAATTATCTTTGGCGATTGGTAACAAGATCGGAAGTCATTATTGCAATTTTATGTGAGGGAGAGGCATAAGCTAACATACTTTCTCTACTTGGATCATATGCACTTATGATTGGAACTCTAGCAAGCATCCGCAACTACTAAAGATCATTAAGGTAAAACCCAACCATAGCATTAAAGCATCAAGTCCCCTTCATCCCATACGCAACAACCCCCTTACTTGGGTTTATGCTTCTGTCACTCAAGCAACCCACTATAAACAAATCATGAACGTATTGCAACACCCTATAGCGAGAATCCTTCACGTGTGCGCGGCACGGAAGGCACCATAGGACAGCACCAAAATAAGCATACAACTCAAACCAATATAGATCATCAATCAAACCAAAGGACAAAAGAAATCTACTCAAAACATCATAGGATGGCAACACATCATTGGATCATAATATGTGGCATAAAGCACCGGGTTCAAGTAGGGGATTACAACGGGGTGCGGGAGAGTGGACTCCTAAAAGGAGATGAGGATGGTGATGAAGAAGGTGATGTTGATGAAGATGATCACCACGGTGATGGTTCCCTCGGTGGCACTCCGGCACCACCGGGAAAGAGGGGGAGACTCTCCCCCTTGTGCTTCCTCATCCATGGCCTCCCCCCTCTATGGGGAGAGGTTCTCCCTCTGGTTCTTACCCTCCATGGTCTTGATGGCCCCTCCAGGACGATGAAGATGGCCTCCGATGATGGTGACCCCCTCTGGCAGGGTGTCGGAGAGGGCCAAGATTGGTTTTTCGAGACTCTGGAGGTTTGCGGCGGCGGAACTCTTGGTCTAGGTTTCATTTCGGTGGTTTCTAGATTTATAGGAATTTTTGTTGTCGATCCCACATCAAGGGGGGCCACGAGGCGGTGACAAGCCTTCTAGGCGCGGCCACCCCCTGGCCGTTCCTGGCAGGCTTGTCGCCTCCTCGTGGATCTTCTGGCCCAACTCCAACGTTTCGGGGGTCTCTTTTGGTCCACAAAAAATCATACTAAATTTTCAGCCCATTCCTAAAACTTTTATTTTTGCACAAAAAATGGCACCATGAGGGAAATACTTATCTACTTTGCTGCATCAAACCGTTCCTCTTCACGGGAAACTAACGCATGCTCGAGAAGTAGCACTCTTGCATAAAAGTAAATACATGAAAGTAAAAGATAGGCCCTCCATAGAGGGAAGCTGGTATTTGCATATGGGCCAGAGCTCGAGCTTTTAAAACAAAGATGAATAATAATTTTAGGCGGTATGCTTTCATTGTCACCATAACAACCGAGAGATCTCGGTATCTTCCATGCTAGATACATTATATGCGGTTATAATGATAAAGTTTTTACTCCCCCTCCACCAATCAATCACACTCCACGGCGAGCCTAATCCACGGGTACCGTCCATACCAACAACACTTCTGGGGGAGTTTTGTTTAATTATTTGCATTTTTTCTTTGATTTCCGGACTGGGAATCCCTATTACCAGCCACTTTCTCATGAATGATAGTGAATCAACACATATCGTGAGAATAATCCACCTAGCATGGAAGATACAGACAACCCCTAGTCATTATATGAGCGATTCGGGCATACAAAACAGAATATTATTTGAAGGTTTAGAGTTTGGCACATGCAAATTTACTTGGAACGGCAGGTAAATACCGCATATAGGTAGGTATGGTGGACTCATATGGAACAACTTTGGGTTTAAGGGTGTTTGTATGCACAAGTAGTATTTCTACTTGGTGCGGAAGTTTTGGCTAGTATGAGGTGGAAGCAAGCACCACATGTTGGAGGATCCATAACCATATAATTTCTATACAAATATACCCAAGCATAACTCATTACGTTGTATTCCTTGTCCAACTTCAACTAATTTTTTCAAGTTTGAAAATAATTAATGGGTATTCACAATCATAGAAGATGTCCAAGATAGTATATTTATATGTGAAATCTCTCTTCCTTCAATATCCTTTCATGCATTGTTCAAGTGACCAATGCGGTGTTTGCTAACTTTCAATAAATTTCACCACATACACTTATTATGTGTGAAGTAATTACTGCCCATGGTATAAGTATATGAAGCATTTTTAATTTTAGATTTATGATATTCAATTCATTCAACTGTTTACTCACAGGATATAAGTGAAGCACGAGAGTGAATGACAAACTACTCCAAAAAGATATAAGTGAAGATCAAAGCGTAGTCAATTAGTTAAATACCCATGTGAGGAATCTCTCTTATTCAAAATTTCAGATCCAATGATTTTATTCAAACAAAAAAACAAAATAAGAAATGCACTTCAAGGATAGCACGTGCATGCATCATGTGAACGAATAAAAATTTAGACTAACCGATAGTTGACGAAGAGAGGTGTTTCCGTAGCGACCCGACCTGAAAGGTCGAAACTCCGGTGTTTCCGTACCATCCCAAGATCATGCTGGTACACACACAGTACATCAATGTATATATCAAAGGGAAATCACACAACATTAATTAATCAAAATCTCATATCGAGTCCTTTATTACAATAAATATTACAATAAAGTGGCTGAAGGACAACTCATGACATAAACTAAATAAAAACTTGCGGAAGCTTCAGGTAGATGAGTCCATCTGACTCCAAGGGCATCTCACCGAGCATAGAGCGTATCCTCACTCCTGGTCGAAAAAGTACTCTGCAACATGATACGTTGCAGCCGTGTAGGTCAGCATATTGAATATGCCGGCAAAGTCACAAAGAGAGGGGTGTACAGGTAATCATCTATTCTACATGCATATATGGCAGGTGGGGTAGTAAGTTTTTGCATAAAGCAAATTTTACCTACATCAAGAGGGGGCTAAGCAGAAATTATTACTAAGTTGGTTGATTAATGAGATGGTTCCACCAACCAATTCTCGGACCCAAGTTATTAAATACCCACATCATCATATTAAATTTGTGTTGAGAATTCCAGATAGTTTTAGTTCCTTTGGCTCAAGTTGTCCATGACCGTGGACACGGCTAATCGATTAGGTTTGGGTACTCTGCAGAGTTTTGCACACGTTCCCCACAAGATTTGATTGCCTCCGTTGAATTTCTCGCACTTCATTATGTTTGAGAAACATATGACCAAAACACGGTCTTCTAAGGGGTTCCTCTGGGCCTCTGTCGGTGCCCATCCTTTCCTACCGTTCTTCTACGTCTCGTAGCACCGCCTGTCTAGGGTCACCACAATATCCAACCATGCCAGAGCCCATTATGTCTTGTGGCTGTATAGGTAAGCCTTGGGTCTTGAAGCATCCTTCCATCCCTTCGTTCCTGGGTGGACCTTTCCGCGTGAATACTGGCACTTCTCCAGCAACACCTAGGCTAACCACTGGCTTCTCCAGGGCGCCGTTCCAACCATCATCCACCCAGAGGTAATGTTGAAAACTTGAAATCTTGATCATCACGTAGGTCTTGAAATTATTATCAACTCACATCTCTCGTGAATCACACAACCAACCCCGTCTACTAATAGCATAGCAAATAATAAAACAACGTTTCCCAGGGGTCATAGTGTCAAAAGGTTGAGAGGGGTGCCTACCACATGATACTACAACAAGGTGTCCAAGTTTCCAATTTACCTACTTTTCATGCAATTGGGGTGATGGTAGAACTAATGCAAATAAAACATTGGGCAAAACATGATCAAAGTGACTTGCCTTGCTGATGATCTTCGTACTCAAGTGACTCTAGATAACAAGCCTCGCACTCCGGATGATCTAACGAATCAAACAAGAGCACACCATAAGCATACAACTAATAATACAACTCACACAATCAGCAAGGTTAAACTAACAAATAAAACAATTCAATAGTAACAATCAAGAGAAAGAAGATCAAAACAAAATGATTGTCTCACAAATTTTTAGTGTCAAAACTACTACTATAGAACAAGATAAAACTATTTTTTTTGTAACAAGACAATTACTTAACAGAAAATACAAAATATTTTTTTGGGAAAAACAGAATTAATTCACGTGAAACTTTTGTGAAAATAATTACTACTAAAACTAATTTGTTTTATAAAACACTACTTAATAGGAAAGGTTATAGTTTCCTATAATAGAGTATGAAACAAACTAAATTATTTTTATTAACAAAACATTTCTTAACAGAAAAGAATTGCTAAGATTCTTTATTGGAAAACAGAATTAAATCTCCTAAAATGTTTGTGAAAAGTAAAACTACTAAAACTAAATTGTTTTATAAAACTATACCTAATGAAAAGGAATAAAGATTCCTATAACAATAAGGTATAAAACTAAACAAATTATTTTTATTAGTAGCAAGTAATTCACCTAATGTTGAAACAATAGAACCTAATGAAAACTAAAAACAAAAGTTAAACTAACTCAGATTTAAACAAAACTAAAAAATTAAACTAACTAAACTCTATTAAGAACTAAACAGATTCTGTTTTTTGTTGAAAACCCTAACCAAATTTATCCTAAAAATTCTCAAACTATGTAGGATGATAGGCCTAACTAATACAAACCAGTGGCAAAAAGATTCATACAAAAATATATTTTTAAACTCTAGTTATACAGATTTTAGTAATTTAAGAAAATTTAGTTAGATTCAAATTTTAAAGTTCAAAATTGAAATCTAAGACTACAGGATGAAACTACATGAAATTTTTGACCTAATGCAAAAAGAATAAATTAAAAATACTAGTTAGTTTAAAATATACAACAAAAATAAAAACAGAACTCATTCTGTTTTCTAAAACAGAAAAAGAAAAAGAAAAAAACTAACTAACGGTTAGGGGCTACGTGGCATGTTGTGATTGGCCGAGGTGTGTGCGCGTGAGTGCTAGCGAGCGAACGGCCGAGCTGTAGAAGAAAATGGTTCGGCGTTTAAAAGTTCTAATCTGGATCGTTGGATCCAGATCTGAGGGCTGTGGGAGGGGGTGGGGGCTTATAGAGGAGGGGGGCGGAGCTCCGGTGATGTCGACGGCGGCCGGAAGTCGGAGATGCTCGGGGACGGTGCTGCGGTGGTTGAGGGTGGCGTCCAAGGGGTCCAAACGACGGCGACGTGCCTCCGGCGATGATTTGCGGCGACGGTGGGGAGTGAGGGTGACGGGGGCATCGACCACGAGTTCGGAGAGCTTCGGTGGGGTGCCAAACTTCGGCAAGGTGCGGGAGCGGCGCTCTGGCGAGGTGAGTGGGGTTTCGGGGGGAATGGAGTGCGTAGGGAGCAGGGCTTTATATAGGACTCGGGGTGGTCAGGAAATAGCAGAGGGAGAGAGATCCGGCGCGGGAGAGATCTCCGGCGAGGTGGTCGGGCGTGAGGAGCAAGGTGAGCGCCGGGATCTCGCGATCGGTCGGCTGGTTCCATGCGACAGAGAGAGAGAGGGCGAGGTTAGCGCGTCGGTGGCTGATCCAGAGTGAATTCGGGAATTTAAAGCAGGTGGGTCGGCCGTGGACTTTCCTATTTTGTGGATTTTTTTCCTTTTTATTAATTTACAAATAAAGAAAACTCCTTTATGGCCATCAATACATTTCCAAAAATGAAGATTTTTATATCAAAATGACCAGAGGAATAAATGCAATTTAATGAACATTTTCCATGGCTAAATTAAATACTTTAAAAAAATTATTTTCAGAAAATGTCTAAATTGGTTTTAATTCTTTTGCAATAAATTTCCAAATAAACCCCTGGGTTTTATGGTTCAAAAACTTCACAAAATACCCCTGACATGGAGTGTCATGTTACTCCTCTCATATTTGAAATTTTTGTAAGGGTTTGCAAATAGGAAAAATCAAGTAAATGGGAAAATGGAAATGGCCTTTCAGAATTCCAAAAGAAGAACTTCAACAATTCATTTCACTCAAACAACATGATGATGATGCATAGCTATATTTCATAACATTCCAAAATGGAATTTTGGGATGTTACAAACCTACCCACCTTAAGATCAATCTCGCCCTCGAGATTCGGGTTGGCTAGAAAATAGGTGAGGGTGGTCTCAACGAAGATCTTCTTCGCGTTCCCAGGTGGCTTGTTCCTCGGTGTGGTGACTCCACAGAACCTTACAGAACTTGATGATCTTGCTACAGGTAACTCTGTTGGTAGTCTCGAGGATCCTGACGGGCTTCTCCTCGTAAGTCAGATCACTGTCAAGTTGTATGGACTCTAGGGGCACTCTGTCTCTCAAAGGAATTTTAACCATCTCAGCATGGCATTTCTTCAGCTGAGAAACATGGAAAACATCATGAACTCCAGACAATCCTTCCGACAGTTCCAGCTTGTAGGCAACCTCGCCTCTACGTTCAAGAATTTTGTAGGGGCCTATGAATCTGGGTGTTAATTTTCCTTTAACACCAAACCTCTTGATTCCTCGAAGTGGAGACACACGAAGATATGCTCAGTCTCCCACTTCATACGTCACTTCCTTGCGTTTGCTGTCAGCATAGCTCTTCTGTCGGGATTGAGCTATCTTGAGTCGGTCATGAATCATCTTAACCTTCTCTTCAGAATATCGGATGAGATCGGGACCAAAAAGTTTTCGGTCTCCTACACCATCCCACATCAATGGTGTTCTGCACCTCCTTCCGTATAAAGCTTCGAAAGGGGCCATCTTCAGGCTGGTCTGATGACTGTTGTTGTATGAGAACTCTGCGTAAGGTAAGTTGTCATCCCAACTAGACCCATAGTCTAACGCACAAGCTCTCAACATGTCTTCCAGGATCTGGTTGACTCTCTCAGTCTGTCCATCGGTCTACAGATGAAAAGCTGTACTGAACTCCAGCCTCGTACCCAAAGTTTCATGTAACTGATGCCAAAACTTTGAGGTAAATTGTGTTCCTCTATCTGACACGATACTCCTCGGAACTCCATGCAAACACATGATCCTGGTCATGTATATCTTGGCTAACTTAGCACTGGTATAGATGGTCTTCACTGGAATGAAATGAGCCACCTTGGTCAAGCGATCGACCACTACCCAGATGGAATCATAACCCGAACGGGTCCTGGGTAATCCTGTGATGAAGTCCATACCTAGCTTATCCCATATCCACTTGGGTATCGGCAAAGGTTGGAGTAACCCTGTTGGTTTCTGATGTTCTGCTTTTACTCGCTAACAAACATCACATATCGCAACATGTTCGGCGATGTCCTTCTTCATGCATGTCCACCAAAAAAATTCCTTCAAGTCCAGGTACATCTTAGTGTTGCCTGGGTGTATCGAGTATGGTGAGTCATGGGCTTCTTGAAGTATCAACTTCCTGAGCTCGGTGTCATTGGGCACATATATACGGTTCTCAAACCATAGTGTTCCCTGTTCATCCTCACGAAAACCTTTAGCTTTCCCATCCTTCATTCTCTGCTTTATCTCAGCTATCTCCTTGTCCGACTTCTGGGTTTCACGAATTATTTCGGTCAAAGTGGACTAGATCTCTAGTGTTGCAATATATCCTATTGGAATTATTTCTAGTTTGAGATCTCTGAGATCATCGGATAATTCCTGGGGTAATCCTCCTGCTATGAGTGTGTTCACATAACTCTTCCGACTCAAAGTGTCTGCTATGACATTTGCCTTCCCAGGATGGTAATGCAATTTCATGTCATAGTCCTTGATCAACTCTAGCCATCTCCTCTGTCTGAGGTTTATCTCCTTCTGCGTGAAGATGTACTTCAGGCTCTTGTGATCAGTGTAAACATCGCAACTATTTCCGATAAGGAAATGTCTCCAGGTCTTGAGTGCATGCACTATGGCTGCTAACTCCAAATCATGGGTGGCATAGTTTAACTCATGAGATCGTAACTGTCGGGATGCATAGGGTACAACCTTTCCCTCTTGCATGAGTACTCCTCCGAGTCCTTGACGTGAGGCGTCACAATAAACCTGGAAGTCCTTCTGAATATTTGGCAAAATCAACACAGGGGCTGTGACCAAACGTTTCTTCAATTCCTGGAAACTGGCTTCACATTCCTCAGTCCAAACATATTTAGTCTCTTTCTTCAACAGTTCCGTCATGGGCTTGGCAATCTTTGAGAAATTCTCAATAAACCTCCGGTAGTATCCGACAAGTTTGAGAAAACTGCGGATCTCCTTAACTGTGGTGGGTGACTGCCACTCGGTAACTGCTTCAACCTTGGTGGGGTCCACTGCTACTCCATCTCCAGAAATAACATGTCCAAGGAATCCAACCTTCGTTAGCCAAAATTCACATTTGCTGAACTTGGCATATAACTGATGCTCTCTGAGCTTCTCCAGAACTAAACGTAAGTGTTCCTATGTTCTTCCTCGTTCTTGGAGAATATCAATATATCATCGATGAACACCACGACAAACTTGTCCAGATATTCCATGAACACTTTGTTCATCATACTCATGAAGTAGGCAGGAGCATTAGTCAATCCAAAAGACATGACTGTATACTCATATAAGCCATACCTCGTGGTGAAAGCTGTTTTGGGTATATCCTGTTCACGAATTTTCAGCTGGTGATACCCTGATCGAAGATCGATCTTGGAGAACACTTTGGCTCCCACTAGCTGATCAAACAAGTCATTGATCATTGGCAGAGGATACTTGTTCTTGATAGTCACCTCGTTCAAGGCACGATAATCGACTACCATCCTCAAGGTTTTATCCTTCTTCTCCACCAAAAGAACTGGTGCTCCCCAAGGTGAGGAACTTGGGCGAATATACCCTTTGTCCAATAACTCCTTAATCTGCTTCTTGATCTCTTCCAAATCATTTGCGGGCATCCGATAGGGTCTCTTGGAAATTGGGGCTGTTCCTGGCAATAACTCTATCAGAAACTCAATCTCCCTATCCGGTGGCATGCCGAGTAATTCCTCCGGGAATACATCTGGAAAATCTCGTACCACCGGTACTTCTGCCTGAACAACTCCTGTGAGAGAGTTTACCCGTGTGCTCTTTGATGTGTGTCGGGATACATACTTAATCCTCTTGTTTTCAGGGGTGGTGAGCAAAATAGACTTGGTGGAACAATCAAGGTTTCCTTCATACTTGGTCATCCAATCCATGCCTAGGATCACATCCAAGCCTTGTGACTCTAAGACGATGAGGTCGGTGGGAAAAACATGGTTTCCTATATTGAGGTTCAATGCGTGGCATCCTATCCCTGCCATCATCATGCCTCCTGGGGAACTGACCTTAATGGGCTGACTAAGGGTTCTGGTGGGCAAACCATACTTTTGCACAACTACCCTTGATATGAATGAATGAGTTGCACCGGAATCAAAAAGTACCATTACTGGACGAGAATGCAATAAAAACTTACCAACCACAGTCTCGGGCTGATCATAGACTTCCTCCACATCAATGTGGTTCACCTGAGCACGGGGAAAAGGATTGGGCTTCTTAGCTGCTGAGTTGTCGTTGTTGTTGCCGTTTCCATTCCCTTGCTTGTTTTGGGGACATTAAGTGGCATAGTGCCCTGTCTTCTGGCACTTGAAACAGGTGATATGGCTCAGATCCTTCTGAGCTGGAGAGGGATGGTGTTGGTTGCCATTTCCACCTCCATTGCCATTCTTGAAGTTGCCATGGTTGGGACGATTGTTCCCATTCCCCCCATGGTTGTGGCCTCCATGGTTGTGCACGGCATGAGTGTGTCCTCCATACTTACCGGTTCCTGATCCGGTATTCCCTGAGTACGGTGAGTATCGGGGCTTTTGCTGAGTCCCAAAGTTGGACTTCCCCTATCCATACTTCCTCTTGCGGTTCTCGATTTGCTGTTGCTTTCCCTCCAAGATGAGGGCCTTGTCTACCAGCTCTTGGTAGTTGTTGAAAGTAGCCACCACTAGCTGCATGCTCAACTCATTGTTGAGTCCTTCTAGAAACTTCTCCTACTTGGCCGCATCATTATCCACATCTCTTGGTGCATAACAGGCCAACATGCTGAATTCATCCACATACTGGGCCACTGAGCGGTTTCCCTGGCGTAAGTTGCGGAACTCGCGCTTCTTCAGACTCATGGCTCCAGCTGAAACATGAGCGGTGCAGAAAGCAAGCTTGAATTGCTCCCAAGTCACACCAGCAATGGGATACGTGGTGGTGTAGTTCTCCCACCATGAAGCTATGGGTCCTTCAAGTTGATGTGCGGCAAAGCGCACCTTTTCAGCATTAATGCATCCAGCGGTGATGAGTTCCCTCCATCTTGCGGAGCCAGTCATCTGCCACAATGGGCTCAGTACTGTTGGAGAAAGTTGGAGGGTGATTGTGAGATTGTCTGCCTGAGGTGGAGGATGATTGTGATTGTTGTTGTTGTTGTTCTGGTTCTGGATCAACAACTGCATCAGGGCATTCTGTTGCTGAAGGAGTTGGGTGAGCTCCGGTGGGAAGGTGAAGTCGGGCTCACGTCGTGGAGGCATCTGGTGTTTTTGGAGTGATGAGAAATTTGAATAGAAATGGGGCCTAAATAGGAATTCACTACCCAATATGCAATGCACAAACATATCACACCAAAACACTCATTCATTAATTCAACTCAAGTTCAAACATCGGGATACAAGTTTGGTTTTCAAAAATCAAAGCTAAACATCGACCTACGATTTAACGTGAAATGTAAAGATACATGGAGGGCATAACTAAAGTTCTCCTCAAAACTCCATAGTGATGTGTCCTCCTCTGATGGCGCTCTCCTCAAAGTCGTTGTCATCGCTAATCAAAGGTGCCATGTCTCCCTCGGGGTGAAGATTTTCCCCCATGTCCATCTGCTCCTCCAGAATTGCAATGCGAGTCTTCAGCTTCTCGATCCTCTCCAAGAAGTCCTTTTCCTCAAGCTCATGCTCATACTTGGCTTCACGTACGTCATCCTCAAGGTCAATCTCGCGGTTCATCAGTTGCTTGATCATCTTCATGTCTGTGCGTACACGGATCTCAAGCGCCCTGATGTGAGTCTCCAGAGTCTGGATGTAGGAAATGGTGGAGTCTTCAGTGGAAGTGGTTATGATATTTCCATTTGCATCTCTGTGACAAACCATGTTGAGGCTTGGCGAAATGGTACCCCCCTGTATTCCTCCTGAATACGTTCGAGAGCACGATGAATTTCCACATCTCTTCCGAGGATCCAGCTGGGTGCCACAAACTTGAAGTCGATGGGCTCCTTACGACTTCCAAAGGTCTTTCCGGGAATGTGTACTTTGATCCTGTAGTGTTCGTCTTGCGGATAAGACATCATAGGAGTCCCGGTGATGCTGGGCAGAGCAATCCTTATGTCCCTAATAATCTTCACTAGGTCTTTGCCAAAAGGCATAGTCTCGTCAGGCTGGCAAAACTCTATGATCAACATTGGGATGAAAATGGCCATCTATATCAATTGGAAAAATTGGAGGGAAGTTAGAAAAGAGTAGATGAGAATATAAGAGTTTGAAAGACAAGTAGAAACAAAAAAATCCTAAGGCTTTTCGAATCCTAGAGGTTACGACCTACGGTCAGCGTGTGCTCTGATACCATATCTGTAGCGACCCGACCTGAAAGGTCGAATCTCCGGTGTTTCCGTACCATCTCAAGATCATACTGGTACACACACGGTACATCAATGTATATATCAAAGGGAAATCACACAACATTAATTAATCGAAATCTCATATCGAGTCCTTTATTACAATAAATATTGCAATAAAGTGGCTCAAGGCCAACTCATGAGATAAACTAAATAAAAACTTGCGGAAGCTTCAGGTAGACAAGTCCATATGACTCCAAGGGCATCTCACCGAGCGTAGAGCATATCCTCACTCTTGGTCGAAAAAGTGCTCTGCGACATGATACGTTGCAGCCGTGTAGGTCAGCATATTGAATATGCCGGCAAAGTCACAAAGAGAGGGGTGTAAAGGTAATCACCAATGTTAGATGCTTGAGACTTCTTGAAATGTTTACTTGGGGTGCCTTGGCCATACCCAAGCTTGATCTTTTGCACCTTGTTCAATCCTCTCATATCCCGGTTTCACCTATTCTCAAAAACTTCATCCACACAAAACTCAAAAAGAACTCATGAGATAGGTTACTACACATAAAAACAAATCAACACTTGATGTACTGCCAAGAATAGTTTCACGATAATTTTAAAACATTAGGTATTGTATACTATCATTTCCGCAATTTATATCTACAAATATAGGCTATGGAAACCATAGGATAAGTAGATAACAAAACTATGGCAGCAATCTGTCTAAACAGAACAGTCTATAGCATTTTTTTAACCAGCGTACCTATGTAACTCTAAAAATTATGAAAATTTAGGAAATTATATGGAATTTATATGAAAACACTTTGTAAAGATTTCAGAAACTTTCCACGTTCCAGTGAAATATGAAAATTCAAACACTACAGCAAAAGTTTCTGTTTTTTACACAGAACACATCAAACATGCAAAGCAATCATCCTAAGGCAATTCTTGGAACTTTTTACTGAAAAACAAGATTATAAATAACACCTAGCATAGAAAAACAAAATAAAATGATGATCCAAGCAAAAACTCATATTATGTGACGAATAAAAATATAGCTCCAAGTAAGATATACCGATAGTGTTGAAGACAAAAGAGGGGATGCCTTCCAGGGCATCCCCAGTCTTAGACGCTTGAGTATTCCTTGAATATTACATTGGGGTGCCTCGGGCATCCCCAAGATTGGGTTCTTGACACTCCTTATTCTCCTCATATCGGTATCTCACCCAAAGCTTGAAAACTTCAATCACACAAAACTTAACGGAACTTCGTGAGAAGGGTTAGTGTAATAAATATAAATCATTCACTTAGGTACTATCAATACAAGATTCATAATTGTTAACACATGATAACTACTGTATTCTATCATTCTCATCATTTATAGTACTCAATATAAGCTATAGGAACACTTGAAACAAGCAAACTATGCATGCAAAACAGAATCTGTCAAAAACGGAACAGTCTATACCAAACTTCACTAACTCTAAAATTATGAATAATTAGGAAATATCAAAGAATTTGCAGACAAATGTTGTGTAAAAATTTCAGAATTTTTTGACTCTCCAGTAAAATCATATAATTCATATACTGGACGCAAAACTTTCTATTTTTGCACTGAATCAAACAAGCAAGTATCCACACTATCCCAAAGGATTTACTTGGCACTTTATTGAAATAAAAGGCACAAAACATGATTACTACAGCATCTTAATCATGTGAACACATCAAAACAGAAAGTAAAAGTGTTGGGTTATCTCCCAACAAGCGCTTTTTTCTTTAATGCCTTTTTAGGTGGGCATGACATTTTAGTGATACTCTTCCAAGCCAAATTCCGATGATCATTATATTCATACTCTAAAAGATATAAGTGAATTTCATAGAGCATTCTACAGTTAATATATATTAACCAATATCCAAGCTCAAAATATATAAGTGAAGCACACGAAGCATTCTATAAAGCCATACTCAAAAGATTTAAGTGAAACGCATGAAGCATTCTACAAAGCCATACTCAAAAGATTTAAGTGAAGCACAAAGAGCATTCTATAAAGCCATACTCAAAATATTTAATTAAGTTCATGAAGCTTTCTACAAATCAGTGAAGGACAAACTCATACTAGAAGCGAGCATAAAGGAAAATACAAACACTAAAGACATATATTATGTGAACAAAACAAAAACCGAGGTATACCAATAATTGTTGAATAATAAAGATGGGATGACTTTCGGGGCATCCCCAAGCTTGGATGCCCGAGTCTCCTTGAAATATTTACTTGGGGTGCCTTGGGCATCCCCAATCTTGAACTCTTGTCTCTCCATTTCCTTCTTATATTGATAACTCCTCGATCTTCGAACACTTCATTCACACAAAACTTAACAAAACCCTCGTGAGATCCGTTAGTATAATAAAGCAAATTACTACTTTAAGTATTGTCGTGAACTCATTCCAAATTCATATTAGCATTATATATACTGTAGTCCAACTTCATCATGGTTCATACCCCTCGATACAAGCCATAGATTCATCAAAATAAGAGAACAATGCATAGAAAACAGAATCTGTCAAAAACAGAATAGTCTATAGTAATCTGGAAACTTCGTCTACTTCTATAACTCAAAAAATTCTGAACATTTAGGAAAAACTAAAAAAATGCATTGTAGTACTGTGTAAAAAATTCAGAAACTTTTGATGTTCCAGTAAAAAATTTAAATCCACGCACTACAGCCAAAGTTTCTGTTTTTGCACTGCACACACCAAACAAGCAATCAAATCATCCTAAAAGCAAATCTTGGCACATTATTTTTATAATACAATGGATATATACAATGGTATAATTATTTTTCAGAAGCTTCCATGAAAAATTCTACATTTTTTCCATGAGCATGAACACAAGTGTTCAAGGACGATCCTCACTTCTCCAATGCACAACTTTCCAATCACTTCTCTTTTAGAAAAACTTCTTAGGCAAAAGGGGCAAGTAAACCTTTTTGTATTTTTCATTATTATTTTTTGTTTCACACAAAACTAAAGAAAAAAAAGGGGAAACAAAATCTACTTAATGAAGAAAGCAAACAAGCACACACTAGAATATCAACCCCACGCTATTGCTCCCCGGCAACGGCGCCACAAAAGAGCTTGATAATCCCCAAGTGCAAGGAATCATCATAGCAATTTCCAAAGGTGGAAGTGATAAGTATGGAGTGTCTAACCCACAAGGAGATAAAGGTATGATCAATATTCTCTCAAGTCCTATCTGCCACCGATACGACTCTACGTACACTGAACGTTTGCTTCCATCTAGAAACGAGAAATAAAACTACGTTGTGGGTATGAAGAGGATAGCTTTGCATGATAACTAAGAACTAAAATATTAAAATAGGTGATGTTAACATGATATTACAATATATTACCAATAGTGAGTGTGGAATAATGATGGGTCGGTGTGCGGAATTATCCTAGGCAATTGGTAACAAGATTGGGAGTCATTATTGCAATTTTATATGAGGGAGAGGCATGAGCTAACATAATTTATCTACTTGGATCATATGCCCTTATGATTGGAACTCTAGCAAGCATTCGCAACCACTAAAGATCATTAAGGTAAAACCCAACCATAGCATTAAAGCATCAAGTACCCTTCATCCCATACGCAACAACCCCCTTACTAGGGTTTATGCTTCTGCCACTCAAGCAACCCACTATAAGCGAATCATGAACGTATTGCAACACCCTAGAGCGAGAATCCTTCACGTGTGCCCAGCATGAAAGGCACCATAGGACAGCACCAAAATAAACATACAACTCAAACCAATCTAGATCATCAATCAACCCAAAGGACAAAACAAATCTACTCAAAACATCATAGGATGCCAACACATCATTGGATCTAGGTGGCATAAAGAACCATGCTCAAGTAGGGGATTACAGCAGGGTGCGGGAGAGTGGACCCCTAAAAGTATATGAGGATGCTGATCAAGAAGGTGATGTTGATGAAGACGATCACCGCGGCGATGGTTCCCCCGGTGGCACTCCGGCACCACTAGGAGAGAGGGGGAGAGGGTCTCCCCCTTGTGCTTCCTCCTCCATGGCCTCCCCCCTCTATGGGGAGAGGTTCTACCTCTGGTCCTTGGCCTTCATGGTGTTGATGGCCCCTCCGGGACAATGGAGATGGCCTCCGGTGATAGTGACCCCCTTCGGTAGGGTGCCGGAGAGGGCCAAAATTGGTTTTTCGAGACTCTGGAGGTTTGCGGTGGCAGAACTCCCAATCTAGGTTTCTTGTCGGTGGTTTCTGGATTTATAGGAATTTTTGGCGTCGATCCCACGTCAAGGGGGGCCACGAGGCGGTGACAAGCCCGCTAGGCGCGGCCACCCCCTAGCCGCGCCTCGCAGGCTTGTTGCCTCCTCGTGGCTCTTTTGGCCTAGATCCAATGCTTCGGGAGTCTCTTTTGGTCCACAAAAATTCATACTAAATTTTCAGCCCATTCAGAGAACTTTTATTTCTGCACAAAAACGACACCATGGTAGTTGTGCTGAAAACAGCGTCAGTCCGGGTTAGTTCTAATAAAATCATACCAAAATCATATAGAATTATTGTAAACATGGCATGAATACTTCATAAATTATAGATACGTTGGAGACATATCACCATCCATGGTGGATAATAATGTCCCACGTATCTCAACAAAAAGTTGCGCATGTTCATACGGATCTTTCGTACCATCTCCTGCAACATAGGTTAATTTCAAATGTTTCACGAGTGGGTATCAACCCCATATGTAAAGGTATCGCCTAAGCAAGTCCACGAAGCTTTAGTTGCAGCAAGCTGGTAAAATTGTTCATGTTCGTCCATGGTTGCTTAGAACCTACAAAAACTATTAGATAACACAATAAATCAAAACTTAAAACAAAGCCCAAAAGCGATCACTCCCATCAACGGATCTAGAAAATATCGATGTCCTACAAGTACATAAGGTTTAGTTATATCTTTTTCAAACTAAGAGCATGAATCCCACAAGGAGGAGAGGAATTGGATTTTGTTCCTTGTAGAGACTTTTTCTCTTTTCTCATTCCCGTGTTCCGTCATCCCGGTGAGAAAGTCACGGTGTCTGACCAGACAATGATGAATAACGTCACACCGAGAGGACCTAAGAATATCTCCATCATCAGAGGAATAAATCCCACTCTCGAGTTATCTAGTACCTTGTCATACTTTTCCGATGAACATTAAGTTGTCATTATCATCACAGTGTTATGATTGGTGTTTGACAAACCCCAAAATGCATAATATGGTATGAAGGAAGTTAGTACTCTCATGGTCTAAGGAATTGTGCATACATTAACTTCTCTATGCTATGAACTATAAACTTGTGGCATTCAAGAAAAGTGTTATTCTGACATTGTGCCCTCAAAGTTGATGGCATCCTCGTTACACTAACTTATGCTCATGCTTAGAAAAATAGAACCATCATGCAATAATTGAGCTAGTTTTAGAGGCGAGACTGGGAATCTATTTAACATTTATTATTCCACATGTGCATATGAGTTTTCCTCTAAGCCTCGTGGTTATTGCATACACGAGAACAATTGTAGTTATAGTTTGGAACATAAAATTTATTACGAACATGGAAATAAATAATAACTTTTATTATTGCCTCTAGGGCATATTTCCTTCACTAAGTGTGGAGGATATATTCTTTTTAGGCACGAGAATCAAGGATTCATCACTAATTAATCACCCTCTATCATGTTATTTTTTCAAGGCCTGCACCTTCAAGATTGACTAGATGTGACTGGGAGACTTCAAGTTGTCAAGAAACCATAAAGTTTGTACGGGCTCGGATATTTGCCTACTTAGTTGTGATCTACTCCATATAAGGTTAGACCTTTGTGGTCGTAAGTTTTGGTGGCATGGGTCAACCGGATTTTCGTGATCCTAGAACCTTTATGGTTCGAAACCTCCAATGTGGACTAGAATAACGACAACTATCCTAACCATGGGGAAAAATTCATTAAGCCTCCCTTTGTTTGCATTCTTCCAACATTTACCCTTTACTTATGCAAGTTCTCATTTTCATTGCTTACTATTGTAGACTTGGATGTGTATGGTGTTCTTAGGCTACCACTAGAGAAGTCTACAAGTACCAAGTTCTTTAAAATTGGGAAAGCATCATTTAGGCTTGATTGCACTCTATTCACCATCACACCCTTTCCCTCTCTATACTAAACAGTCCTACACCATGTTAAGCACCAGAGAAACACCATCGTATCCTGCTTATTGGTTCGAAGATGCATACAACCCTCCCCCGACTGAATCCCCCCCCCCACCACTACCGCCACCCTGCACTGCCTCTCACTAACTACTGTTGTCCCATTTGAGAACAGGAACCGTCGAAGAAGATAACGACCGGAAGGGATGTCACAACAAGGATAGCTGATCGCCTCTCTCCCTGTATAACAAAAACTAGTTAGGAAACAATGCCTACAATGTGATGCAACATGCGTATTCATTTTGAGGAATGTGCCTTAGAGGCAATCATGTGATGATGTGTTCACGATCTTTTATGCAATTGCCCTTGAATATTGTCTTGACTCGAATCAATAAATATGTGATCTGTTTGTGGTGCTCAAAGTTGTAGGAAAATGTTCTAATTCCCCTAGTCATGAAGGATGTGGAGGCGCACATCAAGAGACTAGTATCTCTATCAACAAATGGACACACTCACAAGTCATGGACATGGAGATTTTGATCTGATAATGTAACTGAAGTTGGGAACTTGGAGTTGGACTTATCCCATTCAAGATGCATCAAGTTATTTTTCATATGTTAGTCCCGAGTTCAATGAATATGTCATATCCTGATACTTGAGGTCACCGCTTGGATTGACTTTCTTAGGGGTTGCTAAACTCTACCCCATAAGTGGGTAATTATAAGGCTCTCTTTCAGGCATGTCATGAAGCTAGCTACAAGGCATGGAAGATCAATAAAGGATATTGCCCCTCTAACTTGGAGATATCTCTCTTGGCCCTGCCGAGGAACATTCAAGGAAAACATGGCCATACAATCCAGGTTAAGAGTTAACTCATCAGGATCTATATCAACAATCGAGAAGAGAGGTAGAGCTACAAAACAAGGATCACAATTTCTTGTCATGGGCTTCAACAACATATAGCGTGAAGCAAGGGATTGGTCATATGACCCATTCAGAGGTTCGTTGGAATGATTTGTTGGCGCTTAGTAACTAACACTGCCTGCTCGAGGTCGTGCCTATTATGTGAGTTCGAGTTAGTTGGGCTACTGTAAGGACTACTTAGATATCGAGTTGTGTAAGAGTTACTTGGTCCAAGCGGGTTCAAGTGCTTGAAGACCATATCTACCAAAACAAATACAATTGCCTCGGAAGGATTTTCCTTTCATTCTTCCTCTATGTTGTTTGCGAAATCTAGTTCTTTTGGGGTTATAGTCGATGGTTCTGTTTCTTAGTTCCACCTCTACTCCAAAACTGGACATGAGAATTTCTTCTCATCCTATTTTTTTTCCATTGGGTAGGGCTTCCGTAACTAAACCTTTGAAAGTTACTTTTGCTTCTCTCGGGGTTTTTTTCTCCCCTACTTTTTTTCTATCATATTTTTCTCTCCTATTTTTCCATTTTTATTTCCAAAATAGGAAGGGCGAGATAGAATTCGAGCATTATAGGCGGGGCGATTACCATATATAACATAAGACTTCTCTGCCAATTCTGTTTAGTCGAGCTTCTCAATCTGTCATTATCCCTCAAGAAGTAGAAAGAATAGCAATTCCCATTCCACCCAAAACTTTAGGAATTCCTTGATGGTGTTGGAAATATGCCCTAGAGGCAATAATAAATTATTTATTATCATATTTCCTTGTTCATGATAATCGTTTATTATCCATGCTATAATTGTATTGATCGGAGACTTAGATGCATGTGTGGATACATAGACAAAACCATGTCCCTAGTATGCCTCTAATAGACTAGCTCGTTGATCAAAGATGGTTAAGGTTTCCTGGCCATGGACATGAGATGTCATTTGATAACGGGATCACATCATTAGGAGAATGATGTGATGGACAAGACCCAAGCTACAAACATAGCATATGATCGTGTCAGTTTATTGCTACTGTTTTCTGCATGTCAAGTATATGTTCCTATGACCATGAGATCATGCAACTCACTGACACCAGAGGAGTACCTTGTGTGTATCAAACGTCACAACGTAACTGGGTGACTATAAAGGTGCTCTACAGGTATCTTCGAGGGTGTCTGTTGGGTTGGCATGGACCAAGACTGGGATTTGTTACTTCGTGTGACGGAGAGGTATCTCAGGGCCCACTCGGTAATACAACATCACAACAAGCCTTGCAAGCAATGTGACTAAGTGTTAGCCATGGGATCTTGTATTATGAAATGAGTAAAGAGACTTGTCGGTAACAAGGTTAAACTAGGTATGGAAATACCGACGATCGAATCTCGGGCAAGTAACATACCGAAGAACAAAGGGAACGTTATACGGGATTAACTGAATCCTTGATATCGAGGTTCGACCGATAAAGATCTTCGTAGAATATGTAGGAACCAATGTGGACATCCAGGTCCCGCCATTGGTTATTGACCGTAGAGGTGTCTCGGTCATGTCTACATAGTTCTCGAACCCGCAGGGTCTCCACACTTAAGGTTTGGTGACGTTTCGGTAGTGTAGAGTTATGTATGATGGTGACTGAAGGTTGTTAGGAGTCCCAGATGAGATCCCGGACGTCACGAGGAGCTCCGGAATGGTCCGGAGGTAAATACTCATATATAGGAAGTCCTATTTTGGTCGCCGGAAAAGTTTCGGGCTCATCGGTAGTGTACCGGGAGCGCCGGTAGTGTACCGGGGGACCATCGGGAGAGGTATTTCGACCCAAGAGGTTACATGGGCTGTGGGAGGGTGGAAACCAGCCCTTAGTGGGCTGGTGGAAGTCCTCTAAGAGGCCCATGCGTTTGGACTTGAGAAAGGAAGAAAAAACGCAAAGGTGGAAAGAGATTCCAAGTGGGAAAGGAGCAATCCTAGTCCTACTAGGATTGGAGGAGTCCTCCTCCAATCCTCCTTGCGCAAGAGGCAAAGAGGACAGGCCTGGTGCGCCAGCCCTCCTCCTCCCTCCCTCCTATATATATTGGTGGACTTGGGTATTTTGCACCTGATTTTACGGCCACGTGCTACTCGTTCCACCGGTGCTCCTCTAGATCGGATTTTCGTACTGATTAGGCGAAGCCCTGCCAGAATTGCTCCACCACCATCACCGGAGCGCCGTCACTCTGCCGGTGAACTCTTCTACCTCTCCGCTCCCTCTTGCTGGATCAAGACGGCGGAGATCGTCATCAAGCTGCACGTGTGCTGAACGCGGAGGTGTCGTCCGTTCGGTACTAGATCGGAAGGACCGTGATCAAGGCCACGAGACGGATCGTGATGAGTTCGCAGGACTGATCGTGACGTGTTCACGGGACGTACCGTGACGAGATCACGGGACGGATCGTGATGACTTCGCGGGACGGATCATGACGTGTTCACGGGACGTACCGTGACGAGATCACGGGACGGATCGTGATGAGTTTGTGAGACGGATCGTGATGAGATCGCGAGACCGATCGTGATGAGTTCGCAAGACGGATCGTGATTGGATCGCGGGACGGTTCGTGATTGGATCGCGGGACACTCGGCGATTTGGATCGCGAAGAAGTTCGACTACACCAACCGCGTTTCTTAACGCTTCCCGCTTAGCGATCTACAAGGGTATGTAGATCCACTCCCCCTCTCATAGATGCTCATCACCATGGATAGATCTACGCGTGTGTAGGAATTTTTTTGTTTCCCATGCAACATTCCCCAACGGTGGCATCATGAGCTAGGTCTATGTGTCGATGAGATCTCGAGTAGAACACAAAAGGTTTGTGGGCATTGATGCTTAGATTGCTTCCTCCCTTGGTCGTATTTTGGTTCAGCGGTATTGTGAGATGAAGCGGCCCGGACCAACATTACTCGTACGCTTACGAGAGACCGGTTCCCTCGATGCAACTTGTTGCCTAGATGGCTTACGGGTGGCAGTTTCTCTCACTTTAGTTGGATCGGATTCGACAAAGGTGGTCCTTGAGATGGTTGAAAAGCAAACTAGTGTATCACCGTTGTGGTTATGCGTAGGTGAGAATTCTTCTTGCTAGATACCCGTAGCAGCCACGTAAAACTTGCAACAACAATTAGAGGACGTCTAACTTGTTTTTGCAGGGTATGTTGTGATGTGATATGGCCGATTACATGATGTGATATATGTGATGCATGAGATGATCATGTGATGTATAGAAATTCATGACTTGCATGTCGATGAGTACGGCAACCGGCAGGAGCCATAGGGTTGTCTTTAATTATTGTATGACCTGCGTGTCAATCATTAAGCGCTATGTAATGCTTTACTTTATCACTACACGGTAGCAATAGTAGTAGAAGCATGCAGGGCGTGACAACCCCGATGGCGACACGTTGATGGAGATCAAGCTGATGGAGATCATGGTGTCGTGCCGGTGACGATGGAGATCGTGCCGGTGCTTACTAGATGGAGATCTAAAGCACAAGTTCATGGACATATCATGTCACTTATGATTTGCATGTGATGTTAATCATTTTATGCACCTTGTTTTGCTTAGGACGGCGGTAGCATTATAAGGTGATCCCTCACTTAAATTTGAAGATGAATTGTGTTCTCCCCGAGTGTGCACCGTTGCGAAAGCTCGTCATGTCGAGACACCACGTGATGATCGGGTGTGATAGACTCTACGTTCACATACAATGGGTGCAAGCTAATGTTGCACACGCAGAACACTCGCGTTAAACTTGACGAGCCTAGCATGTACAGACATGGCCTCGGAACACAAGAGACCGAAAGGTGGAGCATGAGTCATATAGTAGATATGATCAACATAATGATGTTCACCATTGAAGCCACCTCAACTCACGTGATGATCGGACTTGAGTTGGTGAATATGGATCATGTGACACTCAGATGACCTGAAGGATGTCAATTTGAGTGGGAGTTCTTAGGTAATATGATTAATTGAACTCATTATCATGAACATAGTCAAAGTGTCTTTGCAAATTATGTTGTAGATTACTAGCTCACGCTGTAGCTCCCTTGTATTTTTATATGTTCCTAGAGAAATAGAATTGAAAGATGATGGTAGCAATATTGTGGACTGGGTCCGTGATCTGAGGATTTTCCTCGTTACTGCACAGAAGGCTTATGTCCTTAATGCACCGCTCGGTGTGCCACCCCCTCTAGCGTTGCTTGTAGATTTTGTGAACATCTGACAGGCACGTTCCGATGACTACTTGATAGTTTAGTGTGTCATGCATTGCGGCTTGGAATTGAGGCTTCGAAACGTTTTGAACGTCACGGAACATATGAGATGTTCTAAGAGCTGAAATTGGGATCTCAAGCTCGTGCCTATGTTGTGAGAATGAGATCTCCAACAAGATTCTTTGCCAGCAAGATGAAAGAGAATAGCTCAATAGTTGAGCATGTGCTCAGATTGTCTGGGTGCTACAATCGCTTGAATCGAGTGGGAGTTAATCTTCCAGATAAGATAGTGATTGATATAGTTCTCAAAGTCACTGTCACTAAGCTACTAGAACTTGGTGATGAACTATAAAAAGACAGGGATAGAAATAATGATCCCTAAGCTGTTCGCGATGTTTGACACCACGAAGGTAGAAATCAAGAAGGAGCATCAAGTGTTGATGGTTAGTAAAACCACTAGTTTCGAGAAGGGCAAGGGCGAAGGAGGAAAACTTCATGGATGGCAAGTCAGTTGCTGCACCAGTGAAGCTACCCAAAGTTGAACCCAAACCCGAGACTAAGTGCTTCGATTAGGAGGAGAGCGGTCGCTGAAGCGGAACAACCCTAGATACTTGGTAGATAAGAAGGCTGGCAACGTCAACAGAAGTATATTCGATATACGTGTTACTGATGTGTACCTTGCTAGTAATCCTAGTAGCACTTGGGTATTGGATACCGGTTCAGTTGCAAAATGTTAGTAAACTCGAAGTAAAAGCTACAGAATAAACAGAGAGTAGCTAAGGGTGAGGTGACGATGTGTGTTGGAAGTGTTTCCAAGGTTGATGTGATCAACATCGCACGCTCTCTCTACCTTCGGGATTAGTGACGAACCTAAATAAATTTGGTGTTTTGCGTTGAGCATAAACGTGATTAGATCGTGTTTATTGCAACACGGTTATTCATTTAAGTTAGACAATAATGGTTATTCTATTTACATGAATAATACCTTCAATGGTCATGCACCTTGTGAGAATGGTTTGTTGAATCTTGATCGTAGTAATACACATGTTCATAACATTGATGCCAAAAGATACATAGTTAATAATGATAGTACCACATACTTGTGGCACTGCCACTAAAATGTCATATTGGTGTAAAGCGCATGAAGAAACTCCATGCTGATGGATCTTTGGACTCATTCGATTTCAAATCGGTTGAGACATGCGGACCATGCCTTTTGGGCAAGATGACTAAACCCCATTTTCAGGCTTGATGGAACGGGCAAGTGACTTATTGGAAATGATACATGTTGATGTATGCAATCCAATGAGTCTTGTAGCATGCGGTGGATATCGTTATTTTGTTACCTTCACTGATGATTTGAGTAGACGTAGTGTATATTTACTTAATGAAACACAAGTCTGAATCGTTTGAAAGGTTCAAGCGAAATCAGAGTGAAGTTTAATCGTGACAAGAAGATAAAAATATCTGCGATATGATCGTGGAGGTGAATATCTGAGTTGCGAGTTTGGCATACAAACTTTAGACAATGTGAAAGTTGTTTCACAAATCACGCCACCTGGAACACCATAGTTTGATGGTGTGTCCGAACATCATAGTCGTGCTCTATTGGATATGGTGCTTGATATGATGTCTCTTGTCGTTTTGCTACTATAGTTTTGGGGTTAGTGCATTAGAGACAACCACGTTCACTTTAAATAGGGCACCATCTAAATCCGTTGAGATGACACCATGTGAATTATGGTTTGATAGAAACCTAAGCTGTCATAATGTTTGGGGTTGCAACGCTTGTGTGGAAAATGTTTTCACCGAATGAGCTCGAACCATAAGCGGACAAATGCATCTTCATAGAATACCCTAAGAACAGTTGGGTGAACCTTCTATCTCAGATCTAGGCATAAAATGTTTGTTGCTAAAACTGGGTACTTTCTCGAGAAAAAGCTTCTCTTGAAAGAATTGAGTGGGAGGAAGATAGAACTTGATGAGGTTGTTGAACCTTTGTTTCAACCAGAGAGTAGCGCAGCACAGAAAGTTGTTTATGTAGAGCCTACGTTAGTTGAAGAGGAAGTTAATGATGATGATCATGAAGCTTCGGATCAAGTTAATATCAAACTTCGTAGGACGACAAGGATGTGTACTGCTCCTGAGTGGTACGGCAACCTTGTCTTAGAGGTCATGTTGTTGGACAACGATGAACCTACGAGCTATGGAGAAGCGATGATGGGCCCGGATTCCGACAAATGGTTAGAGGCCATGAAATCCGAGATAGGATCCATGTATGAAACCAAGTATACACTTTGGTAGACTTGCTCGTTGGACGGCAGGTCGTTGAGTACAAATGGATCTTTAAAATGAAGACAGACGCTGATGGTAACTGTCACCATTTGTAAAGCTCGACTTGTTGCAAAGATGTTTGTAACAAGTTCAAGAAGTTGACTATGATGAGACTTTCTCACTCGCAATGATGCTAATGTCTGTTGCAATTATGTTAGCGGTTGTTGTATTTTCAATTATGAAATCTGGCAGATGGATGACAAAACATCGTTTCCTTAACAGTTTACTTGAGGAAAGGTTGTATGTGATACAACCAGAAGGTTTTTTCAGTCCTAAGGATGCTAAAAGGTGAGCAAGCTTCAGTTATCTTTCTATGGACTGAAGCAAGCATCTCGGAGTTGGAATATACGCTTTGATGAGGTGATCAAAGTTTTTTGAGTTTATACAAAGTTTACGAGAAACTTGTATTTACAATAAAGTGAGTGGAGCACTATAGAATTTCTGATAAGTATATGTGGATGACATATTGTTGATCGGAAATAATGTAGAATTTCTGGAAAGCATAAACGGTTGTTTGGAAAGTGATTTTCAAAGTAATACCTGGATAAAACTACCTAATTATTGAGCATCAAGATCTATAGAGATAGATCAAAGATGACTTGATGAGACTTTTAATGAGTACATACCTTGACAAAGATTTTGAAAGAGTTTAAAATGGATCAGTCAAAGAAAGAGTTCTCGCCTGATTTGTAAGGTGTGAAGTTGAGTGAGACTCAAAGCTCGACAACGGCAGAAGAAAGAGAAAGGACGAGCGTCGTCCCCTATGCCTTAGCCATAGGCTTTGTATAGTATGCCATGCTATGTATCGCACCTGTGTGTGCCTTGCCATGAGTCCTTCAAGGGGTACAAGAGTGATCTAGGAGTGGATCACTGGACAGCAGTCAAGATTATCCTTAGTAACTGAAAGACTAAGGAGATGTTTCTTGATTATGGAGGTGGTAAAGAGTTCGTCGTAAAGAGTTGCGTCGATGCAAGCTTTAACACCGATCCGGATGACTCGTAGTAGTAATCTGGATATGTATATTGGAGCAGCCTTTTGGAATAGTACCAAGTAGAGTGTGGTAGCAGTGTTTACAGTTTGACATAGAGATTTGTAAAGTACGCACGGATCTAAATGTCGCAGACCCATTGACCATAAGACCTCTCTCACATGCAAAGCATGATCGAGCCCCAGAACTCATTGGGTGTTAAATTCATAACAATGCAAATCACATGGTGATGTGAACTAGATTATTAACTCTAGTGCAAGTGGGAGACTGTTGGAAATATGCCCTAGAGGCAATAATAAATTAGTTATTACCATATTTCCTTGTTCATGATAATCGTTTATTATCCATGCTATAATTGTATTGATCGGAGACTTAGATGCATGTGTGGATACATAGACAAAACCATGTCCCTAGTATGCCTCTAATAGACTAGCTCGTTGATCAAAGATGGTTAAGGTTTCCTGGCCATGGACATGAGATGTCATTTGATAATGGGATCACATCATTAGGAGAATGATGTGATGGACAAGACCCAAACTACAAACGTAGCATATGATCGTGTCAGTTTATTGCTACTGTTTTCTGCATGTCAAGTATATGTTCATATGACCATGAGATCATGCAACTCAGTGACACCAGAGGCGTACCTTGTGTGTATCAAACGTCACAACGTAACTGGGTGACTATAAAGGTGCTCTACAGGTATCTCCGAGGGTGTCTGTTGGGTTGGCATGGACCAAGACTGGGATTTGTTACTCCATGTGACGGAGAGGTATCTCAGGGCCCACTCGGTAATACAACATCACAACAAGCCTTGCAAGCAATGTGACTAAGTGTTAGCCATGGGATCTTGTATTACGGAACGAGTAAAGAGACTTGCCGGTAACGAGGTTAAAATAGGTATGGAAATACCGACGATCAAATCTTGGGCAAGTAACATACCGAAGAACAAAGGGAACGTTATACGGGATTAACTGAATCCTTGACATAGAGGTTCGACCGATAAAGATCTTCGTAGAATATGTAGGAACCAATGTGGACATCCAGGTCCCGCCATTGGTTATTGACCGTAGAGGTGTCTCAGTAATGTCTACATAGTTCTTGAACCCGCAGGGTCTGCACACTTAAGGTTTGGTGACGTTTCGGTAGTGTAGAGTTATGTATGGTGGTGACCGAAGGTTGTTCGGAGTTCCGGATGAGATCCCGGACATCACGAGGAGCTCTGGAATGGTCCGGAGGTAAAGATTCATATATAGAAAGTCCTATTTTGGTCGCCGGAAAAGTTTCGGGCTCATCGGTAGTGTACCGGGAGTGCCCGTAGTGTACCGGGGGACCATCGGGAGAGGTATTTCGACCCAAGAGGCTACATGGGCTGTGGGAGGGTGGAAACCAGACCTTAGTGGGATGGTGGAAGTCCTCTAAGAGGCCCATGTGGCTGGACTTGAGAAAGGAAGAAAAAAACGCAAAGGTGGAAAGAGATTCCAAGTGGGAAAGGAGCAATCCTAGTCCTACTAGGATTGGAGGAGTCCTCCTCCAATCCTCCTTACGCAAGAGGCAAAGAGGACATGCCTGGTGCACCAGCCCTCCTCCTCCCTCCCTCCTATATATATTGGTGGACTTGGGTATTTTGCACCTGATTTTACGGCCACGTGCTACCCGTTCCACCGGTGCTCCTCTAGATCGGATTTCCGCAGTGCTTAGGCGAAGCCCTGCCGGAATTGCTCCACCACCATCGCCGGAGCGCCGTCACGCTGCCGGTGAACTCTTCTACCTCTCCGCTCCCTCTTGCTGGATCAAGACGGCGGAGATCGTCATCAAGCTGCACGTGTGCTGAACGCGGAGGTGCCGTCCGTTCGGTACTAGATCGGAAGGACCGTGATCAAGGCCACGTGACGGATCATGATGAGTTCGCGGGACGGATCGTGACGTGTTCATAGGACGTACCGTGACGAGATCACGGGACGGATCGTGATGAGTTCGCGGGACGGATCGTGACGTGTTCACGGGACGTACCGTGACGAGATCACGGGATGGATCGTGATGAGTTCGTGAGACGGATCGTGATGAGATCATAGGATGTATCATGATGAGTTCACGAGACGGATCGTGATGAGATCGCAGGACAATTCGTGATTGGATCGCAGGACGGTTCGTGATTGGATCACGGGACACTCGGCGATTTGGATCGCGAAGAAGTTCGACTACACCAACCGCGTTTCTTAACGCTTCCCGCTTAGCGATCTACAAGGGTATGTAGATCCACTCCCCCTCTTGTAGATGCTCATCACCATGGATAGATCTGCGTGTGCGTAGTAATTTTTTTGTTTCCCATGCAACGTTCCCCAACAGATAATTTGTATAAATTCATAAGCTGGGTCGGCTAATACGCTTTAAAAAAGTTCTTGTTCTATATATTCCTTTTCTAGTCTTTCTCTTTCGATGTCGCAAAGTTGAAACCAAGAAATATCTGTTACGTTCCTGATGTTTCCGAACACTTTCAAGAAAACCCTCTCGTAGAAGTATTTTAACAATGTTTTCGGTAATATTTGTAGATACTACTCAAACTGTTCCTTTTTTATTCATGTCTGCGTTTCTTATAGAAGTTAGTAAATCAACAATAGTGCTAGCTTCATCGATGTTACCCACCAAATAAAAAGCCTATTCAGGTAGGCCGTCTAATTCTCCGGAAAGGATTAGTTGAAAACGCGCCCTCTTCCACCTATAGGTAATTTCAGAGAAGTTTCTTTTGAAGTGGAAACCTCAAGGCCGAATATGGCCCGTAATAATCCAACTTCTGCGATATATGATGATTCGCTCGCTATCTGAGGTGTTAATTTACCTACTAAAATATCACCAGTTTCTACCCGGGATCCCAACCTAACAACTCCATTTTTGTCCAAATTGCGGAGTAAATGTTCTTCTAGATGTGGTATTTCTTTACTGATTTTTTCAGCGGAGCCCTGGCTTGTCGTATCCCACCATATCATAAGATTCGCGTTCTTGAAAATCGGCACTTCTCCAAATCCGGAAGACAGACGGAATTCTAGCATTATCCTTTTGGGCAAAACCTTTTATGCAGACTTCTTTTGGATTATCTATACCATATTGTATTCTCGTAAGATGACAACGGGAAGCAAGGCTGTAAGGCGGAGCAAATCCGGAAAGATTGCCTCAGTTCGGATTGTTCTCTGCAACTCGGGAACATGAAGTTGAAATCGCTAGTAATCGCGGATCAGCATGCCGCGGTGAATATGTACCCAGGCCCTGTACACACCGCCCGTCACACCCTGGGAATTGGTTTCGCCCGAAGCATCGGACCAATGATCACCCATGACTTCTGTGTACCACTAGTGCCACAAAGGCCTTTGGTGGTCTTATTGGCGCATACCACGGTGGGGTCTTCGACTGGGATGAAGTCATAACAAGGTAGCCGTAGGGGAACCTGTGGCTGGATTGAATCCTTCGCGATGGAAATGCCCTCGCCTACTTTACTAAACTAAGGACCTCAACGGTATAAACATGTAGATTTTCTACTTTTCCATTTTCCTTCTTGTTTATCAATCACCAATCAAGACAAACCGGGCACTACGATGAGACGTGAAGCTTAACAGACAAAGAAATGATAGAGACTTCCGGGTATAGGGTGACGACCTTAATGAATCAAGTATTCAGGTGGCAGAGTTTTTAGCAAGCCCCTTCTGGATGTCCGCTGCTGCACTATGTTGTGTCTTACCATAGACAAGAGGCATATACACCTTCTTCACTAGTACCATTTTGATGTGTTTCGATTTTTTCGAAAAAGAGAGGTTTGATGCTTCGTTTCATGCTTGCTTGAGTAATAGCAAGGAGATTCCCCAAAATCATGCTAAGAATAGCTAGGATTTCCAGAAGAAGATGCCATTCGTTTGATGAGAAATAAAAAGGAATATCGAGAATTCACGTGGCTGAAGCTGAAGCAGCTACTTTCGAAGTAACAGAAAGAAAAGCAACGACTGGAGTGGGGGAGTCAGAGTCGAAAAGAGGATTCCTCGCTTCTTTCTCTCATGCAAAACCGTGCATGAGACTTTCATCTCGCACGGCTCCTAAGTGATAAAAGAAAGAAGAACTTGTATTCTCTCTTTTTTGATTACCTTCCTCGCGTATGTATAAGACCGAATCCATTCTTTTTCGAAATCGTTTTCGAAAAATAACTACTAATCCTTAACTTTTCGAGGAATCCTTCATCAGTGGTTGTGAACTTACACGTGCAACCACTCCGTCTTCTAGACCGGGGTCATAATTGAACCCACAACAAACCTCAGATGATGTGACTTCTTCACCCTCCAGGCAATTCAAAACTGGTCCCATTAGCTCGAATTTACTGTATTCCTTATTTATCCACTGGGGCAATCTGGTTGGTTCTTTCCGCCGAGTTTTGGCGTAGCAGCGATATTTCGATTCATCCTTTTCTTCCAAGGATTTCATAATTGGACGTTGAACACATTTCATATGATGGGAGTTGCCGGAGTATTAGGCGTGGCTCTGCTATGCGCTATTCACGTCTTATAATAAGAAGAAATCTTTCTCGGTATCAATCCCCTTGCCCCTCATTCTTTGAGAATCAGAAGGATCCTTTTCGAGTTTCCATTTCTTCATTTGGAATCTGGGCTCTTCTATCTTCGACTTATTTTTTTGGCTTTATTCTTTATTTATTTCATTTCGATTTTTCCCTCTTCCTCTATCCCTATCCTCTAGGTACAACGTTTGCATCAATAGAGAACCTTTTCCTCTGTATGAATCTATATTATTCCATTCCAATTTCTTCCCGAAACTTCAAGTTGAATAAGCTATGACCCTCTTTAGATTGTTCTATAATATTCCAGTGGTTGCCGCAAGGAATGACGTCATAGCTCCTGCAAAAGTAATAACAATCAAAGCCGTAGGTGAGCATTCAAATATATGACAAAGGTGGAGTCTTGGAGTATTTTGATCGATCGGTCATATAGGCCTGAGTCAGACATCAAATAGCTTCGATCCCCCCCCTTTCAAATGAATTTGAGAAATACTTTAATTGATATTTTAGTCCGGCCATTTTTTCACTGAACTACTTGAACTTTTTGTTAGAAAAAGCGGAAATAGCTCAGTTCGAGAGAGGATTGAGCTTCATCAGTTAGTGTGCACCAAAGGATGAGGTTTCTTTCCCGTCGTACAAATTGAAACCGTTCTAGCTTGATACTGCGATATCGTCAAATCATCCAACGGAGCATGGAAACCATTTCGGTGGCCTCCAGTAGTTTTCTATGGAACCATACCACTATGGTCATCTATATGATTAGACCGTGCCACTTCACTAGACTTTCCTGAACCATCCATTTGATCCCCGTTCTATTGCTACCGCGGGTCTTATGCAATCGATCGGATCATATAGATATCCCTTCAACACAACATAGGTCATCGAAAAGATCTCGGACGACTCACCAAAGCACGAAAGCCAGTTAGAAAATGGATTCCCATTTGAAGAGTGCCTAACCGCATGGATAAGCTCACATTAACCCGTCAATTTTGGATCCAATTCGGAATTTTTCTTGGGAAGTTTCGGGAAGAAATTGGAATGGAATAATATAGATTCATACAGAGGAAAAGATTCTCTATTGATGCAAACGCTGTACCTAGAGGAAACAACTCTGGATATCCAAGTGGTCATGAACTCATGGGGGTCACACACTAAGGGGCACGAAACCCACGCAGGTAACATCTTGTTGATTACAAGAATTGGAGTCCGAGTATGGGTGTCGTGTACACCTTTTTTTACCATTCTATCAGTGAAGTGTTATGCAATTTTTGCATATTCGTGAAGAAAGAGTTTGTATGGGTCTCAAGTGTTGAGCCCACTAAAGACCATATGGACGAATGGATTCCCCCAACTCTTATGGGAAACTCCCTATTTAGCGCTCTTTGCCGTGGATTGGCACGACAGCGCACACGCAGCCGCCCGACTGGGTCGGCCCACTGGCATATGCAGCGAAGCAGAAAACCAGACCAAGTACTACAGTAGATCGAACCGATTACTCTACCACACCGTACCAATGCACTATGGCATACATCTTTAGAAAGAAAAAAGGAGAATAATTTTTGAGAAAACATGAACATTTTTAAAATTTTGAATATTTCTATAAAAATGCAAACATTTATTTTAATTAAATTTAAATAAAAACAATGAACACCTTTCGAAATTTCAAAAAATATATTAAAACATGAATTTTTGAAAATTTGTGTTTTTTATTCTGACCATTTTTCTTAAAACACGAATATTTTTGTCAATTTTACGAACATGCTTCTAAAACACGAAGACTATTTTCAAATTCACAAACATTTACTTTAGAGAAATTAATACACGAGCAATTCTTCAAACTTTAAACATTTTCCAACATTTTGAAAAAAAAGAGAAAATTTTGAAAAAATAAAAAGAGGGGAATAAATGAAAAGAAACCTGGAAAAACTGTAAAAAGCGACAAAAGGCAGTTCAGGGCTTTCTACAAGGTTCCAAAAACCGGTCAGGGACCTTTCCGAGGTTCCCAAAACCTGTATTCGTCGGCACGTAACTAACTGTAAATGGGCTGACCCATTTAACACTCGCAAGTGGCTACATGTTTGTTTCAGCGACTACTTGTCATTTATTTGATATGTAATAATAAAAATGTTTGGACCATGTTGCTTCGTGTCACGTGGAACACTTATTATTTGGGATTTTGTTTGCTCTGAACCACTGATCAACCAACGGGCCCATCTCCAATGTGTGTCTCATCATACCCATTAACTCGTTCAGTGAACTGTTTGCGCAACAGAAATTGAGAACGGATTCCTGTCCAACACATCGTCACCGGATCATCACTTCATCAGTTTGCACGAGACTCGGCCAAGACAAGATGAAAACAGTAACAATGACTGCCCGAGACTGACAGATTGATCAACCATCATCTGCATCGGAAGACTTCATGCAGAAATCATATGGCGAAACAGAAGAATTCGGTTTGTTAATCGATGTCTCCATGAAGTGTGATGTCATGATGCTTTCCCTTGTTAGACTTGTATACGTATAGCTGTATATGACTTGTATTGTATCTTTTGGTACCCTTTTATATATATGAGATAGCCACATCCTATACGGGTATCGAGCAGTTCCCAAAATCCTAAACCCTTTGTTTTACATGGTATCAGTTTAGGTTATGATGGCTTCCGCTGCCCCTGCCGCCATCGCGCCAGCTTCTGCCGCCGCCGTTGCGCCGACCTCCAACGTCGGCGTCGTGCTGGCCTCTGCCTCGCCGTTCCTCGCCTCTCGGCCCCTTGCGTCATGGTGGCAGACCCTCTCCCCTGGTGGTGCCTCTCATGGGTCCCCAATCGGATCGGTGCCCCCACCCGCGTCGGGGCCTAGCGTGCATGGCGATCTGCAGCCGCCGGCTCCCGTTGGTGGCTCATCCCTCTCGACCGGCGTGGATGCGCCGCCACCCTATGGTGGTCCTGTGCCCACGCCCGCTTCTGGCGCCTCATCTGCATCGATCCATGGTGCGCCGCCTCCACAACCCTACGGTGTTCCGCCGCCGTCATCTGCCTGGCTGGCGGGTCACCCTTCATCGACCTACGCCGCGCCGCCTCCACAGCCCTATTATGGAGCTGCGTTCGGCTACCCTTCGGCTGGCTACGGCGGAGTCGGTGGCACCTCGGCCAGCTACATCGAAGCCGGCTACGCCTCGGCCGGCTACGTACCAGCCGGCTACCCCGGCGCCCACCCGTCGTCGGTGTTCGATGGTGCAACCGCCCCCGCCTCCTCGCAGGAGATGGGTCTCTATGCGCCCCAGCCGTCAGCTACCGCTGACCATGCTGTGGCGTCTTTGCCCTTCTACTTTTCGCACCTCCTCCCGATGAAGCTCACGCCTGACAACTACTTGTCCTGGCGTGCTCAGGTGACGCCTCTCCTTCGGAGTCGTTACTTGGAGGGGTATGTGTTGGAAATATGCCCTAGAGGCAATAAATAAAGTGTTTATTATTATATTTCCTTGTTCATGATAATTGTTTATTATCCATGCTAAAATTGTATTAATTGAAAACATGGATACATGTGTGGATACATAGACAAAACACTATGTCCCTACTATGCCTCTAGTGAACTAGCTCGTTGATCAAAGGATGGTTAAGGTTTCCTAGCCATGGACATGAGATGTCATTTGATAACGGGATCACATCATTAGGAGAATGATGTGATGGACAAGACCCAAACTACAAACGTAGCATATGATCGTGTCAGTTTATTGCTACTGTTTTCTGCATGTCAAGTATATGTTCCTATGACCATGAGATCATGCAACTCACTGACACCGGAGGAATGCTTTCTGTGTATCAAATGTCGCAACGTAACTGGGTGACTATAAAGGTGCTCTACAGGTATCCCCGAGGATATCTGTTGAGTTGGCATGGATCAAGACTGGGATTTGTTACTCCGTGTGACGGAGAGGTATCTCAGGGCCCACTCGGTAATGCAACATCACAACAAGCCTTGCAAGCAATATGAGTAAAGTGTTAGCCATGGGATATTGCATTACGGAACGAGTAAAGAGACTTGCCGGTAACGAGGTTGAACAAGGTATGGGAATACCGACGATCGAATCTCGGGCAAGTAACATACCGAAGAACAAAGGGAACGTTATACGGGATTAACTGAATCCTTGACATAGAGGTTCGACCGATAAAGATCTTCGTAGAATATGTAGGAACCAATGTGGATGTCTAGGTCCCGCCATTGGTTATTGACCGTAGAGGTGTCTCGGTCATGTCTACATAGTTTTCGAACCCGCAGGGTCTGCACACTTAAGGTTTGGTGACGTTTCGGTAGTGTAGAGTTATGTATGGTGGTGACCGAAGTTTGTTCGGAGTCCCGGATGAGATACCGGATGTCACGAGGAGCTCCGTAATGGTCCGGAGGTAAAGATTCATATATAGGAAGTCCCAGTTTGGTCGCCGGAAAAGTTTTGGGCTCATCGGTAGTGTACCGCGAGTGCCGGTAGTGTGCCGGGAGACCTCCGGGAGGGGTATTTCGACCCAAGAGGCTTCATGGGCAGTGGGAAAGCATTAACCAGCCCTTGGTGGGTTGGTGGAATAGCCACAACAGGCCCATGCGGTTTGGGAGAAGAAACCCAAAGGAAAAAGAGTGGGAAAAGGAAAAAAGGGGAGAGTCCTACTCCTACTAGGATTGGAGGAGGAGTAGGACTCCTCCCCCTTGCTTCGGACGACTCAAGGAGGGCCTTGGCCCTATGCCAAGGCAGCCTCTCCCTCCCTCCTATATATACTAGTGGAACAGAGGGATTTTGCACAGAAAATTACGGCCACGTGCTACCCGTTTCACCCGTGCTCCTCTAGATCGGTTTTCCGTAGTGCTTAGGCGAAGCCCCGCCGAATTGCTCCACCACCATCACCGGAGCACCGTCACACTGCCGGTGAACTCTTCCTCCTCCCCACCTCCTCTTGCTGGATCAATACGGTGGAGATCGTCATCAAGCTGCACGTGTGCTGAACGCGGAGGTGTCGTCCGTTCGGTACTAGATCGGAAGGATCGTGATCAAGGCCACGAGACGATCGTGATTGGATCGCGGGACAGATCGTGACGAGATCGCGGGACGGTTCGTGATTGGATTGTGGGACGGTTCGTGATTGGTTCGCGGGACGGTTCGTGATTAGATCGCGGGACACTCGGCGATTTGGATCGCGAAGAAGTTCGACTACACCAACCGCGTTTCTTAACGCTTCCCGCCTAGCGATCTACAAGGGTATGTAGATCAACTCCCCCTCTCGTAGATGCTCATCACCATGGATAGGTTTGCGTGTGCGTAGGAAATTTTTTGTTTCCCATGCAACGTTCCCCAACAGTGGCATCATGAGCTAGGTTGATGGTTCGATGAGATCTCGAGTAGAACACAAAAGGTTTGTGGGCGTTGATGCTTAGATTGCTTCCTCCCTTGGTCGGATTTTGGTTCAGCAGTATTGTGAGATGAAGCGGCCCGGACCAACATTACTCGTACGCTTACGAGAGACCGGTTCCCTCGACGCAACTTGTTGTTTAGATGGCTTGCGGGTGGCAGTTTCTCTCACTTTAGTTGGATCGGATCCGACAAAGGCGGTCCTTGAGAAGGTTGAAAAGCAAACTAGTGTATCACCATTGTGGTTTATGCGTAGGTGAGAATTGTTCTTGCTAGATACCCGTAGCAGCCACGTAAAACTTGCAACAACAATTAGAGGACGTCTAACTTGTTTTTGCAGGGTATGTTGTGATGTGATATGGCCAATTAGATGATGTGATATATGTGATGTATGAGATGATCATGTGATGTATAGAATTTCATGACTTGCACGCCGATGAGTATGGCAACCGGCAGACGACATAGGGTTGTCTTTAATTATTGTATGACCTGCGTGTCAATCATTAAGCGCTATGTAATGTTTTACTTTATCGCTAAGTGGTAGCAATAGAAGTAGAAGCAGGGCTGGCGCCACAACCCCAATGGCAGCACATTGATGGAGATCAAGATGATGGAGATCATGGTGTTGTGCCGGTGACGATGGAGATCATGCCGGTGCTTTGAAGATGGAGATCTTAAGCACAAGTTCATGGCCATATCATGTCACTTATGAATTGCATGTGATGTTAATCCTTTGATGCACCTTGTTTTGCTTAGTACGGCGGTAGCATTATAAGGTGATCCCTCACTTTAATTTCAAGATAAAGTGTGTTCTCCCCGAATGTGCACCGTTGCGAAAGTTCGTCGTGTCGAGACACCACGTGATGATCGGGTGTGATAGACTCTACGTTCACATACAACGGGTGCAAGCCAGTGTTGCATACGTAGAACACTCGGGTTAAATTTGACGAGCCTAGCATGTACAGACATGGCCTCGGAACACAAGAGACCGAAAGGTCGAACATGAGACATATAGTAGATATGATCAACATAATGATGTTCACCATTGAAGCCACCTCAACTCACGTGATGATCGGACTTGAGTTGGTGAATCTGGATCATGTGACACTCAGATGACCTGAGGGATGTCAATTGAGTGGGAGCTTTAGTAATTTGATTAACTAAACTCATTATCCTGAACAATAGTCTAAGTAACCTTTGCATATTTATGTTGTAGATCAATGGCTCGCGCAGTAGTACCCCTGAATTTTAATGCGTTCCTAGAGAAAGCTAAGCTGAAAGATGATGGAAGTAACTTTGTTGACTGGGCCCGTAATCTGAGGATTATCCTCACGGCTTCCCAGAAATTATATGTCCTTGATGCACCGCTTGGTGACCCACCTGCTCCTGTGTCATCCGAAGACGTTAAGAACGCTTGGGAGGCACGGGCTGGAGATTACTCAATAGTTCAGTGTGCAATGTTGTATGGCTTAGAACCGGGACTTCAAAGACGTTTTGAACGTCATGGAGCATATGAGATGTTCCAGGAGTTGAAGTTTATCTTTCAGAAGAATGCCCGGATCGAGAGGTATGAGACCTCCGATAAGTTATATGCTTGCAAAATGGAGGAGAACGGGTCTATCAGTGAACATATACTCAGAATGTCTGGGTACTCGACTCGTCTGGCTGAGTTGGGAATTGCCCTTCCACCAGAGGCGATCACTGACAAAGTTCTTCAATCACTGCCACCTAGTTACAAGAGCTTTTTGATGAACTATAACATGCACGGGATGAATAAGTCAGTCGCCGAGCTGTTTGCGATGCTAAAAGTCGCTGAGTCTGAAATCCAGAAAGAACATCAAGTGTTGACGGTCAATAAAACCACTAGTTTCAAGAAGAATGGCAAAGGCAAGGGCAAGGGCAAGAAGGGTAAAACCAAGAAGGATGGCAAAGCAGTTGCTACTCCTGTAAAGAAGCCTAAGCATGGACCTAAGCCAGAAACTGAGTGCTTTCATTGCAAGGGAACTGGTCACTGGAAGCGGAACTGCCCCAAGTACCTGGCTGACAAGAAGGCGGCTAACGACAAACAAGGTATATATGATATACATGTTATTGTTGTGTAACTTACTAGATCTCGTGGTAGTGCCTGGGTATTTGATACCGGTTCGGTTGCTCACATTTGCAACTCAAAGCAGGAACTACGGAATAAACGGAGGCTGGCAAAGGACGAAGTGACGATGCGCGTGGGAAATGGTTCCAAGGTTGATGTGATCTCCGTCGGCACGCTCACTCTTCGATTACCATCGGGATTAGTGATGAACCTGAATAATTGTTATTTAGTGTCTTCGTTAAGCATGAACATTATATGTGGATCTTGTTTATTGCGAGACGGTTACTCATTTAAATCAGAGAATAAAGCTTGTTCTATTTACATGAGTAATATCTTTTATGGTCATGCACCCAATGTGAGGGGTTTATTCATATTGAATCTTGATAGTAATGACTCACATGTTCATAACATTGATGCCAAAAGATGTAGAGTTGATAATGATAGTACCACTTTCTTGTGACACTGCCGTTTAGGTCATATTGGTGTAAAACGCATGAGGAAGCTCCATGCTGATGGACTTTTAGAGTCACTTGATTTTGAATCACTTGACACATGTGAACCATGCCTCATGGGCACGATGACTAAAACGCCGTTCTCTGGAACAATGGAACGGGCGAGTGACTTATTGGAAATCATACATACTGATGTGTGCGGTCCAATGAATGTTACAACGCGTGGTGGATATCGTTATTTTCTCACCTTCACTGATGACTTAAGTAGATATGGGTATATTTACTTAATGAAACACAAGTCTGAAGCGTTTGAAAAGTTCAAGCAATTTCAGAGTGAAGTTGAGAATCATCGTAACAACAAGATTAAATTCCTGCGATCTGATCGAGGAGGTGAATATCTGAGTTATGAATTTGGCAGTCACTTAAGATAGTGTGGAATATTTTCACAGTTGACACCGCCCGGAACACGATAGCGTAATGGTGTGTCCGAACGTCGTAATCGTACCTTATAAGATATGGTGCGTTCTATGATGTCTCTTGCTGATTTGCCACTATCGTTTTGGGGTTATGCATTAGAGACAGCTGCATTCACTTTAAATAGGGCACCATCGAAATCCGTTGAGACGACGCCATATGAACTGTGGTTTGGTAAGAGGCCAACGTTGTCGTTTGTTAAAGTTTGGGGATGTGATGCTTATGTCAAAAAGCTTCAGCCTGAAAAGCTAGAACCCAAAGCAGAGAAATGCGTCTTCATAGGATACCCGAAAGAGACAGTCGGGTATACCTTCTATCTCAGATCCGAAGGCAAAGTGCTTGTCGCTAAGAATGGAACATTTCTTGAGAAAGAGTTTCTCTCGAAAGAATTGAGTGGGAGGAAAATAGAGCTTGATGAGGTTGTTGAACCTTTACTTCAACCAGAGAGTAGCGCAGCGCAGAAAGTTGTTTCTGTGGAGCCTACGACGGTTGAAGAAGAAGTTAATGATGATGATCATGATGCTTCGGATCAAGTTACTACTGAACCTCGTAGGTCGACAAGAACGCGTACTACTCCTGAGTGGTACGGCAACCCTATCTTGGAGGTCATGTTGTTGGACAACAATGAACCTACAAACTATGAAGGAGCGGTGATGGGCCCGAATTCCGAGAAATGGTTAGAGGCCATGAAATCCGAGATGGGATCCATGTATGAAAACAAAGTGTGGACTTTGGAAGTATTACCTGAAGGGCGAAAGGCCATTCAGAATAAATGGATCTTTAAGAAGAAGACAGACGCGGACTGTAATGTCACCGTCTATAAAGCTCGACTTGTGGCAAAGGGTTTTTCACAAGTTCAAGGAGTTGACTACGATGAGACCTTCTCACCCGTAGCGATGCTTAAGTCTGTCAGAATCATGTTAGCAATAGCTGCTTATTTCCACTATGAAATTTGGCAGATGGATGTCAAAACAGCGTTCCTCAATGGTTTCCTTGAGGAAGAGTTGTATATGATGCAACCAGAAGGTTTTGTCGATCCAGAGAATGCTGACAAAGTTTGCAAACTCCAGCGATCCATTTATGGACTGGTGCAAGCATCTCGGAGTTGGAATAAGCGTTTTGATGAGGTGATCAAAGCATTTGGGTTTATACAAGTTTATGGATAATCTTGTATTTACAAGAAAGTGAGTGGGAGCTCTATAGCGTTTCTAATATTATATGTGGATGACATATTGCTGATTGGAAACAATATAGAAATGCTGGAAAGCGTGAAGGAGTATTTGAACAAGAGTTTTTCAATGAAGGACCTAGGAGAAGCTGCTTTCATATTAGGCATTAAGATCTATAGAGATAGATCAAGACGCTTAATAGCACTTTCATAAAGCACATACCTTGATAAAGTTTTGAAGAAGTTCAAAATGGAACAGTCCAAGAAGGGGTTCTTGCCTGTGTTACAAGGTGTGAAGTTGAGTAAGACTCAATGCCCAGTGACTGCAGAAGATAAAGAAAAGATGAGTGTCATCCCCTATGCTTCAGCCATAGGCTCTATCATGTATGCAATGTTGTGCACAAGACCCGATGTCAGCCTTGCCATAAGTATGGCCGGAAGGTTTCAAAGTGATCCTGGAATGGAGCACTGGCAAGCGGTCAAGAATATCCTTAAGTACCTGAATAGGACTAAGGAAATGTTTCTCGTTTATGGAGGTGATGAAGAGCTCGTCGTAAAGGGTTACATCGATGCAAGCTTTGACACTGATCCGGACGACTCTAAGTCGCAAACCGGATACGTATTTATTCTTAATGGGGGAGCTTTAAGCTGGTGCAGTTCCAAGCAAAGCGTGGTAGCTGATTCTACGTGCGAAGCGGAATACATCGCAGCCTCGGAGGCGGCGAAGGAAGGTGTCTGGATGAAGCAGTTCATGACGGATCTTGGAGTAGTGCCCAGTGCACTGGATCCAATGAGGTTGTTCTATGACAACACTGGTGCCATTGCTCTAGCCAAGGAACCAAGGTTTCACAAGAGGACCAGACATATAAAGCGACGCTTCAACTCCATCCGATATTACATCGAGGGGAAGGACATAAATATTTGCAAAGTGCACACGGATCTGAATGTTGCAGACCCATTGACTAAACCTCTTCCAAGGGCTAAACATGATCAACACCAGAACTGGATGGGTGTTCGATTCATTACAATGTAAATCACATAGTGATGTGAGCTAGATTATTGACTCTAGTGCAAGTGGGAGACTGTTGGAAATATGCCATAGAGGCAATAAATAAAGTGTTTATTATTATATTTCCTTGTTCATGATAATTGTTTATTATCCATGCTAGAATTGTATTAATTGGAAACATGGATACATGTGTGGATACATAGACAAATTACTATGTCCCTAGTATGCCTCTAGTGAACTAGCTCGTTGATCAAAGGATGCTTAAGGTTTCCTAGCCATGGACATGAGATGTCATTTGATAACGGGATCACATCATTAGGAGAATGATGTGATGGACAAGACCCAAACTACAAACGTAGAATATGATCGTGTCAGTTTATTGCTACTGTTTTCCGCATGTCAAGTATATGTTCCTATGACCATGAGATCATGCAACTCACTGACACCGGAGGAATGCTTTCTGTGTATCAAACGTCGCAACGTAACTGGGTGACTATAAAGGTGCTCTATAGGTATCTCCGTGGGTGTCTGTTGAGTTGGCATGGATCAAGACTGGGATTTGTTACTCCGTGTGACGGAGAGGTATCTCAGGGCCCACTCGGTAATGCAACATCACAACAAGCCTTGCAAGCAATATGACTAAAGTGTTAGCCACGGGATATTGCATTATGGAACGAGTAAAGAGACTTGCCGGTAACGAGGTTGAACAAGGTATGGGAATACCGACGATCGAATCTCGGGCAAGTAACATACCGAAGAACAAAGGGAACGTTATACGGGATTAACTGAATCCTTGACATAGAGGTTCAACCGATAAACATATTCGTAGAATATGTAGGAACCAATGTGGATGTCCATGTCCCGCCATTGGTTATTGACCATAGAGGTGTCTCGGTCATGTCTACATAGTTCTCTAACCCGCAGGGTCTGCACACTTAAGGTTTGGTGACGTTTCGGTAGTATAGAGTTATGTATGGTGGTGATTCGAAGTTTGTTTAGAGTCCCGGATGAGATCCCGGACGTCACGAGGAGCTCCAGAATGGTCCAGAGGTAAAGATTCATATATAGGAAGTCCCAGTTTTGTCGTCGGAAAAGTTTCGGGCTCATCGGTAGTGTACCGGGAGTGCTGGTAATGTACCGGGAGACCTCCGGGAGGGGTATTTCGACCCAAGAGGCTTCATGGGCTGTGGGAAAGTATTAACCAGCCCTTAGCGGGCTGGTGGAATAGCCACAACAGGCCCATGCGGTTTGGGAGAAGAAACCCAAAGGAAAAAGAGTGGAAAAAGGCAAAAAGGGGAGAGTCCTACTCCTACTAGGATTGGAGGAGGAATAGGACTCCTCCCCCTTGCTTCGGACGACTCAAGGAGGGCCTTGGCTCTACGCCAAGGCAGCCTCTCCCTCCCTCCTATATATACTGGTGGAATAGAGGGATTTTGCACAGAAAATTACGGCCACGTGCTACCCGTTTCACCGGTGCTCCTCTAGATCGGTTTTCCGCAGTGCTTAGGCGAAGCCCTGCCGGAATTGCTCCACCACCATCACCGGAGCGCCGTAATGATGCCGGTGAACTCTTCCTCCTCCCCACCTCCTCTTGCTGGATCAAGACGGTGGAGATCGTCATCAAGCTGCACGTGTGCTGAACGCGGAGGTGCCGTCTGTTTGGTACTAGATCGAAAGGATCGTGATCAAGGCCACGAGACGATCGTGATTGGATCGCGGGACGGTTCGTGATTGGATCGCGGGACGGTCGTGATTAGATCGCGGGACGCTCGGCGATTTGGATCGCGAAGAAGTTCGACTACACCAACCGCATTTCTTAACGCCTCCTGCTTAGCGATCTACAAGGGTATGTAGATCAACTCCCCCTCTCATAGATGCTCATCACCATGGATAGGTTTGCGTGTGCGTAGGAATTTTTTTGTTTCCCATGCAATGTTCCCCAACAGTATGTTGATGTCTCTCTCCCGTGCCCACCAACGTATCATCCGGCACATCATGCGTGGGTGGCCCAGGATCAGGCTATCCTCTCTGCTTTACAATCGTCACTCACACCGAGTGTCTCGTCGCTGCCCTCTTCGCCGCCACGTCCCGAGAGGCCTGGGCGGCGCTTCATACCAGTTTCGCCTCTCAGTCCCAGGCGCGTGCTCATGCTATTCGCACTGAGTTGGGCGAGACCAAGTTGCGTGACCTTAGCATCACGGACTACTTCAACAAAATGACGAGCCTCGCTGACACGCTGGCCTCCATTGGTCAGCCGCTTCTTCCTGAGGACTTCACCACACATGTCCTGAATGGCCTCGATGACGACTATGACAACCTCATTGAGAATGTCCATGGTCGTGACGCCCCGCTTCAGCCCCGTGAGCCGTATGCGCGCCTCCTCGATCGCGAACAGCGCATCAAGGCACGCCGTGCCTCTCCTGGCTTCTTCTTCGCCAACGCCGCGACTCGCGGCAAACCTCCTAAGGCGTCCCCAGCTGGTGGCAAACCGGTGTCCTCGTCTCAGCCAGCTCCACGGGCTGCTGCACCCTCCATCATGGGTGGTGGCCGGCCCTGCGCGTGCTGTCCTTCCTGTGGTGCCCAGCAGGCGTGCCAGCCGTGCGGCATAGACGGGCACATTGCCTCTCGCTGTCATCGCCGCTTCAAGCAGGACTTCCTCGGCATTGGTAACAACGGTAAGGGCAATGACAAGCAGGCCGCCGCTGCAACGGCGGGCCATGAGCACGGGCACACTCCATCCTACTCCATTGACCCGACGTGGTATATGGACACAAGAGCTACCAGTCACCTAACGAGTGAGATGGGGAAGCTCTCCACCCAGGAGCCATATCGTGGTCATGACCAGGTTCACACCGCCAACGGAGCAGGTATGCACATCTCTCATGTTGGTCAGGCCTCACTCCTTGCACGCAACTCTAAGCGACCATATCTTCGCAATGTTCTTCGAGTTCCTTCCACTACACGTAGTTTGTTGTCTATTCCCAAACTTACTCGTGATAATAATGTCCTTGCTGAGTTTCATTCTTTTCATTTTTTTTATCAAGGATCAAGACACGAGGGTCGTTCTGCTTACCGGTCATCTTCGCCATGGCCTTTACGCACTTGACGCACCACCCCCACCTCCTGCAGAGTATGATCCTCAGGTATTCGGCGGTGTTCGTGTGTCATCTCCACACTGGCATGCGCGTCTTGGTCACCCGGCTGCTCCCATAGTTCGCCATGTTCTGCATCATCATGAGCTTCCTATTGTAGTTAATAAGAGCGTTGAAACTATTTGTGATGCCTGTCAGCAAAGCAAGAGTCATCAGCTTCCTTTTTCAGAATCGAGTCGTGTCGTCACATACCCTCTTGAGCTTGTTTTCTCTGATGTATGGGGCCATGCCCAAACATCTGTTTGTGGCCATAATTATTATGTGAGTTTTATTGATGCTTATAGTCGGTTTACTTGGCTTTATCTTATTAAGCGTAAATCTGATGTGTTTGATGTTTTCATTCAGTTTCAAGCACATGTTGAGCGTCTCCTCAAGCATAAAATTCTTCATGTTCAATCCGATTGGGGGGTGAATATCACAACCTCAATACGTTCTTTAACAAGCTTGGGATCTCATGCCGTGTGTCCTGTCCTCATACACATCAGCAGAATGGCACCGCTGAACGTAAGCATCGTCATCTTGTAGAAACTGGCCTTACCTTACTTGCTCATGCCTCCGTTCCTTTTCGGTTCTAGAGTGATGCCTTTTTCACTGCCTGTTTTTTGATAAATAGGCTTCCTTCACGACTTCTGAAAATGAAGACTCCCCTTGAACTCTTGCTTCATGAGCTCCCAGACTACACCTTTTTTAAGGTGTTTGGGTGTGCTTGTTGGCCTCATCTTCGTCCATATAACAAACACAAGCTAGAGTTTCGGTCAAAAAATTGTGTCTTCCTTGGGTATATAGTTCTCTTCATAAAGGGTATAAATGTCTCCATGTGCCCACGAATCGTGTTTACATATCCCGTGATGTTGTGTTTGATGAGAACGTTTTTCCCTTTGCTACACTTCCGCTCAACTCTACCACTCCCACACCGCCTGTGCATTCCACTGTATCTTTGCCTGATCAATTTGAAGATGTTGCACATGCTCCTGCGCTGCTTCCTAATCATGCTGCAGGTATCGGACGCGGCGCTCGCCTTGAGCTCCTTGATCAGGCTTCGAACGATGGTGATGAGCAGTCATCCGGGTCTGCACCGACTACTCCTGTGCCGGCTGCACCTCGACCGGCTATGACGGAGCCGACTGCCCCTGAGGCGGCTACCCCGGTGCCGGCTGCATCAGTGCCCGCCGCTCCTCGGCCGGCTACTCCAATGCTGGCTGCACCTCGGCCGGCTACGGAGGCACCGGCTACACCTCAGCTGGCTACGTCAGAACTGGCTACGCCTCGGCCGGCTACATCGGAGCCGACCACTCCTCGGCCGGCTACATCGGAGCCGGCTGCTCCTTCGCTGGCTACCCCGGTGTCGGCCGCATCTTCTCCATCGCAGGAGCCAACACCGCCTGCTGCTGCAGCCCCTCGTCCATGCACACGCAGTCAGGCTGGGATCTTCCGGCCCAAGGAGCGTACTCATGGGACTGTTGCATGGATCGCTGCCTGTGTGGCACATGCGGTTTCTGATCCCACAGCTGAGCCCCGTCATTTCGAGGCTGCTCTTGGTATCCCTCACTGGCGTACTGCGATGGAGCAGGAATTTCAAGCCTTGTTGAAGAATGACACGTGGCGACTTGTTCCTCCTATTTCTGGTGTCAATATCATTGATTCCAAGTGGGTCTTCAAGGTGAATAAGCATGCTGATGGGTCCATTGAACGATACAAGGCACGGCTTGTTGCGAAGGGTTTCAAGCAAAGGTACGGACTTGACTATGAAGACACTTTCACTCCAGTTATCAAGCCCACTACCATTCGTTTGCTGCTCTCTCTGGCTGTTACTCGTGGCTGGTTCCTTCGTCAGCTTGATGTACAGAATGCATTTCTGCATGGAGTTCTTGAGGAGGAGGTCTATATGCGTCAGCCTCCAGGTTTTGTTGATCCAGCACGTCCTCATCATCTTTGTCGCCTGGTCAAGGCTCTATATGGACTTAAACAAGCTCCTCGGGCGTGGCGTGCGCGACTAGGTTCTGTGCTTCGGGCTCTTGCGTTTGTTCCCTCCACTGCTGACACCTCCCTATTTCTTCTACAGCGCCCTGAGGTCACGATGTACCTGTTGGTTTATGTCGATGATATCATACTTGTTAGTTCCTCTGATGTTGCGGTTGATCGCCTTGTGTCTACACTAAGTGGTGATTTTGCTGTCAAGGACTTGGGTGCTCTGCATTACTTCCTTGGTCTGGAGGTCTCACGGTCTTCTGCTGGGTTAACTCTCACTCAGAAGAAATATTCTTTGGATCTGCTACGCAAGGCTGGTATGCTGAACTGTAAGCCTACTCCCACTCCGAAGTCTGCTACTGATCGGTTGTCTGCCTTTGATGGAGATCCTCTTTCATCGGATGATGCGACTGAGTACCGTAGTATTGTTGGAGGTCTACAGTATCTCACTATCACCAGGCCTGATGTCTCTTATGCAGTCAACCGTGTCTGTCAGTATCTTCATGCTCCCAAGACATCTCATTGGTCGGCTGTGAAGCGTATCCTGCGTTACATAAGTCTCACTACCTCATATGGTTTGCTTCTTCAGCCTGCCCCGTCCCGAGAGCTCTCTGCCTTCTCTGATGCATATTGGGCTGGTTGTCCCGATGACAGGCGATCAACGGGGCTATGCAGTATTCTTTGGCCCTAACTTGATCGCGTGGAATGCTCGCAAGCAAGCTACAGTGTCTCGCAGCAGTACTGAAGCCGAATATAAAGCAGTTGCAAATGCCACCGTCGAGCTCATCTGGGTACAGTCTTTGCTGAAGGAGTTGAGTGTCTCTCCAGATCAGCCTCCAGTTCTTTGGTGTGACAACATTGGTGCTACATACCTTTCGTCTAACCCGGTATTTCATGCCCGAACGAAACACATTGAAGTTGACTATCATTTTGTCAGGGAACGCGTTGTATAGAAGCTATTTCGTATCAAGTTTATCTCCTCCAAAGATCAACTTGCTGATATCTTCACAAAACCTCTTCCACAGCCGCAGTTTGTAGGTTGTAGGCGCAATTTTTTAACTTGCTTTGTACTTCAGGCCATAGTTAAGATTGAAGGAGGGTGTTAGAACTTATATATATAGCTGTATATGACTTGTATTGTACCTCTTGATACCCCCTTATATATATATGAGATAGCCACACCCTATACGAGTGTCGAGCAGTTCTCAAAACCCTAAACCCTTTATTTTACACCCCTATTCACCCTATTCACCAGTATCACGGAGCGAAAGGGACCAATTGCCCACTGATAGACATCATGTACCGTACGGCAATGGCATCCAGAAAAATCATGTGTGATGTACGGTGCTTCCCCTGTTCGCAGTGCAGGACCTACCTGTGATTTGTCCCGAGCCTGCTCAAGTACTCAACAAGATTTTCAGTGACATGAAACAATTATCTCATCCAGGGCCAGGAACTATGAGATTCTTGTGTTTCCGTGCGACGAACGTATGAACTCTGAGGTTGCTGCCTCCAGATTTTGTAACTCAGACAGCACAAATCGGCAGATGTTCTTCACTGAACATTCTTTATTGGCATTCTTCAGCCTAAGTTAAAGAACTAATGCATCAACTGCCTGACATAGGTAACATACACATTAACCAGCGATACTATAGCGCGGCATGTTAAACGGTTCAAACGGGCAACAGTGCTACTCTCTGCAGTCTGCACTGCCTTCATAGAGGCTATGAACACAGGACGGCGGCGGCTCTTTTTACAGGTTCACGGCAAAACAGAACGCTTCTCCTTGCTTTTACTTCCTAGTGAAGAGGCTGCGCAGCTTGCCACGCTCCAGCTTCTCGAGCAGCTTCTTGGCGCCGGCGACGTCCATCTCCGAGAGCTTCTTCAGGTACCCGATAGCGCCCTGCGCGATCATCAGCTTCTTGCACCGCTTGCCCGTCGACAGAGCCAGGAGGCAGGAGATGGCGTACTTCTTGGCAGTGTTCCCTGGGCTCGGGTCCAGCAGCTGGACCAGGTTCGGCACGCTCTTCTCGTCCTTCTTCACGTCCCTCGCGTTCGCCGGGCAGCTCATCAGGGTCGCCGTCGCCTGCGCCGCCACCTCCCGCGCGCTGTTCGACTTGGCCTCCAGCAGCCGCACCAGCAGCGGCATGCACCCGTGGTCGCCCACCAGCCGCTTCATCTCCGGGGAGCTGGAGATCCTGCAGATGGCCGCCGCGGCCGCCTGCTGCGCGCCCACGGAGCCGTCCCGAAGCACGTGCGCGAGCCGCGGGAGCACACCGAGCGACACGAGGCTGTCTGGCGAGACGGCGGACACGAGGTTGCGGAGCGCGCCCACGGCAGACTCCTGCGGCAGCGGGCCGTCGAGGTAGGCGAGCAGGCTAGGCAGCGCGCCCTCCGATACCACGGCACGCCGAAGGTTGTCGTTGGTGGACGTGAAGTTTTGCAGGCACTCCGCCGCGTACTCCTTGGAGCCCAGCACGACGCCGTGGTCGAGCAGGCTGATCATGACGCGCACGATGCCTTCCTCGGCCAGCGCTTGCCGGACCTCCGGCACCGCGGAGAGGTTCTTGAGCGTGCCCGCCGCTGCGGATTGGGAGATGGAGTCCCCGGTCTGGCAGATTTCGATGAGTGGACGGACGCCGCTGTGGCCGACGATTGCGCGGGCAATCTCGTGTGACATGGACAGACGCTGCAGCGTGATGACGGCCTTCTCCCGGCCAACAAGGCTGCCGGACTCTGCGAACCTGATGAGCGGTGGCAGCGCGCCTTCCGACACCAGCAGGCCCTCGCAGCTGCCTGACTCGGCAAGCAAGCAAAGCACGGTGGCTGCCTTCTCCCTGAACTTGGGCGCCGTGGCCGTGAGCAGCTGCACCAGCGCGGCCACGTTGCCACGGCCGAGCGCCGACAGCACGCTCTTCTCGTCCTCGCGCAGCGCATCAAGGAGCCCGTCCACAGCCCGGTGCTTCGCCTCGGCGTGCCCGATTTGCAGCCTAGCGAGCAGCTCCCGCACGTCCGGCTGCGAGGCCGCCGCCGCCATCGTCTCAGCAGGAGGAGACGGAACCGTCGCATCGGACAGCACGCCGGTCTTGACAAGCAGAGCGCAGTCACGGAGGTTGAGGTCCAGCTTTCCAGCGAGAGCGTCGAGGTCGCTTTGCATCTGCAGCTTGCCAGCCTTGGGTGGCTCGCGGCAGAGCGCGCCGAGCTCGGCGGCCTCGGCGAGCGTGGCGGCAACGGACTGCAGCAGCTCACGGCAGAGCGCGTTCTTGGAGAAGCAGGGGTGGCTGGACAGGTCGGACAGGCACGGCGGCACCCGCTCCAGCCTCGCCGCGATGGCCTTCCACCGCCCGCCAAAGCCGGTCGCCGCGCGCGCCGCGTCCAGCGCCGCCGGCACCAGGCCCCGCGCCCGCTCGAGCAGGTCCTCCGCCGTCCCAGTCGGCGCGTCACCGGCCGCGGCCGGACAGCTGTGCAAGCTCATTTCCCGGTCGCACCAGCTACAACACCCCGCCTCGTGATCTGCAGGCATCCACTAGATTAGCGACGCTCACTCCCCAGTATAAAGGAAGAAGCGGACAAATCCTGGAAAAAGAAAACTGCGTCGAAGAAGCTAGAAGGAAGGAGACAGAACAAGGAATCCTGCGCTATTTAAATGTATAAACGAACCAAAATCCATCTTGGAAAGCTACTGCCAACCTCATCTAGCAATCTAGCATGCTCTTCTTCCCCGGCCTTTTCGTTGCTTCCAGTGGACGAAATGCGAAATCGGGAGGACTAAATGCTGCGGGCGGCGACACACAAGATCATGAGCTGGTGCGATGGCCCTGTCTAACAAAATTCCCAAGCTTTCTGACCGCTTCGCACTGTTTCGGTAACGGAATCAATTCAGGCTGGAGACATTCTGGGTTTTGACCCGCGGAATGAGGGCCAGGTAGGTGACGAGTGAATGAGAACAAGCAAATAACTTCACAAACGGGAGAGATGGCCAAGTGGTGGGAGCAGAGCGGAGTACTTACGTAGCATTTGGCTCTGCATGCATGTTACTTCCAAGCATCAAAACAGACTAGCCGCCAGCATTTTCTACTAAGCAAAAGATTTCTCCGTTAAGCCGAGGGCGGCGGCGGGTGCCGTCTGAGGAAAGTTGGCGATCTACTGGAGTGCTTAGGGCAAAAGGAGCATGATTTGGGTACTCATAATTTTCACACTAGACCGGAGTAGTACTTTCTTGTATTGTAATCCAAAGATCTGGCGCTTCCGTAACACAAAAGAATCATGGGGAAATAATTGCGTGGGGCGAGGTATCGTAGACGAGTCGATAATCCCTACAAAAGCTGCACGCCATGTGAAAAAGAAAAAGGAGAAAAAACTCTCGCCGGAATTCTTTTACTACAAATTTTATCACGAGCTTCTAGACTAGCCACGCATGCACAGAAAGAGCTCCTACAGGCTTTAACCTGACCCGAGATTAACACTAGCTAACAACCAGGTAAAAAAATGAGGCGGGCCCACTCCTCAGCGGGTCATGGAGCGACGCACCGCGCACGCGAACTGCGTTACACGGCGTCTTTTTCTCCGTGGCAAACAACTTTCCCTAGCGGTGCGTGCCGTACGGCCGCGGTGGGGCCGGCGTGTCAGCGAGTGAGTGAGAGGGTGGTGGGGCACCGCATCATGAGCCGCGGATCGGCAGCGTCGCGGGGAACCCAAACGGGGCCGACCGAGCCCAGAGCACACGACCTCGGGCTCCCGGATCCGAACGCACGGGGTGCTTGGGGAGTGGGCCCCGGGCAGCCTTCGGCTTTGCTTTCAGAAGAAGAGGCGAGGCAAAGCCGAGCGCTGCCTGTCCGGTGGCCCCACGCGTCATCGGGAGCGGGCACCGCGGTGAATACAGCTGTCCTATTGTGTGCCAGCGACGTACGAGCGCCGGCGCGGGCAGCGTCGGCGCCGGCACGGATGAGAACGGGATTTATTGTGGTCTGACCCCCTACTTTTGCTAAAATCGTAGAGACGCCCCTAGATAGAAAGTTCTGTAAATTTTCGAAAATAAGTACGGAGTATCTCGAAAACTTGGAAAAAATCCCCTAGGAAGAAGAATGGAAACACTGTAAATTTTCGAAATTAATCGCCCCCAAACCTCCCTCGTTCGTTGGTCGAACTTATTATGATCACGCGCCGCAGTTCGCAGACAATTGGAGGGATATTCCGAAGGTGGAAGACGCAGGAGAAAAGCCCCGGTGATGCTTAGCTTGGCTTGCAAGCCTACCAAGGAGGAGCACGGGAAGGCCGGCCGCGAGGAAGCAAAGGCGAAAGGCAGCAGGACGCGTATCCAGCCCAGACGGAAACCACGCGCAGAACAAAATCAAGGCGAGAGATGAAGCAAGCAAGCAAGCCAGTTACCTCGCCCTCCGATCCGCTCGCTTCCTCCGCCGGACGCGCCCCCGCCGCTCGCCCGAGCTCCGGCCCTCCTTCCGACGCCGACCGCCAGCGCGAGGAAACCCACAAGAGCTAGTACCGCCGCCGCTGCTGCTATGGATATGCCAATCATCAATCGATCAGTTGCCCATCATACATACGGATCAACGGATCATCACTCCCAGGAGGCGAGTGCGCGCGTGGGAGTGAGAGGCGAGAAGAGAAGGGCAGGGCAGAGCAAGCGGAGAGGATTGGGGAATGATTAACAAAAGCACTCACCACGGCCTCCGCGACGCACTTGTAGTTGTAGGCTTGTAGCGCGCCGCGTCCGACAGGTCCCTCTGGCGTCGCGCGGCGCAGTTTCGAGCGAGTCGTTGGGGGCGACGGCTTCGGGAATTTATTTCTCTCCGGGCGGGCGCTGCTCCGCTTGGCTGCTAGCAGCGGTGTCACTGGTGGTGTGAGGAGGAGGGCGTGGAGGTGTTTTGAATTGGGGCGAGGCGGGCCGTCGGATCGGGGAGGGGGTGCACGTGGGACGACGGGTGGTGGGGGTCGCGGGATCCGACCGTTTGAGCGCTGCGGGTTTTGAATCGGTGAGTCGCTGCCGGGCTGACTGCTGGCGCCCGGCGACCTTTTGTTTACGGCTTTTTGGCTGACATGCGCTGCTGCTGGGGGCGGGGCGGGGCGGGGGGGGGGGGGGGGGTAGGGTTTTTGAATTGAATCCAGGTCGCTGCCGTTTGTACTGTTCTACGGCTTCTAGCCAGTGCTTCTCGATCCAGTAGTATTCACACGATCTGACGATGCCGTTTGATGTGAGAAAATCAGTAAAACTAAGCGATTATAAGTTATATATAAATCACCTTTTTATCGTACAATCATTGTATGTGATGGTACGCACCAGAGGTGGCGGTCTGACTTTACGTCGGGGCGGCGGCCCCGGATGTGGTGCGATGTTCGTGGTCTGCGAGTGGTTGCTCTGAGCAGTGTGGGCTGCGGGCAGCTGGATTGTGCGGCGTTGCTGCTCGATGGAAGCGGTGGTATGTCGGGGCGGGATCCCCGGAAGGCGGTGTTGGTGGATTGCGCTGGACGCGATGGAGCGATGGAAGTTGGGACGGCGGCCCCGAGAGAATCACTGTGGGGTCCAGACTTTTGTGGCAACGATGATGGTGGGAGCGATGTCGGCGACGCGGCAATGGTTGCGGTAGTCGGCTCTTGTCCGGCGTGTCCACGGCTTTGCCTCAGTTTGCTTGTTGTTGTGGAGTCAAAGCTGCGGCGGCGGGGCCCTATGGTGTACGATGACTAATTGCAGGTGGTCCGTTCGGTGATCTTCCGTGGTGCCAGCCGTGTCTGGTTTTGTTTTTCTGAGTTATCCGTCAGAGTTGGAGCTGCGTTGTCTGGTTGTAGGTCGACTTGTCGTCAATGAGGGTGGGCTTTTGCCCTGTGTGTTTCAATCTATGGGAGTGGATTTGGCCCTTTGTTGTTTCGGTTTTTGCCTAGTTTTTCGTAATTAACTGGACAATTCTCTTCTTAACTAATAGATGAGGCAATGTTTGCCTCCGTTTCGAAAAAAAAATTGTATGTGATGTTTCATCTTGTGGCGCTGTTTGGAACAAGACCCGTCGCATTGCATGCGCGCCTCCTTTCAGATGAAAGTGACTTTCAACTCATCGCAAAAGCTAATTTTAACCACTAGTTTTGTTTTTTCAATCCCACAAGGTAAGATTAGGTGTCATGTCTCATCCAGTATACCACGTACATGTACAGGCACTTCACGGGTTGGAAATAGGGTACTTTGCGTACGAACGCCATGCTATGTCACTGTCTTGTTTGGAGGGATCCACCCGTCCATCCTACCTATCTGCGTCCGGTTGCCGTGCGCTTCCATTTGTTTGTGGTGCGTGCCCATCGGCTGGCGTATTTATGACTTGTGATGACCTTACCAATCACCGTTCCCTGGTCACATGAGCATTTTCTCAGCTCGCCGCCTCCTCCTTTCGCAGAATCAAACTATGAAAAGATTAAATATCCGATGAAATGCACTGAACCGTACAAATCAGATTCGGAGTTTTTTCTTTTTGCTACTCTTTGGAGCCCTCCCAGAAAAAAATGGCATTACACATTTTTAGAATCGTTGAAATTCCACCAAAAATGCCCCAGCCCCAAAGCAATGGACATCCTCCCCAGACCCCCACTGTCCCATTGCTGCCAGTTCACACAAAGGAGTGGACCATTTAACCGATCGATCTCCAGCGTGACAGTAGCCACACGGCGAACATGGTACCATACAGTACAGGATACAGCTTGATGCTTCAACCATATCAGACGGCATGCATTAAACAAGGCCGCATGAGACGACGCAAGCAGTAGGTGCGTTCTCAAGCTTGTGAGAGAACACAGCAGAGGGCTCCTGGGGGAAGCCTTTGGAACTTGGAAGGACGCCCAGCTGATGATGCTCCAGGCCAAATGATTTCAAACCGCATAGAGTTCACAAGAAGCCAACGCAGATCAGGGTCCAGGATGATGATGAGGCGTTGAGGACGGCTGATAGGAACCAACCAACCACGCTCTTACTCAGACCACAGCTTCAGCTGGAAAAGATGGGATGGTTGGTGGGCTGGTTAAACATGTAATGGCATCAACTAATAGTTCGTCGCTCCAGGGCGCAAGTATTCACCACTTGTGTGCTTTGCCTCTTGCCTCCTGTTGTTGCAAAGTACTCGTTCCGACCACAGACTTGATAAGTTGATATAGCCGATGGTTACCAGAGACTTGGGATATCCATGCACCGAGACAATCAAAACATTTGTTCTTATCCAACTGCAAAAATGAAAGATAACTCAAGCATGGCCATGTAAGAATCCGCGACTATCAACCTTAAAAGTAAATGTTAGTAAGACTTCTAAGAGTTATCAGCCGCCATAAAGCACAATGGAGACGGAATATCCTACTGCAATAAAATTTAATCTTCACCGAAGACGCATCATAACATTTAGGTAGAATAGTTTGCACCACCAAATTACGACAGCATATCGGGGTTGATAGAAAAGACAAACATGGTAATCTTATCATCATCAAATTCTCCCCCCTCCCCCCGCCCTCCCTTTAACTTTTAGTTAAGGATAAAAATCTAAGATGTGTCCGCCCGCGCGCTCCCCCCACGCTGCGCCCGCGCCACCGGCGCCTCCCTGCCCGGACTTGGGCTTCGCATCCTGGTCCATGCCACTCCCTCCACCACCGGTCCGCGGCCCTGCTGGCGCTCCTGCCCGACTCGCGCGGCCTTCCTGCTCGCCGCCCCCAACTCCGTCAGATCCAGCGTCGCTGCCGGCGGGCAGGGGCGGCTCGTCCGCATCCGTGGAGTTCGTCCCCGACTCGCAGCTGCTCGCAGCGCCGTCGTGTCAGGCCCGGTCTGCTCGGAGCGTGTCCCCCCTGCTGCTGCGGTCTTGGGCATTCAAGATCTGGATGGTGGCGGCCATAACTGCAGGGATGCGCGGCAGCTGGCATCTTCCCTTCCAGCCCCTGACGCGCCTTCAATGCCGGTGGCGAGGACGGACGCGGGGCGCGATGCTGAAGTGACAGGCGGCTGGCAGCTCGTCGAGTCAAGTAAAGGCCCGCGCCGCCCGGCTTTGGCTGCCCCTGCGCCTGCATTCAAGCCGGCGCCCATCCCCCGCTGGCTCCTAGGCCGCTGCTGCCGCTGCCTCTTCCGAGGGCACCGTGCTGTGATGTGCCGTGATCCCATCCGCTGCTCCCGCTGCCTTCAAAACGGGCACAAGTCGCGTGGTTGCCGCAACAGTTGGAAGCCTCTCAGCTCCCTCGACAGCCCCTCAGTACCACCTCCACCGCTCCCACGCCCTGCTTTGGCTGCTGCTGTTCAAGAGCTGCCGCTTCGTCCTGGCCGTGGCTGGGAGGTCCCCTGCTTGCCCCCTGTGTGGCTGCTCCCCACAAGCCCCGCCACGATGCCCCGCCGCGGCGACCCGGCCGCGATGCCACGCCTTGGCGACGCTGCACTCAGGCCTGAGGAAGATTTTGTTGTGGTCCCTGCGACGCCGGAGATGCAGGCAGAAGCAGCCATCCTGTCCTCCAACTGTGTTGTCGCCTGGCTTGATGGGGCACGGCTGGATGTCCCCTGCCAGCAGGTGGCGGTTGAGCTCGCCACGGAGCTGGGCGCAAGGCCGGCCGACGTTGAGGTGACCAAGCACTACCCCGAGCAGTTCCTCGTGCGCTTCATGCATCAGCACCACTGCGTCGACGCCGTGTCCCGCGGCCATCTTCGGGGCGCCGGCCACTGCATCTACGTGCGCGAGTGGAGGCTCGAGGCACACGCGGACAACGAAGACCAGCTTCACCATGTTCGCCTTTGCTTGGAAGGTGTCCCTCTTCACGGCTGGAACAACTACATCGCCACCTTCCTCATCGGCCGCGGTTGCTCGCTTGACTACATCGAGCAGCGGTCTCTCCGCAAGGAAGACACCAGGGACTTGGCGCTCTGGGCATGGACTTCGAACCCCAGCGCCATCCCCAAGGTCAAGTGGCTCACGCTCCCAGCCCGTGGCCACCGCCGCCGGGGTAGGCGTGGCCTCCGCCATCGCGTCATCATCCACCTTGATCTCCACGAGGACCACTCCAAGGCCGGCAATGACGACGAGAACCCACCACCTCCAGAAGTGAATGAGTTCACCTGGTATAGGAGGGTGGTCGACGGCACTTACATCCCGAGGGATCGTCGTCCTGCTCAGGGGTGCACTGACCGCCGTGTGGACAGACGCGATGACGACGGCGACCGTGACGGAAGTCGCGGCCGTGATGAAGGGCGTCCTCGTGTGGGTTGGGGCGCCAAGGTCCGGCGCTCACTCTCCCGCAACCCGCGCGAGCGTCAGCGCGAGGAGGGCCAAGACCGCAACAGAGACAGGTCCGGTGGACGCCGTCATGATAGTAACTCTGTTGTCGTGGCTGCTACTATCCTGCGTGGCTCGGGCTCAGGCAGTGATGCGCCGGTCCGCGCCCTCGAGCTCCTGGACGCCCGAGTGCCGGTGCTCGGGGCTGCACGTGGGCGCAGCCCAACACGCCAGGCGTCTTCCCGTGCCTCCAGGCGCCGCTCCCTGGAGGAAAGGACCCCCCCCCCGGCGTCACCCCCACTTTCTCCAACAACAGTGCTGCTGCCTACCACAATATCCAAGCGAGATGAGTCCAGACCCTCCCCTCTGCTGCACGTTGCTGCCAATCAGGCCATGTGCGAGCTCTGCTCTCCCACGGCGATGGTACGGCCTCTGGTGTCACCATCCAGGCCCCCGGGTTCCAGTCGTCGCCCACGCCGCCGCTCCCATGCGACGGTCCTCTGCGTCGTACACCATCACCTGCACGTGCCCCAGCCGCTGGCGTCTCCACTGTAGCCCTCGCGCCAATCTTTGTGGAACGGCAGATGGGCATCCTCGCCCCACCTGAGTTGCCCCCTCCCAAGCCTCCAGCAACTCGCCGCAAGACCCTGGTAGGTGTCAAGATTTCAACCAAAGGTGGCCTTACCCTACAGAAGATCAAGCGCGTCGGCGCCCCTAGTGAGATCATGGCGGTAAAGGCAGCGGAGAAGCTCGTATGCCGGACAATGGGCATCACCAAAAATGGAGAGGACGTGACGGAGGCCATCATTGATGAGTTCACTGCCAAGTTCAAGGAACAACTAGCCTTGGAAGTGATTCTGGCAATGAGACAGTTCTTCCACCTCGACGACTCGGCCGTCAACGCCGTCGAAGATGCTTTGATCGACCATGGCGGTGAGGGGGCTCTGGAGTTGGCCCAGGATGGTGGTAAAGCTCAGGAAAACTCCGGATCGCAGCCGGCGTCGGCTTGAACGCCCAGTTTGTTTGATAGTGCAGGACTAGCTTCAAATGTCAATCAAACTACCTACAACGTGGTCAGATGGCGCCTGTGCTGTCTATGTAGTGCTTGTGAGTTGTACCTGTAGTGTGTACTCATGCATTCAACTAGTTGCCTTCCAGTGTTGTCACGCCATGGTGGGGTTTCTTCTACTTGGACATGCCTTTGTACTCTGTGTCTGCTTCAAGACAAATCAATGTGTTACCTGCTGTTTTCCATGACGATACAACCCATCAACACCCTCAGTTGGAATGTACGAGGTCTAAATTGTCCGGATAGGAGGGCAACAGTGAGTGCCACAATTGCTGCCTCATCGTGCCAAATTGTGTGTTTACAAGAGACGAAGCTCAGTAATGTAGATATGTATGTCGCATCCTTCCTGGGTGGTAACAGACCCAAAAATTTCGCGCAACGCCCGGCCACGGGAACGAGGGGAGGGATTCTTTTGCTTTGGGATGACAACGTTCTCGAGGTCTCTGACATCACAACTTCAACTTTTTGCCTCTCGGGCAAGGTCCGAATCCACGCGACCGACGTGTGCTTCAAGTTAACATCCGTCTATGGCCCCTCTGACTCCGCTAGTAAGGATTCCTTCTTCGCCGAGCTCGCTTCCCACAAGCCTATGGCGGGTGTTGCTTGGCTTGCTATTGGGGACTTCAATCAAATTTATCGTGCACATGACAAAAACAAGAGAAATGTTAATCGGAGTAGGATCAACCGATTCCGCGCAACCCTACAATCATGTGAGCTCAAGGAAATCCACCTTCAAAACAGGCGCTTCACCTGGAGTAATGAGCGGGAAAACCCAACTTTGTGCAAACTTGACTCCTTTTTTTGCAACGCAGATTGGGACACGACCTTCAACACACATGTGTTACACGCCTTGTCGTCTTCCCTTTCCGACCATTGCCCTCTTCTGCTTGCCGACTCCAAGGGGCCTACGAGACCACGATCATTCAAATTTGAGAATTTCTGGGTATCTTTGCCCGGTTTCTTTGATGTGGTTCAACAAGCGTGGGACAAGCGTGTGAATCACACGGAGCCCTTTCTCATTCTGCATAGCAAGCTCAAAATAACCGCGTTTCGGTTGTCCGAATGGAGCAAGAAGTTATTCTCCGGTGCCAAGATTCAACTTCATGCAGCCCTCCTCGTCATTCTTCGGTTGGATATTGCACAAGAGGGAAGACCTCTCTCCCCGGAGGAGCAAGACCTACGGTGTAGACTAAAGCGAAGGGTGATTAGTTTGGCGGTGCTCGAGCGTGCGAGGAAGAGCAATGTGCCCGGATTGCCAACTTGAGAGATGGGGATGCCAACACCAAGTTCTTCCACCGCCGCATTAATGCCCGTAGACGAAAAAATCACATCCATCGGATCAAGCATGCTCATGGTTGGGTGACCGACCACGAAGAAAAGGAGAAGATCGTTCATGAGCACTTCTCCGAGGTCATGGGGAGGGGTGGTACGAGCAACAAAGATTTCAATTGGGAGGAGCTTGGCATTGAGCCTCATGCACTACAAGACCTTGACAACACAATTTCTGAAGAAGAGGTTTGGGATGTTATTAAAGAGATGCCTAGTGATAAGGCCCCAGGTCCGGATGGCTTCACAGGGATGTTTTTCAAGAAATGTTGGGGAATCATCAAGCTTACAGTTCTGAGGGCTGTTCAGCGCTTCGACTCGCTGAACACCTCCAATCTGCAGTGGGTCAACTCCGCCAATGTTGTCCTCCTGCCGAAGAAGGATGGTGCCGAAGGCATCCCTGACTATAGGCCTATTAGCCTCATCCATGCCATCGCCAAAATCATTGCCAAGGTTCTCTCGCTTAGGCTTGCTCCCCACATGGACAAACTTGAATCCAACGCTCAAAGTGCCTTCATCAAGAGCAGAAGCATCCACGATAATTTTATGTACGTTCGGAATTTTGCCCGACGCCTACACAAGAGAAAAACCTCTGCCCTCCTCTTCAAGCTTGATATCAAAAAGGCCTTTGACTCAGTCAAGTGGGGATATTTTCTTGAGCTTCTGCAACGTTTGGGGTTCCCGCCCAAATTTCGGGCATGGATTGCTGCGCTTCTTTCCTCATCTTCGTCACGAATCATGTTAAACGGCATGCCCAGCCCTCCGATCAAGCACGGACGCGGGTTCAGACAAGGGGACCCCCTCTCCCCACTCCTGTTTGTCCTTGCGATTGAACCCTTGCATAAGATTCTGGACCTCGCCACTCGGAAAGGGCTCCTTCATAAACTTCGTGGTCGGGGAGCAGTGATGAGAACCTCCCTGTATGCAGACGACGCTGCGGTCTTCGTGGCGCCCATCAAGGGCGACATTGACAACCTAGCTGCTATATTGCGAGGTTTTGGTGACGTGACGGGCCTCCGCACCAACTTCCAAAAAAGCTCGGTCGTGCCAATTCGCTGCAACCTTCTTGACCTTGAGCACATCCTTCGGAGTATGCCGGCGACCCGCGCTTCCTTCCCGGTGAAATATTTAGGTCTACCTCTCTCCGTGTGGCAGTTAAAGACGGTGGATTTCCAATATCTGGTAGACAAAGCGGCCGGAAAACTAACCACTTGGGACGGTCAAAACATCACTGCTATCGGACGCACGGCCCTCGTCAAGTCGGTCATCTCCTCCCAAGCGGTTTTCTCCATCACGCCACTCATCGTGCCGCCGAGCACTTTGGATACTCTAAACAAGCTGGAGAGGGCTTTCCTTTGGTCGGGTGCGGACAAGACCACGGGAGCCAAATGCAAGGTCAATTGGAAAATGGTGTGTACACCAAAGGAATACGGTGGACTTGGGGTGCTCAATATAGACAAGTTTGCGCGTGCTTTGCGGCTACATTGGCTTTGGTACGAATGGAAAGAGCCCCGCAAATTATGGGTTGGCTTGGGCAACCCCTGCACTGAAGAGGACCTCCAGTTCTTCTATGCATGCACGACTATCATTGTCGGTGACGGCGCCAAAACGCCTTTCTGGGACTCGCCTTGGCTCCTTGGGCGTAAGCCAAAGGACATTGCACCGCTAATCTATGAAGCCTCGAAAAGGAAGAATTGGAAGGTACGTGAGGCTCTTAAGGGGAACGCTTGGATCTTCAAAATCAAGCGAGACACCGCCATATCCGTCAACCACATTTCGGAATTCTTCAACCTTTGGATGCTTGTGCATGACTTCCACCTCGATGAACAAGCTGAAGATGATATTATTTGGAAGCATGCGAACGATGGGATATACACGGCAAGCACCGCCTACAAAGCTCAGTTTCTAGGCCGGACACTCTCCCCCATGGACTGCATGGTATGGAAGGCTTGGGCACCTCCAAAGGTTAAGTTCTTTGCTTGGTTGGCCTTGCAAGATAGGATCTGGACCGCCGATCGCTTGGAGAAGCGTGGCTGGCAAAACTATGGCCTTTGCCCGTTTTGCAAAAGGGAACAAGAAACGGGGATACATCTCTTCTTCAAATGTCGCTACACGCTTAGGCTATGGAGATCAATCATACAAAAGCTTGGGCTCGCACACATAGACACCTCCGAGTGGCACTCGGATGAAACCGTCACTGAGTGGTGGCAAAAAAGAACCGACAACCCCAACCCCAACCGACAAGCAATGGCTTCCCTCACCATGCTCGTCTCTTGGACCATTTGGAACGAGAGAAATGCACGCGTATTCCGCCACAAAAGCGCCCCACCGACGATCCTCCTAACCAACATCTTAGAAGAGGCTAAACTTTGGGTTACCGCCGGTGCAAAGAAGCTAGGGAATATCATTATGTACGAGTAATCGCCATGCCGTGTATTTATGAGTGTGTTGTAAAACTCTAAACTCTACTCTCCCTTATTTAATTGAAGAGGCAAAATCGTTTGCCTCTGTTTCAAAAAAAAATTCTCCCTTTTCACCCTTATTTTTGCATTATGGAGTTGATTTATTATGCCAAAACCTTTAAGAAGTTGGGAACACAATCGCCTTTTCTTAATGGTTAATAATTTAAGATTTCTTACTCAGCACTTGCACGTGCCAACACTATCAACTACTCCGTACATAATACTATGTTGGTACCCGCCCATAAAATAGGAAGGGTGGTTTGGTGACCCCTCTAAAAAAGGCCTGGTACCAGGGTTCATGATACAAAAGACAAATATTGTAAATCATCATGGGATTCTCTTTGCTCCCCTTATTTTGCATTATGGAGTTGGTTTATCATGGCAAAGCATTTAAGAAGTTGGGAACAACTCGCGCTTTTCTTAATGGTCAAGAATTTAAGATTTCCTCTGCTAAGAGCGCATGCCAACATTATCAACTAAGGTAGTCTATGTTGGTATCCATCCATCGGAGCAGAAAGATGGTTTAGTAACCCCTCTAAAAAGGGATCATCCAAGAATAATTCAACTATAACACATGGTAAGACTCAAACCAACTCTTGACAAGTTAAAATATCTCGCCGTGGAAATACTTACCTTCCTCGGTAACTAATAATACGTACAACGCATAGTTGACTCAGAGTAACCATCATAATATTTCTACAGAAATCTCTCCTTCACCAGTAAGAAGCAACTGTAGTCAATAGTTCTATGATTTATTCCCTTGGGGCAGCAACACCAAATAATTAAAAAAAACATTAGCAGTACCCGTCAAGAGATAATCACGTGTGCCCAATCAAGCACTACTAAGAGACACAGACTACATACTTTACATAGACCGGACGTCTCATCACAACATGTCATCCAGGGTACAAACAACATATGAGATTTTTCACAACAACAAGAACAAAGCCTTTCAGTCCCAAACAAGTTGGGGGTAGACTAGAGTTGAAATTTGAAGCCCATAAGATCTCGAACAGTTCACTAGCATACGAGCCCCTCCCTATCTGGATCCTGCTACGTTTTATGAAAATATAAATCGGTAATGAACCCAGTGTTGCGGTAATTTTCTTTGCTCCAACATGATTCTCTACACTGAGAGTCTGGCAGGACTCCTGATGCACTGCTAATTCAAGTTCCAGCAAACTAAACGAATGGCATTGCTACACCAAGGGCATGCTTGCTAAGATATAGTATTTGGAAGTGCTCAGAGTATAAAGCTACAGACTAAATTGTTGCCCTGGAGACTGGAAACCTGGTATAAGAGTCAGAACGAGAAAACTCCAATGTATAGCAAATGATTCTAAGAGTTAACAATATGTATAAAAAATATTAGAAATATGTTTCCCAAAGCCCAAAACTACTCACTTGATGTCTGAAAATGCCAAGACAGCAGATACTTGAAAGTATAGGTTCCTTGCGCATGTGTTGGTTCTCAGACGCGTTGTGGGTTTAGCATATCATGACATGCAAGCTGAAAATATATGTATGTTTCATTACATGAAACGGATGCTCACATAATTTTTATTATTCAGTGGGCCACTTCAAGGACTAATACACACATCTACCAGCACTACAGACTACATATAGCTGTCTACTGAGTGGAGATACTGCATCTACGTCTTTTTCCAATAATATGAGTTAAATCCAGGAGATTTTTGTGCACCCACCACATCAAAAAGCAAGAGAAGACAATTGCTGTGGTTATCAATGAACAGTACAAAAATCAAGTGTTGCATGAGTTGTGCCAGCTAACAAGTTATTAAAGTGAAATATATCTATTACCTACCAACAAGATGCAGTGACTTACGACCTACATGTATGGCTCCAAACAAGTGACAAATAAACCCCTTTTAGTGTTAACTGCGTGTGCAAAAAAAAAGATATTAGCTTGGGGGACCAAATTCACTATGGAAATGGCATTTACTCAGTAGCTGAAGGACTGGGCCTAGCTCTATTGGTGTGAGGTGTGACAATTAATACCCCACCACCCAGGTTCAGTCCTCTTCAGGTTGAATCTGGAGGCAAAATTTCCCTTGCTTAAATTGATACCTAGGTATCCATCAAATTACTCTAACTGCCCTCAAAAGTTCTTGGTACAAATATATTCCCTCCGTAACAAATATAAGAGCGTTTAGATCACTAAAGTAGTGATCTAAACGCTCTTGTATTTCTTTACAGAGAGAGTACAAGATTGTATATTACCGTGATATCTGTAATCCTCACATGTGACTACATTTTGGACTGAAGTGAAAAGCTCTTGGAAGATATAAGGCTAGGTGGCCACCATGCAAATTCTTAGTATCACTATTAGATTGCAGTAAAGGCTTCTCATATGTGGATATGACATTCAAATCGTGAGTCTAGCTATTATGTGCTTGTCTAGCTGAAGATTAAGAACCAGAGCCTGCTTTGCTAACAAGTTCATCAGATCTTTCAAACATCTGCCATGCACACAAAAAAAATCTGAAGTATTGTACAGGTTTACAAAAAGGCTTAAAAGGGAATGACAATGATTTGCTAATATTTTACTCCCTCCGTTCCTAAATATAAGTCTTTTTAGAGGTTCCACTAGAGGGCTACATACGGATGTATATAGACAAACTTCAGAGTGTAAATTCACTCATTTTGCTCCGTATGTAGTCCCCTTGTGGAATCTCTAAAAGACTTATATTTAGGGACGGAGGGAGTACAACCCAAGACTGTCATAATCATATTTTTCAAGCCCTGCTTCTGTGCAAAGTAATAACGGTTACTGGCGCCAATGGAAGCTGAGATTATTCTGAAGAAGCTAAACGATTCTACTGGGTCATATGGTCATTTTTCGTTGTAACAACTAACAAGAGACATATGTCACTACAGATTGTATGTGTTCTGTTAAACTCCGTTATTCCCTCGTTTGTAACTTGACAAGACGCATAATGCACTCCAGCCAGGTTATGCTCAGTTGGGGCTTTTTACTTTTTGTTAAATGTTGATGTTGGCCGGACATCAACATACCTGAACTTGTTCTGTTATCAATAGGAAAGTGGAACCCTGGAGATTATTTCTCGTGGGGATAAACATGCAGCAAAGATAGAAATCCTGGAACAGTATTTTCTGGTTTAAGGCATATCAAATGAAATACCAGGACATACCATAATTAAACATTTATCTTGCCCATTGAACTATTTTTTGTAGGATAATTGGTTTTCGGCCAGTGCTGCTCAAATGAAAATCATTTCTGCCTACTGATCTCCCAACAAGGGCATAATTCTCTTAGATCGCACCTACCTTGTGTCCTTGTCTGAATTCGCAATGAGTTGCTACAACAGCAGTTTGCATGCATCATTCTATTGTTCACACTGCAGCCTTACTGATCCAGCGTAGTAGTTCTATACTGCCGTCAGGACCACAGCATTTCTGTCAAACTTTAAGAGTAGTTCACTAATCGTCCATTAGCCTATACAAGCTCTCAAAGAAATATTTCAGCAGCAGCATTGTGCAAATGTCTGGTACTGGAAAGTTTACTCGCTGGCTTGTACAAAACCATTAAATTCCTACAAGAAATTAAATGTTTATCTATCTCAAAAACAGATAAACTGGAATACCTTGGGTATTGATGATTTACGCAAGTCGAAATTTATTTGCAACTTGTCTTATCCAAACCATATCTTTCTCACTGTATGCATAATTTGCATTGGAGGCCAACAGGACAACACCTTCAGCTTTTGATTCACCGTTAGCTGGATCAGGGTTGCTCACAACTGGTTGCGCCAACACAGAAAGAATTCCTTGTGGTAGAATATTCCCAAGCTGAGTGTCTGATGAAACCAGCATGATTGGTCTATATAAGACACATATAATTGAAAAATATGAAACAAGGAGAAAAGCAGTGAGACAGATATTTTATAAGCATCTAAAATCACAAAAGAAAACAAAAACACAATTTTCACCGGTCAACTAGACATCCGGTAGTCCTACTCCTAAGATGTCATAATACAAATAACCTCACATATACAAAACGATTCAAACCAATCGTTATAAAAGCTGCCAAGCATTTCAGTACAACTATTGATCGAAGGCAAGAGGATATGGTGCTTCATCTTCTGAACTATAATAACTCTAAAAATAGTAAAATACACATCTTTGATGCTTGATACAAGCAAAAGTTCGCCTAGAATGGCTTCTGCAATCAATACGGGCAGGAAAATAATATCGATTGGATAGCTAAACCAAAACCTTTTGCACAAATTTAGAAGAAACATACTCTCATAGGCAGTAGATAACAATGCACTTACCAGAAAATTTAGGAAAGTACAAAACGCTGCTCAGATTGTCAAATCCAGCTTGTTCCATCTGGCTCTTGAACCAATCAATCATTGCATATTTGGAAATATCTGCAGGAGGATCCCAATATCCTCGGATGCACAACACATCGCCAATTGCTATGAGCTGGCACAAAGCAAAAAACCAAGGTGAGACATCTAACAAGTAGCAAATCGTGCTAGACATTATCACACAATTGACAATTTCGTAACAAGCAAACATTGCGGCCTGTGCAATCGCTCCATAATCCATATCTTTAACTTCTACATAGTACCTTCATATTATCCACTATTCATACACGAATAAAAGAACCTACAAAAAAATGCACCAGCAAAAGGAGCAACCTCAACCAAAAAGTACATGACTTCCTAGAGTGCGTGAAGTTAATACTTTCTGGATTTAACTGCTAGTACATAAAAAACACAATCAGATTGGTAAGGTGAAGATAATGTCAATAGATTTATCATTGAGATTAATTTCATAGTATAAAATTTCATAATTCCATTAACATATGTTGCATACACATAGAAACGGTCACAGATACATGTTGGATACCACGTCAGTGTCTAAGACATCATCTATTTCGGAATGGAGGAAGTACTAAATACACCAGAAAGAAGCAAACTGAACCAAACACTTGCAACAGTCAAGGGTTTGTCTACAGTAAATCAAATTTTCTTCCTCTGCAATTAGTATTTACCGGCAAGACATGATAACATGGCTTAAGGTTAATAAAACAATAAGGCCCCGAGACTATCAAATCCACAAACATAACAATGCTAAATATTTAAGTTTATCAAATACAACAGCTTGAATCTGAAGCATAATAAGTACCCGGGAAAAAAAACTGCTTAAGGCATCACAATTCGGTCAGCTCCCACCTAGAATTTAATACTGATTCAAGTCTATACGGCTGGAAACACCTAAAAAACATACCACTGATGTGGTGTTTGTGTTCTGAAGCAGAACATATGTCGCCCAGGCCATATCCTCTTTCTGCGCCGTTGACAGATCATCAGGGATGACAAACACCTGCCTGCTCCCTTCTGGCAGCGGCACACGGCTGGAAGCACCAGCACCCTACAACAATCAAATTTCCCAAGTCATACTAACTTCCCAGCATTCACCGTGCGATCCCAATGTACCATTTATGGCAACACATTGACGCATCCCACCTCTAGGAAGCGCCCGATGTACGGCAGCGCCGCCGAGAACGCGGCCAGGCACAGCCCGAGAGCCTCCGACCTCTGCGATTTCGCGTAACCGGTTAATCAGGCATGTGAGATACGGCCGGGTATTATCAGGGTGAAGGTGTAGAGGTAACAGACGAGCTGCGCGGGAGTCGGGGACGGCGAGAGGAGGTGGTTGAGGAGGACGAGGGCGCCGAAGCCGAGGCCTATCCACCGCGGGAGGTACGACTCGTCCAGCCCGGGGATCCCTGCGATGGTGCCGCGCCGCGTGTGAGATACCGTAAAACGCGCCATTCGAGTGGTTCAGAGCGACCAGCTCGGCGGCGGATGGAGGCCGGGCGGCGGGGGAGGAGGGTACCGAGGGTGAAGCGGAGGACGGAGAGGTTGACCTGCTGCGGAGGGTCGGAGTTAGAGGCGCGCACGCGGACGCGGGCGGAGAGGGGACGGTGGCGGGGTGTGGGTGCGAGTCGCCGGACGAAGAAAGCTTGCGCGGTGGTGGGGGGAGGCTGTAGGTGGAGGAGCGGTGGTGCACGGACGAGGAGAGCCATGGCGGATGGGTGGTGGCAGGTCGCAGCGGCTGCGCTATCAGAGCTGGCCAAAACGGACCGGGCCAAGCAGACCAGCCCGCGAGCAGGTAAGCACGGTCCGCTATGGATCAGACACGGCACGAACTAAATGGACTGGTCCTGGCAGGCGGTACGACTTGGGCTGTGTCTATGCCTAAAGGCTGGGCACGTGGGCCATCACCATATGGACTGTTTATTTTTTATGTATTTATAATTTTTTTAATATATATACTTAAAATACAATTCATAGTCTTAAAAATAAGCCTAACAAGCTAAAAATATGCAGTCCAGCGTGCTAAACGGGCCAACGTGCTAGTCCGTTTAGTAACCAGGCCGTGCCTGGGTCTGAAGACGCAGCATACGGGCTGGCACGACACGGCCCGATTACTAAACGTGCCCCTGTCGGCCGGGCCGGGCCTAGCACGACTACCACAGATCGTGCATGTTTCATGTCGATCTGCCCGTTTGGCCAGCTCTGTGCGCTATGCGGCTCCGCGCACCCTTAAGTTACACGTCGTGAATGTCGCAAATCCTGGCCCACGGGTAGGGTACAGGCACAACAAGTCCAAAGGGTCGAAACCCCGCAATGACCACGGGAAAATAGAATCCGTAAACTGAAAGTGCATAATTTAGGAAACTAGTTTCGCGTGACAAATTAACAGAAAAGCGCGCAGATCATTCATACACAGCATATATATTTTTTACATAAGGAGGATACCCTACCCTATAACTAGCCAAAATCGAGCTCGCCGAAGCCCGTCGGGTGCGGTAGCTAACCTTATCGAGCTAACCGGAGCCACTCTTCCTCCTTCTCGTAGAACATGGGGGCCTTTGCGAGGCCTTGCTCGTACAGCACGGCGTCGGTCTCCTCCCTCAAGTGGCGATGTAGCTCCTCTTACTCCTCCCGCGCATTGCGCATGAGAATGGCAGCCAAAATCGTGCCCGCCTCCGCAGGGGGACGAAGTCCTCCGGGCCGACGACGCCATCGACCTACCGCTCCGGCTTCGCCTCGGCCTCCAGCTCCCTTTTGACCACGCGGAGCTAGGGGGCTCCTCCGGCTCCCTTTGAACTACGATGAGTGAGGAGCGTGAGCTCGATGCCCCGGAGGAGCTGCCTGCACCAGAGAAGAGCCCCCGCTTGTGCAGTCGTACTCCTCCGTCTCGCGGCGGAGGAGCGACGACGGTGGCGTCAGTTCACGATTCATGTACCGCATGGTGGAGCGCTTCCGCGTTGCGTCGACTTTGACACATCACCTCCGCTCGGGGTTGCCGTCGCCATGCCGGTCGGAGCTCCACATCCTATGGATCGGTGGGCGGGGCGGCGGATTTTATACACCGACGACGAGAAATGAAGGTGAGAAATGGAGAATCATTGCGGTGGAGGGATAGGATTTTGACCCGTATCGACCTCGTGGACCCGCATATATACCGCGCGGGGGGGGCGTTTGCGGGCCACTATAAAAACACACGAGACGGCCGCGGGTCCGATCTGGCAAAAAAGGTTCAAACTCGTGTGCCCGTTGGAAATTTACAGTTCGTGTAATACAGTGTGTGCTAGAGTTTCTCTTATGGCGTTGGGTTAGCGCAAACGCGCCAGGGCTATTTCTCCTTTTGTTTTCCTTTTTGAGGGAGTCAGGCTTTTTTTCTAACATGAAGGGAGCCATGCTATTTCTCGGGAACAACTAATCAACTGTTAACAATTAGGGGGCTTATCATTTAGGGCATCTCCATTGCAGGGACGCTTGCATGAGCGCTAATGATAAAACTTAAATATTGAAGAAACAAAGATCAGTTTAACGCTTTCTAACCCAATGTTACGAGCTAATGATGGGCGCTAATTAGTGGCAAAACAGGCCCTAAAACAGACTGGCTACACAGGTTGCTCCTACCTCTCTGACTCACGGTCCTACCCATGTAGAGAAAAAAGGGCTACGCGATGGCTTTCATCTTTTGCATTGATGCCGACAAGGTGTTGTTGGAAATATGAGCAATTTACCGAATGATTTAAAGAAAATAAACACTAGATAAAACGTGATCATTGTAACAAAGATAAGACTAGTCATGCAAACTTGAGGAAAGTAGGCCATCATAACAGATGCATGACTAGGTAGACAAACTATAGAAGAGGAGGCAATTATCATCTGAATATGTGTGTTAGAATAGAATAAATCTAGAATAGATACTAGACCAAGAAAGTCTAGTAGGGTATTGAACAGAAAAACATGAATACATACTGAGCAGTGGCAGTAGAATTAGCGTTGACGTTGTTGCCACCCATGTCGTCAAAGAGTTGTCGATGTCGGGGAAGATGTCATCGTTGTGGAAGTGCTCGTCAGCGTCTGAGGCCTAGGTGGTGAAGAGGTCAGTAGTCGGGCAACGCGCTTCCCCAAAACCTTACCACCCTTTTCCCATACAGGACTCAAGGAGGTGGGGTTTCGGAGGCCTACTGTCCCGACCTGCGGTGCATGTCGTAAGTCGGCATGGGGGAGAACCTAGCAGCAGCTCAGAGTTTGGAACTCGATGGTGTAAGGAAGATGATGTCCTGGTGTCTCTCTGGAGAGGAGCGACCTCTCTTTTGTAGGCACAGGAGAAGGAGGCAAATAGGGAACGACGGAAGGTGAAGCAAATGAGGGAGACAAAACAAACAGGCAACACCGGAAAGGTGCAGCGTTTGTATTCAATCTCCAATGTAGCAAAAACTTTCCATCTCCGGTGTGACCTTTCGTATACCAGTCGTGCATGGCAAAAAATTAGACAACGGGCTCATTCCCGCAACTCGCGGAGTGTCGTGACGAGATGTGGCGTGGCGAGTCGGGCAACGAAGGAGGAGCGCGCGTGTATGTATCTCTTGTTCTCATGTCAATACATATGAGGAAACAATCTCCCTTATAAAGAGGTCCAACTCCTACTAAGTGAGTAGTATGGGACTCAACTTTTGTCCCACCTCTTGCCTTGCATGGATGCGTTGAGAGGGCCTTTAATATTGATTAGGAATTCTGAAAATGCTATTTGGTCGGGCCATATATAGGTCAAATTCAGCAATCCCCCACCAGATCTCAGAGGCACACAAAAATTATCGTTGGTTCCAAAACACTGTTTACGGTAGGGATCGAAAGTAGGTCTAGAGGGGGTGATTAGACTACTTGACCAAATAAAAACCTACAATTTTCCCAAGTTAATTGGTTAGCAGATTTTAGCAATTCTAGCATATCAAGTTCACCCTACACATGCATGTCTACGAGTATTGCAGCGGAAAGTACAGACAAGCAAATGTAGGGGGATAAGGGTAGGAAGATCAAACGCAATTGGGAGACATGAAGTTTTTTCCCGTGCTTCCAATAGGTGGCGCTATTGTACATCCACATTTATGGAGACTTCAACCCACGGAGGGTAACGGTCGCGAGGGCTCCACCCATGAAGGGTTCCATGAAGAAGCAACCTTGTTTATACCATGATGGGTCACGTCCACGGAGGACTAGCCTAACTCGGGGTAGATCTTCACGAAGTAGGCGATCTCCTTGCCCTTACAAACTTATTGGTTCAACTCCACAACACGAAGTAGGAGGCTCCCAAGCGACACCTAACCAATCTAGGAGGCACCACCCTCCAAAAGGTAATAGATGCGATAGTAACGATGAACTCCTTGCTCTTGTGTTTCAAGTGATAGTCTCCTCAACACTCAATCACTCTCTCACAGATTTGGCATCGGTAGAAGAGATTGATTTTGTGGGAAGCAACTTGGGGAGGCTAGAAATCAAGGTCCATATGGTTGGAGTGGATGATCTTGACCTCAACACAAGGATTGGTGGTTCTCTCTCAGAAATTTGGATATGGAAAGTGTGAGTAGGTTCTGAGTGCTTCTCTTGCGAGTGGGATGTGGTGGAGGGGTATATATAGGCATCTCCAAAAATCCAACTGTTACAACATTATTGCCCAACTCGGTGAAACCGAAGTTAAAACTCGGTTGCACCGACTAGTGCAAAATGTGGCAACTTTGGCGTTTCGGTGAGACCACTATAGAATTCTCGATGGTATCAATATGAGTGGCCGAGGGCAGTTACACGACTTGGTGAGATCGATTCACAATTCTCGGAAATTCCGATTCTTCTAAATGAGGCACCAGGAAGTTGGTCACTGAAACTCGGTTGCATCGATGTGAAACTTGGTATTACCAAGAAGTAGGTTTTGTCTAGGGTTTCTGTCTAGGGTTTTGACTCGGTGTAGCCGAAGTGATATTGTTGGTGGCATCGATTTTGAGTGGTAGGGTCTACAACAGAATATTTGTGGGAGAGCTTGTGGGTGTTTTTGGTGACTAACACTTGATCATTTTGAGCATTTCATTCACCATTATTACCTCACCCCCTTTTAATAGTATTGGCTTTCCTATGGACTCAAAGTGATTTCTCACAAAGTAAAATGTAGAGTCTTCATGTTTGTAGCTTGGCCAATCCTATTCCTTGCATTTTGGGATCTCCTCACAATCCTTTGCCAATCACAACATTGTTCTTTTTCCTAAAATATACTTAGTGAAAACATTAGTCCAATGAAATATATGTTGTTGTTAATTGCCAAAACCACCTAGGGAGAAGTTGTGCTTTCATTTATATACCGGTACTGCAGTGGAGATTGTTAAGTTGAACTTCCACCTATAACTCTATGCTACACTAGTAAGCAACTTGAACAGTGGACTAGGTCTTGAACTGCAAGTTTTCTACGAATCTAGCTTCACACAAAGCCTTGACCAATATTGGGCTACCGTGGGACTTCTCTTGGGTGGAGCTTATGCGTCATACTCCGATGCCTTTCATGAGTTTACTAGAGAGAACCCTACTCTCATAGATTGTGACATTTAACAATCATACTCATATAGGTGTGTTCTTTAAAAGATGTTCTACACGCCAACATCTCTGCTTAAATAAGCCACTTAGAACACATTAAGATATACATCACCCTGTCATGCCGATTAAGAGAGTATTGCATCTTCATGGAGTGGTATTATTAATAGTAAGGATACTCTCCTCGGTTGACCAACAACTTGTCTTTCAGTTCTAATTCACGGGATCTTTGATCACATAGAATAGGTGCCACTGTGAACAACTCATATTGTGAGTCTCATACCCATCTCCTTCGATGCATTATCTATTAAGTGATAGACCCTTAGTAAAAGGGTCTGTCAGATTTTAGACGTTTGGATATAATCCAACGCAATAACTTCAGAGTTTCTCATTCTTCTGACGACTTTAGCCTTCTCTGAACATGTGTTGATGACTTCATATTATCCTTTGAAATACTCACTTTCACAATCACACTTTGATTGTCGCAGTCCATAAGGATACCCACTACTGGTTTCTCAACAACCGACAAGTCATTCAAGAGCCGATGAAGCCAATCTGCTTCAACTGTAGTTGTATCTAGTGTTGTGAGTTATGCTTCCATTCTTGACCTCGTTAAGATGGTTTGCTTGCAAGTTGATACGTCTCCATCGTATCTACTTTTCCTAACACTTTTGCTCTTGTTTTGGACTCTAATTTGCATGATTTGAATGAACCCAAGCCAGACTGACTCTGTTTTCAGCAGAACTACCATGGTGTTGTTTTTGTGCGGAAATAAAAGTTCTTGGAATGGAATGGGACTTTTTGGAGAATTATTTTAGAATATTTGAGGAATATTGGAGCCAGAAGACACCAGAGAGGGGGCCCAGGATGCCCACCACCCACCAGGGCGCGCCAGCCCCTCCTGGCGCGGCCTGGTGGGTGGTGCTCACCTCGTGCCCCCCGACCCTAATTCCAGTGCTATAAAATCCTATTTTTCCAAAAAAATCAAGGAGAAAGTTTCATCACGTTTCACGATACGAAACCGCCACCACCTCTTGTTCTTTATCGGAAGGCTGGATCTGGAGTTCGTTTGGGGCTACGGAGAGGGGAATCTTCGGTCTTCGTCATCATCAACCCTCCTTCATCGCCAATTCCATGATGCTCCCCATCGGGAGTGAGTAATTCCTTTGTAGGCTTGCTGGTCGGTGAGGAGTTGGATGATATTCATCATGCAATCGAGTTGGTTTTGTTAGGGCTTGATCCCTAGTATCCACCATGTTCTAAGATTGTTGTTGCTATGACTTTGTCATGCTTAATGCTTGTCACTAGGGCCAGAGTGCCATGATTTTAGATCTGAACCATTTATGATATCATCATTATATCTATGTTCTTGGTTCGATCTTGCCTAGTCATATGCACATATTACGTGTTATGATCCGTCAACCCCATAGTGACAATATTTGGGATACTTCACGGTGATGACCGAAGTTTCCTATTAAAAGGAGGCCTTAATATCCCTTAGTTTCCTTATGGAGTCCGATGCCACTAGAGGGTAGGACAAAAGATGTCATGCAAGTTATTTTCTATAAGCACGTATGACTATTTACGAAATACATGCCTACATTATATTGACGAACTGGAGCTAGTTTTGTGTCGCCCTACGTTATGACTGTTATATGATGAATATCATCCAATGAATACATCGATCCAGTGCCTACGAGTTTTCCACTTATTGCCCTTGCTAAGTTACTACTACTGTTGTTACTATTGCTCTTGCTACGAAACTATTACAGCTACTGTTACCGCTATTGTTATTGTCACTACTTCAATCAAACTATCATATTACTGTGCTACTGATCACTTTGCTACAGATATTTATCTCCAGGTGTGGTTGAATTGACAACTCAACTGCTAATACTCTCAAATATTCTTTGGCTCCCCTTTTGTCGAATCTATAAATTTTGGTTGAATACTCTACCCTCGAAAACTGTTGTGATCCCTTATACTTGTGTGTTATCAAGACCTTTTCTGGCGCCGTTGCCGGGGAGCATAGCTATATTTGTTTAGTAACTTGGTATTTATAGCAATTGATCACTATGAAGAATATGAAGGATACCAAAACCAAGATTTCTCCCTCTACAACGAGGGGAGGTAAGGAACTAACATTTAGCTCTGCACTTGATTCACCTTCTGTTATGAGTAAGTTTGCAACACCACCACATGCTATTAATCCTGATATTGATGATGCTACTTTTGCTATGAATGATGCTTATGATGATGCTAGTACCATGCTTGATGGTAATGTGCCATTAGGTGATTTTTTTATGAACAAATTGCTAGAGCTAGAGAGAATGAAATCATTGAAACTGATGAAACTGGTGAGAACTTTGAAACTGATAATCATGAAACACCTATTAGGTCTAGCTCTCCTAGATTTGATATGCCTAAGATAACTGAAGGTTATGCTTTGGATGGAGAAATAGCTAGAGAGATTCTTGCTTGTAAGGACAGAAATGATCTTAAGAAACTGCTATGCAAGCATAAAGAAAAAACTTTGAATGCTAAAATGAAATGTGATCCTAAGTTTGTTACTTCACCTATCTTTGTTACCGATAAGGATTATGAATTCTCTGTTGACCCAGAGTTAATTACTTTGATTGAATCCGATCCTTTTCATGGCTATGAAATTGAAACTATGGTAGCACATCTTACTAAGCTGAATGATATAGCCACCTATTTGCTCATGATGAGAAGATTCGCTACTATTATATTCTCAAATTATTTTCGTTCTCATTAAAGGGTGATGCTAAGATATGGTACAATACTCTTACTCCTGGTCGTGTGTGTAGCCCTCAGGATATGATTCAATACTTCTCTGAAAAATATATTCTTGCTCATAAGAAATAAGTTGCCTTACAGGAAATATTTTAACTTTGTACAAATTGAAGAAGAGAGTACCCCACAAGCTTGGGGGAGGCTTCTACAATTGCTTAATGCTTTGCCTGATCATCCTCTTGAGAAAAATGAAATACTTGATATCTTCTATAATGGACTAACTAATGCTTCTAGGGACTTCCTAGATAGTTGTGCTGGTTGTGTTTTCAGGGAACGAACTGTTAAACGAGCTGAGAAACTATTGAATAATATATTGAAGAATTATGATGATTGGACTCTCCCTGAACCACCACTTGAACCCACTCAAAAGAAGAGGGGTATCTTATTTCTTAGTCCTGAAGATATGCAAGAGGCAAAGAAATGTATGAAGGAAAAAGGTATTAAGGTCGAGGATGTCAAGAATTTACCACCTATTGAAGAAATACATGGACTTAACACACCACCACCTCCACATGTGGTAGAGGTAAATTATTCATTGAAGTTTATGAAGGTGACATTCCTTACAATAAACATCCTAGTCAATGCTTATATGAGTTTGATAACTACATTAGGAAACAAGATCACTTCAATGCAAATGTTCTAAAACAATTGAAATATAATTCTGATACGATTGCCCGCTTGAATGACTTGTTATTTAGAATCAGTAATGATGTTAGAGGTGTAGGAAAACATGCCTCTATGGTTCAAACTCAATTAGAACAAGTTGCTAAACCTCAAAGAAAATTGCTTGATGAAATGAATAATAATATGAATGATCATGCTATTAGAGTAGTGACTAGAGGAGGTAGAATGACCCAAGAACCTCTTTATCCTGAAAGTCATCCTAAAATAATTTAACAAGACTCTCAAGAAATTAATGTTGATACACCTAGTCATTCTAAGAAGAAAAGTAAAAAAGAAAAATGATAGGACTTTGCATGCTTCTAGTGAACCTGAGATAGAAAAACCTCCTGATGATAATAATGATGTTTCTATTTCTGATGTTGAAACTCAATCTGGTAATGAACATCCACCTAGTGATAATGATAATTATAGTGATGTTCATGAGGATACTCAACCTAGTAATGATAAAAAACCAGACAATGATGTAGAAATAGAACATACTGTTGATCTTGTTAACCTACAATCTAAAAATAAACGATATGATAAAAAAGACTTCGTGGCTAGAAAACATGGTAAAGAAAGAGAGCCATGGGTTAAGAAACTAGTGCCTTTTCCACCTAAACCATCTAAGAAAAAGGATGATGAAGAATCTGAACACTTTGCTAAAATGATTAGGCCAGTCTTTTTGCGTACCTACTTAACTGATATCTTAAAGATGCCTCCTTATGCTAAATACATGAAAGACATCATCACTAATAAAAGAAAGATACCTAAAGTTGAAATCTCCACCATGCTTGCTAATTGTTCTTTTAAGGATGAAGTACCTAAAAAACTTGGAGATCCTAGAATACCAACTATACCTTGCTCCATTAAAAGAAATTACATCAAAACTGCTTTCTATGATTTGGTAGCTGGTGTTAGTGTTTTGCCTTTCTCTTTACATAAAAGACTTGATTTGAATAAACTCACACCTACTGAAATATCATTGCAAATGGCTGACAAATCAACTACCATACCTATCGGTATTTGTGAGGATGTGCCCGTCGTTGTCGCAAATGTTACTATCTTAACGGACTTTGTTATTCTTGAGATGCATGAGGACAACAACATGTCAATTATTCTTGGTAGACCCTTTTTAAATACTGCAGGGGCTGTTATTGATTGCAACAAAAGCAAAGTCACTTTTCATATCAATGGTAATGAGCATATGGTGCACTTTCCGAAGGACCAATTCCAAGTGAATGGTGTAAATGTTATTGAAAATTCTCCGGCACTCACTACTGGAAGGTTTCATCTACCTCTACCTACTGCCAAAAATAAATATGATATAATTATACTTGGGGATATGCATATCCCCGTTGAGGTAACTTAGTGTTTTACGAAAGTTCTTCGGTTTCATGCTAATTGAAAGTGGTTGTTAATAAGACTTGATCAACCTTATTAATGGATCATTTTTTAGAGGTATGAAGTTGATGAATTTAGTAGACACAACTCTCTATATCCACTTCTTGTTTTTTGTTTTTTTCTTAGTTAAATAAAATAAAATGCCATGTTTATCCTTTTTTCTGAGTTTCCCATGCAATAAAAAATGACCCAAAAATAAAAGTTCTCAGAATGTCCTGAAATTTAACATGATTTTTTCCTGAATATTTATGATTTTTTGGTACAAATAACACCATAGGGGGGTGCACGTAGTGCCCACAAGACACCAGGGTGCGCCAGCCACCCCTGTCGTGGCCTGGTGGGTGGTGGGCCCCACATGCCCCCCTCACTTGTTCCCTTAGCCCATGTCATCTCTTACCTCCAGAAAAAAATCACCATTGCTCTCTCGTGTTCTTGTGCAAGAACCTGCGGATTTCGATCTCTTTGCTCAAAGCTCCATTTCCGAAACTGTTTTAGGGGATTGATTCTTGGTATGTAACTCCTCCGTTGCTCCAATTAGTTTTTGATTTAGCAAATTATTTTCAGAATAATTAGCTACTCTTGGTGTTGCTATAGATGAGCTTGCATGTTGAATTCTTAGAGTTCTAAGTAGTTTGAATGCTTGATATGGTCTCCATGCATCCTTAGGGGTAGCTGCTATCAATCTTATTTGGTTTTGTTAATAAAATTTTGTGTCACCAAAATTTTCAGAAATTTCACAAATAAAATTGCAATTCTTTAGGAGTTCTTCAAGGAGAAGATGATCGGGGTCATCGTCAAGTGAAAGCTTTGTACGACAATCTTATGTTGAGCCAAGTGCACGCTCGATACGGGATGCCAAAACCAAATCGTGCCTTTGGTCATCTAATACCTTCATGGAAGGTGCAGATATGAAGGAAGAATTTGAGCAGTACGTTCGCAACGCCGATCTGGTTCCCTTCGTTGAAGATAAGTGCACTCAACACCTCACTCTCACAGAGACATTTACTAAGAAATTAAAATATTTCCCTCGTGAGTCTAGAGTTTCATTTAGTCTCTATAATAATGTTTTCACCATGCCTTTAGACGCGTTCTGTGAAGCGTGCAAAATTCCATATTGGGGTTTGCTAGACGAACGAACTGTTGGAAATATGCCCTAGAGGCAATAATAAATTAGTTGTTATCATATTTCCTTGTTCATGGTAATCGTTTATTATCCATGCTATAATTGTATTAATCGGAAACAAAGATACATGTGTGGATACATAGACAACAACATGTCCCTAGTAAGCCTCTAGTAGACTAGCTCGTTGATCAAAGATGGTCAAGGTTTCCTAGCCATTGACACGAGATGTCATTTGATAACGGGATCACATCATTAGGAGAATGATTTGATGGACAAGACCCAAACTACAAACGTAGCATATGATCGTGTCAGTTTATTGCTACTGTTTTCTACATGTCAAGTATATGTTCCTATGACCATGAGATCATGTAACTCACTGACACCGGAGGAGTGCCTTGTGTGTATCAAATGTCGCAACGTAACTGGGTGACTATAAAGGTGATCTACAGGTATCTACGAGGGTGTCCGTTGGGTTGGCATGGATCAAGACTGGGATTTGTTACTCCGTGTGACGGAGAGGTATCTCAGGGCCCACTCGGTAATGCAACATCACAACAAGCCTTGCAAGCAATGTGACTAAGTGTTAGCCACGGGATCTTGTATTACGAAACGAGTAAAGAGACTTGCCGGTAACAAGGTTGAACTAGGTATGGAGATACCGACGATCAAATCTCGGGCAAGTAACATACCGAAGAACAAAGGGAACATTATACGGGATTAACTGAATCCTTGACATAGAGGTTCGACCGATAAAGATCTTCGTAGAATATGTAGGAACCAATATGGTCATCTAGGGCCCGCTATTGCTTATTGACCGTAGAGGTGTCTCGGTCATGTCTACATAGTTCTCGAACCCGCAGGGTCTGCACACTTAAGGTTTGGTGACGTTTCGGTAGTATAGAGTTATGTATGGTGGTGACTGAAGTTTGTTCGAAGTCCCGGATGAGATCCCGGACATCACGAGGAGCTCCGTAATGGTCCGAAGGTAAATATTCATATATAGGAAGTCCTATTTGGTCGCCGGAAAGGTTTCGGGCTCATCGGTAGTGTACCGGGAGTGCCGGTAGTGTACCGGGGGACCATTGGGAGAGGTATTTCGACCCAAGAGGCTATATGGGCTGTGGGAGGATGAATACCAGCCCTTAGTGGGCTGTTGGAAGTCCCACAAAGGCCCATGCGGCTGAAGTGGGAATAAAAAAGGAAAAAGGCCAAAAGGTGGAAAGAGTTTCCAAGTGGGAAAAGGATGAATCCTAGTCCTACTAGGATTCCTCCTCTCCTTGGCGCAAGAGGAAAAGAGGGTTGGCCCTTGTGCGCCAGCCCCTCCTCTCTCTTCCTCTTATATATACTACCGAGATTTTACACGAGAGGTATTGGGTGTTTTGCACGAGATTTTACGACCACGTGCTACCCGTTCCACCGGTGCTCCTCTAGATCGGATTTCCGCAGTGCTTAGGCGAAGCCCTGCCGGAATTGCTCCACCACTATCGCCGGAGCGCCATCACGCTGCCAGTGAACTCTTCTACCTCTCCGCTCCCTCTTGCTGGATCAAGATGGCGGAGATCGTCATCAAGCTGCACGTGTGCTGAACGCGGTGGTGCCGCCCGTTCGGTACTAGATCGGAAGGACCGTGATCAAGGCCACTAGACGGATCGCGATGAGTTCGCGGGACAGATTGTGATGTGTTCACAGGACGTACCGTGATGAGATCGCGGGACGGATTGTAATAAGATTGCGAGACGGATCGTGATTGGATCGCGGGACGGTTCGTGATTGGATCGCGGGACACTCGGCGATTTGGATCGCCAAGAAGTTTGACTACACCAATCGCGTTACTTAACGCTTCCCGCTTAGCGATCTACAAGGGTACGTAGAACCACTCCCCCTCTCGTAGATGCTCATCACCATGGATAGATCTGTGTGTGCGTAGGAAATTTTTTGTTTCCCATGCAACGTTCCCCAACGGTGGTATCAGAGCCAGGTTTATGTGTCGATGAGATCTCGAGTAGAACACAAAAGGTTTGTGGGCATTGATGCTTAGATTGCTTCCTCCCTTGGTCGGATTTTGGTTCAGCGGTATTGTGGGATGAAGCGGCCCGGACCAACATTACTCATATGCTTACGAGAGACCGGTTCCCTCGACGCAACTTGTTGCCTAGATGGCTTGCAGGTGGCAGTTTCTCTCACTTTAGTTGGATTGGATTCGACAAAGGCGGTCCTTGAGAAGGTTGAAAAGCAAACTAGTGTATCACCGTTGTGGTTTATGCGTAGGTGAGAATCGTTCTTGCTAGATACCCATAGCAGCCACGTAAAACATGCAACAACAATTAGAGGATGTCTAACTTGTTTTTGCAGGGTATGTTGTGATGTGATATGGCCAATTACATGATGTGATATATGTGATGTATGAGATGATCATGTGATGTATAGAATATCATGACTTGCATGTCGATGAGTACGGCAACCGGCAGGAGCCATAGGGTTGTCTTTAATTATTGTATGACCTGCGTGTCAATCATTAAGCGCTATGTAATGCTTTACTTTATCGCTAAACGGTAGCAATAGTAGTAGAAGCATGCAGGGCATGACAACCCCGATGGCGACACGTTGATGGAGATCAAGATGATGAAGATCATGGTGTCGTGCTGGTGACGATGGAGATCATGCCGGTGCTTTCAAGATGGAGATCTAAAGCACTAGTTCATGGCCATATCATGTCACTTATGATTTGCATGTGATGTTAATCCTTTTATGCACCTTGTTTTGCTTAGGACGACGGTAGCATTATAAGGTGATCCCTCACTTAATTTCAAGATAAATTGTGCACCGTTGCGAAAGTTCGTCGTGTTGAGACACCACGTGATGATCGGGTGTGATAGACTCTACGTTCACATACAACGGGTGCAAGCCAGTGTTGCACACGCAGAACACTCGGGTTAAACTTGACAATCCTAGCATGTACAGACATGGCCTCGGAACACAAGAGACCGAAAGGTCGAACATGAGTCATATAGTAGATATGATCAACATAATGATGTTCACCATTGAAGCCACCTCAACTCACATGATGATCGGACTTGAGTTGGTGAATTTGGATCATGTGACACTCAGATGACCTGAGGGATGTCAATTTGAGTGGGAGTTCTTAAGTAATATGATTAATTGAACTCATTATCATGAAGATAGTCAGTAGTGTCTTTGCAAATTATGTTGTAGATTACTAGCTCGCGCTGTAGCTCCCTTGTATTTTTATGTTCCTAGAGAAATAGAGTTGAAATATGATGGTAGCAATATTGCGGACTGGGTCCGTGATATGAGGAGTGTCCTTGTTGTTGCACAGAAAGGCTTATGTCCTTAATGCACCGCCCGGTGCGCCACCTCCTCTAGCGTCGTCTGTAGATGTTGTGAACATCTGACAGGCACGTTCCGATGACTACTTGATAGTTTAGTGCGTCATGCATTACAACTTAGAATTAAAGGCTCCGAAATGTTTTGAACGTCACGGAACATATGAGATGTTCTAAGAGCTGAGATTGTGATCTCAGGCTCATGCCCGTGTTGCGAGATATGAGATCTCCAACAAGATTCTTTGCCTGCAAGATGAAGGAGAATAGCTCAATCGTTGAGCATGTACTCAGATTGTCTGGGTACTACAATCGCTTGAATCGAGTGGGAGTTAATCTTCCAGATAAGATAGTGTTTGACATAGTTCTCCAAGTCACTGTCACTAAGCTACTAGAACTTGGTGATGAACTATAAAATGCCGGGGATAGAAATAATGATCCCTGAGCTGTTCGCGATGTTTGACACCGCAAGGTAGAAATCAAGAAGGAGCATCAAGTGTTGATGGTTAGTAAAACCACTAGTTTCGAGAAGGGTAAGGGCGAAGGAGGGGAACTTCATGGATAGCAAGTCAGTTGCTGCTCAAGTGAAGCAACCCAAAGTTGAACCCAAACCCGAGACTAAGTGCTTCGATTATGAGGAGAGCGGTCGCTGAAGCGGAACAACCCTAGATACTTGGTAGATAAGAAGGCTGGCAACGTCAACAGAAGTATATTTGATATACGTGTTATTGATGTGTACCTTGCTAGTACTCCTAGTAGCACTTGGGTATAGGATACCGGTTCAGTTGCTAAATGTTAGTAACTCGAAGTAAAAGCTACAGAATAAACGGAGAACTAGCTAAGTGTGAGGTGACGATGTGTGATGGAAATGTTTCCAAGGTTGATGTGATCAACATCGCAAGCTCTCTCTACCTTCAGGATTAATGACGAACCTAAATGTTATTTGGTGTTTTGCGTTGAGCATGAACGTGATTAGATCGTGTTTATTGCAACACGGTTATTCATTTGAGTTAGAGAATAATGGTTATTCTATTTAAATGAACAATACCTTCAATGGTCATGCACCCAGTGAGAACGGTTTGTTGAATCTTGAGTGTAGTAATACACATGTTCGTAACATAGATGCCAAAAGATACAAAGTTAATATTGGTAGTACCACATACTCGTGGCACTGCGGCTAAATGTCATATTGGTGTAAAGCGCATGAAGAAACTCCATGCTAATGGATCTTTGGACTCATTCGATTTCGAATCGGTTGAGACATGCGGACCATGCCTTTTGGGTAAGATGACTAAACCCCATTTTCCGGCTTGATGGAACGGGCAAGTGACTTATTGGAAACAATACATGTTGATGTATACAGTCCAATGAGTGTTTGTAGCTTGCGGTGGATATCGTTATTTTCTTACCTTCACTGATGATTTTAGTAGATATAGTGTATATTTACTTAATGAAACACAAGTCTGAATCGTTTGAAAGGTTCAGGGAAATTCAGAGTGAAGTTTAAGATCATCGTGACAAGAAGATAAAAATGTCTGCGATATGATCGTGGAGGTGAATATCTGAGTTGCGAGTTTGGCATACATCTTTAGATAATGTGAAAGTTTTTTCACAGCTCACGCCACCTGGAACACCATAGTGTGATGGTGTGTCCAAACTTCATAGTCGTGCTCTATTGGATATGGGGCTTGCTATGATGTCTCTTATCGTTTTGCTACTATAATTTTGGGGTTATGCATTAGAGACAACTACATTCACTTTAAATAGGGCACCATCTAAATCCGTTGACATGACATCGTGTGAATTATGGTTTGATAGAAACCTAAGCTGTCATTTCTTAATGTTTGGGGCTGCGACGCTTGTGTGGAAAATGTTTTCACCGGATGAGCTTGAACCCAAAGCGGACAAATGCATCTTCATAGAATACCCTAAGAACAGTTGGGTGAACCTTCTATCTCAGATCCAAGCATAAAAATGTTTGTTGCTAAAACTGGGTCCTTTCTCGAGAAAAAGTTTCTCTCAAAAGAATTGGGTGGGAGGAAGATAGAACTTGATGAGGTTATTGAACCTTTGTTTCAACCAGAGAGTAGTGCAACGCAGAAAGTTGTTTCTGTGAAGCTTATGTAAGTTGAAGAGGAAGTTAATGATGATGATCATGAAGCTTCGGATCAAGTTACTATTGAACCTCGTAGGTCGACAAAGGACGTGTACTGCTCCTGAGTGGTACGACAACCCTGTCTTCGAGGTCATGTTGTTGGACAACGATGAACCTACAAGCTATGGGGAAGCGATGATGGGCCCGGATTCCGACAAATGGTTAGAGACCATGAAATCCGAGAAAGGATCCATGTATGAAAACCAAGTATAGACTTTGGTAGACTTGCTCGTTGGAAGGCATGTCGTTGAGTACAAATGGATCTTTAAAATGAAGACAGACGCTGGTGGTAAATGTCACCATTAGTAAAAGCTCGACTTGTTGCAAAGAAGTTTATGACAAGTTCAAGGAGTTGACTGCGATGAGACTTTCTCACTCGTAGCGATGCTAAAGTCTATTGGAATTACGTTAGCAGTTGTTGTATTTTTCAATTATGAAATCTGGCAGATGGGTGACAAAACATCATTTCCTTAACAGATTACTTGAGGAAAGGTTGTATGTGATACAACCGGAAGGTTTTGTCAGTCCTAAGGATGCTAAAAGGTGAGCAAGCTTCAGTAATCCTTCTATGGACTGAAGCAAGCATCTCGGAGTTGGAATATATGCTTTCATGAGGTGATCAAAGTTTTTGAGTTTATACAAAGTTTATGAGAAACTTGTATTTACAATAAAGTGAGTGGGAGCACTATAGAATTTCTGATGAGTATATGTGGATGACATATTGTTGATCGGAAATAATGTAGAATTTCTGGAAAGCATAAACGGTTGTTTGGAAAGTGATTTTCAAAGTAAGATTTGGATAAAACTACCCAATTATTGAGCATCAAGATCTATAGAGATAGATCAAAGATGACTTTATGAGACTTTCAATGAGTACATACCTTGACAAAGATTTTGAAAGAGTTCAAGTTCTCGCCTGATTTGTAAGGTGTGAAGTTGAGTGAGACTCAAAGCTCGACAACGGCAGAAGAAAGAGAAAGGACGAACGTCGTCCCCTATGCCTTAGCCATAGGCTCTGTATAGTATGCCATGTTCTGTACCACACCTGTGTGTGCCATGCCATGAGTCCTTCAAGGGGTACAAGAGTGGTCGAGGAGTGGATCACTGGACAACGGTCAAGATTATCCTTAGTAACTAAAAGACTAAGGAGATGTTTCTCGATTATGGAGGTGGTAAAGAGTTCGTCATAAAGAGTTACGTCGATGCAAGCTTTAACACCGATCCGGATGACTCGTAGTAGTAATCTGGATATGTATATTGGAGCAGCCATTTGGAATAGTACCAAGTGGAGTGTGGTAGCAGTGTTTACAGTTTGACATAGAGATTTGCAAAGTACACACGGATCTGAATGTCGCAGACCCGTTGACTATAAGACCTCTCTCACATGCAAAGCATGATCGAGCCCTAGAACTCATTGGGTGTTAGATTCATAACAATGTGAATCACATGGTGATGTGAACTAGATTATTGACTCTAGTGCAAGTGGGAGACTGTTGGAAATATGCCCTAGAGGCAATAATAAATTAGTTGTTATCATATTTCCTTGTTCATGGTAATCATTTATTATCCATGCTATAACTGTATTAATCGAAAACACAGATACATGTGTGGATACATAGACAACAACATGTCCCTAGTAAGCCTCTGGTAGACTAGCTCGTTGATCAAAGATGGTCAAGGTTTCCTAGCCATTAACATGAGATGTCATTTGATAACGGGATCACATCATTAGGAGAATGATGTGATGGACAAGACCCAAACTACAAACGTAGCATATGATCGTGTCAGTTTATTGCTACTGTTTTCTACATGTCAAGTATATGTTCCTATGACCATGAGATCATGTAACTCACTGACACCGGAGGAGTGCCTTGTGTGTATCAAACATCGCAATGTAACTGGGTGACTATAAAGGTGCTCTACAGGTATCTACGAGGGTGTCTGTTGGGTTGGCATGGATCAAGACTGGAATTTGTTACTCCGTGTGACGGAGAGGTATCTTAGGGCCCACTCGGTAATGCAACATCACAACAGGCCTTGCAAGCAATGTGATTAAGTGTTAGCCACGGGATCTTGTATTACGAAACGAGTAAAGAGACTTGCCGGTAATGAGGTTGAACTAGGTATGGAGATACCGACGATCAAATCTCGGGCAAGTAACATACCGAAGAACAAAGGGAACGTTATATGGGATTAACTGAATCCTTGACATAGAGGTTCGACCGATAAAGATCTTCGTAGAATATGTAGGAACCAATATGGTCATCCAGGGCCCGCTATTGGTTATTGACCGTACAGGTGTCTCAGTCATGTCTACATGGTTCTCGAACCCGCAGGGTCTGCACACTTAAGGTTTGGTGACGTTTCTGTAGTATAGAGTTATGTATGGTGGTGACCGAAGTTTGTTCGGAGTCCCGGATGAGTTCCCGGGCGTCACGAGGAGCTCTGGAATGGCCCGGAGGTAAAGATTCATATATAGGAAGTCCTATTTTGGTCGCCGGAAAGGTTTCGGGCTCATCGGTAGTGTACCGGGAGTGCCGGTAGTGTACCGGGGGACCATCGGGAGAGGTATTTCGAGTCAAGAGGCTACATGGGCTGTGGGAGGATTAATACCAGCCCTTAGTGGGCTGGTGGAAGTCCCACAAAGGCCCATGCGGCTGAAGTGGGAAGAAAAAAAGGGAAAAGGCCAAAAGGTGGAAAGAGTTTCCAAGTGGGAAAAGGATGAATCCTAGTCCTACTAGGATTCCTCCTCTCCTTGGCGCAAGAGGACAAGAGGGCTGGCCCTTGTGCATCAGCCCCTCCTCTCTCTCTTCCTCTTATATATACTATAGGTATTCGGTGTTTTGCACGAGATTTTATGGCCACGTGCTACCCGTTCCACCGGTGCTCCTCTAGATCGGATTTCCGCAGTGCTTAGGCGAAGCCCTGCCAGAATTGCTCCACCACCATCGCTGGAGCGCCGTCACATTGCCGGTGAACTCTTCTACCTCTCCACTCCTTCTTGCTGGATCAAGATGGCGGAGATCGTCATCAAGCTGCACGTGTGCTGAACGCGGAGGTGCCGTCCGTTCGGTACTAGATCGGAAGGACCATGATCAAGGCCACGAGAAGGATTGCGATGAGTTCACGGGACGGATCCTGATGTGTTCACGGGACGTACCGTGATGAGATCGCGGGACGGTTCGTGATTGGATCGCGGGACACTCGGCGATTTGGATCGCGAAGAAGTTCGACTACACCAACCGCGTTACTTAACGCTTCCCACTTAGCGATCTACAAGGGTACGTAGATCCACTCCCCCTCTCGTAGATGCTCATCACCATGGATAGATCAGCGTGTGCATAGGAAATTTTTGTTTCCCATGCAACGTTCCCCAACATGAACAAAATCTGAGTTTGGGTCATTATTGAGTAACCTTTGTTGCGGTGAGATCAGAGGGGTGACACAAGGCAGAATAAAAAGCACCCATTTTCCATCTATACAGTACTTTGCACTCTTTAATGGCAAATGCATTGTAGGCAAGTAGGATTGTAGCACAATGTGTGCCCATGATTTGAGTCTTATACACGCTGCTTTAACAGGAATTAAAGACTACAATTTAGGAGAAATTGTTGCACGCAGACTGGCTCTCAACGCTTCTAATGGTAATTTCTATGGGAGAATTTATGCCTCTCGCTTGCTATGAGGTTGGGAGTGTCCCCTTGGCCTAATTATCCTATCTTACCTAACCAGTACTTAGACTTTGATGCCATGAAACGCCATAGATTCCTTAAGGGCACAGTCAATAACTATACTTACAACTTGAGGTTCGATAATGACCCCATTCTGCCTATTGTAGTGCTCGCTCCTATTCTCTTTGATTATAACAGGAAGGGAAGATACTACATCCTTGAGAGTGAAGCCCGCACATACAATGCAGAGACTGAAGTTGACAAAAGGGCTAAGGTGGTTGCACCAAGAGCCTTGGTAGGCTATCGCTCAGACTATTATCCGGGCTACGGATAGTGATTGCCAAGCTAGGCTAAAAGCCTAAGCTTGGGGGAGTACGTGTTTCCACCGACATTATATTCATGCTCACACATTTCATTCCGGTTGTCGGTGTTCACACCTTTTCATTATACTATCCATGTTAGATTTACTTTCTTGCTCTCTTCTTGTGTGTTTGGAAATCTTTGAGAAAATCCAAAAATCTTCTTGCTTCTTTTCGGTTTTCCTTTTTAGTTTAGTTAGTTGTAGTACTAAAAGAAAAACCCAAAAAGATTTCTCATTTCTTCTTTTGCTTGTTGGGAGTTCTCCCGTGTAAATAGTTTTTCTTGTTTTTGTTTTTCCTTCTCTTGTTTGCCTCTTAAAGAAAAACTAAAAACCTCAAAAAATATTCCAATGTGTTTCTCTGATATTCTCTTTCTTTTATCGAGCCATACCAAGGAGAGGACCGCTATGAAAATGTTGAGTGGCTCTCATATGCTTTATTGTTGATCTAACAAAGAGCCTATATTACTTTGTCTTCTCCTCTTGAATAAAATGTTCGCAGATTCCAGCTTAGTCCAAGGCACTCTTACACTATTATTATTTCCATATCATTCGATTGTGCAAGTGAAAGGCAATAATGGCGATATTTGATGAATTGGCCATGGCAGAGAGAAGCGGATATGAACTCAACTTGTTTTTTGTTTTTGTAAATATGTTTAACCTAGTATCCATGATTCAGCATATTATAATTAAACATGTTTGCAATGACAATTAGAGCTTATAGTTGCTCGTGCCATGCTCAAGTAGCTAGGAGTGGATAATGATTTATCTTAGATGTCAACATGCATTAAGATGGTTGTGATGTAGTATGATGATATGGTATCATCCTTTGAATGTTTCAAGTGGCTTGACTTGGCACATGTTCACGCATGTAGTTAGATCATAACCAACATAGCCTTCATGACATTTATGTTCATGGTGTCCATATCCTACTCATTATAGCATTCAATGTTTATTATTCATAATGCATGTTTATGTCTGTCTTTGCTCTCTAGCTGGCCGCTTCTCAACCTATTTGCTAGACTTCACCGACACTAAGCGGGAATACTGCTTGTGCATCAAAATCCTTAAACCAGAGTTATTCCAGACGAGTCCATCATATCTACCTATATGGGGTATTACCCTGCTGTTCCAAGTAAATTTGCATGTGCCACCTGTAAGAGCACATTTCTCCATGTGTGGTTTTGGTAATTGATGACACACCTTTGGACTAATGGTTGCCTTGAGTTATATTCGAAGGACTTGTCCATAGGCACTTCTTGAAGTCCATCTATTGGATTTCAAGGAGTTTATATGATTACCAAGGTGGTATTCAAGGTTTATCCAAAGATTGGTCATGTGAGAGTTGAGCTTATTGCAAGCATGTCTTGAAGAAGAAGATTGTGTGGGCATTCATATTTACCTTCAAGACATCATCTTTATGAAAAGAGAAGATAAGATACAAGGTTGATCAGGACTAAGTCAAAAAGTGAATCAAGTTGATCAACACACAAAGCGTACAAGATATACCGAGAAGGATTAAGGGATCCCATGGTATGATAAGCATTGTCCATTACGCTTTGTGTACTAAACCATCGTCTACGTGAGAGTTCCTTGTGGGGTTAGGTATATTTCCATGGGCTTGCATCAAGAGGAAGATCCCATACATCCCATGGAAGATGACATCAAGTGGTGATTGTCATCAAGGTTACGGTGTGCAAGCTCAAGTGAAGCATCACGGAGAGATCATGATTGAGGCTTGACATTCATTGTGGTGACAATGGACTTGTCAAGATGTGTCGAAGAGTGGCTCACCCATAGTGGAGTATGGGGGAGAAATCTACTAGTCTTCATCGAGTCGGCGCAATCAAGAAAGGTGGTCCATCTTGAGAAGGACAAGATCGTCATCATCTAGCTCAAGTGGACTATGTGCAAGTCAAAGGTTTTACCTTGATAGGGTTTTCTATTTTACCAGTCTCATAGTGGTAGTTGGGAGACTGGGTTATAGGATAGATAACTGTACTATGAAGGGGGGTCTCCAGTGAGTAGCTTGATCGTATCGTTCGTTGAGAGCTCAAACCATTGCATTGTTGGCATCATCATATTTCTTGGTTCTTGGTTAGTTTTTCTCTTTGAGGTTTCTTGAGCTTATGGTCAGCTTCATGACAAGCTCAAGTTCATCGAAAATGGATTCCATATGCATCTTCTATGATGTTTTCGATGTTTGAGTTTTTATTGGCTCTTCTTTGATAGAGGTTTTACATATCTATACCATTGGCATTGATAGAGTTTTTTCCGGTCCTTCATTGATAGTACTTGTCGTGTGCTATCCAACAAGCTTGAGTTTGCTCAATTCGGAGCTCGTACGTGAAAGATATGCCAGTTTCAGTGCCAGAGCTGTTTTTCTCTGAACAAGCGGTAGTACTGCTCAGTAGCACGGTAGTACCGCTTGGGTGGTACTTCCGCTATGTACTACTATTGTCACTACCGCTTATATTTGCCTTCTGGTCCCCCCAGGGGTCTCTGGCCATTTTCACCGGTACTACCGCCCTGAAGAGCCGCTCGAACTACCGCTTATTTTTTAAGCGGAAGTACCGGGCGGTACTATCGCCTCGAGTTTTCTGCCGTTTTGCATGCTCCTCTTGGAACTACCGTGCTAAGCGGTAGTACCACTCAGCCGAGCGGTAGTACCACTTGTGCATGACCTGTGCACATAACGGTTGGATTTGGGGGGCCTATAAAAGGGGGTCTTCTTCCCCAATGGTTTTCATCTTTTTGAGCTCGTGTTTGCCCCCCATTGTTGACCTTCTTCGAGCTTGCTAACTCTCAATCCCTCCAATGATTCTTGCTAGTTCTTGAGGGAAAAGAGAGAGGAGATCTAGATCCCCATTTCCACCAATCACTTTCTCCTCTAAGTGAGGGGAACCCCTTGGATCAAGATCTTAGAGTTCTTCATGTTCTTATTCGTTCTTCCTCTCATTTTCCTCCATAGCATTAGTTGTTGTTGTGGGAGTTGGGAGAGAAGGACTTGGGCACTTCGTGTGCCCTTGCCATTGTATTTGGTGCATAGGTTTGAGTTCTCCATGATGATATGTGGAAGTGAAGTTTAAGAAGCTTAATACTCATGGGTGTTTGAGCGCCCTAAAGCTTGTTCCTCTTGGGTGTTTTGGCACCCTAGACGGTTGGTGGTGTCTCAGAGCTCAATCATTGTGGCGCAAAGCTCCGGGCAAGCATCGGGGTCTCCAATTAGGTTGTGGAGATTGCCCCGGGCATCTGAGGTCACCTCGGAGCCACAATCCATTAAGGTGAAGCTTCATGGTGTTGTTGGGAGCCTCCAATTAAGTTGTGGAGTTTGCCCCAACCTTGTTTGTACGGGTTCAACGACCACCCTCAAGGGTCCCTTAGTGGAATCACGACATGTTGCATTGTGTGAGGGCGTGAGGAGATTACGGGGGCCCTAGTGGCATCTTGGGGAGCATTGTGCCTCCACACCGCTCCGAACGAAGATTAGCATCCGCAAGGGTGTGAATTTCAGGATACATCATCGTCTCCACGTGCCTCAGTTATCTCTTACCTGAGCCCTTTACTTATGTACTTTACTTTGTGATAGCCATATTGTTTATTGTTATATATCTTTCTATCACTTAGTTGTCTATCTTGCTTAGCATAAGTTGTTGGTGCACATACGTGAGCATAGTTGTTTTAGGTTTTGTGCTTGACTAATTAAATGATAGTTTTATTCCGCATATGTTCAAGCCTAAACCATAATTATTTTAAAGCGCCTATTCACCCCCCTCTAGGCGACATCCACGTCCTTTCACCACCTCTAAAATTTCAAATGAACATATGTTTTGTGTGCCTGGACCGCTCATGGAGCGACAGGCGGTGGTCAGTATCTTCCATGTTAAGAGGGTTACTCTCGTGATGAGCGTTTATTCACCCGTCCTTACACGAGAAGGGCAGTAATAGGGATTCCCAGTCCCGAAATCAAAAGAAATGCAAATAATTAAACAAAACTCCTCGAGGAATGTTGTTGGTTTGGATGGTACTCGTGGATTCGACTCGCCATGGAGTGTGTTGGTTGGTAGAGGGGGAGTAAACCTTTACTTTTACCACTTGGGAACCGCTGCTAATTTGTTTAACATGGAAGATATTGATAGCTCTTGGTCGTAACGTTGACAGGAAGGGTGTACCTCTCAACATTATACTTTATCTCTTATTTAAGTTTTGAGCTCTGGCACCTCTGCAAATCCTTCCTCCCTCTATGAAGGGACTATCTATTTACTTTAATGTTGAGTCATCTCCTTCTCAAATAAGCGCCAAATCTAAGAGCACTATTGTCATCCTCATGCATTGTATATAGTGAATGATGGATGCATCATGACTAGATCTTTTCTATCATGAATTACAATGTTTAGTCATTGCTTGAACTTTGGAGGGGCTCTGCATTTATGTTTTGCGGTCTCAGAAAGGGCTAGCGATATACCACTATTGTCATATTATATCATGATTGTTTTGATAAATGTTTACACTTGAGATATTTTATGATTGCTCGCTAGTTGCTTCTGTCATTGATATGAGTTAATATAATCCTTAAGAGTTATTATTGACATGGTTAGTCATAATCTTTTCTGAAAACTTGGGTGCTACTTAAGCATATATATGTAAACAAGAACGAAAGAGTTCATAAAAGTTTTTATTTCTCACTTTTAGTTTGTCAACTGAATTGCTTGAGGACAAGCAAGGGTTTAAGCTTGGGGGAGTTGATACATCTCCATCGTATCTACTTTCCCTAACACTTTTGCTCTTGTTTTGGACTCTAATTTGCATGCTTTGAATGAAACTAACTCGGACTGACTCTGTTTTCAATGGAACTACCATGTGTTGTTTTTGTGCACAAATAAAAGTTCTCAGAACGGAACGAAACCTTTTGGAGAATTACTTCAGAATATTTGAGTAATCTTGGAGCCAGAAGCCACTAGAGAGGGGGGCAGGGTGCCCACCACCTACCAGGGCATGCTAGCCCCCCTGGCGCGGCCTGGTGGGTGGTGCTTACCTCGTGGGGACCCCGACCCTAATTCTAGCGCTATAAAATCCTATTTTCCAGGAAAAAAATCAAGGAGAAAGTTTCATCGCATTTCACGATACAGAGCCGCCGCCACCTCCTGTTCTTTATCAGGAGGCCGGATCTAGAGTCCGTTTAGGGCTCCGAAGAGGGGAATCTTCAGTCTTCGTCATCATCAACCCTCCTTCATCACCAATTCCATTATGCTCCCCACCAGGAGTGAGTAATTCCTTCGTAGGCTTGCTGGTCGGTGAGGAGTTGGATGAGATTCATCATGTAATCGAGTTAGTTTTGCTAGGGCTTGATCCCTAGTATCCACTATGTTCTAAGAATGATGGTGCTATGACTTTGCCATGCTTAATTCTTGTCACTAGGGACCGAGTCCCATGATTTTCAGATTTGAACCGTTTAAGTTATCATCATTATATCTATGTTCTTGATCTAATCTTGCCTAGTCATATGCACCTATTACGTGTTATGATCCGACAATCCCATAGTGACAATATTTGGGATACTTGACGATGATGACCGTAGTTTGAGGAGTTCATGTATTCACTATGTGTTAATGCTTTGTTTCGGTTGTCTATTAAAAGGAGGCCTTAATATCCCTTAATTTCCTTATGGAACCCGCTGCCACGGGAGGGTAGGACAAAATATGTCATGCAAGTTCCTTTCCAAAAGCATGTATGACTATTTATGGAATATATGCCTACATTATATTGACGAACTGGAGCTAGTTCTGTGTCGCCCTAGGTCATGACTGTTATATGATGAATATCATCCAACGAATACACCGATCTAGTGCCTACAATTTTTCCACTTATTTCCCTTGCTAAGTTACTTATAATGATGTTACTATTGCACTTGCTACGAAACTATTACTGCTACTGTTACCGCTATTGTTATTGCTACTGTTACTACTACTATCGAACTATCGTTTTACTATGCTACTGATCACTTTGTTGCAGATATTTATCTCCAGGTGTGGTTGAATTGACAACTCAACTGCTAATTCTCTCAATTATTCTTTGGCTCCCCTTGTGTAGAATCTATAAATTTGGGATAAATACTCTACCCTCGAAAACTTTTGCGATCCCCTATACTTGTGGGTTATCACAAGACTTCCAAGAAACAACGCCACCTCCATGAGTGAACACATATCCACTCGTTGCCTTTATCTCATCAGCATCAGAGATCCAGTTTGAGTCACTATACCCTTCAAGTACCTTTGGATACCCAATGTAGTGAACTCCATAACTCGCAGTGCCTTTCAAATAACGCATAACTCTCTTTATAGCTTTCCAGTGAACATCCCCTGGTTTTTGAAAAGCATAAAGGGGTCAAAATGCAACTCTCTCTCTCTCTCTCTCGAAGCCTATGACCTACAACCTCTCCCCCTTTGGCAACAAGTTACCAAAAATTTCAAAGTTATAGAGCTACTCGTCACTCTGGGCACGATCTCCTCATGTGGCTGTCGATGGGGTCAAGAGAAGAGCATCTGCGAAAGCTTCAACTGAAGTTCTCTGAGGTGGTGGAGTAGACACTGGAGCTGATGGAGCCGCAGAAGCTGCTAAAGAAGAAGGCCTCAACTCTGGAGCGGGCACTATAGGAGTTCTTGCTTGAGTCTTGAACTGAGTGTTGGTCCTGAGAGATGGAATTCTATCATCATCATCAGAATCCGAAGAGTGGGGAATGGGAACAACATCCACTTCCTTCTTGAGATCATCCACGGTTTTAGTCAGCCCATCCACTTGGTTGTTTAGCGTGGAAAACTTATCCTCCATGATCCTCACAAGACTCCCTTGATTACGCAGGATGGTCTTGATGTCCTTCTGCATGCCCCGAACTGTGCTAAGCAGAAGATCCATTTGCTCACTCCTTGTCCTAGGCACCTAAGCACTAGCGGCTCTGGCTGCCTCAGCCTCTGCCTGTGTAGTAGATGAAGTGGGATGGATGGGATCCATCACCATGACATTATCCTCGAACTTTGGCTAGAGCGGCAAATGCGGGCGATCGAGTGCATATACATTCTTCTCTAACTTAGAAGTGATGAGGATATGAATGTACGGTGCATATCCACAAGATCTCTTATGTCCGCAGTTGTCCTCTTCACTATCTCAACTATCAGATCCGTCACCCTAAACCTGGTGTGGGTATCAATGTAGTGCAACATGTTGATGGAGTAACCTTGGATCATCTTTTCATCTCCTAACTTGGGCATCAATGTATATCTCATGATAGTGTTGGTAATAGTCAATCCTGCTTCCAAATAGTAAACTGAACCAAACTTACGTGAATGCACATAATCTGCAAGAATCTCCTTATACATATTTTCCATGGAGTTGTGACTCATCTTGGCTTCAGTATACACATCCAAGTCACCTTCCTCAACTTGTGGGGCTACTAAGACGGTAGCCCACTCATCAACAATGGATTGGTACCTCGTACCTTTAGTCATCCAAACAATCCTGCCATCTGGATAGAAGGGAGCAGTAGAGTAGAACTGCATGATCATCTCATCGTTCCAGGCAGTGAACTCTCTTCCAACAAAATTTGCAACATCAATGCACTAGAAGTTGTCTTGCACACTTGGAAAATAATCTTCATTTTCCTTAATGTAGGCAGAGTCAACATACCTCATGTCACTGACTATTGGGCTCTTGTCCAATAGAACAGTCTCATAAAAGTCCTGTTATTCCTTGGTGTGAAATCTGGCATCCACATCAGTCCTTCTCTTGGAGGCATAGGGGTCATTTTCTCTCCATGTTCTCACACCTTAATCTCTCCTCTTCTTCATATCTTCGGCAACAGGATGAGCGTCATCATGCTCTGGCATACATGGCCCTAGTTTCCTCAAATCTGGCAAGTCTTCCTCGGCATCTCTGGAAGTTGAAGTCTTGTTCTTGGCAGCTAGAGGGATGCATCTGGTAGTTTTCTTAGACTTTTGAGCAGCTAGCTTCTTGGGTGCAGATTTTTTGCTTGAAGAAGTTTGCTTTGGCATAGTATTAGCAAGAAGCTTCTTCTTCTTGGCAGGAGGAGCTTCGGCAACTGGCTCTTCCTCCTCTTCAGCATCAGTTGGATCCTCATGCATGGAAGTGGGCCTTCCAATGACCTTGACTATCCTCTTTCTGGCTCTTTTCTTGTCACTTGCCTTCTTAGGCATGTAACTCTTTGCTGGCTCAACAGAAACAGAAGTGTTGGCCTTGACACTCTGAGGTGCCCTCATAGCATCAGCACTAGCATATACCTTCTTGACTGGTCTCTTAGAAGAAGTAGCCTCTCTAGTGGAAATCTTGCCAGCCTTCTCTTTCTGCCTCTTGGCTATCTCTTCCTCTGGCACAAAATAAGAATCAGCTTATTCGGCTTCTTCCTTGCCCTGGTGGCAGCTTTGGGAAAATCAGGTGAACTCGGGTTGTCATCATAAGGAGATGAACTAGCTTTAGGGCTAGTGCCTGAACTCATGTCCACATCTCTCTCTTTGAAGTTGTTCTGGCTGTCATCAGATCCTGACATGATGGCCATGTGAATAGAGCATAGTAGAGCAGAGAGGTTGAGCATCACAAAACACAGATGATTTTTTAAAATTTGAACTTAGAATCTTAGTTTTGAACTTCTGGAAATGGAATTTTGGTTGCACCGAGTTCAATTTTTCGGAGCCACCAAGACTGACAACTTGCCTTAACACGGACTTGGCAGCCTTTTTGATTTCACCAAAAAGAACTGCTCGGTCTCACCGAAGCTGTTCTCGGTAACCCTAAAAACGACATCGGTAGAACCGAGTTTTCCAACTCGGTGTCATCGAGATATATTCTGCACAAGGTCAGGCCTAAGAATTCCTTGTTCTCTAGTCTAATGAAGTTTGTTGTGGACTAGATTGATTTGAAACCATGGCTTATAGATGGAGCAACCCTAATGCACAATAAATTGACAAGGGAGCACAAGAAGCGTCGAAACCATACCCTAATGCGGTGATGGCTCCACTACGGCGGCGACGGCGGTGAATATTACCATCGACAACGAGGGTCCCAGCGGCGAGGGCGCACGGGGAGACAAGGGTGACGACCAGGGGTCGACGAGCGTTAGCTAGGGTTGGAGGATACGGATGTTTGAAGATTTAATTTCAAAGGTCGGGTCCACCAGATTATATACCTTGCACTGTCGGTGACACCGGTTCAAAAATATCGGTGCCACCGAGTTCCTCAACTATAGGTTGACAGGGAAACTCGATGAATCCGAGATTACGGAATCGGTGTTACCAAGATGGGAAAACCAGATTGAACCTAGGCATCGGTGAAACCAAGATTTTGGTGTTGGTTGCACTGACTTGCACTGGGGAAGTTTTGGTGGTCAGTTCTTGAAGAAACGGAACTCCGAGTGCTCCTCACCCTCAGTGTTCGAGAAGTGCTTGCTCAAATTTTGTGATGTAACATGAATAGAATTTGAGACGAGAAAGCATAGATAGCTAGAGAGGGGTCCTCGACATTCTTGTATATCCAATTGGCCAAATACAAATGAAATCCAAATAACAACAATTGGATATCCTCGAATGAGTAAAGATATGCATACCAACATGCTCACACAATAAGATGTCAAATGAAATATGGCAAACATGCAAAACCACTTAGTATCTACCAAGCACTTTGGCGATGACGGAGTCATCTATATATGAGTATATTAACTTAGGAGCCAAGTAAGAATACTTGATCATAGGTCATACTCATCGTTTAAGCACAAGTGGGGTTACCACTTTTACATAAAGCATTTAATGTGTTGACATCTTCAAGAGATGCTTTAACTCAAGTCTTAGAGTAAAGCGCCCCCTTGATGTGACATCCCCCCTAAGAGGGATAAACTAACCTTGGGTTTTGTCGTAGAAGACTTCATGTGGGTGACATAGTGGTGGATGATCATAGTTGATGAAGATCATCTTGAGTTGGGAGCAATCCTCGTTGTTTCTTAATCTTCTAACCTACATGGGTTAGTCCCAAACAAGAAACAAATACAAGGATATCTATGGACATGGAGTGCAATGTATACATGATGATGCCCATGGATTCATTTATTACCTTGTCTCCTGCTTACCTATGAGGGAATGTGTGACTCCTTGAAATATTGCATTAAGTTGATGTTGATTGCAAATGGTCCTTGCCAAAAATTAATGTGAGTGAATTTTGTTGGCGGAGTCACCCCTCTAGAACTTCTCTAGTTCTTCTTCTTGGGGATTCACATCAACTTGATGGGAATCCTTCGAGTCGAAGTAGCACTTATAGAAGTTGAGCTTGTGATAGCCTTGGGAACCCACTTGACCATGGCTTGGGATTCATCTTCATATGAGTCAATCTCCTCTTGAAGCTTGTCCTTGCCCTTGAGATTGTGGTCTTGTGGTGGAAGGTCATCTTGAGCTTCTATTCCCTTGGGGGAGAGTATGTTCATACTCCCCCCTTTGAGGAACAAACTTGGGCTTGGGGTATTGACCCTCTTCCCATTCAACTCCATTGGCGTTGATGTAGCTAATGCCATGGTTCTTTCGGTATCCTCCATGCTTGCGTACAATTACCTCAAATTGCATACATCCGGCAAGAATTTTGTAGATAGCTTTTTCTATAATCCCTTTCAATAGATCATTTTCTTGCTCGACTGTAACTTGGCTAAGAGAAACGTTAGTGGAATCAATAGAACTACTACAAGCAATATCATTAGATTTATCATTTTTATTGCTACTAGTTGAAGAACCTTTCTTGCCTTTGTTACTAATTTGTTTAACCTTAACTTGTGGAATGAATGTAGACAAGAGTAGTCATTTGGCTAGATAAGAGGAAGTCTTATTTCGAAGATCGTCATTGATAGCTTTAAGGAATTCATGCTCTTGCTCCAAATTGATATTCTCGAAGCGGAGCTTCTCATGATTCTTTACAGGCTCTCTATGATCTTCTATAGTAGATTCATGGTCTAACTTAAGATTGTTTAATTCTTTAGTTAGTCACTCTATTTCCATCTTATCATCATCGCATGACTTATCTTGACTAAAGTGATTATTAACAAGTTCATTTTGACTAATGTCACTAGATTTGTCAAATAGCAAGTTATCATCTCCAAGTAAGTCATCCTCGTCGCTATTAAAGTCAAGGTATTCATGGTGTGATACCTTGGAGCCTTTAGCCATGAAGCAACTTCCACTCCCTTCATCTGGTGAATCAAATATGGCGTAGGAGTTGGAGGAAACGAGTGCAAGTCCGTTAACACCTTCATCTTGACTATAGTCGGAGTCGGAGTGATAGCTTCTCTATGAGTGGTTGTCGGATTCGGAGCCGACAACCCATTCACTAACATGATCTTGATGTCTTCTTCTTGTCTAGCTCTTGGTGTACTTGTCCTTCTTCTCTGAGTATTTACTTCTCCGGGAGGGTCTTCGCTCATAGCAATCATCTCTAGCCCTTCTCTCTCTTTGAGGTGACTCATCTCTTGAGCTCTTTCTTATAGGTGACTCTTCCCTTCTTTTGTGGGGGGCATGAACTCATTGGAGTAGTGTGTGGGCCTTCCACAATTGTAACAACTTCAGTCACGACTAGATGAATGCTTGTCTTCATATCTTGAGTTGGAGTTTCTCTCTTTGCCTCTACTCTTGTAGAACTTGTTGAATTTCTTGACCATGAGCTTATCTCTTCATTGGTAACAAGGTTGTCACTTGATGTAGTGGGAGTGTCACTTGAGGCTTTGTCAGCACCGCTAGACTTGTTGTGAAGTTCTCCCTTCTATTGAGTGACATCTCATGAGCAACAATCCTTCCAATTACTCCCGTAGGCTTGAGATCTTTGTAATTTGGCATCATTCAGATTAATGTGCACACAGTGTCATACTTTCCATCCAAGGCTCTAAGTATCTTCTTGATGATGAATTTGTCGGTCATTTCTTCGCTTCCTAAGCCGGCAATCTCATTTGTGATGAGAGCAATCCTAGAGTACATTTCGGCGAATCCTTCATCATCCTTCATCTTGAACTTGTCAAGTTGACTTTGAAGCACATCCAGCTTAGATTCCCTGATGGACAATACCTTTGTGAATATCAACCATAGTATCCCAAATTTCCTTTGCATTCTCAAGACGACTGATTTTGTTGAATTCTTCGGGGCATAGGCAGTTGAATAGAATGTAACATGCTTGAGCATTGTATTGCACCATATTCAATTCTTTCGTGGTCGCTTCACGATCTGGTTCCTTTCCATCACCAAATAATTCACCTTCCAAACCAACATGAACAAAAGCCCATACGGCGGGGTTATGACCAAGAATATGAATTTTCATTTTATGCTTCCAACTAGCAAAGTTAGTACCATCAAAATATGGACCTCTATAGTGATAGTTTCCCTCACTAGACGCCATACTCTCCTTGTGCATGTCTACTAGTATTGTAGTGGAAATTAAAGACAAGCAAATGTAAGAGGATAAGGGTAGGAAGATCAAACGCAATTTGGAGACACGAAGATATTTCTCGTGGTTCCTATAGGTAGCGCTATTGCACATCCACATTTATGGAGACTTCAACCCACAGAGGGTAACGGCCGCGAGAGTCCACAGAGGGCTCCACCCGTGAAGGGTTCCACGAAGAAGAAACCTTCTCTATACCATGATGACCTACATCCACGCAGGACTAGCCTAACTCGGGGTAGATCTTCACGAAGTAGGCGACCTCCTTGCCCTTACAAACTTCTTGGTTCAACTCCACAACACGAAGTAGGGGGCTCCCAAGCGACACCTAACCAATCTAGGAGGCACAACCCTTCAAAAGGTAATAGATGCGATAGTAAAGATGAACTCCTTGCTCTTGTATTTCAAATGATACTCTACTCAACAGTCAATCACTCTCTCATAGATTTGGCATGGGTAGAAGAGATTGAATGGGTGGAAAGCAACTTAGGTAGGCTAAAAATCAAGATCCATATGATTGGAGTGGACGATCATGAGCTCAACACAAGGATAGGTGATTCTCTCTCAGAAATTTGGATATGGGAAGTGTGGGTCTATTCTGAGTGTTTCTCTTGCGAGTGGGATGTGGTGTAGGGGTATATATAGGCATCTCCAAAAATCCAACCATTACAGCATTATTGCCCAACTCCGTGAAACCAGAGTTAAAACTCGGTTGCACCGACTAGTGCAAAATGTGGAAACTTTGGCATTTTGGTGAGATCGATATAGAATTCTCGGTGGTACTAATATGAGTGGCCGAGGGCAGTTACACAAGTCGGTGAGACCGATTCAAAATTCTCGGAAATTCCAATTCTTGTGAATGAGGCACCAGGAAGTTGGTCACTGAAACTCGGTTGCACCGATGTGAAACTTGGTAGTACTGAAAAGTAGGTTTTGGCTAGGGTTTCTGCCTAGGGTTTTGACTCGATGTAGCCGAAGAGATATTGTTGGTGGCACCAATTTTGAGTGGTAGGGATTTAACAGAATATTTGTGGGAGAGCTTGTGAGTGTTTTTGGTGACTAACACTTGATCATTTTGAGCATTTCATTCACCATTATTACCTCACCCCCTTTTAATATTATCGGCTTTCCTATGGACTCAAAGTGATTTCTCACAAAGTAAAATGTAGAGTCTTGCTGCTTGTAGCTTGGACAATCCTATTCCTTGCATCTTGGGGTCTCCTCACAATCCTTTGCCAATCACAACATTGAACTTTTTCCTGAAATATACTTAGTGGAAACATTAGTCCAATGAAATATATGTTGTTAGTAATTACCAAAACCGCCTAGGGAGAAGTTGTGCTTTCATTTATATACTGGTACTGTAGTGGGGATTCTTAAGTTGAACTTCCACCTAGAACTCTATGCTACACTAGTAAGCAACTTGAACATTGGACTAGGCCTTGAACTGCACATTTTCTGCGAATCTAGCTTCACACAAAGCCTTGACCGATATTGGGCTACCCTGGGACTTCCCGTGGGTGGAGCTTATGCATCATACTCCGATGCCTTTCATGAGTTTACTAGAGAGAAACCTACTCTCATAGATTGCGACATTTAACAATCAGACTCATATAGGTGTGTTCTTTAAAAGATGTTGTGCACGACAACATCTCTGCTTAAATAAGCCACTTAGAACACATTAAGATATACATCACCCTACGATGCCGATTAGGAGAGTATTGCATCTTCATGGAGTGGAATTGTTAATAGTAAGGATACTATCCTCTCAATTAACCAACAACTTGTCTTTCAGTTCTAATTCACGGGATCTTCGACCACATAGAATAGGTTGCCACTGTGAACAACTCATATTGTGGGTCTCATAACCATCTCCTTCGATGCATTATCTATTATGTGATAGACTGTTAGTAAAAGGATCTGCCAGATTTTTAGACGTTTGGATATAATCCAATGCAATAACTTTAGAGTTTCTCATTTTTTTGATAGACTTTAACCTTCTCCGAACATGTGTTGACAACTTCATATTATCCTTAGAACTACTCACTTTCGCAATCATAGTTTGATTATCATAGTTCATAAGGATACCCGGTACAGGTTCTCAACAACCAAGAAATCATTCAAGATCCGATGAAGCTAATCCGCTTCAACTGTAGTTGTATCTAGTGTTGTGAGTTCTGCTTCCATTGTTGACCTCGTTAAGATAGTCTGCTTGCAATACTTCCAAGAAACAACGCCACCTCCATGAGTGAAAACGTATCCGCTCGTGGCCTTTGTCTCATCAGCATCAGAGATCCAGTTTGAGTCACTATACCCTTCAAGTACCTTTGTATACCCATTGGTGAACTACATAACTCGTGGTGCCTTTTAAATAACTCATAACTCTCTTTAGAGAAACTCCAATGGGCCGACCCAAACGGATGACAGATTTTTCCGCTTTTTGTCCATTTGGGACGACCGTCTGCTTGTCGTCCACCCTCTTTAAGATTTGGGTCAGCAGTGCGCCCAACGCCCGTGACCCATTTCATGCCCGCACGCAAATTTCTAAAAAGACCGGCGGCCATAGATCATGAGAGCGTCCATCGCCGCCCGAAGTTCATGCCGGCACCATGCTAGTGCTGGCCTACAATGCTAGCTTAAAAAAGAGCACGCGGTTTAGCTGGCGCACTTGCCAGCGGGCTGGCAGACATGCGAGCACACAAAAAAGGGTGGGAGTTCGACCACGCCATCGCGGCCGTGGTCATGCGAGCACACTTGGCGGCATACAAAAAAGGATGGTGTAGGCCGCCATACATCATTTGTCGTCAAACTTGAGCATGTTGGCCTGCATCTTCTTGAACCACGACCTCTTCCTTTGCGACACGGTGTTGAGATCCACATTCATGATCTTCACCCCCGTCATCATGCTCGCAAGAGCCACTTCTTTCGCTTTGGTATTGGCGTTGGCGGCCTCGATCTCTAGCATCTTGGCTCGCTTCTCCGACTCCATATCAAGCATCTTCTGATGCAGAGCATCCCACCATCATCCCCATGAAGACAGCACCATCGAGCCAACCCCCAAGTGGACCTATGACAAGAGCACGCGCACGCGACATTGAAGCTAAGGTGAACTCACTCCTCTTCGAGCATGACTTTGATGGCAAAGGAACTTGGATGCTACCTAACAATGAAACCCCATGTATCCTTAGGTATGAGGGAGATGACCTCGAAGGGCCAAGGAATCATCCCCAAGACCAAGGTTGTGGAGGATAAGGAGATAGCACCAAGGGCAAGTCTCTGGATAGCCCGGAACTTCCGGCCAGCCCGGAACTTCTGGGCCACCGTCGACCCAAGGTCAAGTCCAAGGATGCAAACTTGTGGGTTAGCCCGAAACCTGCCAGGAGCTTCCGCCCCTCGGACCTTCTGGACGGACTGGAACTTCTAGCCCTCCATCAGCCCAGCCAACGAAGCCTGCGCCAACACTCGAGAAAGCCCGGAGCCCGCCTAGAACCAGCCCGGAACTTGCGGCGCCCGGGACTTCCAGCCTAGCCTAGAACTTCCGGCCTTCACAAAGCGATGTTACTCGGGCCCGAGGCTCATGTAACTTACCCCTTTGTCTCGAGACTATATAAACCCTTCTTCCACCTCAAGTTAGGGTTAGCTAATGTTTTCTCTCGAGCTTAGCTCCATTACTTGCTTCTCCTAGGGAGTTTGCCCTCCTTTGGGAGTAGATCCAAGTGATGCCAAGGCTCCTCTAGAGGGAAGATCCCCTGTGGATTCAAGGCCCCTCCTCTGGAGTGGGAGATCACATACCATTACTTGTATCGTTGGTTTATTTGGGATCTTGTACCTCTTGTGATGTTATGGACCTAGTTGATGTGTGATTGAGTTTTCTCTTGAGTGTTTCCTCTCGTTCTTCCCCGTGTTCTTCATGTTCCCCCCTCCAATTCGTGAAAGATTGACCACCACGGGTCTTGCCCCGTATCATCTTGGCTTGCTTCTCCGCCTCCATCTCAAGCCTCCTTCTCTGGATCTCCATGAAGGCGTTCATGGACTCTTCTTCTATCGCCGGTGCTCCTCCTCCCTTGAGTCCTTCTTTATCATCATGCCCTCGACCTTCATGATCAAGGCATTTGTCGCCGCATCCCGGTGGTCCTCCTTCTTGGAGTTGCCCTTCCCGCACGGCCGTGGCTTCTCGCCATCCTCCTCCTCCATGGCCTTCTCCCCCCCCACGCGCCTTGATGGCGGCATATTGTGCCTTGAACTTCTCCTCGTCTTTGACGATCCTCCAACAATGGGAGAGGTTAAAGGACTTGCCAGCATGTTGGACCTTGAACACCTCCAAATCTTGGAATACCTACAAATGAAATGCATGCAAGCATACTGACAAAATAGATATGAAATGAACATGCAAGCATCAAGCATCAAGCGTATTGACACAAAGAGGACAACTTGCTATCATACCATATCTTGCACGCCGATGCCGCTCACGGGGCATGCCTTGATGCTCTCAAGAGTGACACAAAACTTGTTGCACTCTTATTGGGTCACCTTCCAACGCTTCGAAACGGACACCCATCTGCGTGTGCTTTGCATTTGATACGGTGGAAACTTCTTGCGTTCATGGAACTCATGATGGACATGAATCCAAAAGGTTGATGCCTTTTGTTTCGCGCCGGTCTTGGGGTCTTGCCCAATGTTCCTCCAACACTCACAAAGAAGCTTGTCCTCGGACGCTGTATACGCCTTCGTCCGCCTGCTCTTGCGCTTCAGTTTCTCCACGGCGGCTTGGTCGGCGAGCTCGTCCTCGAACAAAGGATCCCCTTCAATGTCAACCTCATCCTTTTTATTGAGACCGTAGTCCTCCAGAAACTCGTGGTCGAGCGGGAAGCTGTCCAGGTCCACACCGGCCTGATCATGCATGAAGGCGACTTGATTTTGATCAAAGGTAAATGGCGTGAACGACACTCGACCATCCTGGCTTTGTGTCTCGTCGGGATCGAAGCTAGCCATGATGGCACGGTCAGCGGCCAGTGCATTGCCCTCGAAGATAATGTTCTACATGTAGTCATCATCACCGGAGGCCGGCATTCTGTCAAACAAGTTGTGTGCGCCTGGCAGCACATCTGCTGGCATCTGCCGCACACGTTTCCTCGCCCCTTCAGATGACGAGCCACCGACCACCGGTGTGGCGTTGAGGTCGATGGGCGCGGGAGCGGACGCGGGTGTGCTAGGCGCCACCATGCTCACCTCGGGAGAGCACTCCCTGGAGAGTCGGGAGGCCTATAGGTGGACATGGAAGCCGGGCATCTGCTATGTCGCCGACGCGTGGGACGAGTTGGGTAACACCATCCATGGAAACACAGATGATCCGGTGTTGGCTGCAGCCACGACGGCATTGACGAGACCATGCTAGTCAGGAATTAATCCTAGGTACATTAGTGCCTGCCTCATCGCCACTGCGACGCGAGCGTTGGTGGCCTCCTGCTGCTCGACGGCAGCGATGGCGACCGCCGTGATGGCTTACTCCCTCGCGCTCGCCGTGTGCCTCCTGTTTTTTCTCTTCGTCGACTCCCATGCCTACTGATATGTCTCCATCGTATCTACTTTTCCAAACTCTTTTGGCCTTGTTTTGGACTCTAATTTGCATGATTTGAATGGAACTAACCCGGACAGACGTTGTTTTTAGCAGAATTGCCTTGGTGTTATTTTTGTGTAGAAATAAAAGTTTTCGGATTGACCTAAAAATTTACGGATAATATAATAAAAAATACCGGCGAAAGAATCAACCGGAGGGGGGCCACCCATTGGCCACAAGCTAGGGGGTGCGACCACCCCGCTGGCCGCGCCTAGGTGGCTTGTGGGCCCCCAGCAGCTCCACCGACCTCAATTCGAACTCCATATAACCCTATTCGGGAAGGAAAAAAATAAGAGAGAAGAGTTCATCGTGTTTCACGATACGGAGCCGCCGCCACCTCTTGTTCTTCCTTGGGAGGCCAGATCTGGAGTCCGTTTTGGGCTCCGGAGAGGGGAAATCGACACCATCATCATCAGCAACCATCCTTCATCACCAATTCCATGATGCTCTCCGTCATTCGTGAGTAATTCCATCGTAATCTTGCTGGACGGTGATGGGTTGGATGAGATTTACCATGTAATCGAGTTAGTTTTGTTGGGGTTTGATCCATAGTATCCGTTATGTTCTGAGATTGATGTTGCTATGACTTTGCTATGCTTAATGCTTGTCACTAGGGGCCGAGTGCCATGATTTCAGATATGAACCTATTATGTTTTCATGAATATATATTTGTTCTTGATCCTATCTTGCAAGTTGTAGACACCTATTACGAGTTATGATCCGCATCCCCCGGGGTGACAATAACTGGGATTCTTTCCAGTGATTACCGTAGTTTGAGGAGTTCATGTATTCACTAAGTGCTAATGCTTTGGTCCGGTTCTCTATTAAAAGGAGGCCTTAATATCCCTTAGTTTCCATTAGGACCCCGCTGCCACAGGAGGGTAGGACAAAAGATGCCATGCAAGTTCTTTTCCATAAGCACGTATGACTATATATGGAATACATGCCTACATTACATTGATGGATTGGAGTTAGTTCTGTGTCACCCTATGTTATAATCGTTGCATGATGAGTGCCATCCGGCATAATTATCCATCACTGATCCATTGACTACGAGCTTTTTCCATATTGATCCTTGCTAAGTTACTTTTCCGTTTCTACTGTTACAATCACTACAAAACTGCTACTGTCACTTTTGCCATCGTTGCCGTTACTTCCATACTACTTTTCTACTAAATAATTTGTTGCAGATATTAAGTCTTTCAGGTGTGGTTGAATGGACAACTCAGCTGCTAATACTCCAGAATATTCTTTGGCTCCCCTTGTGTCGAATCAATAAATTTGGGTTGAATACTCTACCCTTGAAACTGTTGCGATCCCCTATACTTGTGGGTTATCACCCGCTCCTCTGGCATCAGCTTCCTTCTTTGGCTTGGGCGCGGCAGCGGTCTTGCGAGGGGGTGTGAGGCTTGCCTTTGCTAGAGGGGGTGCGACGCTTGGGGGGGGGACGAGGCGAGGGAGGCGAGGTCGGCGGCGGCATCCAGGTCTGCGTCCATGGTGTCCATGGCGAGAGCGCGCGGGGGGAGGGTTTTTTGGGTGAAAATGGAGGGAAATGGTGGAGGCTGCCACCGACAAGCGGGCTAGGGGAAGGAGTAGGCGGGCGTACACACGCGTCTGCCTCGTTTCCACGTTGACACAAATTCGGCTCAAAAATGGGCCGGGAATGGGTCCGCACGCGGACGAAAAGCGGATGCTCGTTCGTTTGGGTCGGCACGTTGGCCGACTTTTGCATTCGCGTCAACCCAAACGGACGCGCACGCACGAAATGGGTCTCTGTGTTGGAGTTGCTCTTAGAGCTTTCCAATGAACATCCCCTGGTCTTGAGACAAACCGGCTTAGTTTGCTTACAGGAAAAGAGATGTCAGGTCCCGGAGCGCTGGCTAAGTACATAAGCAATCCAAAAATATTCGAATATTTCAATTGATTTCTAGAAATTCTTTGATTCTTCCAAAGCAACAGCTAGCATCATATGGTGTCGGAGAAGGCTTGCAGTCACTATAGCCAAAGCGACTCAAGATCTTTTGCACATAGTGTGGTTGAAGCAATGTAATCCAACCATCTGTTGGGGAACGTCGCATGGGAAACAAAAAAATTCCTACGCACACGCAAGATCTATCCATGGTGATGAGCATCTACGAGAGGTAGAGAGGATCTATGTACCCTTGTAGATCGCTAAGTGGGAAGCGTTAAGAAACGCGGTTGGTGCAGTCGAACGTCTCTGCGATCCAAATCGCCGAGCATCCCGCGATCTCATCACGATTCGTCCCGTGAACACATCACGATCCGTCTCGCGAACTCATCACGATCCGTCCCGCGATCTCATCACGATCTGTCCTGCGATCTCATCATGATCCGTCTCGCGAACTCGTCACGATCCGTCTCGCGATCTCGTCACGATCGTCTCGTGGCCTTGATCACGGTCCTTCCGATCTAGTACCGAACGGACATCACCTCCGCGTTCAACACACATGCAGCTTGATGACGATCTCCGCCGTCTTGATCCAGCAAGAGGGAGCGGAGAGGTAGAAGAGTTCACCGGCAGCATGACGGCGCTCCGGCGATGATGGTGGAGCAATTCCGGCAGGGCTTCGCCTAAGCACTGCGGAAATCCGATCTAGAGGAGCGCCGGTGGAACGGGTAGCACGTGGCCGTAAAATCTGGTGCAAAATACCCAAGTCCACCAATATATATAGGAGGGAGGGAGGAGGAGGGTTTGCGCACAAGGCAGCCCTTCCTTGCCTCTTGCGCAAGGAGGAGAGGAGGAATCCTCCTCCAATCCTAGTAGGACTAGGATTGCTCCTTTCCTACTTGGAAACTATTTCCACCTTGGCCTTTCTTCTTTCTTTCTCAACTCCAGCCGCATGGGCCTCTTAGAGGACTTCCACAAGCCCACTAAGGGATGGTTTCCAACCTCCCACAGCCCATGTAGCCTCTTGGGTCAAAATACCTCTCCCGATGGTCCCCCGGTACACTACCGGCAGTCCCGGTACACTACCGATGAGCCCGAAACTTTTCCGGCGACCAAAATAGGACTTCCTATATATGAATCTTTACCTCCAAACCATTACGGAGCTCCTCGTGATGTATGGGATCTCATCTGAGACTCCGAACAAACTTCGGTCACCACCATACATAACTCTATACTACCGAAACGTCACCAAACCTTAAGTGTGCAGACCCTGCGGGTTCGAGAACTATGTAGACATGACCGAGACACCTCTACGGTCAATAACCAATAGCGGGCCCTGGATGACCATATTGGTTCCTACATATTCTACGAAGATCTTTATCGGTCGAACCTCTATGTCAAGGATTCAGTTAATCCCGTATAACGTTCCCTTTGTTCTTCGGTATGTTACTTGCCCGAGGTTTGATCGTCGGTATCTCCATATCTAGTTCAACCTCGTTACCGGCAAGTCTCTTTACTTGTTCCGTAATACAAGATCCCGTGTGTCGTGGATATATCACGGCAGGTGTCTGGGTTAGCAGACTTGGATTCGAGGCCATCGCCATTGTGGTGGACTCAAAGGGGTTGATCGGGACAAGAGATACGGGTTTACCCAGGTTCGGCCCCTCAAGTCGAGGTAATAGCCTACGTCCTATTTTGCACTGTATGACTAATTGTATCGATTACAAGGGAGCTAAAAGCTTGACCTAACTTTCGATCACCTATCCTCTAAACCACCCCGGGTCTCCCTTTATATGAGAGCTGAAGACCCCGGGTCATATAGTGTACACACCGACTCTCTCTCCTTATCCGAGTCTTACACGACCTCCTCTATTTAGGTAACCTCCGGGCGGCTTGCACGCCCAGGTCTTTTGGTCCGTGTCATCTACGGCTCACCATTATGAACCGCCTACTTTCTTGGGTCATCGTCCTTATGGTTTATCCTTGGGCCGGTTTACAAGCCGTCTGGCGTAACCCGGAGCCCATCGGGCGGGTCTCACCATGGGGTTATATCCCCAACATTAGGCCCCAGCTTGATTTGAGCTTGCTCATGTCATCCTCTTCTTTCACTTTTCTGAGAGTCGCCCGGTGATGACCCGCCATGATGTCACGTGACCCCTGCATGGAAAATCCGCTGACACACCACCAAATATGTTATTAAATGGCCAGCCCGAAAATCGAGGCGTCCATCTCGGTCGAATGGTTTCTGTCGCCTGGATTTTCACGTCGTCCTTGTTCTTTCTTTAAATACGACCCGTGCGGGTCGAAACCTTCATTCTTCCCGCTCACGCGTCTTCTTCTTCCTATCGCCGTCGCTCCAGCGTCCTCGTCGTCCGGCGCTGTCTTCACAGCTTCACCGACTGGGCCGCTGCATCACCTTGAATCGTACCAGAGCTCCGTCCGCCTCCGGCACTCCATCACCGGTAAGCTGCCGCTCCTCCCATCTCATTCGCCGTCGAAATAGGGTTTCACCGGGGGCTCCGCCGCCACCGCCGCTCGGGCTCCGGCACTGCGTGTGTATTTTGATGCCGTCGACACCTTTAAAGTGCGTTGTTGCCTTGCCGCTGCGCGCGGGTCGGCCGCGCACAATGCGCGGACTGCTATGGCTCTGGCCCGTTTTCTTCGCCCCTGCTTTTCATCGCTAGGTTAACATAAAATCTCTTTTCTCTACTTTTGTAGATCCGTAGTAATAGTTGAATCTTTACGAAATCTGTTTTCTCCTAGGACTTAGTCAATTTCTCAGTCCTCTTTCTCTTGTTGGCCCGCCAGGCATCCCGGCTCTTATCGGCCGGGTCTTGTCACATTTATCCGTAGAGTCCTTAAATTTGTAAGCCGCCATCAATATTTGCTTAACTTGTCATACCTTTTAATTTTGCACAGTCTTTAAGCCGACGCTATGTCTCGCACAACCCATTATTGCCACTGGGTAGGCTCCTACATCACGGAGGAGTATTTAGACGAATTTGTAGAAGCAGGCACCCTTCCGGCCAAAAGTGTCATCCATTGGCGGGTTCCAGGTAACGAAAAGCGACCCAATCCGCAAGAAGGTGAAGTCGTGGTATTCTCAGATCACATTGAGCGAGGCTTGTCCCTCCCGGCTCAAAATTCTTCCGTGACGTCTTGCATTTCTATAAGCTTCGCCCCCAAGACCTGGCCCCCAATTCCATCTCCAACCTCTGCAATTTCCAAGTACTCTACGAGGTTTATTTGCAAATTAAGCCGTCAGTGGGGTTATTCCGAGAGTTCTTCTATGCAAACCGGCAAAATGAGATGAAGAACGACCCGAGCTTGGAACTTGGTGGAATCTCCATCCAGCGGCGCAGAGACATTGTTTTTCCGGCCATGCAAATGCCGAGTCATCCAAAGGATTTGAACAAAACCTGGTTCTACTGTAAGGACACCTCTCCTGAAAATGAATGCTCGCTGTCGGGTTTCCGTCCTTCCCGACTCACATCAACTTTGGAGCTTCCTGGCCGGCTGTCTGCTGCTGAACGCGCAAAATACGAGCCGGCTCACAATAAGATCAGGGCCCTCATGGCCACTGGACTGACGGGTTTAGACTTGATCCGTTGCTGGGTTTCTTGGCGGATCATGCCTCTAAGCCTTAGGAGTCGGCTTATGTATGAATATGAAGGCAAATATGACAGCGCCTTATGCTTCAGCCAATCCACTCTATTAGAAGATGACATCACCACTGTCATCCGGAGCCTGGTCCATGAAGCGTTCGGGTCATGCTGCACCATTGGCCTAGCGCCCTTTTACACCAAGAATCCAGCTCGAGAAGTAAGATAGTTTCTTCACCCCTTATCTCTTATACCTTTATGTTTCACCATCATTCAAATGGTTATCCTTTTATAGGCCGGCTCTGACTTCTGGCAAAAGAAATATGTTCCTCCGAAGCTTAAGAGGAAGGCTCCGGGCAAGAAATCCAAGAAAGCCGCCCCACAAGAGAACTGGTTCGAGGAACCTAACTCATCCAGCTCAGAGGTATTACTTTACGTGCCTTCTCTCTATTTTCTTCATTTACTAACACATTCTTCCACAGGAGGAAGCTGATGCCATCCGGGTTAACGCTCCTCAGGTAACTTATATTTCGTCCGACTTTGAGTATTATACCCCCCGGCGACCTCGACGAGTGGTTAGAAAGGTCCCTCTATCTCATCCTCTTGCTTACCTTGCCCCCGACTTTCTTTTGAAAAAGCAACAACAGGCTGATCGTCGGCAGACCCGGAGCATCGGCTCTACTGAGCTAATGTCCGGTTTACCCAATTCCCCGGCTCAAAAGAAACGCCCTGCCGAGGTTTGTGCCTTTCCTTTTAACGTTCCTTCTCTGTAAACTTGAAGCTTAACCATCCTTGTTTTATTCTTTATAAATCCCCTTCTTCTGGCGACTCTTCGGCGACGGCTCTACCGCCACCCAAGATCAACCCGCTGTAAGTCCTTCTCAATATGGTATCCGGCTCTTGACGCGGTAATGATATCTTTCCAATACTGATCTTTCTACTTTGTAGCGCCCAAGCCAAACGTCGCAAGACCGCCAAGCCCTCTTCCGAACCCGCTGCTCAAGATCCGGAGCCATCAAAGCTAGATGACTCGCGGCCGACTGAAGACGTCTCGTCCGCTTCTACAGAGCCAGCCGTAGAGGACATAATTCCGGAGAGTCCCCTGAAGACTCCTTCTGAGCCGCCAAGCTCCACTCCAGCGGCCAGAGATACAACCGGTCCGGACATTGGAACCACTGATGCCGGCTTACCTTCTTCTCCGACTCACGCTCTGACCAAGCAGGGCGAAACAGCTGAGACTTCCAAGAAGCTGGAGTTTGAGCCTTCCATGCTGGAAAAGATGTCGGCTGAAGAGCTCCATGCCAGTTATGTGACTCGGCTATCCAACAGCCGAGATATGGAGCTTCGATTGGTGAACCTTATGAAGAAGAAGTATGAGGTAAGCTTCTCACTTTTATACCCTTACGTAGCCCCCAAGTGCCGGCTTAACTTCAATTAGGGGTTAAGTTGGGACTTTTGCTTAAGAATTCTTGCCCAAAATATTTGAAAGAGCCAATAGTAGCCCCCAAGGCCCGGCTCAAACTTGTGAAAGTTGAGTCGGGACTTCACTTGTAGAAAATAACTTAGAAGCGCCAATCGTAGCCCCCAAGGGCCGGCTTAAACTTGTAAAAGTTGAGTCGGGACTTCACTTGTAGAAAATAACTTAGAAGCGCCAATGGTAGCCCCCAAGGGCCGACTTAAACTTGTAAAAGTTGAGTCGGAACTTCACTTGTAGAAAATAACTTAGAAGCGCCAATGGTAGCCCCCAAGGGTCGGCTCAAACTTGTGAAAGTTGAGTCGGAACTTTCCTTTGTACTACATCCTTGGTAAAAAAAACATTAGCCCCCAAGTGTCATGTATATTGCTTGCAATCTGCTTGAGACTTGTATTCATTTTGCTTCTGCCCATCTGGAATGTTTTGCAGGAATCTTTGTCTGTTGCCGAATCATAGCTGACCGGCTTAAAATCTGCTCTTGCTGACCAGCAATCCACTCAAAGTGCCACTGATGAGAAATGCCGGATCTTGGTCGAAGAGCTGGTGAAAGTAAGAGCAGAACTTGCGGATCTCAAGGAATCAACTTCATCTGAAAAGGCCCGACTAACCAAATGGGCGGATGATGCTGAAGCCGGGTTAAAGGCTGCCTCTGAAGAACTGCAAACTCTTAAGCAGCATATTTCTAAGATGACAGCGGCCCTATTTGGTAAGCCCTTAATCTTCTCCTCTTACTTGCTGCATAACTTATAAACTTGGCGAATCACTTATGAATATCTGACTCACACAGGTCCCAGAAGCTGGCAATTGGCCTCTGAAGGCCTTCTACCTTTGAAAGCCATCTACTCCTTCGCCGAGCAACTCTATTGCGGCACCATTTTTATCATCAAAGTTGTTCAGTATAAGGAGAAGATCCCTTCCGCTCTGAAGGGCGTCCTGGAACTCTTCTCTACCATGCCCAAGCAGATAGAAGAATTGAAGAAATCCTCCTTTCGCCAAGGAGCCGTTGCCAGCTTAAGCCGGGCTCTGGCCTTTTCGCCAGAGCTAACAGCGGCTGAGATGATGGATGGTTATCCTTCAAAGAAAGATGACGGCTCAGACTTCACAGAAGCGGATTACATCCAGTGTGTCAGGGACTCTTGTCATCTGGCGTTCGTGCTAGCAGATGAAGCCGATTTAAAAAGCTATCAGGCGGCTTATGATGCCGAAGATAATAGGATCCACGGGCCTCTCTACGAGTGGAAGGATTTGACCCCCACGCGCAGTAAGGATCCCTTCCCTTGCAAACTTGACACGTGTCCCTTTTTTAAAGATGGGAATTTTGCGGCTCTGGCTGACTGCAACTGGGATTTGGAAAATCTCCAGATCAAGCCAGCAGAAGAGCCGGAGCAGGATGAGCCGGCCGCTAGTTGAAAAACCTTTCACTTTAATCTTCTGAGTAGCGGCTCATGTAATGACCCGCCGTGAGCGGTAAACTTTAGCAACATCCCTTGGCTCCTATGGAGAGCACCTTTTGTAATAGTTTAAGATCAACCCCATCTTTTTGTGAACGTTGTGCCATTGTGCACACTTTAAAAATCCGGCTGTACATATTGTCCGCCTTTCTTGTTAAGTCCCATGCCTTGTCGGCTCTGCACGATTACTCCTTGGTCTCGAATGTATCCTGCGCTTTGCAATGAGAGGTGCTCGTCTTTGGACCTTTGCCACGCGTGATCCAGGAAATTAGAACTGGAGCAATAAACTTGGAAATTTGCAGATTATCCACCGGATCAATATGACTCCGGGTCTTGTAAGACGGATCAATTCGAAAGCTGGTTGTCGTAGGGTAATGTAAGCTATACCCAAAGGTAAGAAGCCTCTATCAACAACCATGGCTACTGATGACCCGGAATGGCATAAGGCCGGCTATTTGAAGGGGATGTAAGCTACACTTGGAGGTGAGAAGCCCCCTTCGACAGCTAGGTTGACTTGTCAACATATTTTGGCTTGAGGACCGGCTATTGGGTTTAAATTAAGCTACACCCGGAGGTGGGAAGCCCCCTTCAACAGATGGGTTGACTTTGTCAACATATTTTGGCTTGAGCGCCGACTGTTTAGGGTTAGATAAGCTACACCCGGAGGTGGGAAGCCCCCTTCAACAGCTGGGTTGACTTTGTCAACATATTTTGGCTTGAGAGCCGGCTGTTTAGGGTTAGATAAGCTACACCCGGAGGTGGGAAGCCCCCTTCAACAGCTGCAGTTGACAAGCAACTGAATTTTGGCGTAAACGCCGGTTGTTAGGGTGAGATAAGCGAACCCATCGGTAAGAAGCCCCCTTCGACAACCGTGGTTATAAGTAACCAGAAGTGGCATAAAGCTGGTCATTAGGGTGATATAAGCAAACCCGTCAGTAAGAAGCCCCCTTTGATGACCGCGGTTAATAGTTAACCGGAAGCGGCATAAAGCCGGCTGTTAGGGTGAGATAAGCTACACCTGTAGGTGGGAAGCCCCGTTCGACATCTATGTTGATTTGTCAACATATTTTGGCTTGAGAGCCGGTTGTTTAGGGTTAGATAAGCTACACCCGGAGGTGGGAAGCCCCCTTCGACAACTAATTCTGTTAGGGTTAGATAAGCTACACTCGGAGGTGGGAAGCCCCCTTCAACAGTTTTGGTTCAACTTACTTTGAACCGAGGGACGGCTCAATAACTGACCGTCACGGTCGTCTCAGCTTTAATATTTGAGCCGGTAGAAATTCTTCTTGCTTAAGCATAGAGGTATATAAGAGCAGAGGCCCCAGTCTTTGCAGGGATGCTAGTTTTTATTCACATAAATATAATATGTACAATGATAGTTGCTTTCACCATTTGCTAAGTAAAGTACGCAGATGTGTGATATTCCATGGCCGCCGGGTCTCCTGACCCGCTGTATCCGACTCATCCCGGATGTCAATGAGATAATACGACCCATTGTTGAGGTTTATGCTGACCATAAAAGGCCCTTCCCATGGCGGAGATAACTTAAGCATGCCTGACTGGTCTTGAATCAACCGGGGCACTAAGTCTCCTTCCTGGAACATCCGGGTCTTCACCCTGCGGCTGTGATAGCGTCGCAGGTCTTGTTGAGAAATCGCAGAACGAGCCGCTGCCAACTCTCGCGCCTCCTCCAGGGCGTCCAACGCATCTTGACGCGCCGTCTCATTGTCCGCCTCAACGTAAGCCGTCACCCTTGGCGAATCATGCCGGATGTCGCTAGGTAATACCGCCTCAGCACCGTATACCATGAAGAAAGGCATAAAACCCGTCGACCTGTTAGGGGTGGTTCTGATGCTCCATAAGACGGAAGGTAACTCGTCGACCCAACATCCGGGTGTCCGCTTCAAAGGAACCATAAGACGGGGTTTAATCCCTCTCAAAATCTCCTGGTTAGCGCGCTCCGCCTGACCATTGGATTGTGGATGCGCTACAGCTGAAACATCAAGCCAGATATGCTCTTTATCACAGAACGCCTTCATAGCCCCCTTAGAAAAATTTGTTCCATTGTCCGTAATGATGCTATGTGGATAACCAAAATGGTAAATCAGCTTTTGAATAAATAAGACCGCCGTAGCCGCATCACACTTGCTAACCGGCTCTGCTTCCACCCACTTAGTAAACTTATCAACCGCTACCAAGAGGTGCGTTCTCTTGTCCTTAGACCTCTTGAAAGGCCCTACCATATCAAGCCCCCAGACCACAAATGGCCAAGTGATTGGTATCATCCGCAGCTCTTGAGCCGGAACGTGAGCACGCCGGCCAAACTTTTGACAACCATCACACTTGCGGATTATGTCCTCTGCATCCTTATGAGTCGTCAACCAGAAAAACCCATGTCGAAAAGCCTTGGACACCAACGATTTAGACCCGGTGTGGTGTCCGTAATCACCAGCATGAATTTCATTCAGGATCTGCCGGACCTCCTCTAGCGAGACACAACGCTGAAAAACACCTGTCACACTGCATTTATGCAACTCACCATTGACAATCGTCATAGACTTAGAACGCCGGATGATCTCCCTGGCCAGATTCTCCTCTGCAGGTAACTCGCCGCGTGTTAACTATGCCAAATAAGGAGTAGTCCAGTCTGGGATAGCATGTAAAGCCGCTACCAACTCTGCTTCCGGGTCAGGAATAGCCAACTCCTCCTCCGAAGGTGCTTTGACAGTCGGGCGATGCAAAACATCTAGGAAAACATTAGGCGGCACCGGCTTTAGCTGAGAACCTAACCGTGACAAAGCATCAACCGCCTTGTTCCTGCGACGATCAATATGATCCACCTGATAGCCCTTGAAGTGACCTGCAATAATATCAACCGCCCGTCGATAAGCCGCCATCCGCGGATCCTTGGAATCCCAGGTACCTGAAACCTGTTGAGCCACAAGATCTGAGTCGCCCAAACATCTGACCCGGCTTAAATTCATCTCCTTAGCGACTCTGAGACCATGAAGCAAAGCCTCATATTCAGCCGCATTATTAGTGTTGGGAGACGTAGTAGTAAATCAATAAATTTCCTACGTGTTCACCAAGATCCATCTATGGAGAAACCAACAATGAGTAAGGGCCGAACAACAGCGCCTCCGCGTTCAACACACGTGCAGCCCGGTGACGTCTCCTACACCTTGATCCAGCAAGGAGGAAGGAGAGGTTGGGGAAGAGCTCCAACAGCAGTACGACGGCGTGGTGGTGGTGGAGTAGCAGGGTATTCCGGCAGGGCTTCGCCTAAGCGCTGCGGAGGAGGAAGAAGAGAGGTAGGGCTTCGCCGTGAGAGAGAGAGTTCAGTTCTATTCTCAAAAGGCCAAAAACTCAAGTATATATAGGAGGAGGGAGAGGGAGGGCTGCCTTGGCCTCTCCTCCAAGGAGGAGGCCTTCGTCCGAAGTGGGAGAAGAGTCCACCTCCCACAAGGGAGGTGGATCTCCTCCATTTCAAACTCCTTTGCCCTTATCTCCAGATCTCCAGCTGCATGGGCCTTTCTAGAAGGTCTTGGTCAGACCAATAAGGGCTGGCACACCTCCTCTAAGGTCCCACGAAGTCCTTTGGTCGTCACATCCCTCCCGGGGGTCCTCCGGCACCCTCCCGGCACTCCCGGTACACTACCGATGAGCCCGAAAACTTTCCGGTGACCAAAACTGGACTTCCTATATATCAATCTTTACCTCCGGACCATTCCAGAGCTCCTCGTGATGTCCGACATCTCATACGGGACTCCGAACAACCTTCGGTAATCACGTATACCATTTCCGTATAACCCTAGCGTCATTGAACCTTAAGTGTGTAGACCTTACGGGTTCGGGAGACACGTAGACATGACCGAGACACCTCTCTGGTCAATAACCAACAACAGGATCTGGATACCCATGTTGGCTCCCACGTACTCCACGATGATCTCATCGGATAAACCACGATGTCGTGGATTCAATCAATCCCGTATTCAATTCCCTTTGTCTACCGGTATGGTACTTGCCCGAGATTCGATCGTCGGTATCCCTATACCTTGTTCAATCTCGTTACCGGCAAGTCTCTTTACTTGTTCCGTAATACATCATCCCGTGGCTAACTCCTTAGTCACTTTGAGCTCATTATGATGATGTCTTACCGAGTGGACCCAGAGATACCTCTCCGTCACACGGAGTGACAAATCCCAGTCTCGATTCGTGCCAACCCAACAGACACTTTCGGAGATACCCGAAGTGCACCTTTATAGCCACCCAGTTAGTTGTGACGTTTGTCAGACCCAAAGCATTCCTAAGGTATCCGGGAGTTGCACAATCTCATGGTCTAAGGAAACGATACTTGACATTGGAAAATCTGTAGCAGACGAACTACACGATCTAGTGCTATGCTTAGGATTGGGTCTTGTCCATCACATCATTCTCCTAATGATGTGATCCCGTTATCAATGACATCCAATGTCCAGGATCATGAACCGTGACCATCTATTGATCAACGAGCTAGTCAACTAGAGTCTCACTAGGGACATTTTGTGATCTATGTATTCACACATGTATTACGGTTTCCAGTTAACACAATTATAGCATGAACAATAGACAATTATTATGAACAAGGAAATACAATAATAACCATTTTATTATTGCCTCTAAGGCATATTTTCAAAAGTCTCCCACTTGCACTAGAGTCAATAATCTAATTACATTGTGATGAATCGAACACCCATATCATTCTGGTGTTGATCATGTTTTGCTCGTGAGAGAGGTTTAGTCAACGGATCTGCGACATTCAGATCCGTATGTACTTTACAAATATCTATATCTCCCTCCGCACGGATGGAGTTGAAGCGGCGCTTGATGTGTCTTGTCTTCTTGTGAAACCTGGGCTCCTTCGCAAGGGCAATAGCTCTAGTGTTGTCACAGAGTAGAGTCATCGGGCCCGACGCATTTGGAATCACTCCTAGGTCGGTGATGACCTCCTTCATCCAGACTCCCTCCTTTGCTGCTTCCGAAGCAGCTATGTACTCCACTTCACATGTAGATGCCGCCACGACGCTTTGCTTGCTGCTACACCAGCTAACTGCCCCTCCGTTCAAAATATACACGTATCCGGTTTGCGATTTGGAGTCGTCCGGATCTATGTCGAAGCTAGCATCGACGTAACCCTTTACGACGAGCTCTTCGGCACCTCCATATACGAGAAACATGTCCTTTGTCCTTTTCAGGTACTTCAGGATATTCTTGATCGCTGTCCAGTGTTCCGCTCTGGGATCACTTTGATACCTCTCTACCATACTTATGGCAAGGTTCACATCAGGTCTAGTACACAACATGGCATACATAATAGAGCCTATGGCTGAAACATAAGGGATGACACTCATCTCTTCTCTATCCTTTGCCGTGGTCAGGCATTGGGTCGTACTCAATCTCACACCCTGTAACACATGCAAGAACCCCTTCTTGGACTGATCCATATTGAACTTCTTCAATATCTTGTCAAGGTATGTGCTTTGTGAAAGACCTATGAGGCGTTTCGATCTATCTCTATAGATCTTAATGCGTAATATGTAAGCAGCTTCTCCAAGGTCCTTCATTGAAAAACACTTATTCAAGTAGGCCTTTATACTATCAAAAAGTTCTATATTATAAACCATAAACCTGTATAAACCATATAATATTCTTGACCGCTGTCTAGTGTTTCGCTCCGGGATCACTTTGGTACCTCCCTACCAAACTTATGGCAAGGTTCACATCAAGTCTGGTACACAGCATGGCATACATAATAGATCCTATGGCCGAAGCATAGGGGATGACACTCATCTCTTCTCTATCCTTTGCCGTGGTCGGGCATTGAGTCGTACTCAATCTCACACCTTGTAACATAGGCAAGAACCCCTTGTTAGACTGATCCATAGTGAACTTCTTCAATACTTTATCAAGGTATGTGCTTTGTGAAAGACCTATGAGGTGTCTTGATCTATCTCTATAGATCTTGATGCCTAATATGTAAGCAGCTTCTCCAAGGTCCTTCATTGAAAAACACTTATTCAAGTAGGCCTTTATACTTTCCAAGAGTTCTATATCATTTCCCATTATCGGTATGCCATCCACATATAATATCAGAAATGCTATAGAGCTCCCACTCACTTTCTTGTAAATACATGGTTCTCCATAAACCTGTACAAACCCAAACGATTTAATCACCTCATTAAAGCAAATGTTTCAACTCCAAGATGCTTGCACCAGCCCATAGATGGAGCGCTGGAGCTTGCATACTTTGTTAGCATCTTTAGGATCGACAAAACCTTCTGGCTGCATCATATATAGTTCTTCCTTGAGGAAGCCATTAAGGAATGCCGTTTTGACGTCCATTTGCCAGATCTCATAATCATAAAATGCGGCAATTGCTAACATGATTCGGACAGACTTTAGCATCGCTACGGGTGAGAAAGTCTCATCGTAGTCAACTCCTTGAACTTGTCGATAACCCTTAGCGACAAGCCGAGCCTTATAGACAGTCACATTACCATCCGCGTCAGTCTTATTCTTAAAGATCCATTTATTTTCAATGGCTCGCTTATCATCAGGCAAGTCCACCAAAGTCCACACTTTGTTCTCATACATGGATCCTATCTCAGATTTCATGGCTTCAAGCCATTTGTTGGAATCCGGGCCCGCCATCGCTTCTTCATAGTTCGAAAGTTCACCGTTGTCTAACAACATGATCTCCAGGACAGGGTTGTCGTACCACTCTGGTGCGGAACGTGTCCTAGTGGACCTTCGAGTAGCAACTTGATCTAAAGTTTCATGATCACCATCATTAACTTCCTCTCTAGCCGGTGTAGGCTCCATGGAAACAACTTCCCGTGTTGCACTACTCTCCGGTTCGAGTGGAGGTACGATTACCTCATCAAGTGCTATTTTCCTCCCACTTACTTCTTTCGAGAGAAACTCTTTCTCGAGAAAGGATCCATTCTTGGCAACAAATACATTGCCTTCGGATCTGAGGTAGAAGGTATACCCAATAGTCTCTTTGGGATATCCTATGAAGACGCACTTTTCCGCTTTGGGTTCGAGCTTCTCAGGTTGAAGTTTCTTCACATAAGCATCGCGTCCCCAAACTTTTAGAAACGACAACTTAGGTTTCTTTCCAAACCATAATTCATACGGTGTCTTCTCAACAGATTTTGACGGTGCCCTATTTAAAGTGAATGCGGCAGTCTCTAATGCATATCCCCAAAATGATAGCGGTAAGTCGGTAAGAGACATCATAGATCGCACCATATCTAATAGAGTGCGATTACAACGTTCAGACACACCATTTCACTGAGGTGTGCCAGGTGGCGTGAGTTGTGAAACAATTCCACATTTCCTTAGGTGCGTGCCAAACTCGTGACTTCAATATTCTCCGCCACGATCAGATCATAGGCACTTTATTTTTCTGTCACGTTGATTCTCGACCTCATTCTGAAATTCCTTGAACCTTTCAAAGGTTTCAGACTTGTGTTTCATTAAGTAGACATACCCATATCTGCTCAAGTCATCAGTGAGGGTGAGAACATAACGGTAGCCACCGCGAGCCTCGACGCTCATTGGACCGCATACATCGGTATGTATTATTTCCAACAAGTCAGTTGCTCGCTCCATTGTTCCGGAGAACGGAGTCTTGGTCATCTTGCCCATGAGGCATGGCTTGCACGTGTCAAATGATTCGAAATCAAGAGACTCCAAAAGTCCATCGGCATGGAGCTTCTTCATGCGTTTGACACCAATATGACCAAGGCGGCAGTGCCACATGTAAGTGGGACTATCGTTATCAACCTTACACTTTTTGGTACTCACACTATGGACATGTGTAACATTACGTTTGAGATTCATCAAAAATAAACCATTGACCATCGGGGCATGACCATAAAACATTTCTCTCATATAAATAGAACAACCATTATTCTCAGATTTAAATGAGTAGCCATCTCGAATCAAACGAGATCCAGATACAATGTTCATGCTCAAAGGTGGTACTAAATAATAATTATTAAGGTTCAAAACTAATCCCGAAGGTAGATGTAGAGGTAGCGTGCCAACGGAGATCACATCAACCTTGGAACCATTCCCGACGCGCATCGTCACCTCGTCCTTTGCCAGGCTCCGCTTATTCCGCAGCTCCTGCTTGGAGTTACAAATGTGAGCAACTGCACCGGTATCAAATACCCAGGAGCTACTACGAGCGCTGGTTAGGTACACATCAATAACAAGTATATCACATATACCTTTAACGTTGCCGGCCTTCTTATCCGCTAAGTACCTGGGGCAGTTCTGCTTCCAGTGACCGGTACCCTTGCAATAAAAGCTCTCAGTCTCAGGCTTGGCCCATGCTTGTTCTTCTTCCCCGTAACTTGCTTACCGGGCGCGGCAACAACTTTGCCGTCCTTCTTGAAGTTCTTCTTACCCTTGCCTTTCTTGAAACTAGTGGTCTTATTCACCATCAACACTTGATGCTCCTTTTTGATCTCGACCTCCGCTGATTTCAGCATTAAGTACAACTCAGGAATGGACTTCTCCATACCCTGCATGTTGTAGTTCATCGCAAAGCTCTTGAAGCTAGGTGGAAGCGATTGGAGGATTCTATCAATGACCGAGTCATCCGGGAGATTAACTCCCAGCTGAGTCAAGCGGCTGTGCAACCCAGACATTTTGAGTATGTGCTCACTGACAGAACTATTCTCCTCCATCTTACAACTGAAGAACTTGTCGGAGATGTCATATATCTCGACCCGGGCATGAGCTTGGAAAACCAGTTTCAGCTCTTGGAACATCCCATATGCTCCGTGTTGCTCAAAACACTTTTGGAGCCCCGGTTCTAAATTGTAAAGCATGCCGCACTGAACAAGGGAGTAATCATCACAACGCGACTGCCAAGCGTTCGTAACGTCTTGGTCCGCTGGGAGAATGGGTGTGTCACCTAGCGGTGCATCAAGGACATGCAATCTCTTGGAAGCTATGAGGATGATCCTCAAGCTACGGACCCAGTCTGCATAGTTGCTTCCATCATCTTTCAGCTTGATTTTCTCTAGGAACGCGTTGAAGTTAAGGGTGACATTTGCGTTGGCCATTGGATCTACAATATAGATGGTAAAGCAATTTTAGACTAAGTTCATGATAATTAAGTTCACATAATCAAATTATTTAATGAACTCCCACTTAGACAGACATCTCTCTAGTCTTCCAAGTGATACATGATCCATGTCCACTAGCCCGTGTCCGATCATCACGTGAGACGGACTAGTCATCCATGGTGAACATCTCCATGTTGATCGTATCTTCTATACGACTCATGTTCGACCTTTCGGTCTTCCGTGTTCCAAGGCCATGTCTGTACATGCTAGGCTCTTCAAGTCAACCTAAGTGTTTCACGTGTGTAAATCTGGCTTACACCCGTTGTATGCGAACGTTAGATCCTATCACACCCGATCATCACGTGGTGCTTCGGAACAACGATCCTTAGCAACGGTGCACAGTTAGGGTGAACAGTTTTCTTGAAATTTTATTGAGAGATCATCTTATTTACTACCGTCGTTCTAAGAAAATAAGATATAAACATGATAAACATCACATGCAATCAATAAAGTGACATGATATGGCCAATATCATTTTGCTCCTTTGATCTCCATCTTCGGGGCACCATGATCATCACTGTCACCGGCGCGACACCATGATCTCCATCATCATGATCTCCATCATCGTGTCTTCATGAAGTTGTCTCGCCAACTATTACTTCTACTACTATGGCTAACGTTTAGCAATAAAGTAAAGTAATTACATGGCGTTTATGATTGACACGCAGGTCATACAATAAATAAGACAACTCCTATGGCTCCTGCCGGTTGTCATACTCATCGACATGCAAGTCGTGAATCCTATTACAAGAACATGATCAATCTCATACATCACAATGCATCACATCACATCCTTTGGCCATATCACATCACAAGGCACATGCTGCAAAAACAAGTTAGACGTCCTCTAATTTGTAGTTGCAAGTTTTACGTGGCTGCTATAGGTTTCTAGCAAGAACGTTTCTTACCTACGCCAAAACCACAACGTGATATGCCAATTGCTATTTAACCTTCATAAGGACCCTTTTCATCGAATCCGATCCGACTAAGGTGGGAGAGACAGACACCCGCTAGCCACCTTATGCAACAAGTGCATGTCAGGCGGTGGAACCGGTCTCACGTAAGCGTACGTGTAAAGTTGGTCCGGGCCGCTTCATCCCACAATACCGTCGAATAAAGATAAGACTAGTAACGGCAAGCATATTAACAAGATCGACGCCCACAACTGCTTTGTGTTCTACTCGTGCATAGATTCTACGCATAGACCTAGCTCATGATGCCCCTGTTGGGAGACGTAGTAGTAAATCAAAAAAATTCCTACGTGTTCACCAAGATCCATCGATGGAGAAACCAGCAACGAGTAAGGGGAGAGTGGATCTTCATACCTTTGAAGATCTCTAAGCGGAAGCATTACAGGAACGCGGTTGGTGGAGTCGTACTCGCAGCGATTCAGATCACGGTGGATTCCGATCTTAGGCCAAACAACGGCGCCTCCGCGTTCAACACGCGTGCAGCCCGGTGACATCTCCTACACCTTGATCCAGCAAGGAGGAAGGAGAGGTTGGGGTAAGAGCTCCAACAATAGCACGGCGGCGTGGTGGTGGTGGAGTAGCAGGGTATTCCGGCAGGGCTTCGCCTAAGCGCTGCGGAGGAGGAAGAAGAGAGGTAGGGCTTCGCCGTGAGAGAGAGAGTTCAGATCTATTCTCAAAAGGCCAAAACCTCAAGTATATATAGGAGGAGGGAGAGGGAGGGCTGCCTTGGCCTCTCCTCCAAGGAGGAGGCCTTCGGCCGAAGTGGGGGGAGAGTCCACCTCCCACAAGGGAGGTGGATCTCCTCCTTTTCAAACTCCTTTGCCCTTATCTCCAGATCTCCAGCCGCATGGGCCTTTCGAGAAGGTATTGGTCAGACCAACAAGGGCTGGCACACCTCCTCTAAGGGCCCACGAACTCCTTTGGTCGTCACACCCCTCCCGGGGGTCCTCCGGCACCCTCCCGGCACTCCCGGTACACTACCGATGAGCCCGAAAACTTTCCGGTGACCAAAACTGGACTTCCTATATATCAATATTTACCTCCGGACCATTTCGGAGCTCCTCATGTCGTCCGGATCTCATCTAGGACTCCAAACAACCTTCGGTAATCACGTATACCATTTCCCTATAACCCTAGCATCATCGAACATTAAGTGTGTAGACCCTACGGGTTCGGGAGACACGTAGACATGACCGAGACACCTCTCCGGTCAATAACCAACAGCGGGATCTGGATACCCATGTTGTCTCCCACGTACTCCACGATGATCTCATCGGATGAACCACGATGTCGGGGATTCAATCAATCACGTATTCAATTCCCTTTGTCTACCGGTATGGTACTTGCCCGTTCGATCGTCGGTATCCCTATACCTTGTTCAATCTCGTTACCGGCAAGTCTCTTTACTCGTTCCGTAATACATCATCCCGTGGCTAACTCCTTAGTCACTTTGAGCTCATTATGATGATGTCTTACTGAGTGGGTCTAGAGATACCTCTCCGTCACACGGAGTGACAAATCCCAGTCTCGATTCGTGCCAACCCAACAGACACTTTCGGAGATACCCGTAGTGCACCTTTATAGCCACCCAGTTACGTTGTGACATTTGGCACACCCAAAGCATTCCTACGGTATTCGGGAGTTGCACGATCTCATGGTCTAAGGAAACGATACTTGACATTGGAAAAGCTTTAGTAGACGAACTACACGATCTAGTGCTATGCTTAGGATTGGATCTTGTCCATCACATCATTCTCCTAATGATGTGATCCCGTTATCAATGACATCCAATGTCCATGATCATGAAACCGTGACCATCTATTGATCAACGAGCTAGTCAACTAGAGTCTCACTAGGGACATTTTGTGGTCTATGTATTCACACATGTATTACGGTTTCCGGTTAACACAATTATAGCATGAACAATAGACAATTATCATGAACAAGGAAATACAATAATAACCATTTTATTATTGCCTCTAGGGCATATTTCCAACAATTAGTGCAAGGAAACATCAGCCGGAGCACATAACAAAATTTGTCGCCTTTGGGAGATGTTAGCACGACTCCTGCTCCTGACCCCTCTAACTGTTTAGACCCGTCAAAGTGTATAGTCCAGTATGTATCATCCGGCTTTTCCTCAAGCGCTTGACTTTCCGTCCAATCATTTATGAAATCCACAAGAGCTTGGGACTTAATAGCTGTGCGAGGAACATAGACCAAACTGAGAGGTCCTAACTCCAATGCCCACTTAGCAATCCTTCCTGTAGCCTCCCTGTTCTGAATGATATCCCCTAACGGAGCAGAGCTGACCACCGTTATCTGATGCCCTAAGAAATAATGTTTCAACTCGCGGTTGGCCATAAAAACTCCATATACCAGTTTGTGCCAATGCGGATATCTTTGCTTGGACTCTGTTAAAACCTCACTGATATAATAAATCGGCCTTTGCACTGGATATTCCTTTCCAGCCTCCTTACGCTCAACCACAATTGCCACACTTACTGCCCGATTGTTAGCCGCCACATAAAGAAGTAAAGGCTCTTTCTCAACCGGAGCAGCTAATACCGGCGGCTCAGTGAGCTGCTTTTTAAGCGCCTCAAGGGCATCACCTGCTGCTTTGCTCCAAACAAATTTATCTGTCTTCTTCATCATCTGATACAAAGGGATTGCCTTCTCTCCAAGCCGGCTTATGAACCGGCTCAATGACGCAATTCACCCTGCCAAACGCTGAACATCACTCACACACGCCGGCTCTCCCAAGGATGTAATAGCTTTGATTTTATCCGGGTTAGCCTCGATGCCACGCTCAGAGACCAGAAAACCCAAGAGCTTGCTTGCCGGAACACCAAAAACACATTTAGCCGGGTTAAGCATCATCTTGTAAACCCGGAGATTGTCAAAGGTCTCTCTCAAATCCTCTAGGAGAGTTTCCTTCTTCCTGGACTTGATTACAATGTCATCCACATAAGCATGAACATTCCGGCCGATCTGACCGTGAAGGCAATTCTGCACACACCGCTGGTAAGTCGCCTGAGCACTCTTGAGCCCAGAAGGCATGGAGACATAGCAAAAGGCTCCAAACGGTGTAATGAAAGCCGTCTTCTCCTGATCTTTAACCGCCATCTTGATCTGATGATACCCTGAATAAGCGTCCAGGAAGCACAAACTTTCGCAACCTGCCGTTGCATCAATGATCTGATCAATACGAGGAGAGCAAACGGGTCAGCCGGACAAGCCTTGTTAAGGTCCGTGTAATCCACACACATACGCCATGTGCCATTCTTTTTAAGCACCAGCACCAGATTAGCCAACCACTCCGGGTGAAAGATTTCGACGATGAAACCTGCTGCCAAAAGCCGGGCAACCTCCTCTCCAATGGCCTTACGCCTCTCTTCGTTGAATCGCCGTAGAAACTGCTTGATCGGTTTAATCTTTGGATCCACATTAAGGTTGTGCTCAGCGAATTCCCTCGGTACACCCGGCATGTCAAAAGGTTTCCATGCAAAGATGTCCCGATTCTCACGGATGAATTTGATGAGCGTGCTTTCCTATTTGGGATCCATATGCGCTCCAATGATGAACTGCTTAGATAAGTCGCCCGGAGTGAAATCAATGGCCTTAGTATCATCCGCTAAGAACTTAAGGGGCGGCTCAACCTCTGTAGTAGGCTTTTTCAATGGGGTCATATCCTCCGGGTCAACATTTTCCTTATAGAACTTAAGCTCCTCCTGAGCACAACTGGACTCTGCGTAAGCCGCGTCTCCTTCCTCACATTCAATAGTTGTATTCCAGTTACCATGAACGGTAATTGTACCATTTAAGCCGGGCATCTTGAGCTGTAAGTAGACATAGCAAGGCCTAGCCATGAATTTGGCGTAAGCCGGCCTCCCAAACAGAGCGTGGTAAGGGCTCTTGATCTTGACCACCTCAAACCACAAGGATTCCACCCTATAATTATACTCGTCACCAAAAGCCACTTCTAGAGCAATCCTACCAACCGGGTAAGCTGATTTACCCGGAACCACACCATGGAAAACAGTGGAAGACGACTTAAGATCCTTGTCCAGCAGCTTGATCCGACGGAAGGTGTCATAATAAAGGATGTTGATACTACTACCCCCGTCCATTAACACCTTATTCAGCATGTAACCGCCCACTTGGGGGGCAACCACCAAAGCTAGACGCCCCGGATCATCAACACGCGGCGGGTGATCTTGTCGGCTCCACATTATATCATATTTGGACCACCGCAAATACTGCGGTAGAGCCGGCGCGACTGCATTAACCGCCCTCTTGCGCAACTTCTGATCCTGTCTGTTGAGACTTGTCATAAAAACATGATATTGACCCGAGCTAAGCTGCTTCGGGTTACTCTGGTACCCTGACTGGTTGTGCTGCTGCTGATTTTGGTTACCGGACTGCGGTGGATGTCCTTCATTATTGTGATGACCCTCCTGGCCATGAGCGCCTGAGCCGCCAGTCCCTAACCGGCTCCTGACCCGCCAGGACTTGAGCCGCCCGGCGGGCCACCGCCCTCGTTATTGTGTTGTTGTGAATGTTGATTTTTGAATCTCTGCATGATAAAGTAGTCACCCCACGCATGCATCGCGTGTCTATCGGGCGTGCTGTGCTCAGGACAAGGCTTCTTAAGCGCCTCTTCCAAATTGAAAGGGGCCTGATTCTTACGAGACTGCCTGGACTTCCAGTTTCCCTTGGGATGATTCTGCCCTGTGTTGGTGTTCGCTACTAGCTCTGACCCGCCATCAGAGTTCTTTTGTTTATTCTGATTTCCGTTGTTTGTAAAGCCCTTGGCTTGATTGCTCTTCTTCTTTGGATTGACCTTTTCCTCATCCGTACCCGAATCCTTGGTGCTATCTGAATCAGCGTATTTTGTCAGGGCCGCCATGAGCTCTCCCATATCCTGACACGTGCGCTTGAACCGGCCGAGTTTTTGTTTCAATGGGACAAAATGGCAATTCTTTTCCAGAATAAGCATCGCTTGAGCCGCCATGATCTGTTCTGACGAATGAATAATAGTTGACACCCGGCAGACCCAATGATGAGCCGACTCACCATCCTGCTGAATGCAGTGATCCAAATCCACGATGGTCATAGGTTGCTCTTAGGTCCCCTGAAAATTTCTGATAAACTTCGCTCTCAACTCGACCCAAGAATTTATCGTGTTGGGTGGCAAGCCTTTTAACCATGTGCGGGTTGGGCCCTCAAGCATCATGATAAAGTACTTAGCACATACCGCCTCACTGACGTCCAACATCTCCATAGCCAGCTCATAGCTCTTGACCCAAGCCTCTGGTGGCAAATCAGCTGTGTAATTCGGAACTTTATGAGGCCCCTTAAAATCCTTCGGTAACCGTTCACTCCTCAGAGCCGGAGTTAAGCATGGCACTCCAACGGTTCTGGTACTAGCTGGTATTCCAGCTCCCATCAAAACGGAAGGCGCCGACTCTGGATGAACCGCTGCCGCCTCCGCCTCTCGCCTGTTCCTTGCCCGGTCCACGAGAGCTTGCGTGTCTAGAGCTTCTTGCTCGCCCCCCAGCGGCCCTCGGTGTGGATTACTGTTCGAAACCGCCGGCGACTCGTAACGCCGGCTAAAGCTTCGGCTAGGAGAGGGGTTGAATGAACACGACTCCGACTGTGAGTATACTTCTCCTGCTGCGCCACGGCCGTTTGCAGGTACCCAATGGCGTTCCTTACCTCCTCCGCAAAAGGCGCCTCATCAGGGATAGGAATTGTTCCAAGCCGGGTAGCGGCTGCCACCATGTTCTCGGCCGGGTTAGAATAATGACCCGCCGGTGTTAAAAAAACTCCCGGCGGATCTTGATCACGCCGGATCACGCGAAACGCCGGCCGCTCCGGCTCAGGTGCCGCCGCTGCTCTCCCCGAGCCGGGAGTGTGAAAAAGGCTCCTCGCCTCATAACGCTCTGGCAAACAGGACCGGTACCTCCTCCGATGAACGGCCGCCGCTGACACCTATTCCAACCCCAGACGAAAGGCATCAGTCTTGATTCGTGCCGCCTCTTCATCCATCTGGGTCTTTAGCTCACCCATCCTTTGGCGTTCCTCCGCCATCCGGCCCTTGATCCTTGTGATCTCTATGTTCCGGGCCGCTTGATTGCCCGGCGTAACCTCAGTGGCCATTAAAGCCTCGAGTCCGTCCATCAATTCGACCAGAGCTTGAGCCGGTGGCGGTGGCGGATTATCTCCCGAAGCGGCAGCCCCCGAATCCGCCATGAACACACCCGCATGGACCGGTGGCCCAAAATCATCCGCCTCAGAACGATCCGACTCATGGTCGGGGGGACCATAACCCCCAAGACCACCATTGCTGAGCCGGCAGAGCGACTCCGTCTCACCACTTGAGGATTCCCTTTCCGAGTCGACGCGAGTTTCCTGCGACCCGGAAGCTTCCAGATCCATACCTTGAGTGAAGCCCACGAAGATGTGCTTCCGACCCGTATTGGCACGGGCAGGGCTTATGCTACGCGTAGGCTGTAGGCGCCGGGCCGGCTCGATGATGTCGGTGCAGATGTCCGGGCTAGGTGCAGATCCGTCAACCCTTCCAATGAAAACATGGATCCCGCCGAACAGAACCCGGAATCCGTACTCCACGGACACAGCATCAAGCCCCCAGCCGGCATCGTCGATGTAGAGCCGGTCGCGGCGACTCTTGCTCATCCTTCCGACCACGTATCCCTCGAGCCCTGGGAGGGAGCCCTTTGAAAACTCAACACCACCAAGCGCAAGCCCCACGGTGGGCGCCAACTGTCGTGGATTTATCACGGCAGGTGTCCGGGTTAGTGGACTTGGATTCGAGGCCATCGCCATTGTGGTGGACTCAAAGGGGTTGATCGGGACAAGAGACACGGGTTTACCCAGGTTCGGCCCCTCAAGTCGAGGTAATAGCCTACGTCCTGTTTTGCGCTGTATTACTAATTGTATCGATTACAAGGGAGCTAAAAGCTTGACCTAGCTTTCGATCACCTGTCCTCTAAACCGCCCCGGGTCTCCCTTTATATGAGAGCTGAAGACCCCGGGTCATACAGTGTATACACTGACTCTCTCTCCCTATCCGAGTCTTACACGACCTCCTCTATTTAGGTAACCTCCGGGCAGCTTGCACGCCCGGGTCTTCTGGTCCGTGTCATCTACGGTTCACCATTATGAGCCGCCTACTTTCTTGGGTCGTCGTCCTTACGGTTTATCCTTGGGCCGGTTTACAAGCCGTCTGACGTAACCCGGAGCCCATCGGGTGGGTCTCACCGTGGGGTTATATCCCCAACACCGTGGCTAACACTTAGTCACATTGCTTGCAAGGCTTGTTGTGATGTTGCATTACCGAGTGGGCCCTGGGATACCTCTCTGTCACACGGAGTGACAAATCCCAGTCTTGATCCATGCCAACCCAACAGACACCCTCGGAGATACCTGTAGAGCACCTTTATAGTCACCCAGTTACGTTGCGATGTTTGATACACACAAGGTACTCCTCCGGTGTCAGTGAGTTGCATGATCTCATGGTCATAGGAACATATACTTGACATGCAAAAAAGCTGTAGCAATAAAATGACACAATCATATGCTACGTTTGTAGTTTGGGTCTTGTCCATCGCATCATTCTCCTAATGATGTGATCCCGTTATCAAATGACATCTCATGTCCATGGCTAGGAAACCTTAACCATCTTTTGATCAACGAGCTAGTCTATTAGAGGCATACTAGGGACATGGTTTTGTCTATGTATCCACACATGCATCTAAGTCTCCGATCAATACAATTATAGCATGGATAATAAATGATTATCATGAACAAGGAAATATGATAATAACTAATTTATTATTGCCTCTAGGGCATATTTCCAACACCATCTTCATCTCGTAATAGCTTTATGTTCATAATGGCACCTGCTACTCCTAAATCCTTCATCTAAAAACAATGAGATAGGAAATCCTTGACCTCCTTAATAACATTTAGGTTTGTCCCGAAAATTAATATATCATCAACATACGAGCAAAGCATAAATCCCTCGCCCCTACCATGGCTATAGTACACACATTTGTCAGCTTCGTTTATGACAAAGCACGTAGATGTTAAAGTTCTTTCAAATTTCTCATGCCGCTGCTTAGGTGCTTGCTTAAGTCCATACAAAGACTTCAACAATTTGCACATCTTCCCTTCCTGACCATCCACTATAAATCCATCTGGTTGTTCCATATAAATTTCCTCGTCCAACTCTCCACTTAGGAAAGGAGTCTTAACATCCATTTGATGAACGAGAAGACTATGTGAGGTAGCCAGTGAAAGTAGCACTCAAATAGTGCTCAATCGAGCCATGAGTGAGTATGTATCAAAGAAGTCTTCACCTTAATTTTGGGTATAACCCTTGGCCACGAGTCGTGCCTTGTATTGCTCAATAGTACCATCAAGCCTAAGCTTCTTCTTGAATGTCCACTTGCATCATATAGGTTTGCACCCACAAGGACGATCAGTTATTTCCCAAGTTTAATTTGCCAAGATGGAATCCATCTCACTATGGAAAAATTCCTTCCAGTAGTCATCATCTTCGGATGCATAGGCCTATGAAATAGAAGTAGGAGTATCGTCTATGATACACACAAGAAAGTCATCACCAAAGGACTTTGCAGTCCTCTGTATCTTGCTCCTTTTAGGAGTCTCATTGTTGTCCTCCACAAGATCTTTAAGATGCTGCATCAAAATGGTAGGTTCAGAAATTGCAACTACATCCAGAATCGATGAACTAGGCAACTCCTGATTTGATGAGCTACCCATATCCTTCATGGAAAAGATATCTTCAAAGAAAGTCGCATCATTTGAGTCCATGATTGTACCGGCATGCATGTCTGATACCTTAGATTTTACAATAAAGAATCTATAGCCAATGCTATGAAAAGCATAGCCCAGGAAACACACAATCCATAGTTTGGGTCCAAGCTTGCACTTCTTTGGAATTGGTACGTTGACTTTCTCCAAGCAGCCCCAAGTTCATAGGTAAGAGAGTTTTAACCTTTTCTTCTCCCATTGCTTGAATGGAGTTATCTCTTTATTCTTTGAGGGAACTCGGTTTAGGACATGACATGCACTCAATATCGCCTCTCCCCACCATGCCTTGGTGAGACCCGATGTGTCTAACATGGCGTTAACAAAATCAATCAGAGTACGGTTCTTTCTTTCGGCTACCCCGTTAGACTGAGTTGAATAGGGAGGCGTCCTCTCATGGATTATACCATCTTCCGCACAAAAAGAGTCAAATTCATTGGAAAAATACTCTCCACCACGATCAGGCCTAAGCCTCTTAATCTTTCGATCAAGTTGGTTTTCCGCTTCGGCTTTATAGATCTTGAAAAAGATCATAGCCTTATCTTTTGATTTCAGAAGATACACATGGCAGTATCTAGTGGAGTCGTCAATTAACATCATGAAATAAATTCTTTCCACCTTTTATCAAAACACCATTCATTTCACGAAGATCTGAATGTATGAGCTCTAGTGGTGCCAAATTTCGTGTTTCCGCAGTTGTATGCTATTTACGAGGTTTCTTAGCTTGCACATAAACTTGACACTTAGATCCCTTGATGGTGGTGAAATTAGGGATTAAGCTCGACTTATCTAACCGCGTCATGCAACCAAGGTTAATATGACAAAGACAGGAATGCCAGACATTTGATTCACTATTGTTGCAAACATGATTAACAACTTTATTACACACATTTTACAAGGATACTCCGAACAAGTCTCCTAACTCATAATATTTACCAACAAAATTTACATACTTGGACACTACAAATTTATTGGACTCGAAGACAAACTTGTAGCCATCTCTACACAAAAGAGACCCGCTACAAGACTCTTATTGGCAGAGGGGACATAATGCACGTTCTTCAGCCGCACGATCTTCCCCAAAGTAAACTTCAGATTGACCGTACCAATACCACGAACAGAAGCACTTGAATCATTGCTCATCAACGCGAAAGTAGTCCCTGCGGCCTGATAAGTAGAAAACATGGAAATATCACCGCATACATGTACATTAGCACCCGTGTCAATCAACCAATCAGGAGAACGACATACTGAGAGAATAGTGGGAAGTATGCCGTACCTAACATCCTTCATCTTAGTGTCACCAATAACAACATTTGAGATCTTGTCGCCTTTCCCATGTTGATGCTTGTAATAACGGTTAGGTCTACTAGTATCCCGATGATCGGGATCTTCGTAGACATGACAAACACATTTCTTCTTGTCAGTCTTCCTCTTGAAGTTGGTGTGCTGCGAAGCCATATTTTTTCCATCAAAATTTCCTTTACCATCAAACTTGACCCTTGTTCTTGAACTTGTCGGGCCAGAAGTTTTTCTTCTGTACCAGATTGGCTCTAGAACCCCCCTCAATACCTTGAGCACGTATGTCTTTTGCTCTCACCTTCTCTTTCACATCAAGAGTACCATTGAGATCCAGAACGAAAAACTTCTTCCTCTTATGCTTCAGAGAGGTAGCAAAGTTCCTGCATGAGGGAGGAAGCTTAGTGATGATGTCTCCGGCAACAAACTTGCCCGGTAACATACAATTGAAGTGGTCAAGTTCTCTAGCAAATGATTGTATCTCGTGAGTTTGCTCAATCATGAAGTACTCATCGGTCATCTTGCAGTCATGCAATTGTTCCATAATGTACTCCCTCTGTCGAAAAAAACTTTTCCCCTTACGATTTTTTAGAAAACCACTTCTCAAGCTCCGGACACAACCCGCACTCCTCCTCGTCTCCAATCGACACAACCCGCTGCTCCCGACACGACCCGCACATGGATGTCGGAGCTCCCCTGCTTCGCCGCGCTGCTCCCCTGCTCTCCCGTGCGTCCTCCTCCGCCGCCGCAGCTTCCTCCTTCCCCGCGGCAGCATCCTCCTCCGCCGCTCCTTCCTGCCTCGCACAGCTCCCCTGCCCCCTTGCCTGGCTCCCAAATCTCCCCTCTTTCACACCAAAAATTGTTTCTTCTTCCTTCCGTTGCCTCTCCTGCTCGCGCGCGGCGACGGCATGTACTCCTCGTCGCCCCGTCGCCGGAGGAGACGCGGGGAAGGCATGAGTGGCGCGTGTTGTGCCTGCGCAACCTTGTGAACCGCCGCGACACGCTGTTCGACCTGGAGGCGGCCGTGTGCAGCCACGGGCTGTTCATATGATGGCGCCCAACCGCTGGGACCCGGCTTCCCGCGCGCTCCTTCGCAAGCTCCGCCTCGCCTGCAAGTGCGACGGATGCTGCGGCTGTGGGAGGAGGACGGCAGGGTGGTGGCAGAGTTCCAGGCGATGCACACCGCCGCGAGGGAGGTGGGCTTCGGCCGCATCTTCCGCTCCCCCACCCTGTTCGAGGACATGGTCAAGTGCATCCTCCTCTGCAACTACCAGTACGTCTCAGTCTTGATTTCCCTCTGCTTTCCTCTGTATGTGCGTGCAAATTTTGGGATGTGGTGTTCTTGTGGTCATACTAATAAGGATTCGAAAACAACATCACGGCAGAACGGACGGCATGAGGTGCAAGTCCTCGATGCGCTGCAGGATGCCCTGCAAATCAATTTCGAACAAGGCACGTGTAGATTCAGAAATGTTCAGACTTTGAATGTTCACCGAATTAGCAAGTCTGGTCTTTCCAAAAACTGAATTTGTATATTTAGTCTTTGCTAAAGATTGAATTAGTAAATCTCAAGAAATGCAGAATACACTACGGCATCTCAAGACATCTGCCCACCTTTTGGTTTGGTCAGATGACCAGATTGTGCCAAACTGTGCCCAACTACAAAGACAAAAGGCACTAGCACCACACAGTTTCATTGACCAAATAGACTTGTTTCATGAGTGCTTAATTTGCATTGAATATTGCTTATCCAATCTGTGTGTACTAATTTTAGGACTATGTGAATAAAATGCTTCCAGTGCACATGTCCAATTTGATTTGCTTCCACGGACTCAAAACAGTTTGCAGAGAGGAGCTCTGAATCATTTGATCAAATAGTACCTTATTCTTTGGACAGTTTACTGTTTCCAAAATATTCAGTCCAAGAAGATCAACATTGTAAGAAGGAGAAGGAGAAGAAGAAGAAGAAAGACATATTTCATGGCACATTAAACATGCCGTAAACCAAGAACTTGTTCCTGTTAGATAAGATAATTATCACAGGCAGCAAGAGTCCTTTATTTCAAAGTTGGTCAAAATCTTCAGTATAAAGTCTGTCACCCCACTGGCCCACTTTGCAAAAAAGCACTGTAACCTCAAACGAACTAACCGGATAACATCTTCAGATTTCAAACCAACAGTATCAAACTTGAAGAAACCTAGACAGCATTTGTGGCCATCAAACTTCTCTTCTGATTTGCGAAATCATGTGCAAATTTTACAGGGCCATATGACTCAGAAAATAAGTGTTCAGAGTTTCAAACAGAAGCTAGCATCGAGCTCATTGATTCATGTTTGCAATTCAGAAAATAAGAGTTCAGAATTATTGCATTTCTTTAATCGTAATCGGCTTCATAGTACAAATATAGTACTGTACTCTTTAAGGTTTATTGCATTTCTTCTCTGAACTTCTGATTACAAGACAACAGGGTTCTCTAAAAAAACAGATTTTAGAGCTTATGTATGACAGATCCTAGAGGCAGAGGACAGCATCAACGAGTTTGGTTGGGACAACAAGCATGCCGACCTCAATGTCATTATTTCCAAGGTTCTGAAACTGCTCCCATCAACCTTGTTTCATTTCTGAACACAGCTACCAAATTAACATAACACACGACTGACTGGTTTGGTCTGCAGGAATTCATACAAGGCGACACATTCTGAAGGTGCAGATTTACAAAGGGAGGCATTACATCTCACCGGCAGCAAGCAGCAGCACAGGTCATTCCGGGCGGAGGAGCATCAACAGCAGCAGGAGCAGGACCTTCGATGCAGCAGTAGGAGCATGACCAGGGCGCCGGCGTTGCCCGGGGCGAGGCGCTTGTCGGCCGAAGAAAGAAAATCCCAGATGCGTGAGCAGCTCCGCACGGGCAAATAGGCTCCTTGATGCCTGCAGGCAGCGCCGACGTTGGAGGCGACGCTTCTCCCCCCGCTCGCCGGCTTAGCCACTGTTGTTGGGGCTTGGCGGCCCGGCGTCGCCGTAGCCGTTCTCCTCCTCCTCGAGCCCCTCGGATTGATCCCTCCTCCGGGACATGGCCGTGCTGCTGGGACTGGGTGGGCCGGCGTCACGTACCCCTCGTCCTCATCGGGGATCTAGTGGCCGCCGACGGCGAAGTCCGCGGGCAGGTCAGGGACTCGCTGGCAGGGAATCTAGTTTTTCCCGATGGAGCCTGAGCAACAGGAGCTTGAGTGGCCTCCGTGTGGCCGGCGCAGGTTGGCCGGCGTCGAGTGCTGGGCCCGACGGCGGGTGCCCACGGTGGCTGGGGCGACCACGGTGCGGTGCGGGCGATGGAGGAAGGAAGGAGAAGCAGAGGGGGCTGATTAGCAACAGTTTATGAATTAGAAGGGTTGTTTTGCAAAATTGTAAATGAACTAAGGCGTGGGCATCTTTTTTCGGACGGAGGGAGTACAACTCAGTGCTGGCATCCGAGACCCCAAACTTAGCCTTGAGTGCATCCCACATATCTTTACCATCATCAATTGGCGCATAAGTATCAACTATGTTCTCACTTTTGCCTATATTAAGGATAAGATCTGGGAGAGAATTCAGGGATGGATAGAGAAGTTAATCACGAAGGCAGGCAAAGAGGTTCTAGTGAAGGCAGTAGCGCAAGCGATCCCCACCTTTGCCATGTCATGTTTCTATCTCACGGAGGGGCTATGTGAGGAGATTAGCACGATGATCGCGAGGTATTGGTGGAGCCAACAAGACAAAGAAAATAAAATACACTGGATTTCATGGAAGCGCTTGATCAAACCAAAAGGGTTAGGAGGACTCGGTTTTAGAGATATCCATAGTTTCAATGTGGCCATGCTCTCTCGTCAGGTGTGACGTTTGATCCAAAACCCAGAATCCTTATGTGCAAGGGTGTTGCGGGCACGATATTATCCTGATTGGAACATTATGGAGGCTCAAGCGCATCCGGGTATCTCTTATGCTTGGAGAAGTCTGCTGCATGGTCTTGATTTGGTGCGACGAGGCTACATCTGGAGAATTGGTAGCGGTTCAAACATGAATATTTGGCGAGATCCTTGGATCCCTAGGGCCTGGTCGAGGGGGTGTCATTACACCAAGAAATGGGAACCTCTTGGAGACCGTGGATGAGCTTATTAGTCCGATTGATGGGAAGTGGGACATCCAATTGGTGAGGGACACCTTCATGCCTGTTGATGCTCATTTAATCCTAAACATTCCTTTGCGCGATGTCCTGGATGATTTCATGGCGTGGCATTATGATTCGAGGGGCCTGCATTCAGTTAAGATGGCATACAAGCTGCAAGTGCAACTATCAGGACTGAACGGCGATGAGAGGGGAACCTCCAGCTCCACTGGCATTGGCGGTCTGATCGCTGGAGATGAGAGTTTCTGGAAGAGAATATGGAGGATGACCTATTCCAGCAAGATCAAGATGTTTGTGTGGCGACTCGCTCACAATTCTCTTGCCGTCCGAGCAAACCTGCGAAGAAAAGGCATGGTCCTTGATGATTTGAGATGCCCCATGTGTGGGTATGTGCAGGAGGACAGTGCACACCTGTTTATAAAATGCAAAAAGGTGAAGGAGGTGTGGCGGGCACTTGAGCTAGAATGCATCAGGGGGCGACTTGAGGCTACTGCCTCTGCTGGTGAGGCTCTGGACATCATTTGGGAGTTGCCTGAACAAAAAAGAATGGAAGTTTTCCATTTTACGTGGCACTGGTGGAATAATAGAAATAAAAAGAGGAATGAGGAGAAGGAAAGGCTCGGGCAGGTGATTGCTCATGATGCCAGAATAGATACACCTGAGTGCCTGGAACTATGGCCAAAGGAAAAGGTGCAAAGGAACAGGGAGGTTTCAAAGTGGCAAACGCCTCGGCTGGGCATTGAAATTTAACATTGATGCTGCTTTCTATCCGGAAACTAATGACGCTGCATGGGGGATTATTGCTAGGGATCATGCAGGTACTGTGGTGGCCTGCAAGGCTGGGCGTACTGTTGGCGCCTCCAGCGCATACACGGTGGAACTTTGGGCGATGACACATGCTTTTGATCTGGCCTCTGAACTGGGAGCTATTCGTGTGGAGATGGAGACTGACTCCCAGCTGCTGGCCAATGACCTGAGTAACCAGGCAATGGATTTCTCTGAACACGCTGTGGTGTTGGATGACCTGAAGATGCAGATGAGGACGTGGTTCTCTGTATGTGAAATTAAGAAATGTTGTCGATCAACGAATATGGCAGCCCACTGTTTAGCTAAGTTGGGTCTTCGTCGTAATGATGATAATGCCTTGTTTTGGGAGTACGATGTCCCAGCACAAGTTGCTGAAGTTGTAAGGGGGCGATATGCCCTCCCAGTAATTTAAGCATTTGCTTTCTGCCTAAAAAAAACTATGTTCTCACCAAGAACACTAAAGAGAGCATCCTTAAACATGGTATAGATTTTCTGCAAAGCTTGTTAATGTTGAGAATCAAGAACTCCTTCGGGTTTGCCAAGAGTAGCGTCATAGCAGCTCATGGTTTGAAACCATAGAACGGCCCTCACACGCCACCTCTTATAGTACACACCCTCAAACATAGGAGGCCTCATGAAAGTAGCAAAACCACTCGGGGTAAATTGCCTATAATAAGGTTTTTGGATTGTTAGAAATATGAGCAATTTACCGAATGAGTTAAAAGAAATAAACACAAAATAGAACATGATCATTGTAACAAAGACAAGACTAGTCATGCAAACTTGAGAAAAATATCATCTGAACATGTGTGCTAGATGCATGACTAGGTAGACAAACTATAGGAGAGGAGGCAATATCATCTGAACATGTGTGCTAGAACAGAATAAATCTAGAGTAGATACTAAACCAAGAAATTTAGTACGATATTGAATAGAACAAACATGAACAAATATTGAGCAGGGCAGTAGCATTAGTGTTGACATTGCTCTCACCATGTCGTCGAAGAGGTTGTCGACGTCGGGGAAGAAGTCGACATTGGGGAAGTGGTCGTCAGCCTCCGAGGCCGCAAGACGGAACAGGCAGCGACGGGAGGTGAAGCAAACGAGGGAGACGAAACGAACATGCAGCAGCCGAAAGGTGCAACGTTCGTATTCAATCTCTATTGCAGCAATTAGACAACGACTCGACTCATTCTCGCAACCCGCGACGCATCGTGACGAGGCATGACGTGGCATGGCGAGGCGGGCGGCAGAGAGCGCACGTGTATGTCTCTCTTGTTCTCATGCTCATATATGTGGATAACAACATCCCTTATAAAGAGGTCCAACTACTATTAAGTGAGCGGTATGGGGCTAAACTTTTAACCTACCTCTTGACTTGCATGAATGGGCTGAGTGAGCCTTTAAAATTCATTAGAAATTATGGAAATGCAATTGGGCTGGCCCATGTATAGATCAAATTTCAGCATGTGCTAGGATTTATTGGTGTAACTATCCATCGGGCAGGATCTTAATCTTGGAGCCTGCTCTTGGCGCGTGACGTTGTATATGCCCTCATTTGGTGTGGGAGCGCATCAACTGATCTTTCCAGCCCCCGTCGCATGTTGCGTGTTGGACGTTCCCTCAAAATTTTGGTTTTATTTTTATTTTTCTCTACACGTTTAGGGGTTTTAGACGAGGGTGTTTTTCAAGTTTTTCAGATTTTTGATTTTTTTTCCTGGCCTTTTCTAGATTTTGGGGTAAAATTTTTTATTAAAGTATCATTTGTGAACCACAACCATGTTTTAACAAAGTAAATACGTGCTTCCAAGACCAAATATGTGTTTCTCACAAAAGCATATGTTTGCTTCCATGAAAACATAGACTATGGATTCACGTAAACGTGTTTCTACGAGAAGTACAGTTATGCTTCCATAAGAAAAAAATGCACTTTCATGAGATGAAAACAGGTGCTTCCGTTAGAAACACGGTCTCTGATTTCAAGCACAACCTTGCTTTGGCAAGAAGCATAGTCTGTGCTTCCTCACAAAAAGGAAAAAACACAACATTTCTTTCCAAAAGAAAAGTAAAAAATCGTAACCGTACTTCCGGTCTTCAAGGGTTTCTCGGTATTTGTTTCTTTTTTCTTTTGCCGTATTTTTTGGTTTTTTTTTTGGAAAATGGAAAATTCTCATGTTGCGTCAAGTGACGCACATTCAGTGCGTCACTTGTCAACACCTGAGAAGGTGGGAGTGACCTTTGTAAAAAGTAAACCAGACTAGTGATTTTGTTATTTTCTCGTAAATTTCAAGACATCCTTCAATCTTGCCTTTGGCACTCCACTGAACAGGCCAGACCAGCACTGCAGATTCTGTAGCTATTTTAGAAAAGGTTTTATGGACTACTTCATCCAGTTTTAGAGCCTTTCGTATGTTTTTTTTTCTCTTTTCATTTCTATGTTCTTCTAATAGTTTTTATAGGTTTTCTTTGGTTTCGTTTTTTAATACATGTTTAACTTTTTATCTTTGGTTTCGTTTTTTAATACATGTCTAACTTTTGAACACACGTTTTACATTTTTTGTGTGCATCCGAACCATCTACTTATACACGTCGAAATATATTGTTGATGCTACGAACTATTTTTTTAAACTAACATCTATTTTTTGTGTATAGCATTATTTTTAAATGTGATGAACATTTTTCTTGAAACGTGTGAACATCTCTTCAAATATAACTTATATTACATTTTAATGTTAGAAATCAATTTATAAAGTATAAGAAAAAAATACATATAAACAATTATTTTAAATCTCAAGTAAATTTTCTTGAAATACCCGAAAGCCCTTTAATTATCACAAACATAAACAAAGCAAACAAAATTTCACAGTGCATTACATTTTTTAAAATTCATGGGTTTAGAATTTCTACGTAATTTTAAGTTTTAAGATATATGTACTTAGAATATTTTTTCAAATATTTGAGAAAAATAAAGAGAAACGAACATACTTGCAGGGAGCTACTTCGGCCAGCCAAATAGTAGCAAAGGGAGGGCGCCCTAGAGGCGAGACCTTCTCATGCGAAATCACTAATTGATGAGTACTTATTTTAAAGGTCGCTCCAACCTTCTGTCGGGACCCCGATCCTAAGCCATAAGAATCTAGCATGTAACACATCACATCACTTTACGGTCTCACGCACGGTTATCTCCACGGCTGCCATCTTACCTGGGCCGGGACCGTTTGCGTCTTTTGACTCACGTATGTGATAATGTCGCTAGCATTCAAATGTCAAAGAATCCGGGCCGACATGACTAGTCGTACAACCCAAGTGGCACATCCGTACAGGGACATGCATACGTAACCCAGCAATGCAGGTGTCGATCTCTAGCGTGTGTAGACGAGTCATAGCAAGCTACAAGGACTCCATTACATCGTGGGACATAAATGTCATCACTGCACGTAGACGAGTCGTAGCAGGCTACAGGGACTCCATTACACTGCGAGACATTTCCTCGAGGGGACAGACACAGCAGCAAAGAAGGATACATGCCGGTCAATCAATGTGTCCGGAGCAGTAGCAAGCTACCAAGGCTCGGTGGAAGCACAAAGAGGCAGTTCCCCGTAAATAGTACTACTAAAGGCACACAACTAGGTGTCGGATCCCATACATATCATTGCACGTCACACGTACGCACGACATGCCCGATATGCATAGATACAACTATGGCATCACAACATAATCATACAACATTTCAACATTTATTTAAAAGGCTCGGAAGAGCCATTACAATAGGATGTTACAAACAGGGGTCACAAGACCCTACATACAGAGCGTTCAAACAAGCAAGCGGAAGTTAAACATGTCTGGGTACAGACATCTACAAAAGTGGCTAGAGGAGCCTGAAAAGCTATAACGACCCTACCAAAGGAACCAGACCTCTGTCTGGGATTCCCAAGCTAACCCGGCCAACATCGAACTTCACGTCCTAAATACCACTAATGAGACTGAAGTCTCCTCTGCAAAAACATAAATTAAGCAAACGTGAGTACAAGAGTACTTAGCAAGACTTACATCAGAACTAACTACATATGCATCAGTATCAATGAAGGGGGTTGTGGAGTTTATTGCAGCAAGCCAGCTTTGACTCTTGGCTAACCTATACTACGACTACAAGTGCTTTCTTTGAGGTGGGGTAACGCACACGAGTCCACATATTCACCAATCAATACACCACTATGGATCCACTTCCGTCTCCCTACGAGAAGGCCATCCATAGCACTCACGCTTATTTGGCGCATTTTAGGGTATCCACTTCAAGTTGTCTATGAACCACATAAGTTCTCCAAGTAGTCCATATCCGAGGACGCGGCTATTCGAACAGATTGTTTCACCCTGCAGGGGTATACTTCTTCACACATGCTCTCGTCACTTAGCACCATATGCATGTCATGCATCTCGGCAACCTTCAAGCGGAAGCACTGGCGTGGGCGTCGGCCACGACCGTCAACCACACAAGACCCTAGTCCAGGTTTATCGCCTATCCGAGGTTGAACTCGCACGGAAGTCTGGCCGAAGTTTCCGCTACGGCCTCAAACGATGTGCGCAGGGTTCCCAAGCCCACCGTTCGGGTGCCACTTGGTACACCGTGCCACTGTGTCTGTACCGCATCATAGTCCACCCCGTCGGGCAGCACTATACACGGCCGCCAACACTTTCCCTACAAACACCAGAAACTAGTTGCAACTCCTGGAGAGAGGTCTAGGCGATTAATAAGTCGAGCGGGGTCATATTTCAGGGCCCAATGTGTGGTAGTGTCTTGTCTTGGATAACATACACAGAACTCAGTTCTTAAAGACGGTCCCGATGAGACAACCCGCCATGTACTCCTACATGACCTCTCATCGTTACCTTTACCAAATCATGTTCACACACTTAGCTCTCACACCGTAGGACATGAACACTGCCATTCCGATCCATCACCCAAATGTATTAGACCCGATACGACACGACTCTAAGCATAGCAGGTGCAGTAATTAAGCATGCATGTATGAGTAAGCACAACAAGGCTCAAACAGTTGCTACTCATGCTAAGTGGTTTCAACTATTTACTGTGGCAAGGACAGGTCATGCAAAGGAATGGGTTCAACTACCGTTGACATGTAACAGTTGAATCGTTGTTGTCCTAATGCAGTAAAAGAGAGCAGGAGCGAGAGAGTGGGTTGATATCAATATGCTCAAGGGGTTTTTGCTTGCCTGACAATCCTGAAGAAATACTTCTCTTCCTTAGTGTCAACGTTCACATCGTCGGAACCATCGTCTATCGAGAGGGAATAACCACCGGCAAACAGAAGAAAGAACATACTCAATGCAATGCACCAATCATGATGCATGATATGACAAAGGAAGGTACTGATTAACCTATAGGGGTGGTTAGCCAAATTGGTTGAAATGGAATTCAAACAAGTTTGAATTTCCAACTCCAAATGATATTTCATATATTGGCCTAATCATAAAATGTCCTATTTGGTGATGTTAACTTGTTCAAACATGCATGATCATGGCATAAACAGATTCATTGGATTTTTCTGATCATTTTTCATATATAAATTATTTTCATCTGAGGTATAGATTATTTTCTATGATTTTTAGAAGTTTAGAGCATTTTTTGGAATTATTTTATTACAGAAAATGATTATTGCGTCATGCTGAGGTCATGCCTGCGTCAGCAGTCAACTGGACCAGGTCCAGGTCAAACTTGACCAGTGGGACCCACTGGTCAATGACACAGGCACTAATAGGGTTTTATTTTATTTCTTAATACTAATTAGCATCACAGGGCCCACCAGTGAGTGTCTAATTAGTCTAATTAAACAAATTAGTTATTTTAAATTTAATCCAGGATTAATTAGGGCTGGGCCCCACCTGTCATTGACCCGAGGCTAATTCCCGGTCAAAGCAGAGGCTGACTGGGCTTTGACCAGCTGCGGGGCCCTCTGGTCAGCGTCTAGAGGGGGGGGGGATTAGCGGCTAATCACCGGCCACGCTGGCACTCACCGGAGGAAGGCCGCCGCCGGCGAGCCGAGACGGCTGGGGTCGCCGGAAATGGCCCTCCGACGACCATTTGAGCGGCAGAGACCACCTACGGGATGCTTAGGCTCGCGCACGTCCAACGCAGCAAACGGCAGCAGCTAGGGAGGCCTAAATCGACGGCGGCGACAACTTGAGCGGCGGCCGAAGCTCGGCAACGGCGAGGTTAGCGGTTATAGCACGGGGAGGACCACGAGGGGAGAGGGGAAAGGACGGGGAGGCTCACGGGGAGTCGGACGGCTGGCCAGCGGGCTCGGGGACGACCAGAGCGACGCGAATCGACGACGGCGTCCGCCGACCGGAGGCGGAGAAGACGGGAACGGTCGTTGTCCTCGGGGCTTCCCGGCGTGATTCCTCCAGCGTGGACGGGCAACTCGACACGACAGAGTTCTTGGACCGGCTGGAGAGGCGAGGGGTGGCCGGGGCAACGACGAGGCGAGCAATGGCGACGGTGGCCTTCGGGTCCGGGAGGAGGAGACAGGGGAGAGGGAAGAGAGCGAGGGAGAGAGAGGGGAGGGGTCGTCCCGATCCGGACGGCTCTGGGGCCTAATCCCCTCCTCCAGCGAGGCTGGCAGGCAGGAGGCATGGCACCCTGGCCACGCTCGCCGTGCCTCCCTTCGCCTCTGCCTTCTGGCAGAGGTAGGGGATGACTGGCGATGGCCAGGTGGGCTGCGCCGGTCTGGGCTAGGTAAGTCTTCTCCTCTCTTTTCTTACTTTTGTTTTCTTTTGATTTCTGTTTTCTTTTATTCTGACATTCTTCTTTTATTTTTATGGGGCCAAAATACCTGGCACATCAATGCCCAAAATTTTATAGAATATAGTCTAATTATTTCAAATTTCCACAAAAAGGTTTGGGAATTTTTAGACAACTATCATATTTATAATGCTTTATTAATTGATTTCAGTAGCATTAATGGGTATTTTAAAATGCTATATTTGTTTGAAATTTAAGATGTCCCCTAATATGTTGTTGCCATCATTTATCAGAAACAGTGAACATTTTTGAGGAGCATTTTGAAATCATTGTAAATTCAGTTGTTGGAATTTGGTTTATTTAATGAGGTGCTAGGGTTTGAAAGTCCCCATTTGAAGTTTCATTTGAATTCTAGCATGATGACATGATGCACATGCTGATGTTGATGCAAACAATTCTAGGGTTGTGACAACTCACCCCCACTAAACAAGAATCTCGCCCCGAGATTCAAGCGTAGGGTAAGAGGACAAAGGGGACACAACTACCACAATCTTCACGATCCAGTTGCTCTTCTCGAAGATGTTGATTCATTGCATCTTGCTGATCTTGACATCTTTGTCTTCGGGGTCTTCATCTAGCAGAAAGACAACAGGAATAGAGAGCTCTACAAGAATCGATCTTCCCGAAGGTCGAGCACTCATGATCAACTCGTAGAATGAGATGTGATAACATCTCTCGAGCTGAGGCACAAAACACACATCAAGAACAATGAATGAAGCAGATGACGGAGGTTCAATTGGTAGGCAACAATTCCACGCTAAGACAGATGGTGAAGAGGTTTGAAAGTAGCGAGGGGTTAGTTGCCATAATACCATAACGGGCACCTAGGGGAAGGTGACTGGTAAGATTATCCCTTAAGTGGCAAAAAGAATTACTTTTGATACAGAGATCTTTGAAACTCTTCATACCAGCCTAAGGCAATTCACAACGATCATTTGAAGGAATTCGAAAGAATGGCATACTCAGATCGGAATGGAAACTAGAGCTATAAAACAACTCGGCGATGGAAGGCACATTCCAAGTAATACCGAGAGTATAACCCAGTGTCTAAGCGTGCTCTCAAGAACTTGAGCATCTCCATATTCATCAGGATTTTACCAACATCCGTGCCAAGGATCCTGGCAACACCTCATACTACCATGATGAATAATGATGGAGGATGCAGATGCAAAGGAAGACAACACTTTCTCAGATTTCACCTTAGATATGCCAAAGGAACGAAATCTGGATGATCGATTGAGAGACATTTAGCACTCCACTTCTAATGTTCTCCTTGACGTACTAGTGTAACCCCAACCGTAGGTCAGGTTTACTATCTAGGGCATCAAGTAAAGGTCGGACTTCGAGATCTCAAAGGGTCCATGAGAAACAACTTTTGAAAAGTCATAAGAGAACCTCATGGGGAGGTGGCTATGGTTGCTGATTCAAGATATCATAATAATGGGTCTTCCGGATAGGTATGTTAGCCACAACATTCCTTTGTCGGGTTACAGAGAGACCATTATTATACTTCTTGGAAAATGTTCCAACCATCATATCTGCCCGAGATTCAGATATGGTTGGTGTCAGGATATTCCAGACTCAACATGTCTGAAAGTGAAATGTTACAACACAAGTCGAAGAGATGACGTTGCGAGATTCCTGGGAAATGAACTACGGAAGCCAACTCCAAAACTTGAGCTGGATTGCAAGATACATAACCTTACAACAAAACTCTTCCGAGTTCTGGTTAGGAACCATCATTAGGAATTAGCGAAGTTCTTACATAAGTCTGGATTAGCTCTTAAGAAAGAACTTATTTTCCTTGAACAACTCAATCAGTGGCTTGGTGTGCTAGGGATTGCATGTGGAATGGAGATGATCAGTCTACCAAACCATAGAATACTTCGCACGTGCATGACTGACTTGGGATGATTCCAATGAAAACAAAACGACCTTTCTCAAGTTCATGGCGGCAACTTGCATCATCAGCCCATGAACCAAGAGTAAGTCACTTCTTACACGATGCATAAGGTTCATGTACAAGACACGAATATATGCCTACAAAGTTTCCAACACTAGCCTCATGTTCATCATGAGTCATGGAAGAGATTAAAAGGCTGTCAATGGGCTTAACAACAATTCATCGAAATATCCATGTAGATGGAATTCCAAAACTTATGGAAACAAGGTGATAGCATTGTTAGACCGAAAGATATAGCGGTGTATGCTCGAGGATACATCCACGAGTAAAACAACATTTAGGAAGATCTTTGGTTCTGATTTTGATTTGACGATAGCCCATACTCAAATCAATGGTTGTACAAGATGATAGGTGCATCAATTCGTCACGAGGATCCGTCGATGAAGATATCATCTTTCTTCTACACATGCAAAACAAAACACAAGATATCCCTTTTATCATGAGCTAAGTTAGATCAAGCTTCTATCTTCCAACTCTCCAAGTTGTTGTTTAGCTTAACCAATTAGTTCTGGGATATCCAACACGGATTCTTGGAGACAGGATGGTTTATAGAAAAACCATCTTGATCACGAACTCAACATAACGGTCAAGGAACATCTTGGTGATACTTCTGAGAAGATAATAGGAAAATCATGATCCACTGATATGTTATCAAGCTCGAGAACAATCTTGCTTTTCAAGACAAGACAATATGATCAACAGAGCAGGAGATTAATACAATCCTAACTCATTGATCGAAAAGTGCACCATGGAAAATGGACTAGGTAGCACGATCAATCCTAGTATGACAATTCAATGATCACCACACCAAGAGTGAGATTATTGTCCATTAACTACCAAGCAACAAAGTTGCTAGGAGTATTGACTACACACATCACGATTCACTTGTCGGTGTTCTGGTTACAAACTACACAGTGACCGAGAAATGAATGATGATGGCGAGAAGTATCACTACATCAAGATTTCATAAGAGGGAGTGCAGTTCTCATGATATTCTTGACATGAAGAGGGTAATAACTCAGGGTAGAACAGAGCAAAAGCTGAATTAGCATTTTGATCTACGGAACACAACTGCTTTGACCAAATCCGGGAAATGGATGAGGTACGGAAGTTTGCTTCTCCTAGTCATTCTGGAGTAGAATGGCTTGACCGACCACAAGAACAGACGACATTGATAACTCAATGCATAACATACTCTTGACTATCCATTGATAGATAATGGTCAGAATAAAATTGAAGAAGGGCAACTCAAGAGCACATGATTTTTCTTGAGTTGTAGATGCATAGATTGGATATATCGAATAGAGTTCGACATATTTCTTCCAGACAATCCATGCAGAAATGAAGGATTGGCAGAGTCACAACTATGGAATGGAGAACTCATCAAGGGCACTCATGTTGTGATCTTCCGTTCACAAAGAACTTCTGCCATAACTGATTCATGGTAGTGGAAGAATGATATACCCCAAATCTTGAGGACTATAACAAGGTTACTAATATCCTAAAGGAACGAGCAAATACTATCAACGGGAATGAGCAGAATGGTCCTTGGGTTTAAGAACCCAGATACATAATACCTATTGACTATGTAGCATCACAGCATGCTTTTGATAATGATGGCCAGAATTATCACACTGGAAACAAAAGACACCACTAGACTATTGGGTGGTTCACCAAAACAATAAGGTTTCCTAAACACCTTCATCAAACACGTCGAGGTAATAAAGTACCTCAACTCAACAATTAGTGTGCTTTATCTGGCCTGAAAGACATTGACTCGAGATGAAAGAGTTTTTGCAATTGCATCAGATGATTTAGAATTCTTGGATAACTCGGACAGCATAACAACTGTACGGGCATGAAATATGAGGCAACCTGCAAGACAACTGATGACATGACATTGAATTCTTAAAGAGACATCGACCTAGAAGACAACATCTTTCCCCATAGGTCTCCAGCATAGTAACTCGTCCTCCTAATAGATAAGTGAGAAGGCCTAGTTCTTAATCCCCGTAGAATAAAGAAGAGGGTGACTCAGAATTAGAATGACACAAGGAAAGGAGTAAAAAGAGCCTTACGTTCCCTTCCACAATAAATTCCCTTATATAACTAAAGCAGTTCTAGACTCAACATCGACCAGTTTGGCTTGGTAATCCTACAGGCAGTCAGGCTCTGATACCAAAGCTGTCGGGACCCCGATCCTAAGCCATAAGAATCCATCAAGTAACACATCACATCACTTTGCGGTCTCACGCACGGTTATCTCCACGGCTGCCACCTTACTTGGGCCGGGACCGTTTGCGTCTTTTGACTCACGTATGTGATAATGTCGCTAGCATTCAAATGTCAAAGAACCCGGGCCGACATGACTAGTCGTAGAACCCAAGTGTCACATTCGTACAGGGACATGCATACGTAACCCAACAATGCAGGTGTCGATCTCTAGCGTGTGTAGACGAGTCATAGCAAGCTACAAGGACTCCATTACGCCGTGGGACATAAATGTCATCACTGCACGTAGACGAGTCGTAGCAGGCTACAGGGACTCCATTACACTGCGAGACATTTCCCCGAGGGGACAGACACAGCAGTAAAGAAGGATACATGCCGGTCAATCAATGTGTCCGGAGCAGTAGCAAGCTACCAAGGCTCGGTGGAAGCACAAAGAGGCAGTTCCCCGTAAAGAGTACTACTAAAGGCACACAACTAGGTGTCGGATGCCATACATATCATTGCACGTCACACGTACGCACGACATGACCGATATGCATAGATACAGCTATGGCATCACAACCATACAACATTTCAACATTTATTTAAAAGGCTCGGAAGAGCCATTACAATAGGATGTTACAAACAGGGGTCACAAGACCCTACATACAGAGCATTCAAACAAGCAAGCGGAAGTTAAACATGTCTGGGTACAAACATCTACAAAAGTGGCTAGAGGAGCCTGAAAAGCTACAACGACCCTACCAAAGGAACCAGACCTCTGTCTGGGATTCCCAAGCTAACCCGGCCAACATCGAACTTCACATCCTAAATACCACTAATGAGACTGACGTCTCCTCTGAAAAACATAAATTAAGCAAACGTGAGTACAAGAGTAGTTAGCAAGACTTACATCAGAACTAACTACATATGCATCAGTATCAATGAAGGGGGTTGTGGAGTTTATCACAGCAAGCCAGCTTTGACTCTTGGCTAACCTATACTATGACTACAAGTGCTTTCTTTGAGGTGGGGTAACGCACACGAGTCCACATATTCACCAATCAATACACCACTATGGATCCACTTCCGTCTCCCTACGAGAAGGCCATCCATAGCACTCACGCTTATCTGGCGCATTTTAGGGTATCCACTTCAAGTTGTCTATGAACCACATAAGTTCTCCAAGTAGTCCATATCCGAGGACGCGGCTATTCGAACAGATTGTTTCACCCTGCAGGGGGATACTTCTTCACACATGCTCTCGTCACTTAGCACCATATGCACGTCATGCATCTCGGCAACCTTCAAGCGGAAGCACTGGCGTGGGCGTCGGCCACGACCGTCAACCACACAAGACCCTGGTCCAGGTTTATCGCCTATCCGAGGTTGAACCCGCATGGAAGTCTGGCCGAAGTTTCCGCTACGGCCTCAAACGATGTGCGCAGGGTTCCCAAGCCCACCGTTCGGGTGCCACTTGGTACACCGTGCCACTGTGTCTGTACCGCATCATAGTCCACCCCGTCGGGCAGCACTATACATGGCCGCCAACACTTTCCCTACAAACACCAGAAACTAGTTGCACCTCCTGGACAGAGGTCTAGGCGATTAATAAGTCGAGCGGGGTCATATTTCAGGGCCCAATGTGTGGTAGTATCTTGTCTTGGATAACATACACAGAACTCAGTTCTTAAAGACGGTCCCGATGAGACAACCCGCCATGTACTCCTACATGACCTCTCATCGTTACCTTTACCAAATCATGTTCACACACTTAGCTCTCACACCGTAGGACATGAACACTGCCATTCCGATCCATCACCCAGATGTATTAGACCCGATACGACACGACTCTAAGCATAGCAGGTGCAGTAATTAAGCATGCATGTATGAGTAAGCACAACAAGGCTCAAACAGTTGCTACTCATGCTAAGTGGTTTCAACTATTTACTGTGGCAAGGACAGGTCATGCAAAGGAATGGGTTCAACTAGCGTTGACATGTAACAGTTGAATCGTTGTTGTCCTAATGCAGTAAAAGAGAGCAGGAGCGAGAGAGTGGGTTGATATCAATATGCTCAAGGTTTTTTTGCTTGCCTGACAATCCTGAAGAAATACTTCTCTTCATTAGTGTCAACGTTCACATCGTCGGAACCATCGTCTATCGAGAGGGAATAACCACCGGCAAACAGAAGAAAGAACATACTCAATGCAATGCAACAATCATGATGCATGATATGACAAAGGAAGGTACTGATTAACCTATAGGGGTGGTTAGCCAAATTAGTTGAAATGGAATTCAAACAAGTTTGAATTTCCAACTCCAAATGATATTTCATATATTGGCCTAATCATAAAATGTCCTATTTGGTGATGTTAACTTGTTCAAACATGCATGATCATGGCATAAACAGATTCATTGGATTTTTCTGATCATTTTTCATATATAAATTATTTTCATCTGAGGTATAGATTATTTTCTATGATTTTTAGAAGTTTAGAGCATTTTCTGGAATTATTTTATTACAGAAAATGATTATTGCGTCATGCTGAGGTCATGCCTGCATCAGCAGTCAACTGGACCAGGTCCAGGTCAAACCTGACCAGTGGGACCCACTGGTCAATGACACAGGCACTAATAGGGTTTTATTTTATTTCTTAATACTAATTAGCATCACAGGGCCCACCAGTGAGTGTCTAATTAGTCTAATTAAACAAATTAGTTATTTTAAATTTAATCCAGGATTAATTAGGGCTGGGCCCCACCTGTCATTGACCCGGGGCTAATTCCCGGTCAAAGCAGAGGCTGACTGGGCTTTGACCAGCTGCGGGGCCCTCTGGTCAGCGTCTAGAGGGGGGGGGGGATTAGCGGCTAATCACCGGCCACGCTGGCACTCACCGGAGGAAGGCCGCCGGCAGCGAGCCGAGACGGCTGGGGTCGCCGGAAATGGCCCTACGGCGACCATTTGAGCGGCGGAGACCACCTACGGGATGCTCAGGCTCGCGCACGTCCAACGCAGCAAACGACAGCAGCTAGGGAGGCCTAAATCGACGGCGGCGACAGCTTGAGCGGCGGCCGGAGCTCGGCAACGGTGAGGTTAGCGGTTAGAGCACGGGGAGGACCACGAGGGGAGAGGGGAAAGGACGGGGAGACTCATGGGGAGTCGGACGGCTGGCCAGCGGGCTCGGGGACGACCGGAGCGACGCGAATCGACGACGGCGTCCGGCGACCGGAGGCGGAGAAGACGGGAACGGTCGTCGTCCTCGGGGCTTCCCGGCGTGATTCCTCCAGCGTGGACTGGCAACTCGACACGACGGAGCTCTTGGACCGGCTGGAGAGGCGAGGGGTGGCCGGGGCAACGACGGGGCGAGTAATGGCGACGGTGGCCTTCGGGTGCGGGAGGAGGAGACAGGGGAGAGGGAAGAGAGCGAGGGAGAGAGAGGGGAGGGGTCGTCCCGATCCGGACGGCTCTGGGGCCTAATCCCCTCCTCCAGCGAGGTTGGCAGGCAGGAGGCGTGGCACCCTGGCCACGCTCGCCGTGCCTCCCGCCTTCTGGCAGAGGTAGGGGACGACTGGCGATGGCCAGGTGGGCTGGGCCGGTCTGGGCTAGGTAAATCCTCTCCTCTCTTTTCTTACTTTTGTTTTCTTTTGATTTCTGTTTTCTTTTATTCTGACATTCTTCTTTTATTTTTATGGGGCCAAAATACCTGGCACATTAATGCCCAAAATTTTATAAAATATAGTCTGATTATTTCAAGAATACAAAAAATAGCAATATTGGAAATTGCAAATTTAATATTTTTGAACATTATATATGTATATATATTTAAAATATAGGAAAAATAAAAGGAGACAAAAAGCAAACCCACTAAAACTAGAAGAGAGAGTCTCAGAGGGATACGGAATTACTGTATCAAACGGCCTACGCGACAAATAGGATTTTCCCAATGCCAAACCATCGTCGGGCAGCGTCACGACAAATCTATTTACCCGTGCATGCGGTAGACTGTCGTAAGAAGGACGTATCTGGATGGCCCGTTTTTGCATTCCAATTTTGGGATCATTCTTGAAAGTTATTGACCGATTCAGGTTCACATGTTTTTATCATTTTGTTTTCCTTTCAAAAAACCTTTTAAAGCAAACATTTCGGAATTTGGCAATAAGGAATTTTTAAAAACTTATAAAATTTCAAATGTTCAGAATATTCAAATAGTGCCTAGGTCCTAAAATAATGCTGGAAATTCAAAATGTGTTCATTTTCAAATTTTGTTCACAAATTCATTTTTTTAGAAATTATTAAAAAAGTTTATGTTTTGAAAAACATAGAGTTTTAAAAATAATGAATATTTTTTGTGTTCTTTTTATTATTCATTTTTTAGAAACAATATTCTCGAAATTTCATTAAAAATCTCTCCTTTCCAAATATATTTTTTTCTTGGGTTTCCAATAAAACGAAATGAAATGAACTATAGAAAATAATGTCGTGACACGACCCCGAGCCACTACAGTCCTCTCACGGCACCTCTGGGTCGGCCATGTCGTGGCCTCCCGTTCCGTGTGGTCTCTATTCGACTCAAAACACGTCATATATGAGCTCCCCAATGTCTCAACTTTGACCGGGCATCTCACAAAACAAACTTCAGCCAGCCAGAGACCTGGAAGCAGCAAAGCGTGTCTGGATTCGTGCGGAATTGACAAAAGAATCAAAAGTGATGAATAGAAATCCTAGTGTATTTTATTTCAGTTTTTACGAGGAGTGTTCATGGAGCATTACTGAAATATGAGGATTTTCTCCCACTATCTCACAACATTTGATAATGGGTAGTATTGAGTGCTCCCAAGATTTACATGATAACATGCTCCAACTTACAAACTCAAAAATTTGAAGTTTGTAAAAAATCCAAAAAAATATGGATGTTCACACCACATGTTTAGACGACCCCTAAAGATTTCAAATCCGAACTCGATTTACACATGGAGAAACAAAAGGAATTGCTTTTATATGAATAGCGTCTTTTATGTTTTTGTCTTTTATGACACTATTCATGCCAGACTTCTCTTTTTTGTTTGTGCATGTACATAAGACATTTGGCTCTGGATTTTTTAGGGATTATAGACACATATGTTGTGAACATCATAAAAAATCAGATTTTTTGCAGACTTTGAAATATGAATTTTGTAAGTTTGGAGCATGGTATCACCTAAACGCCTCTCCGAGTGAGTTGGAGACTGTTCTCCAACACCAAAATCCAATACCATTCTCGCTCTACTTATCATCCTTCACCTGGACATCACTTAGGAGCATTAGAGCCTTTCACCCGTGGAAATTGACCTCCGCTATAGGCTAAAGAGGAGGATCATTCGCTTAGTTGTGCTCGAGGGTGCGTGTAAGAAACAATGTGCGAGATTGCTCAACCTCAAGGAGGGTGATGCCAATACCAAGTTCTTACACCGTCGGCTCAACACGAGACATAGAGAAAAAGCACAACTACCGGATCAAGCACAACCATTGATGGGTCATTGAGCATGGCCACAAGAAGAGGATCATCCATTAGCATTTCTCTGATATTATGGGAAAAGGTGGGATTACAGTCGATGACTTCAACAGGGAAAATCCTGACATAGAGCCCCAAGACTTGACCTCTCTTGGGAAGTCCATCTATGAGCAGAAGGTTAGGGAGGCCATTAAGAAAATGCCAAGCGACAAGGCGCCGGGACCATATCGGTTCACCGATCTCTTCTTCAAGCAGTGTTGGGACATCATCAAAGACGCCATCATGAAGGTGATCTCCTTTGGAAGCCTGCACACTACACACCTCCACCATCTAAACTCCGCGATCGTTGTTCTTCTTCCCAAGAAGGAGGGGGGCGAGGAAATCGACGACTATCGTCTCCAATGTATCTACAATTTTTGAGTGTTTCATGCTATTATATTATCAATATTAGATACTTTTTATGCAATTTTATATCAATTTTGGGAACTAACCTATTAACCCAGTGCCTAGTGTCAGCTGTTGCTTTTTGCCTGTTTTTGGTTTCACAGAAAATTCATACCAAACGAAGTCTAAATGCTACGAAACTTTTTGAAAAAAAAATCTGGACAAAAGGGACCTTAGAATCTTCGAGGAGTCCAAACGAGAAACGATGAGACTGATACGGCCATTATGCATCATGAATTCTTATTGATATTTATGTTATTCTTGTCCATTATCCCTAATTATGATATAATTCTTATTCCTTTTCTCTCTCAATGTGGAAGGTACATCCAAAGAGGGAAATCGCTGGAAACTGGAATTCTAGACATGAAAAGCAAGAAAATAGCAGAAAATTCACTGGACTCCAAGTGAACTAAAATTTCACTCAGAAATTTGGTCCAAAAATATACTAGAGGGGGGCCACCTGTTGGCCACAAGCTAACAGGGTGCTGCCACCCCCTGGTCGTGCCCTATTGCCTCGTGGGGGCCTAGCAGGTCTTCCCCCCCTCGTGTCCTATATTGTGTGTTTTGACTTAGAGAAAATCATAAGCATACCTTAGGGATGAAGCGCTGCCGTCTCGAGGAGAAAACCTGGGCAGAGGTCCTTTTGCTCTCCAACAGAGAGATTCTGTCAGGGAAATTTCTCTTCGGAAGGGGGAGATTGAAGCCATCCACGCTTCCTCCTTCGTGGGAGGACCAATCTTCATCAACATCTTCACCATCACCATCTCATCTCAATCCCTAGTTCATCTCTTGTATTCAATCTTTGTCCCAAAACTTCAGATTTTTACCTGGGGGTGGCTAGTAGTGTTGAGTACATCGTGTAGTTCATGCTTGTTGGTTTACTTTTTTCATAGAAGATATTATGTTCAAATCCTTGATCACCATTATTATACCTATGAACTTTAAAATGTTGATGAGGTGTGAGTAGTCAATGTTGTTCCTGAGGACATGGGAGAAGTCTTGTTATAAGTAATCATGTGAAGTTGGTATCTGTCCGATATTTTTGATGATATGTATGATGTTGCTTCTCTTAGTGGTGTCATGTGAACGTCGACTACACGACACTTCACCATGTTATGGGCCTAAGGGAAGGCATTGTGGAGTAACAAGTAAATGATGGGTTGCGGAGTGACAGAAGCTTAAACCCCAGTTTATGTGTTGCTTCATAAGTGGCTAATTTGGATCCACATGTTTCATGCTATGATTAGATTTATCTTAATTATTCTTTCGTAGGTGTGGATTGCTTGCGAGAGGGGGTAATCATAAGTGGGCTGCTTGTTCAAGTAATAACAACACCTTATCACCGCTCCACCCACATATCAAATTATCAAAGTAGCGAATGTGAATCAACTCAACATGATGAGCATGACTAGACAGTAATTCCCATGTGTCCTTGGGAGCGTTTGCTTTATATAGGAGAACCTTCCGTCCTGTCCTTTGCTATAAAAAGGATTGGGCTACCTTGCTACACACTTTTTACTATTGTTACTTGTTACTTGTCACTTGTTACGAATTGTGTTGATACTAAACTATCTATCATTGTTACTTAGATCGCTTGCGAGAATACCTTGCTGAAAACCGCTTGTCATTTCCTTCTGCTCCTCGTTGGGTTTGACACTACTACTTATCGAAAGGACTATGATTGAACCCCTATACTTGTGGGTCGTCAAGACTCTTTTCTAGCATCATTTCCGGGGAGTGAAGCGCCTTAGGTAAGTGGAAATTGGTAAGGAAACATTTTCATTACGTGCTGAAATTTACTGTTGCTTGTTACTATGGACGGTCACCCTTTGAGTGGCTTGTTCGGGGCATCTTGCCAAGAAGTGCATGACCACCCACTCCAACAAAGCCGGCGACTTTAACCCCTCTTATGTTTTATGTCGTGCTAGTGATGGGCATGTTTATGCCAAATATGTCGGTTCTTCTTATGAGTACATTGAATGGTCTATTTGGGTTCCTAAGATCCTTGTCACTTACATAAAAGGACCCATTCAAGAATGGGTACCTAAATCCAAGCATGGATCTACTATAGGGGTTTGTTTCTAGAGGAGTGTCATGGTTGCTTGATAGCGAAGCAACAAATCATATGACCGAAAGCAAAGACTTGGTGGTGGACTTTCATACTGATCCATCTGTGGCCATTCAAGTCTCATTTGGTGATGATGCTATTTCAAAGGTATTGGGTCTCGGCAAGGTGATAATCTCTCCGGATCTCTCCATAGATAATTTCATGCTTGTTGAGACCCTTGCATACAATTTACTTTCCATTCATCAACTTGCACTCGTGGGTTTTTGTACTTTCTTTGGTGTTGACACCGTGGCCCTTTTTTGGAGCAAGACTCTTAAAGTAGATTTTGTTGGGCATGTCGAGAACGGTCTTTATGTGGTTAACTTCTCAAAGCTACCCACTAAGACCGCGACGTGCCTAATGGCTAAAGTTGACGTGGGATGGCTATGGCATCGCCGGCTAGCCCATGTCAATATGAGATCTTTTCAAAGTCTTCTCAAAGTGGATCACATTCTTGGACTAACAAATGTAAGTTTTGCCAAAGATCGTGCTTGCAGTGCTTGTATTGAAGGAAAGCTACATGAGACAACTCACCGACCCACGACTATCATCTACACAAAAAGATCCTTGGAGCTCTTTCACATGGATCTCTTTGGACCCCCATCTTTCGATAGTCTTGGAGTAAGAAAGTATTTCTTGGTGATTGTGGATGACTACTCAAGATACACTTGGGTATACTTCTTCAAGAGGAAGAGTGAGACTCAACAAACTGTCATTGACTTTGCCAATGAAGCTCAGCGACAACTAGAGGCAAAGATATTAATGATAAGATGTGACAACAACACCAAGTTCAAGAACTACACCTTGAATGAGTTCCTCAGTGATGAGGGGATCAAGCATCAATACTCTTCACCCTATACCCCTCAACAAAATGGTGTTGCTAAAAGGAAGAACCAGACGTTGATGGATGCGGCAAGGACCATGATGGAAGAATTCAAGTCTCCATACAACTTTTGGGCCAAAGCCATCAACACCGCGTGTCATGCATCTAATCGGCTCTACCTCCGCAAAGGCTTGAACAAGACTCCATATGAAATACTTACTGGCAACAAGCCCAACCTCAAGTACTTTCGGGTGTTCGGTGATACGTCTCCAATGTATCTATAATTTATGAAGTATTCATGCCATGTTTACAATAATTCTATATGATTTTGGTATGATTTTATTGAAACTAACCCGGACCGGCATTGTTTTCAGCAGAACTACCATGATGTCGTTTTTGTATAGAAATAAAAGTTCTTGGAATGGGTTGAAAATTTACGGAGAATATTTTTGGAAAATATAAAAAATACTGGAGCAAAAAGATACCGGAGAGGAGTCCCGAGGAGGCCACAAGCCACCAGGGCGCCTCCCTAGGGCGCACGCCCCTGGCTTGTGGGCCCCTTGGGAGTCCCCTTGACATGATTCCAACGCCAAGTACTACTATAAATACATAAACCTCTAGAAAGAAACCCAGATTAGAAGTTCCACCGCCGCAAGTCTCTGTAGCCATGAAAAATCAATCTTGGCCCTCTCCGGCACCCTGCCGGAGGGGGTCACCATCACCGGAGACCATGGAGGAGGAAGACGGAGGGGCCATCATCACCATGGAGGCCAAGGACCAGAGCGAGAACCTCTCCCCACCTAGGGGGCAGGGAGGAGGAAGCACAAGGGGGAGACCCTCTCCTCCTCTCTCTCGGTGGCGCCAGAGTGCCATCGGGGGAACCATCGCCACGGTGATCGTCTTCATCAACATCACCTTCTTCATCATCGTCCTCATATCTTTTCAGCGGTCCACTCTCCCGCATCCTGCTTTAATCCCCTACTTGAACATGGTGCTTTATGCCACATATTATGATCCAATGATGTGTTGTCATCCAATGATGTTTTGAGTAGATTTCTTTTGTATTATGGGTTGATTGATGATCTAGATTGGTTTGATTGCAATAATGATTTCTGATCTTGTTAACAATTGCCTAGGACAATTCCGCACACAGACCCATCATTATTCCACACTCGCTATTTGTAATATATTCTAACTTTATGATAACATCACCTATTTTATATTTTAGTTCTCCTATATCATTCAAAGCTATTCTCTTCATACCCACAACATAGTTTTATTTCTCGTTTCTAGTTGGAAGCGAACGTTTGGCGTACGTACAGTCGTATCAGTGGCAGATAGGACTTGAGAGAATATTGATCTTACCTTTAGCTCCTTGTGGGTTAGACAATCCATACTTATCACTTACACCTTTGGAAATTGCTGTGATGATTCCTTGCACTTGGGGATTATCAAGCTCTTTTCTGGCGCCGTTGCTAGGGAGCAATAGCGTGGGGTTGATATTCTCGTGTGTGCGTGTTTGCTTTCTTCACTAAGTAGATTGTTTTCCTTTTTGCTTTATTTAGTTGTGGGTGAAACAAAAAATAATGAAAAATAAAAAAAATAATTACTTGCCTCTTATGCCTAAGAAGTTTTTAAAAAAGAGAAGTGATTGGAAGGTTGTGCATTGGAGAAGTGAGGGTCGACCTTGAACACTTGTGTTCATGCTCATGGAAACAATGTAGAATTTTTCATGGAAGTTTCTCAACAATAATTATCCCCTTGTATATATCCATTTTATTATAAAAATAATGTTTCAAGATTTGTCTTTAGGATGATTAGATTGCTTGTTTTCTATGTGTGGTGCAAAAACAGAAACTTGGGCTGCAGTGTGTGAATTTAAATTTTTTACTGGAACGTCAAAAGTTTCTGAAATTTTTACACAGTGCTGCTATATAAATTTTTTAATTTGTCCTAATGTTTCAGAATTTTAGAGTTATAGAAGTATACAAAGTTTCCAGATTGCTCAGACTGTCCTGTTTTTGACAGATTTTGTTTTCTATGTGTTGTTCACTTATTTTGATGAATCTATGGGTTGTATCAGGGGGTATGAACCATGGTAAAGTTCGAATATAGTATATATAATTCTAATATGAAATTTGAATTACTTTAAAACAGTACTTAAAGGTAGTAATTTGCTTTATTATACTAACGGATCTCACGAGGGTTTTGTTAAGTTTTGTGTGGATCAAGTGTTTGAAGATAGAGAAGGTATCAATATAAGAAGAAGAAGGAGAGACAAGAGTTCAAGCTTGGGGACGCCCAAGGCACCCCAAGTAAAAATATCAAGGAGATTCAAGCATCTAAGCTTGGGGATGCCTCGGAAGGCATCCCATCTTTATTCTTCAACAATTATCGGTATATCTCGGGTTTTGTTTTGTTCACATGACATGTGTCTTTAGTCTTTTTCTTTTCCTTTATGTGCCCTTCTAGTATGATATAGTCCTTCATTGATTTGTAGAATACTTCATGCGCTTCACTTAAGTATGGCTTTGTAGAATGGTCTTTGTGCTTCACTTAAATCTTTTGAGTATGGCTTTATAGAATGCTTCGTGTGCTTCACTTATATATTTTGAGCTTGCATATTGGTTAATATGTATTAATTGTAGAATGCTCTATGAACTTCACTTATATCTTTTAGAGTATGAATAAAATTATCATCGGAATTAGGCTTGGAAGAGTATCATCAAAATGTCATGCCTAGCTAAAAAGGCATTAAAGAAAAGCGCTTGTTGGGAGGGAACCCAACACTTTTACTTTTTGTTCTTGTGTGTTCACATGATTAAGATACTGTAGTAATCATGTTTTGGGACTTTTATTTCAATAAAGTGCCAAGTAAAACCTTTGGGGTGACTCACAAAATGAGTAGAATTGATGGTGAACCAAAACAGAAACTTTTGCCTCCAGTACAGGAATATTCATGTTTTTACTGGAGCGTGATAATGATTTGAATTTTTTTATAGTATTTATATACAAATTATTCAGGTTGTCCTAATTTTTCAGAATTTTTAGAGACATGGAAGTATGGCTATACTACAGATCTTCACAGACCGTTCTGTTTTTCACAAATTCTGTTTTGCATGCATAGTTTGCTTGTTTTAGTGTTCCCATAGCTTATATTCATTGATATAAATTATGTGAATGGTATAATACAGTAGGTATTATGTGATATCAATTATGAATCTTGTCTTGACAGTACCTAAGTGAATGATTTATCTTTATTACACTAACCCTTCTCACGAAGTTCCATTAAGTTTTGTGTGATGGAAGTTTTCAAGTTTTGGGTGAGACACCGATATGAGGAGAATAAGGAGTGACAAGAAGCTAAGCTTGGGGATTCCCAAGGCACCCACAAGGTAATATCCAAGGAAGACTTGAGCATCTAAGCTTGGGGATGCCCCGGAAAGCATCCCCTCTTTCGTCTTCAACATTATCGGTATATCTTACTTAGAGCTATATTTTTATTCGACACATAATATGTGCTTTGCTTGGATCATCATTATATTTTGTCATTTTACGTTAGGTGTTATTCATAATCTTTATTTTCAATAAAAAGTTTCAAGAATTGTCTTAGGATGCTTGCATTGCATGTTTTGATGTGTGCTGTTGAAAAACAGAAACTTTTGCTGTAGTGTTTGAATTTTCATATTTTACTGGAACGTGGAACGTTTCTGAAATTTTTACACAGTGTTGTCATATAAATTATTTAGCATGTCCTAAATTTTCATAATGTTTTGAGGTACGAAGTACACTGTTTCCATAAATTGCTACAGACTATTCTGTTTGGACAAATTGCTGTCATGGTTTTGTTATCAGCTTATCCTATAGTTTCCATAGCCTATATTGGTAGATATAAATTGTGTAAACGATAGAACAACAGTAGATGACATTGAAAGTTATTGTTCAACTTATCTTGTCAGTACATGAGGAGTTGATTTATTCTTATGTGTATTAACCTATCTCACGAGTTCTTTTCGAGTTTTGTGTGGATGAAGTTTTTGAGAATAGGTGAAATCGTGATATGAGAGGATTGAAAGAGATACAAAATCTCAAGCTTGGGGATTCCCAAGGCACCCCAAGTAACTATTTCAAGAAGTCTTAAGCATCTAAGCTTGGGGATGCTACGCATCCCACCTCTCTTCACCAACAATTATCTGTTAGCCTATGTTGAGCCTAAATTTTTATTCGTTCACATGATGTGTGTTATTCTTGGAATATCATTTTTTTTGCTATTTGAATAAAAGCATTGGATCTGAAATTTTGAATAAGAGAGAGAGAGTCCTCACATGGCTATTTATACTAATTGACTACACATTGATCTTCACTTATATCTTTCGGGAGTAGTTTGTCAGTTACTCTCGTGCTTCACTTACACCCTATGAGTAAAGGGTTGAATGAATTGAATATCATAAATCTGAAATTAAATATGCTTCGTATACTTATCCCATGGGTAGTGATGACTTCACACATAATAAGTATAGGTGGTAAAATCTATTGAAAGTTAGGAAACCCCGCATTGGTCACTTGAACAATTCATGACAAAATATTGAAGGAAGAGAGATTCCACATATAAATACACTGTATTGGACATAATCTATGATTGTGAGCTCATTATTTATTTCCAAACTCGAGTAAATTAGTTGAAATTGGACAAGGAAGACAACTTAATGAGTTATGTTTGGGTATATTTGTATAGAAATTATATTGTTATGGATCCTCCAACATTTGGTGCTTGCTTCCACCTCATACTAGCCAAAAACCTCGCACCAAGTAGAAATACTACTAGTGCATCCAAACACCCTTAAACCAGTTTTGCCATGAGAGTCCACTACACCTACCTATGGATTGAGTAAGATCCTTCAAGTAAGTTTCCATAGGTGCAAAAAGCAATAAAAATTGCTCTTAAATATGTATGGTATTTTATTGTAAGGGAAAATAAGCTTTGTACGAACTTGTGATGGTAAAGAAATAAAAGCGACGGACTGCATAATAAATGTTGCTATCACAAAGGGCAATACAACAAGACGTTCCTTTGCATTAAGGGTTTGCACATCCAACAACAAAAAGCGCATGACAACGTCTGCTTCCCTCTGCGAAGGGCCTATCTTTTACTTTCTAGTACTTACCTTTATGCAAGAGTCATGGTGATCTTCACCACTTCCTATGTTTTGCCTTTTTCTCTTGGCAAATGCCATGTGTTGGGGAATGATCTAGACATATAAATCTACACAAATATATTTGATCATGAATTATTATAGTTGACAACTATGTATATGATAAATAAGTTGGGAGGCGAAAAATTAAGCCCCTATATTTCTCTATGCTCGATGGATGCTATTTGTTCTAAAAATATGCTTTGAGTGTCAATAATCATGGAAGACTATATGATAGTTGAGTATGTGGAATTTGCTAAATCAAAGCTCTTACATAGACCCATCCTGAAAATAAGATGAATTGCAATTGTTCAATGACTAGGAATATGGTTAGTTAGTTTTCAAGAAACTTTTCGGTCTATACTTTAACATGTGAAAGCTTGCTACTTGATCATGAGAAGTTTTATGAGATGAGATATTGTTTATGATATATAATTATGCTAGAAAAAGTGTTTGTAACTATCATTGATCAAATTTATGCACTATGCTAGCATTCGCACTTCATAAATTATTTCTTTTATCATTTACCTACTCGAGGACGAGCAGGAATTAAGCTTGGGGATGCTGATACGTCTCCAACATATCTATAATTTATGAAGTATTCATGCCATGTTTACAATAATTCTATATGATTTTGGTATGAATTTATCAGAACTAACCCAGACTGACGTTGTTTTCAGGAGAACTACGATGGTGTCATTTTTGTGCAGAAACAAAAGTTCTCGGAATTGGTTGAAAATTCACGGAGAATATTTTTGGAAAATATAAAAAATACTGTAGCAAAAATATACCGGAGAGGAGTCCCGGTGAGGCCACAAGCCACCAGGGCGCCCCCCTAGGGCGTACCCCCTGGCTTATGGGCCCCTCGGGAGTCCCCTGACGTGATTCCAATGCCAAGTACTCCTAGAAATCTAGAAACCTCCAAAAAGAAACCTAGATCAGAAGTTCTACCACTACAAGTCTCTGTAGCCACAAAAAATCAATCTTGGCCCTCTCCAACACCCTGCCGGAGGGGGCACCATCATTGGAAACCATGGAGGAGGAAGACAGAGGGCCCATCGTCGCCATGAAGGCCAAGGACCAAAGGGAGAACATCTCCCCACCTAGAGGCCATGGAGGAGGAAGCACAAAGGGGAGACCCTCTCCCCCCTCTCGGTGGCGCCGGACTGCCATCGGGGGAACCATCGCCGCAGTGATCATCTTCATCAACATCACCTTCTTCATCATCGTCCTCATACCTTTTCAGCGGTCCACTCTCCCGCATCCCGCTGTAATCCCGTACTTTAACATGGTGCTTTATGCCACATATTATGATCCAATGATGTGTTGCCATCCTATGATGTTTTGAGTAGATTTTTTTGTCTTATGGGTTGATTGATGACCTAGATTGGTTTGAGTTGTATGTTTATTTTGGTGCTATCCTATGGTGTCTTTCTTGCCGCACACACGTGAAGGATTCCCGCTGTAGGGTGTTGCAATATGTTCATGATTCGCTTATAGTGGGTTGCTAGAGTGACAGAAGCTTAAACCTGAGTAAGGGGGTTGTTGCGTATGGGATAAAGGGGACTTGATGCTTTAATGATATGGTTGGGTTTTACCTTAATGATCTTTAGTAGTTGCAGATGCTTGCTAGAGTTCCAATCATAAGTGCATATGATCCAAGTAGAGAAAGTATGTTAGCTTATGCCTCTCCCTCATATAAAATTGCAATAATGATTTCCGATCTTGTTAACTATTTCCTAGGACAATTCCGCACACTGACCCATCATTATTCCACACTTGCTATTTGTAATATATTCTAACTTTATGATAACATCACCTATTTTTATATTTTAGTTATCTGATATCATGCAAAGTTATTCTCTTCATACCCACAACATAGTTTTATTTCTCGTTTCTAGTTGGAAGCAAACGTTTGGTGTACGTAGAGTCGTATCAGTGGCAGATAGGACTTGAGAGAATACTGATCTTACCTTTAGCTCCTTGTGGGTTCGACACTCCATACTTATCACTTCCACATTTGGAAATTTCTACGATGATTCCTTGCACTTGGGGATTATCATTCGATTTTAAGTGTTTCATTCTCAAGAAAGGTGTTTGTTTGTCTAGATTTGAACCTAGAGCTCAAGAGGGCATATTTTTTGGTTATGCTACAAATTCTCACGCTTACCGTGTCCTCAATAGGTCCATCGAGATCATTAGGGAGATGTGTAACATGGATTTTGATGAAAATAATGGCTCCCAAGTGGAGCAAACTGGTCTTTGTGATGTAGGTGATGAAATTCCTCCCCAAGCCATAAGAAGAATGGGTATGGGACACTACCTACCCGTTAAGGAACCCCTTGTGGCCGAAGGAGAAGTAAAATGTCCACTCAAGTGGAACCATCACCAACACAAGACCCACACGCTTCCGAAAAACAAAGATAAGAAACTGAACCATGTGCACGAGATCAAGGGCAAGATCAATCACATGATGATGGTGTCCCACCAAGTGATGCCAAGATCAAGTCCACATCCCCGAGCAATCTCAAGATCAATAACCTATCCAAGATCAAAAGCAAGCTCATGAAGACTCTCACGATAATCAAGAAGATGCTCCTCAGGATGTTGTCCCTCAACTGTCCATGGAGGAGATCTTAGAGAGAGGAGCCACAAAGAGGGTTGCCAGGCTTGAGAAGAACCAACATTTGTTGGAAAACATTTACGACGGCTTGAAAAGAGGGGTAACCACTCGTAGACTATTAACAAACTTTTTGTGAACATCACACGTTTGTTTCTTACATTGAACCCCTCAAGGTACAAGAGGTGCTCGAAGACATGGAATGGGTTGAATCCATGCACGATGAACTCAACAACTTCGAGCGCAACAAAGTGTGGCAGTTGGTGCCAAGACCAAAGGAGAACTACAACGTCATTGGAGCCAAATGGATCTTCAAGAACAAACAAGATGCGAGTTGTGTTGTCATTCGCAACAAGGAAACATTGGTGGCACAAGGCTACTCCCAAGTCGAGGGTATCGACTACGGTGAAATCTTTGCTCCCGTTGCACGTCCTGAATCTATTTGTGTGTTGCTTGCATATGCCTCTCATGATGATTTTAGATTATATCAAATGGATGTGAAGAGTGCATTTCTTAATGGTCCACTCAAGGAGTTGGTTTATGTCAAGAAACCTCCGGGTTCGAGGAACCCAAGTTCCCCAATCATGTATACGTTCTCGATAAGGTGTTGTATGGACTTAAACAAGCCCCATGTGCGTGGTATGAGCACCTTACTGAGATGTTGCAAGACCGTGGGTTTGAAATTGGAAAAATCGATCCCACTATTTTCACAAAGAGGGTTAAAGGGAACTTGTTCATATGCCAACTATATGTTGATGATATTATATTTTCTTCTCCTAACAAAGCTTTCAATGATGAGTTTGTCGCACTAATCACCAAAGAGTTTGAGATGTCCATGATGGCAGAGTTGAAGTACTTCCTTGGATTTGAAGTCAAGGAACCTTCGTCAACCAAGCCAAATACACCCAATACATGCTCAAAAGATTCAAGATGGATGAGCTCAATCCTCCCAAGGCCAACACTCCTATGCCTCTTAAATGTTATCTTGACGGTGATCCCAATGGTAAAGTCATGGATTAAAAGGTATATCGCTCCATGATTGGATCCTTGCTTTACCTTTGTGCATATAGGCCGGATATTATGTTGAGTGTCGGAATTTGTGCACGTTCTCAAGCCTCACCTAAGGAAAGCCACGATGTGGCGGTCAAGTGAATCTTCCGGTATTTGGCTCATACCCCAAACTTTGGCCTATGGTACCCCAAAGGTGCATATTTTGATCTCATAGGCTATACTGTCTCGGATTTGGTAGGAGACCGTGTGGAGAGGAAGTCAACTTCCGGAGGTTGCCAATTCCTTGGTCGATCTTTGGTAATCTGGTCTTTAAAGAAACAAAATTGTGTTTCTCTCACATCCATCGAGGCCGAGTATGTAGCCGCCGCAAGTTGCTATGCACCATATTCTCTGGATGAGGCAAACTTTAAAGGATTACGATGTCATGTGTGACAAAGTGCCTCTTTACTGTGACAATGAAAGTGCAATTATTATCTCCAACAACCCAGTTCAACATTGCAAGACGAAGCACATTGATATTCGTCATGACCTTATCCGGGAGCACGTCAAGCGAGGGGAGTGGACCTTATCCATCTAAACACTAATGAGCAACTTGCAGATATCTTCACAAAGCCTTTGGATGAAGCTAGATTTCACGAGTTAAGGCATGGGCTAAATATCATTGATTTGATCAATGTGGATTGAAAACTTGCACATCCCTCCACACTCAGCATTCTATCTTGTTTAGATGTAAGCATGGACATAGGGGGAGTCTAGTTCTCTCAATGAACTACCCCTCCTCCTTTATTGCATAAATTGATCGAGTCTTTCACATTAGTCATTTTTATGACACTTGTGCTTCAAGGATGAGTTATGGTCATGGGACCAAGGTTAAAATCTTCGTGGTGCCATACCACTTGATTCAAACATAGGTGGTTGCGGCCACCGCCCCCTCCGAGTGACACATTTGACCTTATTTGTGTCTCTAGCTTGTGTTTTCTTGATTAATCTTTGATCTTTCTCGAGTTTGTGAGTCCTAGATGTCGGCATCCCTCATGGTTTTTCTATTTGCTTTTTGTATTCTTCAAACCATGGAGGTTACCCCACCATACACATGTGCATTGCTTCTATCCCAAGCTCTTCTCATCTCATAACCCTCTCATCCAATTGTACGCATTTCATTCATGGTGGTGATGACTATGGCAGGGCGGTATAGCCGGTTGCCCAAGCGGTACAACCGCTGGATCGTGTTGTCCCGGTACAACCGGTGGTCCATGCGATACAACCACTGGCAACCTTTGTCCCGCCCAACGGTAACCGGTCGCACCTTCGAGGCATCAAAAGACAGGGCCGGGATGAAGGGGTATCCAGTTTTCCTCCATTCGTGCCCGACTCCTCTCCTCATGCCCTAGCCGCCGGTCGCCGTCTCGACCGCCCCGGAATGCACCCGGCACCTCGGATTGCGGCCTCCCCTCGGATCCGCTCCGTGGAGGCCCTCCCCCTCCCAGATCTTCTCCCATGGACCCCAGTAATGCCCCGTTTTCTCCTTTTCATGGATTTCTTTGTTTGAATCCTCCATTGTTAGGGCATTGCTCGGTTCCTGCGTTTTTCTAGTCAAAACTACTGAGGGAGAAGATCATGTACTCATATATGTATGCACCGGTTCTCCAGCAATGGTAGAACTGCTTGAACATGTGGTACAACCACTTGGGGTCCCGATATAGCCGGTAACTTTGAATCCTTCCCCACTGTATTTTGCTTCTCTACCTCATAACTAATATATTCCTCTCTTGCATACAATCCTCTCATCTTTTCTGGATTTCTCTTTTGTGCTCCTCTTGTGTGTGTCTGCAGGTGGCTCTAGCTCTCGTTCTGCTCCGCGAAAGAAGTCCAATAAACGATCTCGAAGGTGCAAGCTCGTTGATGATTCTGATCATGAGGAAGTTGTGATCCCTACCAAGGCCACTTGGTGTGAGAAGTCTTTGGCCGCCAAACAAAAAATAGCCAAGATAGTACACTCATGGAAGCAAGTTGATTGGGAGCGGGTACGTTTTCAAAATCCTTATGAGATCCCCGTTGCTCCTAGGTGGTCCATTCCTCAATTCAAGAATGAGTTACAAATGCGGATTGTACACGAGCTCTATGACCATCACAAAAACAAGTTTGACAAACAATGGACCATTGCCCTTGAGTACTGGTGGAACAACATGGACTATTTTGGAGAAGATTTGACACTATGTGAGGAGTTTGATTTGATAAACTCATGACTATCAACTGTCCCTTTGATGTGCAACTCATTCACCAGTTCTATGCTACTGTCCACTTTGGCACTGATGTGGATCGTCGCCTTTCCTTCATGTGCCGTGATGAATTCTTTCGGGTTCCGTAGCATGCCTTCTGCAATGCTCTTGGGTATGATGATACTAGCCTCACTGGGCGGGGAGGCATCCGTCCTCATGAACGACCCTTTCACATGGATAAGAAGGAGTTAGCCCCCTTGTACATTCCAGGGCGAGGCATTATTGGAGCCACTAAGGATCTATAGCAGGTTTATGATATTCTTCACCGCGTAGTCCGGAATGTTCTTCTGCCCAAGGTTGAGAACCAAGATGAGATTCATAGATATTTTGTTGACTTCCTTGTGACCATGATGACTGAAGTTGGCTCTGGTGCTACCTTTGATCCCAGCAAATGGTTGTGGGAGGATATGTACAACACCGTCTTCTACCTAAAGGTCCCCACCTATGCTCCATTCATTATGTGCTTCCTCAACTCTATGTGGGCAACTCGTAGGCCTAGGGATCCTCTCTCTTCTCCGGACAACCTAGTTGAGCATGAGGTCAAGCAACTCCGAAACAAGAAGCATGCAGAGCCTCGCTTTCTTGTTGACCCCCCTGAGGATGTCTTTGCTACCTGCAGTGACAGTGATTTTGAGCTTCATGCCAGGGCCAAGCCATCTTGGGTCACTAAGCTCACCACCAAGATTAAGACGACCTTTTTCCTCCAGACTCATGTTCAGAAGAAGCTGTATGAAGCCCATGATAATAAGAATTATTTCATCGTTTGTCAATCTTCATTCTGTACAAGAGATTACATGATAAACATGCTAGGAAGCATTCAACATCAAAAATTCTGTTTTTATCATTTACCTACTCGGGGATTAGGAGGAATTAAGGTTGGCGATGCTAATACATTTCCAATGTATCAATAATTTTTTATTGTTCCAATGCATCAATAATTTCCAATGTATCAACTCTTATTTGCTATTAGTCGGTTATGAACCTATCATATGAGAAGACTATTTGCGTTTCTGTAGAGATTGAGATTAATCGTGCCCTTGCTATTAAGCTCTACTTATTATCTCGTACAATTTCTCCTTAATGTTATTCTTTCTATTGTACCCATTGGTTGGTCTATAAAATCAAGGCGGAGCTCCAATTCTTGCACATGTATCATCTGGTGCACACATTGAGGGGGAGCTCCACTTTTATTTTATAGATCATCAATGCAAATCATGTTGTTGTCGTCATCCACCAAAAAGGGGGAGATTGTAAGGGAATTCTCTTACCCTAGTGTTTTGGTGATGATGACAACTCACTATGATCTAACCGTGTATCAAGATATACATGAATTATGTGTGAGACATTAGATGGTTTGGCATTCCCTTCAGACAGAGATTCTCTATGTGTTTATTTTCCTTGGTTGTAGGTATCCCGTACTATTAAGAGGGAATCCACATTGCAAAGTCTTGGGGTGAATCAATTCTCATCACATCCTTAACACCCACCTCGTTCCTTCCATCCGAGAGAGAAAGACCCTACTTTTCTTCCATGTAGGCTGGTTGTTCTGCTAACCCGACCGGGTGCACCACTCGCTTTGGTCATTCGGTTTGACCACCACTCCAGGGGTGATATACTCAGGGTGCTGCCACTGAGTGGTCCCAGCAGTTGTCCCGCTGCCTCCGGGCGGTCGTATCGCCTGCAGTTGGATGACCTAGGGTTGCAGTCCTGGGCAGTTAAACCGGCCCAGCACCAGGATCCAACCGAACACGGTTCTGTTGAGCAGTGGTTATTGGGCGGACGTGGGCCGGTTGTACCGCTATATTACAATAGCCGGTACAATCGGTGTCCCTTGCGGTTGTTCCGCTCGGGACTTTGCCCTGTCCAAGCGCCCAGACCAAACGGTTACACTGGGGAGGAACCACCGCCTCAGGTTCTGTTCAGGTGCGGTGGTTGGCCGGTTGCTGCTCAGTTGTACCTCTATATTTCAATATACTCGCCCGCACCACAGTTTGTACCACTTCCATGTAAAAATGGTTGTAACGGTTGGAAAGTGGGGACACTATATAAAGGGGTGGTTCTTCCTCCCCCACCTTATCTCTTACCTCTCTCCACCATTGATGCACATCAAGCTTTGTTGCCCGATCTATCTCTCTCTAGCCATTCAAACTTGTTGATTTGCTAGGGATTGAAGGAGGAGACCTAGATCTACACTTCCACCAAAGGAAAATTGATCCCACATACTTTTTTGTGTGGATTTTGTTACTCTTGGTGTTTGAGAACCCTAGACGGAAGAGGTCACCTCAAAGCCATATTCCATTGTGGTGAAGCTTCACGGTTTTGTTGGGAGCCTCCAATTAAGTTGTGAAGATGGCCCCAACCTTGTTTGTAAAGGTACGATTGCCGCCTTCAAGAGCACCACTAGTGTAATCACGTCATCTCGCATTGTGTGAGGGCGTGAGGAGAATACGGTGGCCCTAGTGGCATCTTGGGGAGCATTGTGCCTCCACACCGCTCCAACGAAGACGTACTTCCCCTCAAAGGGAAGGAACTTCGGTAACACATCCTCGTCTCCAACGGTTCCACTTGTGGTTATTCCTTACATTTCCTTTGTGCAAGCTTATTTCTTGTTGATATTGTTGCTAGCATCATATAGGTTGCTCACCTAGTTGCATGCCTAGTCAACCTATTTGTTACTAAACCTATTTTGTTAAGCAGAGCTTAAAAAATGGTAGTTGCCTATTCACCCCGCCCTCTAGTCAATCATATTGATCCTTTTAGGATCCCAAATGGTACGAAACTTTTTGATGATTTTTATGGACACACGACGCCCTAGAATCTTCGGGGTGAGTCTAGACAAAAAATGAGGGGACGGTAAGACAACAAGGCGCAACCAGGGGAGTAGCCGCGCCGTGATGTCTTATGGGCCCCACATTGCTCCGTCTGACCTAATTCCACTTCTACAAATTCGCAAATATTCTGAAACCCCAGGGAGCCACCCTAAACAATTTCTCCGCCGCCACAAGTCTGTGTTCTTCCACGATCCCATCTGGAGGCCTTTTGGCACCCTACTAAAGGGGGGGTCGATCACGGAGGGCTTCTACATCAACCTTGCTGCCTCCCTGATGATGTGTGAGTAGTTTACCATGGACCTACAGGTCCAAAGTGATTAGCTAGATGGCCTCTTCTATCTCATTGATCCTTAATACCATGTTCCCTTAGGAGATCTATTCGATGTAATCCTCTTGTGCGGTGTGTTTGTTGGGATCCTATGAATTGTGGATGTATGATTAGAATAATCATTGAAAATATTTGAGTCAAATCTGAACTTTAGTATGTGTGATTTATATAGCTATATAATGTTTTCTGATCTATGGGTTTTCTTTGGCCAAGTTGGTCCATCGATCTTCAGTGGAAGTGGTGCATAGTGGTGGGTTCAATCTTGTGGTGTCCTCACTGAGCAACAATGGGGGTAGCGAGGCATTTATTATGTTATTGCCGCTAAGGATATAAAGACGGGGTCTGAACATATTGCTTGTCTTCTTTTCTACATTATGTCATCTTGCTTAAAGCGTTACTCTGTTTATTATGAACTTAATACCATCGGTGCAAGCAGGAGTTGGTCTACGTGTCACGGACGTAATGCCTATGTATATGATCATGGCATGAATAACGTCATAATTATGCATTTTTTCTATCAATGGCGCAATAGTAATTTGTTTACCCACCGTATGCTATGCTAAAAGAGAGAAGACTCTAGTGAAAGCTATGCTCCCCCCGAGTCTACTTTAATAATATTATAAATACCAAAAATATATTGCTGCAGTTTATTTACTTTTATTTTACTTTGGAAATTACTATCAACCATTATTAGATTTAATTCTTGCTTTCAACAAGTACAAGGGGATTGACAACCCTCTTGCCTGCGTTGAGTGCTAGTACTTGCTTTTTTGTGTGTAGGTGCTACTAACGGTTGATTGATTGGTTCTCCTACTATCTTGATAAACCTTGGTTCTTAATTGAGGAAAATACTTTCTCTACTTTACTATATCACCCTTCCTATTTGGGGAAAACCCTAACGCATCTCAAGTAGCACTTGTCCATGCAAGGCCAAAATTGTCGCAAAAGTCCTCGCCTCAAGAATTATCAGCCACATGCACACACTTGTTTCGCAGGCCCAAAGTGCATTTATCAAGACAAGAAGCATTCATGACAACTTCATGTATGTCAGAAGTCGTCCACGCCTGTTGCAGAAATCAAAGACACCCACGTTGATGTTAAAACCTTATATTTCAAAGGATTTTGACTTGGTAAGATGGGAATAAATGCTTGACCTTCTCCAGCGGAGAGGCTAACCAACCATCTTCTCTGGTTGTGTTGTTGTGCTCCTTTGCACTGTAGGAGATATGCCCTAGAGGCAATAATAAATGTTATTGATTATCTCCCTATTCATAATTAGGTTTTTGTTCCATGCTATAACTGCTATGGTTCTCGAGTCTACAATAACCACGAGGCTCGAAGGAAGACTCATATGCACGTGTGGAATAATAAACGGTAAAATGTATTCCTAGTCTGGCCTCTAAGACTGGCTCAAGTATTGCATGATGATCCTGTTTTCCTGATCATGGGCATGGCTATGCCGGCAATTTTGAGGGCACAATGTTAGAAGAACATTTGTGTTGAATCGACCCGAATTGATGTTATGCTATGAGATACATTCGTCATAAGTTAATGGTAAATAACTCAGAGAAGTTAATGTTTGCATAATTCCTTAGATCATGAGAGTATCGAGTTTCTTCATGCTTGCTTCATGAACTTTGGGGTTTGTTAAACGTCATTCGTAAATGGGTGGCTATTACGGCGGCTTACGGGTTCATGGAAAAGTATGTCAAGTAACTTTATAGCTCAAGATTGGGATTTGCTCCTCCGACGATGGAGAGATATCTCTAGGCCCTCTCGGTGTTACGGTATCCATCATCGTCTGGCCAGACACAATGTGATTTGATCACAGGGATGCCGGAAAACGAAAATGAAAAAAGAGAACAAAACCGGTAACAAGGTAACTTGCATAGTGGACAAGTAGTTGATCCATGGGGATGCAGAAAATCTCACCTCGGTAACATATCACGAAGCAACAAGAATAGCTCACGGCAACTAGAGGTTCACTCGAATATTCACTCGTGTGGGTATAGGGGATAATATGGGTGTCCACGGCTCCGATGCTGATCATTGATTGGAAGGGGTTCCGGGTCATGTCTATGCTTCACCGAACCTATAGGGTCACACGCTTAAGGGTCATCTATCTGCTGAATACTAGACAGGGAGTCCGAGAGAAAATCATCGAAAAAGTTTCGGACACCGGAAAAGTTCCGTAGAGAGAACAACGGAACAGTTTCTGTAAAACAGAAAAGTTGTTTCAGGGAATACCATTAAGTCAAATTGGTTTCGACACATGCTTGATAATTCTTGGAGGGTGCTAGAATCATTCTGGAAACTTTCTAGAATTTTCCCGAAGAAATACCGAAAATGTTCTGGAGCTGCCGGAACCACATTAGTTGCTTTTCGCAGATGAAAATCACTAATAGTGAATTGTTACGAATCACTTTGAAAATTATTTTAGTGGGTGCTGGAAATGTTCTAAGCCCACATAAATATTTTCAGTTCGAACGGACGGAGAAAAATGTCGTCATGAATAGTGAAAGTGCTTTTTGGATTACTTTATTGGAAACACTATTGCAAATAGTGGAAACACTATTGCAAAAAGTGGAAACACTATTGTGAATAGTGGAAATACTATTAGGGGATGATGAAGGCATGGTGATGCAGGCAACACTATTTTGAGGCTTTCCCCTTATGCCCTTGTGGTGTGCTCACCTCATGGGCATTTTGGTAATTCCAAGTCCCATCCTACCCCTTGGATTTCCTATAAATAGAGGTGAGTGGGCTGCCCACAAACTGACTCCTTCTCACATACATGTGCCATTGCAATGATCTGGGTTCTTCTCTCCCTCCTAGCGAAATAGTTTCATAGAGCCGAAAGGTTGTGTGGGTTCCGGCAGGAACTAGTTCTGGACGGCGAAGCCCTGCCAGATAGATGACACCGTATGTGTGCAACTCTATAGAGAGATCATAGTTTTGGTCTTAGTTCGAGAGTGCCTCCCGAAGGGCTGTCCGTGTGACCGTCCGAGTTTCGAAGGTCCTCCCGAAGGGCTGTCCGAGTGACAGTCCAAGTTTTGGAGGTCCTCCCGAAGGGCTGTCCGCGACACCATCTGGGGGACTGTCTGACCGCCTCCCAGAGGGCTGTCCGAGGGGCAGATGAGGGTATACATCCTCGCGGTTGGGAGATTGTAATTCCTAGCTATGGGGATCTACACCGCCGATCGTCATCGACTCTTCTTCCGCTGCGCTACGAGTCGGTAACGAAAATGATCAAACCTTGTATGCAGTCTCCATAGTGGTCCCGGGCTGGTGCGTAGGTCGGAAATTTTTTGTTTTCTGCTGCGTTACCCTACAGTGGCATTAAGAGCCGTGCTATGCGTAGATGCACGTTGCGATCTAGAATACATAGATTTATGGGTATTGCATAATATAATTTTGGAGTAGATGAGATCTATTGTTGAAAATTATTTATGCGGGTAGCAGATGAAATCTGTTACCCGATGTTCTTGTTGCTTCCCCTGAATTTGCGTAGTCCTGATCTTGACAGCATGGTGGAATCTCACAAAGTTCTGGCAATCCGCGATCCTTTCATGCCGCTCCTGAGTATGCTAATTGACAGATCAACGAAGTGCTAACAGTTCTTTGGGTTCCACCATTGTTAAGAAAGATGCATGTTTCACAGATGAAAGGGCAATGTAGATGTGATCTGCACGGGGGTCACGCGTATGAAGAAGTTTAGTATGGGGCTCGAGATTTTATTATCTCGTGTTTCATACACCCTGGAAAGTTAATCTAGCAACTTGAATTATCATACTTGATGATGGACGTTGGTAGCTTCGGTTTGTTTCGAAACCTTAGAAGCCACGTAAAACAAGTTTTTGCATGGACTGATTAGAGGCGTCTAACTTGGTTTTGCAGGATGGTTTGCATGTGCATGTGATGCGGTATAGTAGTATTCATAATAATTTGATTATGTATGAGATGACTATATGATGTAAATTGATTAACATGACCTGCGTGTCATGATTCGGCATGATGGCTGGAGCCATATGATTGCACTTTAATGACCTGCGTGTCAACCTTATGTAATGCACTTATTTTATTACCTATAGAGATAGCAATATTATCTAGTGCATCGACAAGGTGGTGGCAATCTTCGCGAAGGTGAACACCGATGCGAATGCCGAAGACGAAGAAATACAAGACTTCTCCGTCATAAAGGGCTATACCGTATCATGCTATTATGAATTGCCTGAGATGTTTATCCCTTATGATGCACCCTTTTGATTACGTGGTAGTGGCTTTTATTAGGGTGATCTCTCACAAAATATCAAGTAGTTAGTGTTCTCCCAAGTGTATCACCGTCATGACATCTTTCCTTTCGGGGTATCACATGGATACATGGGTACGAACGATTGTACAGGTGTGAGGCAGGTGAGTTGAGACCTTGCAGCGTGATCACTTGGTTGTCTGGACGTTCAGGCATGAAAGTCATGAGCTCCGAACACACGCATCGAAAGATGAACAAGAGTCACATAGAGATGTGATTGGCAAGTTGGCCTACCGATTACAATTCTCATCACTTGAGATGGATACATCCTTGGCGTTGAATTGTAATATGAATCTTGAATCACTCACGATCAATTATGAGAGATATTGATTTGAGTGGGAGCGCACTGTAGAATTAAATTCTTTTAATTCTAAGTGCAATTAATTTTGAACAATGTCTAAGTGTGATTTGCATAGTAGTTGTAGAATAATGGCTCGCGTTTCCACCTTCCCTATTAAAATTGAATAGCTGTTAAATATCTGGTTAAAATTTTACGGTTGGTAACGTAATGTGATGATTGTCCTCAATAGTGCCGAGAAGGACTTCGTCCTATCGCATATTTTCGGTATTCTCCCGCTAATGCTATGGATCATGTGACTCTCGTCCTTAATCCAAAAGCTAGAATTCTGTTTCAGTCAAGTGCAATACATTTGCTTCCATGAGACCTGAACTTCGAAAGTTTGGATAGCTATGTGATATTCATGGAATCTGGAAATCATTTTCAGAGACAGACAAAGGCTAAAAGATATGAGATATCCAAATCAACGTTTGTTTGCAAACTATTAGTAAAGGAGTTTACTATGCATTAGCTGATAAGAGAGGGATCGAGAAGAACGCCTATCATATGATGAAAGGTGAATAAAACAACAACTTAAAGAGAAAGGAAGTGTCTGAAGGGTGTTAGTGAGACTTTCACGCCTAGGAAGTCCGGGGCTAATGCCACTCTTAAGTTGGATGCTTCTTCTGAGAGTAGGAGAAATATTAAAAGTTAAACTGTTAGAAGTATAATGGCAAAAGGAAAGAAGACTGGAATATCTAGCTCATGTATGAATGTCAAACAAGTTTTTGATGTATAGAAGGTTGGTCAAAGATATAGTTCTTGGGAATTATGGTTAAACATGTTAATCACTAATTCTTGGGTATTGTGAGTTAATCACAAAGATACCCGCTCGATTGCATTCTGTTGCAACTGGATGTAAGAACTACTATGGCCTGAAAGACTAGCCAGGGATGAGGTTTAGATACACGCAGGGAACACAGTAAATGTTACTATGCCTTACATCGGTGTATTCCCTATGTATTAAGTTTCATAAATCATTTTAGAGTTTCACACTCTATCCCTTTGCATAAGGTATCTTGCAAGAAGGTTGTTCATAAGAGAACTTTTCATGTTCGGTGTTATGAATAACATAAGGGCCATACTTTCATTATGAATGGGATGTATGTTATGAATATTGATAATAATACATTACCTCTGGGTTTACTTTTATAATTCATTTTAGAGTTTCATACACTCTAGCCCATTGCACAATGTTTGTTGCAAAAGAGTTGTTCATAAAAACAACAATTGTTGTTCAGTGTTATGAATGACATGAAGGGCCATGCTTCCACCCTAGATGCTATGTATGTTATGAATATTGATGGAAATATGATACATCCATAACACTAACGCTAAATGTTGCAAGACTAAAAGAATACCATACAGGTGTGGCACTGCATTTGGTCACATTGGAGAAACCAGCATGGGAAATTCCATTATGATGGATTTTGAAGTCGTTTGATTTTGAATCATCTGACACTTGCAACTTTCCTCTGAAAAGTGAAGTGACTAAAATACCGTTCATAGGCCATAAGGAACAAGCAAAGAACATATTGGTAATCATACATTATGATGTGTGTAGTCCAATAAATGTTGTTGCAAGTAGTGGATTTATCTATCTTCAGAAATGACTAAAGTAGATATATGGATATTTACTTGATGAGACGTGAGTCTGGATCCTTTTGAAATCATTCGAAAGGTTTTCAAAATGAAGAATAAAATATTGTAACAAGAAAATTATGTTTCTACAATTCGATTGTAGAAAGGAATATTTGAGTTACAAGTTTAGCGAATGTCTGATGAGTTGTGAAAAGAGTTTCATAACTTGCACCTCCCGGAACACCACTGCAAATTGGAAAGTCCGTGAAGATGTAATCGAACCATTTATGACATGGTAAGATCAAAGATGACATAAATAAATTTGCCATTATACCTTTTTAAAGTGATGCTTTAGAGATTGCTGCTTTTACACTGAAAAGAGCTCCATCAGGTCTATTGAAATGACGTCATGGTATGGTACACCCAACCATGTTATATCTTTTCTTAACATTTGGAATATGGGGCTTGTGTAAAAGGTTACAAACCTATTCCAAATCAGACAAGTGCTACTTTGTAGGTTATCCCAAGAAAATGGGTATTCCTCCCTCAACTATACCAAGGCAAATAGGTTAGCCACAAAGGACAATAGGCTTTTTGAAGGAAATAGTTCTTTCAAAAGGGGTGAGTGGGAGAACACTGCAACTCGACGAGATAAACAATATCTTTGTCGTCAGTTCAAAGGAAAGGAACCTTGGAAGTGATTCTAGGGTTTCCTACTGCGACTGATACGGAAGTCTTTGCAATAAAATGTATGGACTTTGGTCGAACTTGCAGCTGAACCTCATAGGCAAGGCTCATGCAAACCTCTCAGGTGCGCAATGTTGTTGGACAACAGTATACCTACGATACACAAGGAAGCGGTGATGGGCCCTGACTCCGGAATTGGCTAAATGCCAATACAATCCGAGATAGTTTCCATATAAATGTTTCAAGATTAAAATCTTGATAGACCTTTCGGAAGAGTTAGAGTCTAACGAATATTTATGGAACTAAAAACTGATACGGATAAAAATGTTTTATCCATAAAGATCGACTTGTTGAAATAACAAGTTCAAGGAGTTGACTATGATGAGGTTGTTTCACTATAGCGATGCATAAAGTCGGTTCGGGTTGAACTAGCAATTAATACATTTTTCAATCATGAGATATGAAACATGGATGATGAACGGATTTCCATCTGATGGAAATGTAACCAAGGACTTGCATGTGTTATAGTCCAAGGTATTTTTCCAATCCATAGGATGCTAGTAAGGGTGCAAACTTAAGAGTTCCAGCGATGGACACAAGAGAGCAAAATGGAGTTGGAATCTTCGTGTTTTGATGAAATGGTCAAAGGGGTTTGACTTCATCAATGGGTAACGAAGATGCTTGTAATTCAAGAAATTAAGTGGGAGCATAATAATATTTCTAAAAACCTTGTGTGCTTGACACATTGCTAATTGGAAATAAATTTCTTGACATGAATTAGGACTTCATTTGAAAAGGGGGTTTTCGATGAAGTGCTTGGGCTAAATAGCCTTAATATTAGGCATGATGATCTATGGAGATAGATTTACCTAATAGGGCTAAACAATGAATACATATTGACAAGATGCTAAAACCTTTTAGTATTTAAAATGCCAAGGAGTGATTCTTGCCGAAGTCACATGGAAAGAGTTTTTGCAAGACTCAGAGTCCCAAAGCACTGATGAGTAAAATACATGATGGTGATTCCACACACTCTTGTGTTTGGATTAATCATTTATTCCATGGTATGTAAAAACAACCAGATATGTCTGATACTCCCAAACTGTTGCGAGTATAGATACCAAAGTAATCAAAGTACTGATCAAAGGACAACAGTGAAATATGTCATTGAGTACTAAAGTAGCACTGATGACATGTTTTCTCGCAAGCGGAGATCATGAAGAGTTCTTTGTAAAAGGTTACATTGATACAGTCTTCATCTATGCTCCATGCAATTTTCGATTTAAACTAAGGGTTTTGTGTAGTACACAACATGGTGGCACGGTAGTTGGAAATTGTTCCAAACAAGATATTGTGGCGAATTCTATAACAAAGGCTAAGTATGTTGACGCTTTAGAAGCGACAAAGAAGTTGTTGAATCATATAGTTCGTTCATGAACTTAGTATGGTTCCAAGATGGCTTTGGTCTATGGGACACTATTGCAGATAGTTGCTCCATAGCTCAGTCTGAGGAATCAGGTTTGGACCAATGATTCACACATATGCAAAGCCAAGTCCACACAAAATATAAATTTTGTGAAAGCGTGAAAACGCGAGGATATGCAAAGTTACGAATGGAGCTGAAGTCGTCAAATCCTTTGGACATCAGGCTATACCACATGCGAAGCATGTTTTACACCAGTATGCCATAGGTGTAAAGTGCACTAGCATTGACTAGATTATTGACTCTAGTGCAAGTGGGAGTCTGTAAGAGATATGCCCTAGAGGCAATACTAAATGTTAATGATTATCTCCCTGTTCATAATTAGGTTTATGTTCCATGCTATAACTGCTATGGTTCTCGAGTCTACAATAACCACGAGGCTCGAAGGAAGACTCATATGATCGTGTGGAATAATAAACGGTAAAATGTATTCCTAGTCTGGCCTCTAAGACTGGCTCAAGTATTGCATGATGATCCTGTTTTCCTGATCATGGGCATGGCTATGCCGGCAATTTTGAGGGCACAATGTTAGAAGAGCATTTGTGTTGAATCGACCCAAATTGATGTTATGCTATGAGATACATTCGTCATAAGTTAATGGTAAATAACATAGAGAAGTTAATGTTTGCATAATTCCTTAGACCATGAGAGTATCGAGTTTCTTCATGCTTGCTTCATGAACTTTGGGGTTTGTTAAACGTCATCCATAAATGGGTGGCTATTACGGCGGCTTACAGGTTCATGGAAAAGTATGTCAAGTAACTTGATAGCTCAAGATTGGGATTTGCTCCTCCAACGATGGAGAGATATCTCTGGGCCCTCTTGGTGTTACGGTATCCATCATCGTCTGGCCAGACACAGTGTGATTTGATCACAGGGATGCCGGAACACGAAAATGAGAAAAGAGAACAAAACCGGTAACGAGGTAACTTGCATAGTGGACAAGTCGTTGATCCACGGGGATGCAGAAAATCTCACCTCGGGTGTTTGTAACATATCGCGAAGCAACAAGCTCACGGCAACTGGAGGTTCACTCGAATATTCATTCGTGTGGGTATAGGGGTCAATATGGGTGTCCACGGCTCCGATGCTGATCATTGATCGGAAGGGGTTCCGGGTCATGTCTATGCTTCACCTAACCTATAGGGTCACACGCTTAAGGGTCATCTATCTGCTGAATACTAGACAGGGAGTCCGAGAGAAAATCATCGAAAAAGTTTCGGACACCGGTTTCAGACAGCGGAAAAGTTCCGCACAGAGAACACCGGAACAGTTTCGGTAAATCTAAAAAGTTGTTTCAGGGGATACCATTAAGTCAAATTGGTTCGGCACATGCCTGATAATTCTTGGAGGGTGCCAGAATCATTCTGGAAACTTTCTAGAATTTTCTGGAAGAAAAACCGGAAATGTTCTAGAGCTGCCGGAACCACATTAGTTGCTTTTCGTAGATGAAAATCACTAATCCGGAATTGTTTCGGATCGCATTGAAAATTATTTTAGTGGGTGCTGGAAATGTTCTAAGCCCACATAAACATTTTCAGTTCGAACGGACGCTGAAAAATGTCGTCATGAATAGTGAAAGTGCCTTTTGGATTACTTTACTGGAAACACTATTGCAAATAGTGGAAACACTATTGTGAACAGTGGAAATACTATTAGGGGATGATGCAGACATGGTGATGCAGACATAGCGATGCAGGCATGATGATGCAGGCAACACTATTTGGAGGCTTTCCCTTTATATACTTGTGGTGTGCTCACCTCATGGGCATTTCCCATCCTACCCCTTGGTTTTCCTATAAATAGAGGTGAGTGGGCTGCCCACATACTGACTCCTTCTCATATACATGTGCCATTGCAATGATCTGGCTTCTTCTCTCCCTCCCAGCGAAATAGTTTCGTAGAGCCGAAAGGCTGTCTGGGTTCCGGCAGGAACTAGTTCTGGACGGCGAAGCCCTGCCGGATAGATGACACCGTATGTGTGCAACTCTGTAGAGTGATCGTAGTTTCGGTCTTAGTTCGAGAGTGCCTCCCGAAGGGCTGTCCGTGTGACCGTCCGAGTTTCGAAGGTCCTCCCAAAGGGTTGTCCGAGTGACAGTCCAAGTTTTGGAGGTCCTCTCGAAGGGCTGTCCGCGACACCGTCTGGGGGACTATCTGACCGCCTCCCGGAGGGTTGTCCGAGGGGCAGATGAGGGTATACATCCTCGCGGTTGGGAGGTTGTAAATCCTAGCTGTGGGGATCTGCACCGCCGATCGTCATCGACTCTTCTTCCGGTGCGCTACGAGTCGGTAACGAAAATGATCAAACCTTGTATGCAGTCTCCATAGTGGTCCTGGGCTGGTGCGTAGGTCGGATATTTTTTGTTTTCTGTTGCGTTACCCAACATGTTCCTCCTCTTCCTGCATCATGTTGAATGGAATTGCAAACAAACCTATTGTGCATGGTCGTGGACTTCGGCGGCGGCGGGGGGGGGGGGGGGGGGGCTTTCTCCCCTATGCTCTTTGTCATCGCAATTGGCCCACTTCAGAAGATTCTCCAGGTGGAAACTAGAGAAAGGTTATTGCACAAGATTCGTGGATGTGTTGCTACCTTACACACATCCCTATATGTGAATGGTGTGGTGGTTTCATGGCACCCATCAAGGCAGACATCGACAATCACTCTTGCATCATACGTCTTTTGGGGAACATTACGGGTCTGCACACCTACTTCCTAGATGGTTTTGTTCTCCCTATTAGATGTGGAACATTACGGTCCTGGGTATCCAAGATCAAGAGAACCGCCGCCTTCTTGCTTACACATTTCCACCAATTCATTCAGCTCTAGGCCAACATCCGCGACTTCCGACTGCATGAGGACGTGGTAGACAACATAGTTTGGAAGCACGCGGATATTGTTCTCTATTTTCTAGAGTTTGCCTACAAGGTGCAATTGCTTGGCATGATTCGCTCTCTGATGGAGCACATGATTTGAAAACCTTGGTCACCGTCAAAAGTGAAATTATTTGTGTGGCTATCCGTGCAAAATCAGATTTAGGCTGCATATAGATTGACCAAGAGAGGTTGGCCAAATATGGACTTTTCCCTCTCCAAGCGCGAGAACGAAACTTTCAATCATCTACAATTGAAGTGTTGGTCCAAATCTAGACTCTGGGACATACTCAAAGCATGGCTTCAGCTCGACTGCATCGATACATTGGCTTGAACTCTACTCTCTCCACCAAGGATTGGTGGATTAGTCTTGTCGGCTACAACATCCTCAACATGAGTGTCATGGATTCACTTGTAATGTTGGGTTGTTTGGGGCAAGAGAAATGCTTGCGTATTTCGCAACAAAGTGCATGCTTCTTCTGAGGATCATCAAAGGGGAGATAGCATATTGGATAACTAAAATCTATCATACCGGGAAAGTAATCCGTTTTGTATTCTTGGAAGTGTCCTAATTCATGTAAACTCTATTCTCCTTCTTGATTAATGATGAGACAAAAATTTTGCCTTCGTTTCAACATAAATAAATTATATGTAGCACAAGATATTTCCCACCTTTGATAATTTCTACGTTCAAATAAGGCATGCGCATGGGGTCAGTTGTGCTTGCTCCTAATTTGTCCAAGGTCAAAATAAAACTATACTATACTACAAAGTGAGTAAATAAAAGAGAACTTCCATGCATGTACATGTGAAAAGAACTGGCATCACGCGAACAAGGATCAAACTTGTTGCCACGAAACCAGCAGCGGCCGCTCATGACTCAACGATCTGAAACCGGGTCAACAAGGAATGGGGCGCCCTCGCTCGCGCAGCCGCTCTAGCTTCGGTGTCGGGTCGCCTCCGGCGTGCCTCTCCCCCGCTCCCCCACCCACCAAGCCCCACGTTGACCGACTCCACGGCTCTGGAGTCCACCATATCAACGGGAACCACCCCGGGCTCGTCGCCCATCAACCCAAGCGGCCAGATCCAGTGCTGGCACGTGCCTGGATCCGCCAACAATGCGGCGACCCAGCTGCGCTCCACCTCCAGCTCGCCACCGGCGGCGTCTGCGTGCATGCATCTGCTCAAGGAGGCACGGCCTGCGATGGCACGTGGGGCGGTGCCTATCTTCAGGCATTTTGAAGAGGGCCAGTCCAGCTTGGGCGGCGACCCGGGCTCCTCTCCGAGGATGCTTGCCCCAGACCTCTCCCCATGCGCCCCGGCCATCCGGTCCGTCGCCTGCATCCCCCCAAAGAGCTCATTTACTAGCGCGGTCTGCGGTGAGCGAGGCTCCCAATGTGCTCCCAAGATGAGGTCCATCATCTGCGTCCCACCGTAGAGATCCATTAATCGCTAGATCCGCCCTCCCCTGCGCGAATCCCTGACCCCTCCAACTGTGGCCTCGCCTGCTGACCGTTCAACAGATGGGCCAGAATGGAAACTTATCTCCTTGAGGAGATGGCGGCATGCACCGCTCGTACCACTTCCGGCAGGGAGGAGTTATGGACGCCAGCGCTCCCCCGCTGAGGTGCAGCTGGCAAAGAGGCGCCGTGCGGCCTGGTTGAGGCGATTCCGTGGCCACTGTCTTCGTTGTCTTGCCCATGGCCACCGAGCTACTGCCTGCCGCAACCCAGTGAGGTGCTCTGCCTGTTAGAGATACAGCCACCGCTCGCGGTCTTCCACCTGCCCACTCTGTCGATCCCTCCCGCCCTTCTACAAGCCCAAGGCTTCTCCAGCTGTCGTTGTCACCTTCGCCAACAACAAGGCTGTAATCACCTCCATCACAGCTCCGTCGACTCCCCCTCCTCCACCACCCCCACGTGTCCCCGCCCCGTCACCTTCGCCACCTAAGATGGCCTATCACCCTGGTGATACCTTCTAGGTCTGCTCCCAGGTGGTGGAGGAAACCGCACGCCACCTTCGGTCCATTGTCGTCCTCGTCAACATGTCCGAAGAGCGAGTCGACATCAACCCCCAGCTGGTCGCCAAGGCCATTGTGTGTGACATCAAGATTCCCTGAGACCAGATGCATGTCTCCCACCACAACTCGGAGCACTTCCTATCCAGGTTCGCTCTCGCCCGGCACCACGATATGGCGGTCGACGCGGGGGTCGCGTCCTGTCGTGGGGTGGCCCTCTCCATCCTCCCCTGGACGCCGGCAGGGCACGGCCATCAACGCATCTGGCACTCGAGAACATGGCAATCCAGGCCTGGTGCAAGGAGGAGGTGCAAGAGGCCATTGGCCGCTCCTGCTGGGTTGACCACCTTGAGAGGCAATCCACCTTGCTCTCCAATACTGCATGCATGTACGTCTGGGTGTGGGCTTGGAGCCCTGATGACATCCCGACGTACAACAACTACTCCATCCTCGACCGCCCGGACGATGGACGCAGCCGGCCGCCGTTGCCGTAGGGCTGCCCAAGGGAGGAGAGCCTGCAAGGGGCCGACTACCGTGTCCTGATCCACCTCGACACGATGAAGGACTTGACGCCTCTCGATGCGCACTAGCTCGAGGCTAGTGTGGAGTGGCCGCTCTCAGAGCGCCCTGCGCTGGACCCGCAACGTTGAAGACGGCCGGTCTGTGGTCGACAGGCGGCCTCGGGGCGGTCATGATGATCGCCACCGTGCTTGCCGCCATCGTCGCGATGACGACGATGATGGCCATGATGGAGGCTCAAGGAGAAGAGGCTGATCCCGGCCCAGCCGACGTGTAGGCCTCCTGGGCTGCCGCTCCAACGACGCGGCCCCTGACCCTACATCTCGCTGGTGTCGTTTCGATGGTGGCCAGGGTTCTCGTCATGGCAGGCGTCGCTCTGCCTCGCCTAGAGAGACCCTGCGCCAGCACGACTCCAGCTCTGATGCGAGCTCACGGTCTCGCTCTCGCTCTCGCTCCCGCTCCCACCCTGCATGGCGTGACGAGCACCCGGACGCGACCTACGCCCCTAGAGCTCAGGCACTCGCCAGCGGTGGTGGAGGTGGCCTCACCCTACGTCGAGGCACCCGTGGAGGCCCCTGCTCTTGATTGCTTCCCCTTCCTAGCGAAGGCAAAGGACTATTGGCACAAGCTGACCAGGATTGACCCGCTCTTGCTGGACCTGGCGGGCGGCGGAGGCTGCCCCGATCACTTCCCCGCGGACGAGTCCCAGTGGCCGTTCGTCGAGCCCTCGGTGGATGGTTGGACGGATCACTACGTCGAGCCGGTTCCTCCACCCCAGGATCCCGATGGCACCTCTGCTATGGGTAGCATCGTCGCTCCAAACCAATGGCCATGTCGCGGCTACCTCCAGCTGCCACCGCAGCTCCACAACGAAGATCGACTATCCAAGCTCCCGCCAGCCCACCTCGTCATCAAGCTCACCAAGGACTCCCTGCGGACCTGCTGTCGGCCCAGATGAGGGCCTTAGAGGTCGGCCCCAACACAACCTTCCTCTCCAAGCTCTTCGGCACAATGCCCCCGTCCATCATGGGCATGTCGCTAGCGACATAAATGTGGGAGACCAAGAGGACAGCTAGTTGATCTTCATCCCCACCCCCGACAACGCGTTGGCGTCACCCCGTTGTTCATCCAGGGCTACGTCTACCCCGGGGGTGATGCAACAACAAAAGGCACAAGCAAGGCTTGCCCAACAACTGCAATTCATCGACAAGCCATCGGAGTTCAGCCCGAAGGTGCGCGAGGCTTACATCAACTGCTTCAAGACCCCGCTAGGTAAGCTCACCACCAAGCTCACGAAGGCGAACAGCGTGCTCTCATCCGCCAAGATCAAGTTGCCCGACGAAGACCTGCGGGTCCTGGAAGGCGAGAAGCTCACCTGAATTATGAGTCACCATCCGCTCGGGGATCGCCTCGTTTCATATGATTATTGACCTCTTTGTCTTCTCTAGTTCCTGCTCAACCGCGCCGTACTTGTACTGTGTCATTTCCTTTTTTTTCATGTGTAGTTCGTGGCGATTTCACCAAGCGCCAGTAACCCCTAGGCCGGCCATGTTGTTTGTTCTTCAAAATTTGTTACCCGCTCTACGAGTATGCCAATCGATCCTGGGTCTTTCCAGTGTACTCCATGAATAGTTCCTGTTTACTTAACTGGAATGTGAGGGGCTGAAACGACCCCTCTCGGCGTGGCGGCATGCGTTCCTACATGCAGCAATCCAGATGTTCCATCCTATGTGTGCAGGAGACCAAGAAGATGTCGTTTTCCCCTCGCTTCATCTCACAATCCCGCTGAACCAAAATCCGACCAAGGGAGGAAGCAATCTAAGCATCAACGCCCACAAACCTTTTGTGTTCTACTCGAGATCTCATCGAACCATCAACCTAGCTCATGATGCCACTGTTGGGGAACGTCGCATGGGAAACAAAAATTTTCCTACGCACACGCAAACCTATCCATGGTGATGAGCATCTACGAGAGGGAGAGTGGATCTACATACCCTTGTAGATCGCTAAGCGGGAAGCGTTAAGAAACGCGGTTGGTGTAGTCGAACATCTTCGCGATCCAAATCGCCGAGCGTCCCGCGATCCAATCACGAACCGTCCCGCGAACACATCATGATCCGTCCCGTGAACTCATCACGATCCGTCTCACGATCTTGATCACGATCTGTCCCACGAACTCATCACGATCCATTCCGTGATCACATCACGAACCGTCTCGCGATCTCGATCACGGTCCTTCCGATCTAGCGCCAAACGGACGACACCTCCGCGTTCAGCACACGTGCAGCCTGATGACGATCTCCACCGTCTCGATCTAGCGAGAGGAGGTGGAGAGGAGAGAGAGTTCACCGGCAGCATGACGGCGCTCCAGTGATGGTGGTGGAGCAATTCCGGCAGGGCTTCGCCTAAGCGCTGCGGAACTACGATCTAGAGGAGAAACTATGCACCGGTGGAACGGGTAGCACGTGGCCGGAAATTCTATCCAAAAACCACCCAATCCACTAGTATATATAGGAGGAGAGGAGAGGAGAGGCAGCCAAGGCCTTTGGGTCGGCCGAAATAGGAGGTGGGAGCAATCCTACTTCACCTCCAATCCTAGTTGGAGTAGGATTGCCTCCTATTGGCTGATTTTCCACTTTTTGCTTTAGGACTTTCTCTCCTGCGCCATGGGCCTTTGTGGCTGTTTTCCCAGCCCACTAAGGGATGGTTATTATTCTCCCACAGCCCATGGACCTCTTGGGGTCGAAATACCCCTCCCGGAGGCCTCCCGGTACACTACCGGCACTCCCGGTACACTACCGGCACTCCCGGTCCACTACCGATGAGCCCGAAACTTTTCCGGAAACCAAACTGGGACTTCCTATATATGAATATTTACCTCCGGACCATTCCGGAGCTCCTCGTGACGTCCGGGATCTCATCCGGGACTCCGAACAAACTTCGGTCACCACCATACATAACTCTACACTACCGAAACGTCACCGAACCTTAAGTGTGCAAACCCTGCGGGTTCAAGAACTATGTAGACATGACCGAGACACCTCTATGGTCAATAACCAATGGCGGGACCTGGACGTCCACATTGGTTCCTACATATTCTACGAAGATCTTTATCGGTCGAACCTCTATGTCAAGGATTCAGTTAATCCCGTATAACGTTCCCTTTGTTCTTCGGTATGTTACTTGCCCGAGATTCGATCGTCGGTATCTCCATACCTAGTTCAACCTCGTTACCGGCAAGTCTCTTTACTCGTTCTGTAATACAAGATCCCACAACTAACAATTAGTCACATTGCTTGCAAGGCTTATTGTGATGTTGCATTATCGAGTGGGCCCTGAGATACCTCTCCGTCACACGGAGTAACAAATCCCAGTCTCGATCCATGCCAACTCAACAGACACCCTCGAAGATACCTGTAGAGCACCTTTATAGTCACCCGGTTACGTTGCGACGTTTGATACACACAAGGCACTCCTCCGATATCCGTGAGTTGCATGATCTCATGGTCATAGGAACATATACTTGACATGCAGAAAACAGTAGCAATAAACTGACACGATCATATGCTATGTTTGTAGTTTGGGTCTTGTCCATCACATCATTCTCCTAATGATGTGATCCCGTTATCAAATGACATCTCATGTCCATGGCTAGGAAACCTTAACCATCTTTTGATCAACAAGCTAGTCTACTAGAGGCATACTAGGGACATGGTTTTGTCTATGTATCCACACATGCATTTAAGTCTCCGATCAATACAATTATAGCATGGATAATAAAGGATTATCATGAACAAGGAAATATGATAATAACTAATTTATTATTGCCTCTAGGGCATATTTCCAACAGTCTCCCACTTGCACTAGAGTCAATAATCTAGTTCACATCACCATGTGATTCGCATTGTTATGAATCTAACACCCAATGAGTTTTGGGGCTCGATCATGCTTTGCATGTGAGAGAGGTCTTATAGTCAATGGGTCTTCGATATTCAGATCCGTGTGTACTTTGCAAATCTCTATGTCAAACCGTAAACACTGCTACCACACTCCACTTGGTACTATTTCCAAATGGCTGCTCCACTATACGTATCCAGATTGCTACTACTAGTCATCCGGATAGGTGTTAAAGCTTGCATCGACGTAACTTTTTACGACGAACTTTTTATCACCTCCATAATGAAGAAACATTTCCTTAGTCCTCTTGTTACTAAGGATAATTCCGACCGCTGTCCAGTGATCCACTCCTGGTTCACTCTTGCACCCCTTGACGGACTCATGGCAAGGCACACACAGGTGCGGTACACAGCATGGCATAATATAGAGCCTATGGCTAAGGCATAGGGGACGACGTTCGTCCTTTCTCTTTCTTCTGCCGTTGTCGAGCTTTGAGTCTCACTCAACTTTCACACCTTACAAATCAGGTGAGAACTCTTTCTCTGACTGATCCATTTTGAACTCTTTCAAAATCTTGTCAAGGTATGCACTCATTGAAAGTCTCATCAAGTCATCTTGATCTATCTCTATAGATCTTGATGCTCAACAATTTGGTAGCTTTATCCAGGTCTTCCTTTGAAAAATCACTTTTCAAACAACCATTTATGCTTCCCAGAAATCCTACATTATTTCTGATCAACAATATGTCATCCACATATACTTATCAGGAATTCTATAGTGCTCCCACTCACTTTATTGCAAATACAAGTTTCTCGTAAACTTTGTATAAACATCAAAACTTTGATCACCTCATCAAAGTGTATATTCCAACTCCGAGATGCTTGCTTCAGTCCATGGAAGGATCACCGAAGCTTGCACACCTTTTAGCATCCTTAGGCCTGACAAAACCTTCTGGTTGTATCACATACAACCTTTCCTCAAGTAAACCGTTAAGGAAACGATGTTTTGACATCCATCTGCCAGATTTCATAATTGAAAACACAGCAACTGCTAACATAATTCCAACAGACTTTAGCACCACTACGAGTGAGAAAGTCTCATCATAGTCAACTCCTTGAACTTGTCACAAACATCTTTGCAACAAGTCGAGCTTTACAAATAGTGACATTCACCATCAGTGTCTGTCTTCATTTTAAAGATCCATTTGTACTCAACGACCTGCCGTCCAACGAGCAAGTCTACCAAAGTCTACACTTGGTTTCCATACATGGATCCTATCTCAGATTTCATGGCCTCCAACCATTTGTCGGAATCCGGGCCCATCATCGCTTCTCCATAGCTCGTAGGTTCATCGTTGTCCAACAACATGATCTCCAAGACAGAGTTGTCGTACCACTTAGGAGCAGTACACATCCTTGTCGACCTACGAAGTTCGATAGTAACTTGATCCTGAAGCTTCATGATCATCATCATTAACTTCCTCTTCAACTAATGTAGGCTTCACAGAAACATCTTTCTGCGCTGCGCTACTCTCTGGTTGAACAAAGGTTTAACAACCTCATCAAGTTCTATCTTCCTCCCACTCAATTCTTTCGAGAGAAACATTTCCTCGAGAAAGGATCCGTTTAAGCAACAAACACTTTGCACTAGGATCTGAGATTGAAGGTTCACCCAACTGATCTTAGGGTATTCTATGAAGATGCATTTGTCCGCCTTGGGTTCGACCTCATTAGGTGAAAACATTTTCCACACAAGTGTCGCAGCCCCAAATATTAAGAAATGACAGCTTAGGTTTCTATCAAACCATAATTCACACGGTGTCATCTCAACGGATTTAGATGATGCCCTATTTAAAGTGAATGTAGTTGTCTCTAATGCATAACCCCAAAATTACAGTAGTAAAACGATAAGAGACATCATAGTATGCACCATATCCAATAGAGCATGACTATGATGTTCGGACACACCATCACACTATGGTGTTCCAGGTGGCGTTTAGTTGTGAAACAACTTTCACATTGTCTTAAGTTGTATGCCAAACTCGTGACTCAGATATTCACCTCCACGATCATATCGCAGTCATTTTTATCTTCTTGTCACGATGATCTTTAAACTTCACTGTGAATTTGCTTGAACCTTTCAAACGATTCAGACTTGTGTTTCATTAAGTAAATATACACTATATCTACTCAAATCATCAGTGAAGGTAAGAAAATAACGATATCCACTGCACGCTACAAGACTCACTAGATTGCATACATCAACATGTATCATTTCCAATGAATCACTTGCCCGCTCCATCCAACGGGGTCCTTTAGTCATCTTGCCCAAGAGGCATGGTTCGCATGTCTCAACCGATTCGAATTCGAATGAGTCCAAATATCCATCACCATGGAGTTTCTTCATGCGCTTTATACCAATATGACATTTTGCGGCAGTGCCACAAGTATGTGGTACTATCATTATTTAACTTTGTATCTTTTGACATCAATGTTATGAACAAGTGTATTACTACGATCAAGATTTCAACAAACCATTCTCACTGGGTGCATGAGCATTGAAGGTATTATTCATGTAAACAGCATAACTATTATTCTCTGACTTAAATGAATAACCGTATTGCAACAAACATGATCTAATCATGTTCATGCTCAACGCAAAACACCAAATAACATTTCTTTAGGTTCGTTACTAATCCTGAAGGTAGAGAGAGCGTGCGATGTTGATCACATCAACCTTGGAAACATTTCCAACACACATCGTCACCTCACCCTTAGCTAGTTCTCCGTTTATTCCGTAGCTTTTATTTCGAGTTACTAACATTTAGCAACCGAACCGGTATCCAATACCCAGGTGCTACTAGGAGTACTAGCAAGGTACACATCAATAACTCGTATGTCAAATATACTTCTGTCGATGTTGCCAGCCTTCTTATCTACCAAGTATCTAGGGTTGTTCTGCTTCAGCGACCTCTCACCTCATAATAGAAGCACTTAGTCTCGGGTTTGAGTTCAACTTTGGGTTGCTTCACTGGAGCAGCAACTGACTTGCTATCTATGAAGTTTCCCTCCTTGCTCTTGCCCTTTTCGAAACTAGTGGTTTGATTAACCATCAACACTTGACGCTCCTTCTTGATTTCTAACTTCGCGGTGTCAAACATCACGAACAGCTCAGGGATCAATACTTCTATCCCCCGTGTATTATAGTTCATCACTAAGTTCTAGTAGCTTTAGTGACAGTGACTTGGAGAACTATATCAATCACTATCTTATCTGGAAGATCAACTCCCACTTGATTCAAGCGATTGTAGTACCCAGACAATCTGAGTACATGCTCAACGATTGAGCTATTCTCCTTCATCTTACAGGCAAAGAATCTTGTTGGAGATCTCATATCTCGCAACACAGGCACGAGCCTGAGATCACAATCTCTGCTCCTAGAACATCCCATATGTTCCGTGACGTTCAAAACGTTTCGGAGCCTCAATTCTAAGCCGTAATGCATGACGCACTAAACTATCAAGTAGTCATCGAAACATGCCTGTCATATGTTCACAACATCTATAGACGACGCTAGAGGGGGTGGCGCACCGAGCGGTGCATTAAGGACATAAGCCTTCTGTGCAGCAAAGAGGACAATCCTCATATCACAGACCCAGTCCGCAATATTGCTACCATCATCTTTCAATACTATTTCTCTAGGAACATATAAAACTACAAGGGAGCTACAGCGTGAGCTAGTAATCTACAACATAATTTGCAAAGACACTTTGACTATGTTCATGATAATGAGTTCAATTAATCATATTACCAAAGAACTCCCACTCAAATTGACATCCCTCCGATCATTCGAGTGATACATGATCCAAATGCACCTACTCAAGTCCGATCATCACGTGAGTTGAGGTGGCTGCAATGGTGAACATCATTATGTTGATCATATCTACTATATGACTCATGTTTGACCTTTCGGTCTCTTGTGTTCCAAGGCCATGTCTGTACATGCTAGGCTCGTCAAGTTTAACCCGAGTGTTCTGCGCGTGCAAATCTGGCTTGCACCCGTTGTATGTGAACGTAGAGTCTATCACACCCGACCATCACGTGGTGTCTCAACACGACGAACTTTCACAACGGTGCACACTCGGGGAGAACACAATTTATCTTGAAATTAAGTGAGGGATCACCTTATAATGCTACCGTCGTCCTAAGCAAAACAAGGTGCATAAAATGATTAACATCACATGCAAATCATAAGTGACATGATATGGCCATGAACTTGTGCTTTTGATCTCCATCTAGAAAGCACCGGCATGATCTCCATCGTCACCGGCATGACTCCATGATCTCCATCATCTTGATCTCCATCAACGTGTCGCCATCGGGGTTGTCACGCCCTGCATGCTTCTACTACTATTGCTACCGTAGCGATAAAGTAAAGCATTACATAGCGCTTAATGATTGACACGCAGGTCATACAATAGTTAAAGACAACCCTATGGCTCCTGCCGGTTGCCGTACTCATCGACATGCAAGTCGTGATAATCTATACATCACATGATCATCTCATACATCACACATATCTCATCATGTAATTGGCCATATCACATCACAACATACCCTGCAAAAACAAGTTAGACGTCCTCTAATTGTTGTTGCATATTTTACGTGGCTGCTATGGGTATCTAGCAAGAACGGTTCTCACCTACGCATAAACCACAACGGTGATACACTAGTTTGCTTTTCAACCTTCTCAAGGACCGCCTTTGTCGAATCCGATCCAACTAAAGTGAGAGAAACTGTCACCCGCAAGCCATCTAAGCAACAAGTTGCATCGAGGGAACCGGTCTCTCGTAAGCGTACGAGTAATGTTGGTCCGGGCCACTTCATCTCACAATCCCGCTGAACCAAAATCCGACCAAGGGAGGAAGCAATCTAAGCATCAACGCCCACAAACCTTTTGTGTTCTACTCGAGATCTCATCGAACCATCAACCTAGCTCATGATGCCACTGTTGGGGAACGTCGCATGGGAAACAAAAATTTTCCTACGCACACGCAAACCTATCCATGGTGATGAGCATCTACGAGAGGGAGAGTGGATCTACATACCCTTGTAGATCGCTAAGCGGGAAGCGTTAAGAAACGCGGTTGGTGTAGTCGAACATCTTCGCGATCCAAATCGCCGAGCGTCCCGCGATCCAATCACGAACCGTCCCGCGAACACATCATGATCCGTCCCGTGAACTCATCACGATCCGTCTCACGATCTTGATCACGATCTGTCCCACGAACTCATCACGATCCGTTCCGTGATCACATCACGAACCGTCTCGCGATCTCGATCACGGTCCTTCCGATCTAGCGCCGAACGGACGGCACCTCCGCGTTCAGCACACGTGCAGCTTGATGACGATCTCCACCGTCTCGATCCAGCGAGAGGAGGTGGAGAGGAGAGAGAGTTCACCGGCAGCGTGACGGCGCTCCGGTGATGGTGGTGGAGCAATTCCGGCAGGGCTTCGCCTAAGCGCTGCGGAACTACGATCTAGAGGAGAAACTATGCACCGGTGGAACGGGTAGCACGTGGCCGGAAATTCTGTCCAAAAACCACCCAATCCACTAGTATATATAGGAGGAGAGGAGAGGAGAGGCAGCCAAGGCCTTTGGGTCGGCCGAAATAGGAGGTGGGAGCAATCCTACTTCACCTCCAATCCTAGTTGGAGTAGGATTGCCTCCTATTGGCTGATTTTCCACTTTTTGCTTTAGGACTTTCTCTCCTGCGCCATGGGCCTTTGTGGCTGTTTTCCCAGCCCACTAAGGGCTGGTTATTATTCTCCCACAGCCCATGGACCTCTTGGGGTCGAAATACCCCTCCCGGAGGCCTCCCGGTACACTACCGGCACTCCCGGTACACTACCTCTCCGTCACACGGAGTAACAAATCCCAGTCTCGATCCATGCCAACTCAACAGACACCCTCGAAGATACCTGTAGAGCACCTTTATAGTCACCCGGTTACGTTGCGACGTTTGATACACACAAGGCACTCCTCCGATATCCGTGAGTTGCATGATCTCATGGTCATAGGAACATATACTTGACATGCAGAAAACAGTAGCAATAAACTGACACGATCATATGCTATGTTTGTAGTTTGGGTCTTGTCCACCACATCATTCTCCTAATGATGTGATCCCGTTATCAAATGACATCTCATGTCCATGGCTAGGAAACCTTAACCATCTTTTGATCAACGAGCTAGTCTACTAGAGGCATACTAGGGACATGGTTTTGTCTATGTATCCACACATGCATTTAAGTCTCCGATCAATACAATTATAGCATGGATAATAAACGATTATCATGAACAAGGAAATATGATAATAACTAATTTATTATTGCCTCTAGGGCATATTTCCAACACCCGGTACACTACCGGCACTCCCGGTACACTATCGATGAGCCCGAAACTTTTCCGGCGACGAAACTGGGACTTCCTATATATGAATCTTTACCTCTGGACCATTCCGGAGCTCCTTGTGACGTCCGGGATCTCATACGGGACTCCGAATAAACTTTGGTCACCACCATACATAACTCTATACTACCGAAATGTCACCAAACCTTAAGTGTGCAGACCCTGCGGGTTCGAGAACTATGTAGACATGACCGAGACACCTCTACGGTCAATAACCAATGGCGGGACCTGGACGTCCACATTGGTTCCTACATATTCTACGAAGATCTTTATCGGTCGAACCTCTATGTCAAGGATTCAGTTAATCCCGTATAACGTTCCCTTTGTTCTTCGGTATGTTACTTGCCCGAGATTCGATCGTCGGTATCCTAATACCTAGTTCAACCTCGTTGCCGGCAAGTCTCTTTACTCGTTCCGTAATACAAGATCCCATGACTAACACTTAGCCACATTGCTTGCAAGGCTTGTTGTGATGTTGTATTACCGAGTGGGCCCTGAGATACCTCTCCGTCACACGGAGTAACAAATCCCAGTCTCGATCCATGCCAACCCAACAGACACCCTCGGAAATACATGTAGTGCACCTTTATAGTCACCCAGTTACGTTGGACATTTGATACGCACAAAGTATTCCTCCGGTGTCAATGAGTTGCATGATCTCATGGTCATAGGAACATATACTTGACATGCGGAAAACAGCAGCAATAAACTGACACGATCATTGCTACATTTGTAGTTTGGGTCTTGTCCATCACATCATTCTCCTAATGATGTGATCCCGTTATCAAATGACATCTCATGTCCATGTCTAGGATACCTTAACCATCCTTTGATCAACGAGCTAGTTCACTAGAGACATACTAGGGACATAGTGTTTTTGTCTATGTATCCACACATGTATCCATGTTTCCAATTAATACAATTCTGGCATGGATAATAAACAATTATCATGAACAAGGAAATATAATAATAATCACTTTATTTATTGCCTCTAGGGCATATTTCCAACAAACCCCACTTCATCAATAAAGCTTTCCTCTTATATTCGCAATATCTAGATTGCAATCTTAGTTTCTTGCTTGTCCTTCGTTTGCATGCAGGAAATAGACCCTCGTGGTCAGGTTGATCATGCTCCGGCGTGGTCAATAACCTCTCGGAGTTGGTTTAGCGATTGCTAAGGCGCGACGTCATCACACGTTCGTAGTCGGATCGTCAAAGTCTGCTCCACCAAAAACGATAGCCACCATCTCATCGAAAGACAGGGATAACTTTGCCTCAATGAAGTGGTATCAGATTTCCAGGTTGCTCAGTGAGATTTTACCACTTTTCGTAGTTTAGATCGCATTTGTTCTTCATACCTATAGTCCACGAAAAAGCCACAAAAATATTAGGGTTAGATCATCATATACGTGTTGGGGAACGTTGCATGGGAAACAAAAAATTTCCTACGCACACGCAAGATCTATCCATGGTGATGAGCATCTACGAGAGGGAGAGTGGATCTACGTGCCCTTGTAGATCGCTAAGCGGGAAGCGTTAAGAAACGCGGTTGGTGTAGTTGAACGTCTTCACGATCCAAATCGCCGAGCGTCCCGCGATCTCATCATGATCCGTCCCGCGATCTAATCATGGTCCGTCCCGTGAACTCATCATGATCCTTCCCGCGAACTCATCACGATCCGTCCCGCGAACTCATCACGATCCGTCTCGCGATCTTGATCACGGTCCTTTCGATCTAGCGCCGAACGGACGGCACCTCCGCGTTCAGCACACGTACAGCTTGATGACGATCTCCACCGTCTTGATCCAGCAAGAGGGAGCGGAGAGGAAGAAGAGTTCTCCAATAGCGCGACGGTGCTCCGATGATGGTGGTGGAGCAATTCCGGTAGGGCTTCGCCTAAGCACGGCAGAAATCCGATCTAGAGGAGAAACTATGCACTAGAGGAACGGGTAGCACGTGGCTGAAAATCAGGTGCGAAAAACCCTAAAACCTCTAGTATATATAAGTGTAAGAGAGGAGGAGGCTTGGCTGTCAAGGATACATCCCTTGGGTCGGCCAAACCAAGTGGGGGAGGTGGATTCCACCTCCAATCCTAGTAGGACTAGGATTCCTCCCTATTTTTGCCTTTTTGCCTTTTTCCACCTTTTCTCTTTGGGCTTTCTTTCCCTAGCCGCATGGGCCTTGTGTGGGACTTCCACCAGCCCACAAAGAGCTGGTATTCACTCTACCACAGCCCATGTAGCCTCTTAGGTCGAAATACCCCTCCCGACGGTCTCCCGGTACACTACCGGCACTCCCGGTACACTACCGATGAGCCCGAAACTTTTCCGGTGACCAAAATAGGACTTCCTATATATCAATCTTTACCTCCGGACCATTTCGGAGCTCCTCGTGACGTCCGGGATATCATCCAGGACTCCGAACAACCTTTGGTCACCACCATGCATAACTCTATACTACCGAAACGTCACCAAACCTTAAGTGTGCAGACCCTGCGGGTTTGAGAACTATGTAGACATGACCGAGACACCTCTATGGTCAATAACCAATAGCGGGACCTGGATGATCATATTGGTTCCTACATATTCTACGAAGATCTTTACCGGTCGAACCTCTATGTTAAGGATTCAGTTAATCCCTATGATGTTCCCTTTGTTCTTCGGTATGTTACCTTCCCGAGATTCGTTCGTCGGTATCTCCATACCTAGTTCAACCTCGTTACCGGCAAGTCTCTTTACTCGTTCCGTAATCCAAGATCCCATGGCTAACACTTAGTCACATTGCTTGCAAGGCTTGTTGTGATGTTGTATTACCGAGTGGGCCCTGAGATACCTCTCCGTCACACGAAGTAACAAATCCCAGTCTCGATCCATGCCAACCCAACAGACACCCTCGAAGATACCTGTAGAGCACCTTTATAGTCACCCAGTTACGTTGTGACGTTTGATACACACAAGGTATTCCTCCGGTGTCAGTGACTTGCATGATCTCATGGTCATAGGAACATATACTTGACATGCAGAAAACAGTAGCAATAAACTGACACGATCATACGCTACGTTTGTAGTTTGGGTCTTGTCCATCACATCATTCTCCTAATGATGTGATCCCGTTATCAAATGACATATCATGTCCATGGCTAGGAAACCTTAACCATCTTTGATCAACGGGCTAGTTCACTAGAGGCATACTAGGGACACGGTGTTGTCTATGTATCCACACATGTATCTATGTTTCCGTTCAATACAATTATAGCATGGATAATAAACGATTATCATGAGCAAGGAAATATGATAATAACTAATTTAATATTGCCTTTAGGGCATATTTCCAACAGTCTCCCACTTGCACTAGAGTCAATAATCTAGTTCACATCACCATGTGATTCGCATTTGTTATGAATCTAACACCCAATGAGTTCTGGGGCTCGATCATGCTTTGCTTGTGAGAGAGGTCTTTTTAGTCAACGGGTCTACGACATTCAGATCCGTGTGTTCTTTGCAAATCTCTATGTTCAAACTGTAAATATTGCTACCACACTCCACTTGGAGCTATTCCAAATGGATGCTCCACTATATGTATCCAGATTGCTACTACGAGTCATCCAGATTGGTGTTAAAGCTTGCATCGACGTAACTCTTTACGACGAACTCTTTATCACCTCCATAATCGAGAAACATCTCCTCAGCCTTTTAGTTACTAAGGATAATCTTGACCGCTGTCCAGTGATCAACTCTTGGGTCACTCTTGTACCCCTTGACGGACTCATGGCAAGGCACACACAGGTGCGGTACACAGCATGGCATACTATACAGAGCCTATGGCTAAGGCATAGGGGACGACATTCGTCCTTTCTCTTTCTTCTGCCGTTGTCGAGCTTTTGAGTCTTACTCAACTTCACACCTTACAAATCAGGCGAGAATTCTTTCTTTGACTAATCCATTTTGAACTCTTTCAAAATCTTGTCAAGGTATGTACTCATTGAAAGTCTCATCAAGCATCTTGATCTATCTCTATAGATCTTGATGCTCAACAATTAGGTAGTTTTATCCAGGTCTCACTTTGAAAATCACTTCTCAAACAACCATTTATGCTTGCCAGAAATTCTACGTTATTCCCGATCATCAATATGTCATCCACATATAATAATCAGAAATTCTATAGTTCTCCCAGTCACTTTATTGTAAATACAAGTTTCTCGTAAACTTTGTATAAACTACAATACTTTGATCACCTCATCAAAGTGTATATTCCAACTCCGAGATGCTTTCTCCAGACCATAGAAGGATTGCTAAAGCTCGCACACCTTTTAGCATCCTTAGGACTGACAAAACCTTCTGGTTGTATCACATACAACCTTTCCTCAAGTAAACTGTTAAGGAAACGATGTTTTTGTCATCCATCTGCCAGATTTCATAATTGAAAAATGGAGCAAGTGCTAACATAATTCCAATAGACTTCAGCATCACTACGAGGGAGAAAGTCTCATCGCAGTCAACTCTTTGAACTTGTCGAAAACTTCTTTGCGACAAGTCGAGCTTTTATAAATAGTGACATTCACCACTAGTGTCTGTCTTCATCTGCTCGACGACCTGCCATCCCACGAGCAAGTCTACCAAAGTCTATACTTGGTTTTCCATACATGGATCCTTTCTCGGATTTCATGGCCTCTAACCATTTGTCGAAATCCGGGCCCATCATCGCTTCTCCATAGCTTTGTAGGTTCATCGTTTGTCCAACAACATGACCTCTAAGACAGGGTTGTCGTACCACTCAGGAGCAGTACACATTCCTTGTCGACCTACGAGGTTCGATAGTAACTTGATCTTAAGCTTCATGATCATCATCATTAACTTCCTCTTCAACTAATGTAGGCTTCACAAAAACATCTTCCTACGCTGCGCTACTCTCTCGTTGAAACAAAGGTTCAATAACCTCATCAAGTTCTATCTTCCTCCCGCTCAATTCTTTCGAGAGAAACTTTTTCTCGAGAAAGGACCCAATTTTAGCAACAAACATTTTATGCTTGGATCTGAGATAGAAGGTTCACCCAACTGTTCTTTAGGGTATTCTATGAAGATGCATTTGTCCGCTTTGGGTTCGAGCTCATTCGGTGAAAACATTTTCCACACAAGCGTTGCAGCCCCAAACATTAAGAAATGATAGCTTAGGCTTCTATCAAACCATAATTCACACGGTATCATCTCAACGGATTTAAATGGTGCCCTATTTTAAAGTGAATGTAGTTGTCTCTAATGCATAACCCCAAAATTATAGTAGCAAAACGATAAGAGACATCATAGCAAGCACCATATCCAATAGAGCACGACTATGACGTTCCATCACACCATCACACTATGGTGTTCCAGGTGGCGTGAGTTGTGAAACAACTTTCACATTGTCTAAAGTTGTATGCCAAACTCGTAACTCAGATATTCGTCTCCACGATCATATCACGGACATTTTTATCTTCTTGTCACGATGACCTTAAACTTCACTCTGAATTTGCTTGAACCTTTCAAACAATTCAGACTTGTGTTTTATTAAGTAAATATACACTATATCTACTTAAATCATCAGTGAAGGTAAGAGAATAACGATATTCACCGCATGCTACAAGACTCATTGGATTGCATACATCAACATGTATCATTTCCAATAAACCACTTGCCCGCTCCATCAATCCGGAAAACGGGGTCCTTAGTCATCTTGCCCAAGAGGCATGGTTCGCATGTCTCAACCGATTCAAAATCGAATGAGTCCAAAGATCCATCAGCATGGAGTTTCTTCATGCGCTTTATACCAATATGACATTTAGCGGTAGTGCCACAAGTATGTGGTACTATCATTATTAACTTTGTATCTTTTGGCATCAATGTTATGAACATGTGTATTACTACGATCAAGATTTTTTGAGCAAAAAAAAGAGCGCAAAAAAAAAGAGGCGCCAAAAAAACGAAAAAAAATCAGTGTGCTCTTCCCTTGATTATGTGTAGCATCGTGATTTTGTTGGTATTTTAGGCTCGCGTCTCTAGCACTGTCTAGCCTAGGACCAGCACAGCACCGTTGTTGAGCGTTTATTCAACCTTGCATCTCTGAATTGATTATTGCTAATCCTTTTTGCTATCATATTATAAGCCATCCCAGCTCCACATACTTCTACGTCATGTGTTTGACACCACCTGGCAATCGCTCTATCCAAGCTTTGAGAGTTTTGACTACAACGGTTGTCGATCACCGCCTGCTGCTGGGTAAGAACTGGTAAGAATTTTAGATTCGCTTAAAGAATTTGTGACACACCACCCCCACCACCACCACCACGTCCCAGTAGTCTGTAGGTTTCATATTCTTGTGTGTTTCCTATTTCTGCTAACCATGCCAGGATCACACGACGACAAATGATGGCTCTATGATAAATTTCAGCAAATGATGGCTGACCAGGTACAAGACTTCATGAACAACTTTGGAGAGGCCATGGAGAAGCTAGATGGTTTGGAGAAGACATTCGACACCAAGATGGACGCCAAGTTCAATGAGGTGCTTGCCCGTCTACCACCACCAGCTGCAGCTCCTATCCCTTTCGAACGACGAGCGCGACGTGTGCCTCCGGCCAAGCCCAACATACTGGTACTGTTGATACTGCTGCTACCTCTATGGATCCTGTTGCTACTGTTGTTGAGCAGGTTGAAGATTATGATGGTGATTACGATGATGAGGGAGAGGTTGCTCCAGATCAGCCTCAGGGGCAACCACCACCATACGCACCAGGTCGACCACATGGCTACAACCGTAATGGTAGGGCTGCACCACCCCCTCAGGTACGGGATCATGACCATCTCCCTAAACTTAAATTGAATATTCCGACGTTTGAGGGTAGATATGTTCCTGATATATATCTTACATGGGAGTTAGAAACAGAACAACGTTTTACATGCTTACAATTTCCTGAGGATAGACATGTTGCTGCTGTTGTTTGTTCATTCACTAGTTTTGCTTGTGTTTGGTGGTCAGAACATTGTAGAATACAACATGCTAATATTCCAACTATTTGGGCTGCTTTGAAAATTGCTATGCGTAATCGTTGGGTGCCACCTTATTACCAACGTGAATTGCTTCAAAATTTGCAGCGTTTAAGACAAGGAAAAAAAATCTATAGAAGAATATTATCAGGAATTACAAACTGGCATGATTAGATGTGGTATTGTTGAGGAGAATGAAGCTATGCTTGCACATTTTATGGGTGGATTAAATAGAGAGATTCAGACTATTCTAGAGTACAAGGAGTATAACACTATCACTCGTTTATTTCATCTTGCTTGCAAAGATGAACGTGAAGTGCAGGATCGACAGGTAATGGCACGAACTACTTTTTCTACAGGTCGCACTTCATCATGGACGCCACATACCTCCTCTACTTCCGCACATCCGGCAGCAACACCACCTACTTCCACCTCCAACTCCAACCGCGATACCAGGAAACAGGCCCCTACTCCACCCTCTGCGACGAGCACACCTTCTGGGCCTGCACAGAGCTCTTCTTCATCTATTGCGTCCATAGGGCAAACACATGAGGTTATATGCCAGTGTTGCAAGGGTGGAGGTCACTTTGTGAGATAATGCCCTTCCAAGCATGTAAAGATTGTTACTGAGGATGGTGGATATGCGTCCGCTAGTGATTATGATGAGGAGACTTTGGCTCTCATTGCAAGTGAAGAACAGGGTGGCGAGGATGCAGAACCAGAGACACACTACATGGTTGTTCTCAGTGTGCAGGTTACACAGGCTGAGCAAAATCAGAGGCACAACTTGTTCCACACAAAGGGAGTTGTGAAGGAGCGTTCTGTTCGCGTCATCATCGATGGAGGGAGTTGCAATAACTTGGCTAGCATGGAGATGGTGGAGAAGCTGTCTCTAACCACCAGACCACATCCTCATCCTTATTACATCCAATGGTTCAACAATAGTGGCAAGGTTAAGGTAACACATACTGTTTGTGTGCATTTTAGCATTGCTACATATTCTGATTATGTGGATTGTGATGTGGTACCCATGCAAGCATGTTCTGTTTTACTTGGTAGGCCAAGGCAATTTGATAAAAATTCTGTACACCATGGTAGGACAAATAAGTATACTCTTGTTCATAAGGATCAAAATATCACTTTGCTTCCTATGTCTCCTGAACATATTATGAAAGATGACATTGCTAGAGCTAGTAAAGCAAAACAGGAGAAAAATAAGAGTGAAAATCAGATTGTAGCACAGGAATTTGAGCAACACCATAAGCATAATAAACCATCATCTAATGTTGCATCCGAAATAAAATTTAAGAGTGGATGTTTACTTGCTACTAAATCTGATATTAATGATTTGGATGTTGCTACATCTTCTTGCTATGCTTTTGTATGCAAAGAGGTATTATTTTCATTGGACGACATGCCTCCCTCTTTGCCTCCTGCTGTCATTAACATTTTGTAGGAGTTCGTTGACGTCTTTCCACAAGACGTGCCACCGGGATTACCACCTATTTGCGGAATTGAGCATCAGATTGACTTAATTCTCGATGCATCCCTACCCAACCGTGCGCCATACCATACCAATCCAGAGGAGACAAAGGAGATTATGCGTCAAGTACAAGAGCTGCTTGACAAAGGTTATATATGCGAATCCCTTAGTCCTTGTGTTGTTCCTATTATTCTAGTGCCTAAAAAGAATGGTACATCGCGCATGTGTGTGGATTGTAGAGGCATTAATTATATTACTATTCGTTATCGTCATCCTATTCCCGACTAGATGATATGCTTGATGAATTAAGTGGTTCTACAATTTTCTCCAAAGTTGATTTGCGTAGTGGACACCATCAAATTCGTATGAAATTGGGAGATGAATGGAAAACAACATTTAAAACTAACTTTGGATTATATGAGTGGTTAGTCATGCCTTTTGGGTTAACTAATGCACCTAGCACTTTCATGAGATTAATGAACGAGGTTTTACGTGCTTTCATTGGATGATTTGTGGTAGTCTATTTTGATGATATATTGATTTTTAGTAGATCTTTGGAGGAACATTTGGAACATTTACGTGTTGTTTTTATTGCTCTACGTGATGCACATTTGTTTGGTAACCTTGGGAAGTGCTCCTTTTGCATCGACCGAGTATCTTTTCTTGGCTATGTTGTTACTCCATAGGGAAATGAAGTTGATAAAGCCAAGATTGAAGCTATTGAGAGTTGGCCGCAGCCCAAAACGGTCACACAAGTGAGGAGTTTTCTTGGCCTCGCTGGTTTCTATAGGTGTTTTGTGAGAGATTTCAACACCATTGCTGCACCTCTCAATGAGCTTACAAAGAAGGACGTGCCTTTTTCTTGGGGTACCGCACAGGAAGAAGCCTTCATGGTCTTGAAAGATAAGTTAACACATGCTCCTTTACTCCAACTTCCTGATTTTAATAAGACTTTCGAGCTTGAATGTGATGCTAGTGGAATTGGGTTAGGAGGTGTGTTATTACAAGATGGTAAACCTGTTGCGTACTTTTCTAAAAAATTGAGTGGGCCTAGTCTGAATTATTATACTTATGATAAGGAATTATATGCTCTTGTTCGGACTTTGGAAACATGGTAACATTATTTATGGCCCAAAGAACTTGTTATACATTCTAATCATGAATCTTTGAAACATATTAAAAGTCAAGCAAAACTGAACCGTAGACATGCTAAATGGGTTGAATTCATTGAGACTTTCCCTTATGTCATTAAACATAAGAAGGGTAAATAAAATGTTATTGCTGATGCTTTATCTCATTGTTATACTATGCTTTCACAACTTGACTTTAAAATATTTGGTTTGGAGACCATCAAAGATCAATATGTGCATGATGCTGAATTTAGAGATGTGTTGTAGAATTGTAAAGAAGGGAGAACATGGAACAAGTTCGTTATTAATGATGAATTTGTGTTCTGTGCTAACAAGCTATGCATTCCAGCTAGCTCCGTTCGTCTTTTGTTGTTACAGGAGGCGCACGGAGGAGGACTAATAGGACACTTTGGCGTGAAGAAGACGGAGGATGTACTTTCTACACATTTCTTTTGGCCAAAGACGAGACAGGATGTTGAGCGTTTTGTTGCTCACTGCACTACATGTCAAAAAGCTAAGTCACGACTCAATCCTCATGGTTTATATATGCCTTTGCCTGTACCTAGTGTTCCTTGGGAGGATATATCTGTGGACTTTGTTTTAGGTTTACCTCGAACAAAGAAGGGGAGGGATAGCATATTTGTTGTCATGGATAGATTTTCCAAAATGGCACACTTTATACTATGTCATAAAAGTGATGCTGCTGCTCATATTGTTGATTTGTTCTTTCGTGAAATTATGCGGTTGCATGGTGTGCCAAATATAATTGTTTCTGATCGTGATGCTAAATTTCTTAGCCACTTTTGGAGATGTTTATGGGCTAAGTTGGGGACTAAACTACTTTTTAGTACTACATGTCATCCCCAAACTGATGGCCAAACTGAAGTAGTCAATAGATCATCGTCTACTATGCTTAGGGCTGTTTTGAAGAATAACCTGAAAATGTGGGAAGAATGCTTGCCTCATATTGAATTTTCTTATAATCGTTCGCTACATTCTACCACTAAGATGTGCCCTTTTGAAGTTGTGTATGGTTTCTTACCTCGTGCACCTATTGATTTGTTGCCTCTTCCATCTTCGGAGAAGGTTCATTTTGATGCTAAAGAATGTGCTGAATTGATATTAAAGATGCATGAGTTAATGAAGGAAAATATTGAGCGTATGAATGCTAAATACAAAATTGCTGGAGCTAAGGGTAGAAAACATGTTGTATTTGCACCTGGAGATCTTGTTTGGTTACATTTGCGTAAGGATAGATTTCTTGATTTGCGCAAATCAAAGCTAATGCCACGTGTTGATGGTCCTTTTAAGGTGTTAGAGAAAATAAATGATAATGCATATAAACTTGAGCTGCCTGCAGAGTTTGGGGTTAGCCCCACTTTTAACATTGCAGATTTGAAGCCTTATTTGGGTGAGGAAGATGAGCTTCCATCGAGGACGACTTCAGTTCAAGAAGGGGAGGATGATGAGGACATCCCTACTAATGCTACACCCACAACTCCGACTACTATACATACAGGACCAATTACTAGAGCTCGCGCACGTCAATTGAATTACCGGGTACTTTTGTTTCTTGCAAATCCTTCTAATGTTCATGAACATATGATGCTGCCTAAATTAGATACTTTTGTTTTACTTATGAATGAAGGACCTAGCATGGACAAGAAGGATGACCATTGGAGCAGGATCAAGCATGGAGAAGTAGGTGCGTGCGCGGGAAAGAACAATGGAGCTTCCAGTGGTGATTTTCGCACTTTGAAGCCACCATAATGTGAGCCAGAAGCCTTGGACGAAATATGCATGATGCCACTTTATAAAATTCGCCCCTAGGCTAATATAGGTGTTGCACCACCTTATTTTTAGGTCAGGCCCATGTAATTTCGAAATACCATATTATAGGCTGTTTTTATAGTCCGTATGTATGGAGAAATTGAGTTAGGGTCGGTTTCGGACCCCTCCTCCAAGGGGCCACGAAATTCCTCTCTATTCCCCCATATATACAGCCCTTAGGGCGTCATTTAGGGTTTGGGTTTTGTTTAGATTACAAGTTCGCCATAGTTGCAACTTCGCGTTCTTCGTTTGTGTTCCACGACCGGACAAAGGCGTCACAGAACCCCACTTCATCAATAAAGCTTTCCTCTTATATTCGCAATATCCAAATTGCAATCTTAGTTTCTTGCTTGTTCTTCGTTTGCGTGGAAGAAATAGACCCTTGTGGTCAGGTTGATCATGCTCCGACGTGGTCAATAACCTCTCGGAATTGGTTTAGCGATTGCTAAGGCGTGACGTCATCACACGTTCGTAGTCGGATCGACAAAATTTGCTCCACCAAAAACGATAGCCACCATCTCATCAAAAGATAGGGACAACTTCGCCTCTATCAGTTGTTGGAAATATGCCCTAGAGGCAATAAATAAAGTATTTATTATTGCATTTCCTTGTTCATGATAATTGTTTATTATCCATGCTAGAATTGTATTAATTGGAAACATGAATACATGTGTGGATACATAGACAAAACACTATGTCCCTAGTATGCCTCTAGTGAACTAGCTCATTGATCAAAGGGTGGTTAAGGTTTCCTAGCCATGGACATGAGATGTCATTTGATAACGGGATCACATCATTGGGAGAATGATGTGATGGACAAGACCCAAACTACAAACGTAGCATATGATCGTATCAGTTTATTGCTACTGTTTTCCGTATGTCAAGTATATGTTCCTATGACCATGAGATCAGGCAACTCACTGACACCGGAGGAATGCTTTGTGTGTATCAAACGTCACAACGTAACTGGGTGACTATAAAGGTGCTCTACAGGAATCTCCGAGGGTGTCTGTTGGGTTGGCATGGATCAAGACTGGGATTTGTTACTCCGTGTGACGGAGAGGTATCTCAGGGCCCACTCGGTAATGCAATATCACAACAAGCCTTGCAAGCAATGTGACTAAGTGTTAGCCACGGGATCTTGTATTACGGAACGAGTAAAGAGACTTGCCGGTAACGAGGTTGAACTAGGTATGGAGATACCGACGATCGAATCTCGGGCAAGTAACATACCGAAGAACAAAGGGAACGTTATACGAGATTAACTGAATCCTTGACATGGAGGTTCGACCGATAAAGATCTTTGTAGAATATGTAGGAACCAATGTGAACGTCCAGGTCCCACCATTGGTTATTAACTATAGAGGTGTCTCGGTCATGTCTACATAGTTCTCGAACCCGCAGGGTCTGCACACTTAAGGTTTGGTGACATTTCGGTAGTATAGAGTTGTGTATGGTGGTGACCGAATGTTGTTCGGAGTCCCGGATGAGATCCCGGACGTCACGAGGAGCTCTGGAATTGTCCGGAGGTAAAGATTCATATACAGGAAGTCCCAGTTTGGTCGCCGGAAAAGTTTCGGGCTCATCGGTAGTGTACCGGGAGTGCCGGAAGTGTACCGGGAGACCTCCGGGAGGGGTATTTCGACCCAAGAGGCTTCATGGGCTGTGGGAGAGTATTAACCAGCCGTTAATGGGCTGGTGGAATAGCCACAACAGGCCCATGCGGCTGGGAGAAAGAAACCCAAAGGAAAAAGGTGGAAAAAAGGCAAAAAGAGAGAGTCCTACTCCTACTAGGATTGGAGGAGGAGTAGGACTCCTCCCCCTTGGCTTCGGCCGACTCCAAGGAGGGCTCAGCCCTGCGCCAAGGCCTCCTCTCCTCTCCTCCTATATATACTAGTGGAATAGAGGGGTTTTGCAAAGATTTTACGGCCACGTGCTACCCGTTTCACCGGTGCTCCTCTAGATCGGTTTTCCGCAGTGCTTAGGCGAAGCCCTGCCGGAATTGCTCCACCACCATCGCCGGAGTGCCATCACGCTGCCGGTGAACTCTTCTACCTCTCCGCTCCCTCTTGCTGGATCAAGACGGCGGAGATCCTCATCAAGTTGCACGTGTGCTGAACGCGGAGGTGTCGTCCATTCGGTACTAGATCGGAAGGACCGTGATCAAGGCCACGAGACAATCGTGATTGGATCGTGCGACGGATCGTGACGAGATCACGGGACGGTTCATGATCAGTTCGCGGGACGGTTCGTGATTGGATCGCGGGACGCTAGGCGATTTGAATCGCGAAGAGGTTTGACTACACCAACCGCGTTTCTTAACGCTTCCCGCTTAGCGATCTACAAGGGTATGTAGATCAACTCCCCCTCTCGTAGATGCTCATCACCATGGATAGGTTTGCGTGTGCGTAGGAAAATTTTTGTTTCCCATGCAACGTTCCCCAACATCAGTTTCCTCCCGCGATCGGGTGAAGCATCGTGGTTCCTTACCACCGTGTATGGTTCATGCGGCGACGACAACAAGATCGCTTTTTTAGCTGAGTTGGCATCCATCAGAGCTAGGGTCTCGCTTCCTTGGCTGCTGATTGGTGACTTGAACCTCATTTGTTCGGCTAGCGACAAAAACAACGGCAACCTTAACCATCACCTGATGGCCAGATCCAGATCAGCCCTTCAGGATAGCGAGCTAAAGGAAATCAAGCTGGCGGGTCGCAGGTTCACCTGGTCCAACGACCAGTCACCCCTGACCCTAGTCCAGCTCGACCTTGCTTTCTGTGACGTTGCTTGGGAGGTTAGGTATAGCCAGGCTAGACTGCAGCCGCTAGCCTTCGGCATGTCAGACCACTGCCCGCTCATGCTCACCTGCGAGGCCCCGGCCAGAGCGCCCAAGAGGTTCAGGTTCGAGGCATTTTGGCCACACCTTGAGGGTTTTGCGGACGTCGTCCTTGGTGCCTAGAATGTCGCATGCCCTGTGATGGATGCTATGGCATGCCTCGACTACAAGCTTCTACGCACCGCCAAGGCCCTCCGCTCCTGGCACAAGCATAATATAGGCGACATCAAGCTGCAACTCCTCATGGATCAAGACACGGTGTTGCTTCTAGACACAACGCAGGAGTTCAGGATCCTCGAGCCCGACAAGATCGATCTTTGACGTCAGCTCAAGTCCAGGATCTTGGGCCTCACGGTGATTGAGCACATCCAGGCAAAACATTGGTCGAGGGTCACGTACATCTGTGCCGGAGATGCCAACACCAAGTTCTTCCACCTCAAGGCTAGCGCGAGACGAAGGAAAAACATCATACCGTGGCTCCGCATAGGAGGCAGGGTGGCAACAGAGCAGAAACACAAAGAGAAGGTTGTCGTCGACTATTTCAGTAACCTGATTGGCAGAAATGTAGGGACCGCCGACTCGTTCAACTCGAACCAGCTAGGCCTACCTGCTCCTGGCCTAACCGACCTGGACGGCTCGTTCTCCTTGGATGTCATGACCGCGATCAAGGAGCTGCCGGCAGATCGCGCTTCGGGACCTGACGGATTCTCCGGCTCCTTTCTCAAAGCAGCTGCATTGATCATCGCCCCCGACATCCTCCTTGCCTTCCAGCAGCTCTATTGCCTCAACAACCGGAATCTTCACAAGCTAAACGTGGCCTCGATCGTACTAATCCTCAAGCATAGTGGGGTAGCTCTATGCCAGAGTTCAGGTCGGTCAGCTTAATCCACTCTATGGCGAAGTTGTTCATGAAAGTCCTCGCCAACCGCCTCGCCAAACGGATGGACGAGCTCATTGGTCTGAGTCAGAGCGCTTTCCTCCGCGGTAGACACATCCTAGAAAACTTCCTTTTTGTGAGGGGCCTTGCAAGGCACTTTCACCGTGCCAAACGCCCGATGTTCTTGATCAAGCTCGATATCGCCAAGGCTTTCGACACGGTCGCCTCGCCATATCTCCTGGACATGCTACGCGCGCGTGATTTTCGCCAACATTGGCGGGGATGGATTGCCATGATTCTTGCCACCTCCTCCTCCCAGGTGATCAAGGTCATCCGCCATAAGTGCGGGTTACGACAAGGGGGTCCGCTATCGCCGTTCCTCTTTATGCTGGCAATCGAACCCCTCAAGCACATACTAGCCAAGGCAGTCGAGCAAGGAGCCATATCGGCGCTCCGAGGGCGCATAACCCACTTCCGCACTGCTGTTTACACGGACGACGTGGCGTTCTTCATCAACCCGGTGAAGAGCGAGATGGCGGTGGTCCGATCCATCCTTACTGCCTTTGGCCATGTCACCGGCCTTAAAGTCAACTTATCCAAGAGCGTGGTGATCCCAATCAGATGCGAGGGTCTGGACGTGGTCGACATCGCCTCGCCACTACAGGCCTCCATTGAGACCTTGCCATGAAAATTCCTAGGGCTTCCACTCTCCCTACAAATGCTTCGCAAGATCAATCTCCAACCACTTCTCGACAAGATGAGAGCCTGGTTGGCCTTCTGGAAGCTCAAGCTTTTCTCCATGGCAGGCAGGCTGGTACTCCTAAACGCGGTCCTCTCGGCGTCTGCCATCTACCGGCTCTCCATTTTCGAGCTGCCCAAGTGGGCTCAGCGGGAGATCGATAAGCTACGCAGGGCGTGGCTTTGGCGTGCAAACGAGTCCTGCCATGGCGGCCACTGCAAGGTGGCGTGGAGCAAGATTTTTCGACCGAAACTCCTCGGCGGTCTGGGCGTCATTGACCTCGATAGGTTCGGTGTCGTGCTCACTACTCAGGCTACGCTGGCTTTGGGCTGAGCGCGTCGACGCAAAGAAGCCTTGGCATGGGCTTCTGGTGCCGTGCACCTTGGCCGACAGGGCCATCTTCGCTGCATCCTCCATCACGACGGTAGGGTCTGGCGACCGGACCAGCTTCTGGTTTGACAGCTGGGTCAACGGCACGGCGCCGTTTCTCCTCGTGTCGGGGCTGTTCAAAGCGGCAAGACGGAAGCACCGATCGGTCAAGGAGGCTATGAGCAACAGCCGATGGGTATCCGACGTCCGTGGCCGCGTTGGTGGTGATCTCTTAAACGAATTCGTCCATCTTTGGACTGCTGTTTCGAAGATCCAGGTCAACCCGGACGCCGAGGACGCCTTCCGGTGGCGGCTGACGGAGAACAAATGTTTTTTGATCGCTTCGACCTACGTCCTTCACTTCATCGGCTCAACCTCCTCGCCCATATACCCTGTAACCTGGAAGACATGGGTGCCGGCGAAGCACCGCATGTTCGGGTCGCTTCTCGGTCACAACCAAATCTTGACGACGGATCGCCTCCTCGCGCGACAATGGCCGAACTCCTACTTCTGCCTGCTTTGCTGGAGGAACCTAGAAACGGCGGAGCACCTCATGATCCGATGCTCCTGGTCGACGCGGCTCTTGGAAGCTGGTGCAGAACGGCTGCACATCCCCGACTTCTCCCCGTTGGGATGGCCGGCGGAGGTCTCCCTGTCGGACTGGCTTAGTGGCCTCTGTGTGTCCGCTACATCGGCGGCTGGGGCCAAGCGGATGCGCTCGGCGACGCTAGCGATCCTTTGGCTCATTTGGTGCGAACGCAATGCAAGGATTTTTCGATCAATCGAACGGCCGGTTAGTGTGGTGCTAGACCTCCTGTGTGAGGAGTTAAACACTTGGGTGTTGGCGTGAGCACGCCACCTGATCCGCCGCGAGTAGTCCGGCATGCCGTAGCCTGTCGATCTTTTTTTTCCGTCTTTAAGGACTATGTATAGTTGGCTGTCAGCCGTTTCCTCTGAATTAATCACGCAGTTCTCCTGCGGTTCGTAAAAAAAAAACTTGTTGCCACAACAATGAAATGTGGAAAACGGGCAGAGCATATCGCAGTCAGGAACCAGACATGCCAGTTTTGACGCGACGTCGTGGTTTGTCAAAGCCAGAAATCAGTTGACGTCGCGTTGGACTTCTGACCGTGAAAAAAGTGTCCATTCAAACCGGTAAACCCTATGCCCATGCGTGCGGTCGATTGGAATCAAAAGCGTACGTCCGTGAGCACCGAACTTACGTGTAAGCTGTGGGGTGAACTGACCCCGCAGCATTTTGGATAAATAGGCTAAAAACACTGTATATATACTGTTCATTTTGAAAAAAATATCATTGACCCCACAGATATTTTAGGCTGGCTCCGCCGCTCGGCCGCACGAATCGATGATGATCTCTTGGCGGCAAGCACGCCTCCCCGTCCCCCGCCACGGTTGCCAGCACCCGTCCCCATCGCACAAAAGCTCCCGACCTGCACCACCACCACCGCATGCAACAGAGCGACGGTTGGCCGGTCCAACGGACGGCTCTGGCGCAGCGCAGGCATCACTGCCGGGGCGACACGACAAAGCAAGAACGCACAGCCAGGCTCATGATGGTTTGCCGGTGCCGGCACAAAGGGTCATGTCGGGTCGGGTCGGCCATAGAAAATGGTGCGCATCCAACCAAACCTGGGGCATGCCGAAAGCCGATGCCGCCAGCCGAGAGCCGCGTCACATGGGATCCCTTCGGTTTCCCCGGGCACCGGCGCCAAACTCGAGCGCATGCGCATGCGCAGCACCGTCCCAGGCCACAGGTCCGATGACAAGCAGAGGCCATATTCAAATGTTTCCATGGAGAAATCGGGCGAAAGAGAGAGAAGAATTAGCGACGTCAACCGTGCAAAACTGGTGCGTGTGATCGCATCCGTGAGATGACATAGAAGACTCGCGTCTCCACTGCGTATCTAACCCGGGACAGTGACCCCGCACCGTTGATTCCTCAGAGAAACTTAAGAAAAGGAGACGCTTTCTTGTGTTATAAACAACGAAGGGAAGGTCGTGGCGGTGATGGCGATTAACAAAGGGCGAAGATCGTGGCGGTGACGATGAAAGAGAGAGAATCGACAACTCTAAAGTTGCAAGGGGGCATCTGACAGCTGATTATAGTCGAGACAAAAGAACAAAGCCATGTATGCCAATTTGGCGAAACCTAATTTATTTATTTTGACAAAGCTGGAGAAAACCTCCAGATGGATCGAGCGGCAGGGACATGTATTATCGCCTTCGCGCTTTATCACTTCTTTTATTTATAGGCCTTCACGCGGTACTTAATCATGTACACTTGCAATCTGCCTGTCCTAAAATGGGCAGTGGCACAACATGAAGGAGATAGCTCAGTCATGCAGTTAGTAGTTTGCAGTTATGCTACAAGCTATCAGACTGAATTTCCGAGCCTGCCATATCTGATCGAAACATGATCAGTCCAACAAGGCAACAACACAATCAAGTCAGCGTTGAGAGTAATACTACCACAGATCCTCTAGTCATCTTAACTAGGCTAACAGCAGTAAGAAAACAGAAGTTTCTGAACACAAACTAGAAAAATGGAAACAAAATCTCTGATCTCATTTCAGTACAACCGTTTCATCCGTAGCATCAAAGTCTCATTTAGCACCAGGGAGAGGAAAAAAATTACCCATGGGAAGACTGGACGACACACAAACCACTCTGACCGACGTAGCTGACCACACAGACCCTGAGTCTACAGTTCTTTACACAGAGGTTTCATCCGTTGCAATACCAGAGCCCAACTTGATAATAGGATTGGGCTGCAGGCTGCGTTTTGTCTACAACTCTAGCGGTGCAAGCATCACCGCTACTACAACTACGATCTCGTCTCCGAGATCTAGCCGGTCACCACCTTCTCTTGCTGAAAGCCCTTGGGGTACACGAGCACCGAGTCGACGCACAGGCCGCCTTTGGTGTGCGTGCAGTCGATCTGCGCCATCGAGAACTTCAGCTTCAGTGATTGGCCCGGCTTGGAGGAAACAAAATCGCCTGCGTGGTACAGAACCCAGCTCCCGGGCTCGTCCAGGTAGCATTGAGATAATGCATTCTGGCCGTCCGAGGTGGAGAGCTGGAAGCGCACCGGCTTCTTGTTCCAGCCGTGGACGTGCTCCGTGCTGCAAACACGGCGTCCAAACCGCTTGCTGAACTTCCCGAGATGAACCCTGAAGTATAGACTGTAGGCTCCCACGGGGAAGCAGAAATCGAGCTCCCCAACCACTTCAAACCACCAGATTTGCTGAAGGTATGCCACGGACTGGAACCTGCATGAGCATATTGGTACACATAGGTCAGACAACCGTTCTAGAAACAAGGTATCATGCATCTTTGTCGTGTTAGAATATAATTACATTGAAAGATAATGCACAGATGAATATAATTACATCTGTGTGAGGAGTCAATATCTTCCACTGGCAGAGTAAGCACATACTTGTCATGCCGTCACTAAGGACTACATCTAAGTTACGTTTTGATAGCACTGGTAAGATAAAAGCAGTAATCACTCGTCTGTGTTGAATTTATGTGCCTAACAGAGCAGCAGGCAAAGTGAATATATTTTAAACAACAAATAAGAACATGTACTCCCTCCAATCCATATGAATTGTCGTATTCTAAACAAGCAATGAGAAAATGTACTCCCTCCAATCTATATGAATTGTCACTGATTCGGGACAAAGTTGGACTAAATCAGAGACAATTAACACGGATCAGAGTGAGTATGTGTTCTGATCGGACAAATTTTCATGTACTAAATAAATGTACAGGAGCGTAATTTTGAAAAGCCTCAATGTGCCCAGAGGAAGAAGCATGCAGAGGTAGACGTGTACTATTTCCCATCTTCTACAACAAACAACGAACAGCTAAATCTCGCCATTAATTATGATGTTGTGTCATTTAATTGCAAGTTGCCACCCAAACATCACATCTTTCTGGCACAAACTTAGAAAAAGTAGTACTGGTAAGTTCGAGATCCAGTTTTTACCTTGATTCTGTGGTCGGCATGTGTGTCCAATATCTCCTGTCATCGATGCCAGTTATGACCAGAGCTTTGGAGGATAGCGCCATACAAACCCTACCTTTGCTCTTCTCTAGCCAAAATTCCTGCAATTACAAAGCACACAAAGTATAAGCCATTTAGCACTAAAAATAGTTCTAGCCCCTATTATAGATAAAAAGGAACCAAGGGAGTTTTCGGTGCTGAAATTGCTTCAAACATCACTAAATCAGGCATTCAGGCTCCAATTTCAGACGTATTTTCAGAAAACAAAACATGCTCACTATTTGCTACGGTAAAGAAAACATACATGAGTTGTTCCCCTTAGCACTAATTAACTCTGGAACGATTCAGATATCAATATTTGGCTAGTATAAACAGATGTGGATCAAGACATCAGACACGGAAAGGAACAATGATTCAAGCACAAGACTGGTTGGTTAAAAATCATAGACAGGCTCCTGAGGGGGAAATCAAAGACAAGCGCACGGAAAGGGACCTATATTTCCTCTGGAAGAATATCTGACCTTGGTGCCGTCGTCGAAAGAGACGGGCCTGGAGAGCCTGGCGTAGATCTCCTTGGTCCCGGCGCGGCGGCGCCGCCGCCTGCCTTCCTCGCCCCCGCCCTCGACGTACCCGATGAGGTGGCGGTAGTTCTCCGGCAGCTTGGCCTCCCACACGAAGTCGGCCCCCGCGGCGCCGCGGAAGGCGTGGTTGAGCCGCGCGAGCCGGCAGATCTCCGGCGCGTCGAGCCGCAGCAGCACCTCCGCGGCGCAGAGCTCCGGCAGGTCGCCCAGGCCCGCAGCACCCGGCGCAGCCTCCGCCGCCGCGCCGCCGCCAACACCGAATAAAAAGCTCGAGACCCCCGCCCCCATGGCTCCCCGCCTCCTCCAGTCGCAACGACCTCAGAGGCCCGCCCCGCACAGCCTTTGTTGCAGCAGACGGAACCGAATCCCGCGAAGAAGCCGATCCCCAAATCAAAGGAGCGATTCCGCGGCCGCAATGGAAAGCTCGCGATCACACCCTACGAATGGAATACGAATCCTCCGGGAATTTTGTTCGAGTCTTCGCCTTGACGGAGAAGCGATCGACGGACGAATGCGTCGTCGGAGAGGAAAGGTGGGAGATAAATAAACCGAAAGGGCGGAGGAAGCGTCGGCGAAGGGAATAAATAGACGGCGAGCGAGCGAGCGGGGGAAGGGGGACGGTTAATGGGCCGTGGATAGGGTTTCATCTCATGGGCGGCTTACTCCACGCTGCCTTTCTTTCTACCCCCCTGAAAGTGTCCGGTAATTTCGCTCTTTACCTTCCGCGTGGACCTGTTTGTGACGCTTGGCGTCGGAGCGAAATATCTCGGAGGGTACGCTCGTAAATGTTTAACAGGTTGGATATTATGTGGATTAATGACCGCCATTAACTGACACGCGACGGTCCGTGGACGCGGTCCGCTGCACGGGGATGATGATGGGTGTGGGCTACCTGAGGGCGGTCCACAGGTAGGGGCCCGTGCGGTGGGTGCAGGGAGTGGGGTGCAGCTGGAGCTGGAGCCAAGCAGCCCCGTCGCGCCTGGAGAGTTCGCGCGCGCGGACAGCCTGGCGGTGGCGGGTCATCTATTCTTATCCAAAAATCCGGCTCAATTACCGCATGCATGCATGCACGCGCGCACGCACGCAAATCGCGAGACCGCGTTGGCACGGCGCAAAACTAAACCGGGACTGGACGGATGTCAATGCCGCGCGGGTCGCACAACGCACACGGATTTCCTCTTCTGTTTTCCTTATTCAGTAGGTATGGATTAAATCTATTTAAATCCTTGGTGTCACGGGGTCACACGCGTTTTTTATTATAGTACCAAGCGTTCATATATAGACGCATATACTCATTTCTATGAATGCATACACGCACACCTTACCCCTACGAGAGACTAAGCCGGCATATCATCTTCAGGCGTCTCGTCGTCGACGGGAACGTCTCCTCCCACTGAATGCACATCGCCAAAAATCGTGAAATAAATCCAGAAATAATGCAAGCATCAGGATTTGAACCCTGATGGGCTGGGAATACCACTGTCCCTCTAACCATCCAACCACATGTTGGTTTGCACGGGGTCAAACACGTTGTAGGGTGTTTTACGATAGAGAGCCCGATTGTCTCGAGAAAGTTCGGTCCTTCCGTTTCCAACGACATCAGCCAGACGTGGTGAACAGTTTTCAAATCATTCAGAAACACACACCAATCGTTTACGACTTTCCTTACCATGCATGGGTATTCAAGAATGAAAGTTACTTATAAAACATGACAAATCGTTCCCGGTGTATCTGATATCGGTGCTTCGAGAGCCCAAAGCTTCTCTAGGACAATCCTTGAAATTTAGATCGTCAAAACTGTAAAACGATGACTTGACAAAAAATTAAAATAAAGCATACAAATGAAGGCAAACTCGTTGTCACTATTTCCATATTCCGTAGTTTTAGACCATGGATCACATACGGTGCGTGCGCACACACACAACGCTCATCGATCTGAATTCCCTGCTTCCTCCAACATGCCTCAATCGCCTAAGAGTATCCATCGCCTCGACCACCGTTACAGGCAGGGGTCCAATGCTTGACCTCGTCTTACGGGACGTTGGCCACAAACTGCATGTGAACCCTTCACGGGTGTCACACCGCGACTGTAAAGATTTGAAGGAAATGGAAGGAGAAGGAGAAAACGGATGGAGAACGAAGAGCCTTGGAGAGGTTTCGATGTTTTCGTGCATTTTTCGATGATAACGATAGTGCACACACATCTGATTTATAGTTCACCCACGCACACAACTCTCTACGTCCACTTGCAGTCAGCCAAGCATCTGACGAACGGGTCCTGCCTGATCTCCACAATGTCCATCAACACCAAGGACAAAGTCAAGGTGGGATCATGACACTTTCCCCCTTCTTGAAATGAAGTTCCCTCCTAAAGTGATCTTCGGAAATCGATCCTAAAGCACCTTTTAGTCTTCCCAGGTACCATGGCCTTCTGCAACATCTTGCCATTAGATCTTGACTTGTTCCCTTTCTTGAAAGGACGATGCTCGAGAATGGTCGTCTACATAAAAATGACAGACATATCCGGTGGCTCGGTAAAATGTTAAGAGTAGTCAGTAGTGAAGGGCCTCAACTCGGAAAGACAAGGTGAATTGAACTAGCTATGCAAGACGATACATCGTTGTGCTCATACGCTCACTAACTTTGCAAAGCCCATAAAACATTAGAGCCAATTTTACACGAGGACGATTAACCAATGATGAATGAGCATAAGGTTGCAGCTTGAGCAACACATCATCTCGAAGTGTAAATCATCGATCCTTGCGGTGGTTATCAGCTTGAGCTTTCATACATTCCCGAGCACGGTGCAAATGTTCTCTGAGCTTGGCTAAGAAATCCTATTTGTCGGCTGCTAACTCAACGATGAAAGTGGAAAATTCCATGTGTAAACATGGTGCCAAAATGGGGGTGAGTGCTATGTAGTGCCTTGAATGGAGTGCATCCAAGCGAGGTGTGATAGGAAGAATTATACCAAATCACTACCTTTGGTAACCAGGGTTTTCATGTATTCGGGTTGCCATGACCGCAAAATGAAGGTACTACTCCAAACATTGATTAACACACTTTGAATGCTCGTCAGTTTGTGTTGTGAAGTAACAAAGTTTGACACCAATTTCCTGAAATAGCCTACACTTGAAGTGGCTAGTGAACACCCGATCGCGGCCACACACTGAAGATCATGCACACCATAAAGCCCGACGATGTTGTCCACGAATACAACAACATCATAATCAAGAGAGTAAAGATGCTTCAACGTAATTAGGGCGCGCCAATATTCAATGTTAAAAAAGGTGCAAACTCGCACCAATATATGCTTTGGATCGACATAGTACAACATGACGGCGACGGTAACGTAGTGATGAGGGTTCGCAATCTCTCTCTCCCTCGTAGAACATAAATGTTGGGAGGAAGAAACATGTAATACTTCATCCATTCCAAAATATGGCACTACATCATTTAATGTGAAAATCAAACTTATATACATTGGACAAAGATTGCAAAACAAAAAATATGATAGTCCAGACAAAATGAAAATCGGTGTGTCTAGGGCACATTTAGATGTGACATAGCTATTGCGCATCTAAATGACTAAGTTAAGCATAAAAATAAAAAGGTAAGGAAAAAAAATACCCACACGAATCTCCAAGTAAGTTCAATGATATATAACTTAGATGTGTAATATTTATCTCACATCTAGTGTGTTTTAGCAAAACCGAATGAAAATAAATAAAACATAAATATTTTTGACGACCGATCTAATGATACAAACTTGGTATTGTAGATATTGATACTTTTTTTCTAAAAACCACTTGTTTAACTTTTGAAAAATAATATCAGTACATCTTTTATTTTGAAACCGGTGGAGTAGATCTAACTTATCTGGAAGGATCGGTTGGCCCTTCCGGTCCCTGTCACGCTCACGTCAGGATTTCTCTACTCCTAAAAGGGGAGTTGGTAGCTCCTTTCTCAGTTTATTTTCGTCTGGTTTATTTTCGTCCGTTTTTTCATCCCGCCTCCAAAAGCATAGTACCATATATGTGAGATCACCTTCCGAAAAAACAAATCCACCATTAAAGTGAAAGATTTTGTTTTGTGGTTGCTTTGACAGGTGATGATTTGATTTAATCACAATAATAGGTAATTAAGAATTCCAAAATCATACCATATATGTGAGATCACCTTCCGAGAAACCAAATCCACCATTAAAACGAAAGATTTTGTTTTGTACCTGCTTTGGCAGGTGATGATTTGACTTAATCACATTAATAATATGTAATTAAGAATTCCAAAATCATGCCATATATGTGAGATCACCTTTCGAGAAAACAAATATAGGATTATTGTTGATAACCTTCCAAAAACAAAATCCGAGTTGTAGCCTGGTACACTGGTTTATTTTTGCCCCTTTTTTCGACCCACCTTCCATCACCCCTTTTCACTGTTTATCTCTTTATAAATAACCAGAAAAGGAAAAAACATTCTCCCCTCACCTGTCGCGCCCTTCTCCCAGCCTCTCTACGCGCCATCGCCTCTCCCGACGCTCAGATTCGGGGCTCGCCGCAATGCCCGAGGCACCGACAGTGATCCTAGGGAGGAAAAGAAGGTGAAGGCATGGAGGACTACCGCCGGTGTGAGGACCATCCCGTCAGCACCGGTGACTCATCCAAGCAGGTCACCTACATCGTCATCGCCAATTTCTCCTCCCCGTAGCTAGTGTTTCTAATCAAACTGCCACCATAGATGCACATCTACATGCAGATGGCTCGTGTTCAAGAAGGGCTAGCGACATGCACCTGATCTACGACAACATTAAGGAGCAAGCAGCGGTGATGCTCGACCACGTGCTCATCACACTCCACAAAGAGAGCCTGTTCGCGGATGCAGTCACTCGAGTGGAGCCTGCAGTGAGGTGGGCAGGCTGTGTTTAGGAGTGGCCTTGGCATGCTGCTGCAGAGATGTTCAGTAGCGGACACCTACTGCCTGCATCATGTCGTTGGGTCCCGTCGACGGGCGACATTGACAGAGTCCTCTGGCGCTAATGAGGTCGAGGTGTGCAGCGATGGTAGGTACTCCGTTGACTGCTCACCTCGCCACCGCGATGATGCCCCTGTCGCATTGACGTGCCCCTGTACCAGGACAGCAGAACTACTACTCCATGCTGGCTACTCGAATCTGAGCTCATCGAGAGACACGGCGTCGACGAGGAAGCCGGAGCAGGTTTGAGGGCCGTTTTCATTTGTGTTATGTACCCTTTATTTTTATCGATGTAAAACCCTTCACGGATTATCCTTTCTTTTTTGAAGATCATGAGGTTTTGTAGTGGACAAGCTGACATGTTTGAACAATGGGGCAGACACTTTGACCTGTGGGTTCTGCTGTTAGACCGTTACAAGGAGAAGGAGGTTCCTTTTAACCTGCAGGAGCTCTGCCAATGACAGCATGCTTTCCTTGACAATAGCATAGTACTTCACGTATGCAAGATGCAGCGAGCGAAATCGGCGCAAGAGTGCATCCTGCAAGCATCACCAAATCTGAAATTATTGACAATTTTTTTCTTGCCTCGTCATCTTATAATGCTGGGATCTTAATGTATAACTGATCCAAACAAAAAGGTGCTCGTAGCAATTGCTCTGATCCGTGTTGGTTATTTGATTAATGAATCTAATGATATTGATTTGGTATTGTGAATGTCAATACTTTGTCCTATAAGTTTGGACATATTAGAGATACTTTGATTTTGGACAATACTTATATGAAGACTAAACAGGAACGAAGGAAATAATAACACAATGAATAAAAAGCTGAAATGAAGAGTATTATAATAGATCCATTTGTTTGCCCGCGGCAAGGCATGGGCATTTTCCTAGTGTTCGGTAAGGTTTCGTCTGGTCTAAATCAAGGTTTAGTAATCTCCACGTCAGCTCAAGATTCAAAAAGGAAGACAGTACTTAATTTCTAATGAAGTTTTATCGTACGCAAAGCCTTTCCGTCGGCAACTCAAGCCATGGGCAATGCCCCCGTTGCCACAGACACACTCTAAAATAAGTTAAGAACTTGCTACTGCCTAGCATGCCTAGCTGGACAGATTTGCAGACACGAGTCCCATCTACTGCTTAGCATCAGTGCAAGCATCCGCCACGCCCTCCGTCGAGAGAGATAAAAGAAGGAGCAGAAGTCGGCCACGTACTCACCGAACTCCATGATATGGCCCGTCCGTTCGACCTCACCTGGATACGGGATGGTACGTGGCGTGACGTGTTATAGAGCTCACACACGTGTCGGCCGGACGTGCGGTGCGTGGCGGGAGCTACTCGCGGCGGACGGCCCCGAACGCGCCACGCCTCAGGCCATCAACGTATGGTTCCAATTTTCCGTTCCAGAAAAGAATCCTGGCCGCAACAAACTGCGAGTTTGCTTTGCCGGACGAAAAAAAAATGGATCCCTGCCTACTGCTACAGTGCACGAACAGATCGACGCGAAACAAAGATGCCACGTTGGTGTCCGATCATCAGATCCGAAGAACGCATAAATATCGAGTGCAGGCGTACACAAACATCACACGTCTGAATGATTAGATCGACAAATATACTTGATTACAAGATAGAAATAGATGGATACTGTATATACATATATACATACATATGACATGTCGATGTCATCGTCCCGTTTCGTCGTCGTACGTAGCATGGTCCGAGCCGACGTCGAGAACCGGAGTCCTTCACTTCCCCAGCTAGCTAGCTACGGGTGAACCTGCCTGCCAGCACAGAGAACTTGCCTGTGCCAACACAAGCCGTGGGGGACGTCGACGGTCGACGGTCGACGTTCACGGGCTGGGCCCGCGTGCTAATGTCGCGGTCGTCCTAAAATATCAGCGTGCCACGCCGCAGCCGATGAGGGCGCAGCTAGCCGGGCGTGGATCCGAGTCAGCGCCGACGGGGAACGCCGGACGTGGCGGATGGCTGCCGGCTGCTGTATTGCGTACAAGGTTTTGGGGAGATTATCTTAGGATGATGACGACCATGATCTCGAGCATAAAACCTTTTTTGGGATGATGATGATGATGATGTGTTGTTGACTGATGCTGGGCACCGGTATATTTTCAAATTTTTTTCTGGCGGTAGGTACGGTGTTTGGAAGTGAAAGCATTTTTGGCGAGTCTTGGCTTTGCATGCTTGGATAATTGCTGCGAAAAGCGGGACAACATGATGAGTTGGAAAGCGGATACTTTTTTTTTTCCGACACTCGGTTAAGAAACTCCAATTCGGACAGAGACATGTGTGGTAATTAACTCAGGAATAACTAGTACGGAGTACTAGTAGTATTACTGTAGATGTACTACTAGTACTCATAAATTCCGTTGTTGTTGGTCAATATCGCACGACACGGAGGAGGGAGGAGAGGACCGAGTACGATTTACACCCTCGGTCCACTGCCAATTTGAAAAATCGCCGGTCCGGTTCCGCGTCTTTCGTCGACGTTGTACCATGCGTCCATACGTACGACACGAACGATACGGTGCTCGGCGTTTTGCAAGTTGCAGCACGTTCAAAGCAAGTGGCCTGGCCCCCCGTCACGGAGGCCAGTTGATGGAAACTGACCGGAGGAGACGACGGTGCCGGATCGCCGACGACGACCCAAACAAACTCATCCGATAAGGCGATCTTGGTCTCATCGGGTGACTCGGCTCCACCGCACGCCGTGCGCCACAGCTCGACACCCTCCAGATTTCTCAATCAGTGGGCGCGCGCGTCGGCTCGCCGGCGATCGGTTTCGCCTCTCAAGTGTTTCAGTAATGGCGTTTTCAGATGCGACCTATTTTTAATCTCATGTGTGTGAAGCGCTGATCTGGGTGATACGCCGATACGCGCTCCGGCAGGCCCCTGATGCCTCTGATCTGTATACACCCGGTGATCAGTCAATAATGTAGCGTGCACCACGTGCATCTGATTAGCAGAACGCATATGTGCGGGTCAGCGTTGCATTGCTCCAACCACTCCGCCCTAATTAGGTGGCTGCCACGCATGATCATGTGACTGTATTTGCGTATGACCAAACCGACGCGGAATCCGGGAGCGACGTGTGACTGACTGTCCCAACGGAATTAGGCAGACCGTGAGATCAGTCCATCCGCTATGCCGCGAACACAGTTAACATGCGGCCTGAGTTAGTCGAGTGAACTCCGTGAGAAATTCTAACACCAAACGTCGACGGAACGCGACAAGATACGGTGACTACACCGGCAACCAGCGGCGGCGGGAAGATAGGGCGATAGGCACGAACTAACTATATAGTCTGTTGACGCACGCGAGGTGATGAACTGATGATATGAGTACGAGTGCCACCAGATAGCCTCGCTCGCATCACAGGCAGTAGCAGTACGAGATTGCTGGTGCCAGCCGCGCAAGTTGGTGCCAGCACCGCCGCGCGCGGGGGCGGCGGGTCGTGGATGCGTCAGGCCGTTAGGTAGGGGGCGCCGCCGTATGCGTGCGTGGCGACGAGCGAGGCCGCGGGCAGATTCCGCTTGTCTCGTGCCGAAATTGATAGCTCGCGTGGGGTTTGTCGGGTTCAATTTCAGGGAAGAGCTCGCTATACTTTTCTCCTGCTCGTACTACCTCCCATTGCCTGCGTGTAATGTAAAACTGTACTAGTAGTACGTAGCACAGTACTACTATGCGCAGCCTTGATTCAGCACGGAATTCAGGTGCAGGGAGTAGCAGATGAGAGATGAGACGAAGAGTCCATGAATCGTTCACGTTCTGTCACCTTGCTCCAAAGCCCGTGCATGTTGTACGTGCGACGTTTGCTGTCGCCCCGGAACGGGCGACGGTAACTTATCCTCGAGTAGTACAACCCAGCCGGTAACTTAGCCTCCGGTAAGCAGCCCAGCCGGTTCCCGGAGCTACTCGCCGTGGAAGTGGAAGGTCATCAACGTGCCGCGACTAGGAATGCAGGCTACTCTCCGCGTTTTACTTCTTCCAGACTGAGATACAATACATTTATGTAACTAGATCAAGCACCCTTGACCATACAAAAAGTAGAGCTAGTGGTAGGAAAATGAGAAGAGTAGGGTAGCTCCGATCTGCAGACTGGCGTCGAGATCGCCAGCTAGGCTTTGCCAGCTTGACAGCAAAGTGGCAATACGCGTCAAAAACACGCCCTATGCTAGTGTGGTCTCGCCCGGTGCCGGCCGGGGTCCCTTTCATGCAAAAATATCACAGGATTACAGTCAGCACCGGGCATGGATGTGGATCCAGACCAGAGTCAGGTCGCACGGCCACTGCCCGCGGGAACGCGCGAGTGCGCGAGACGTGCCACAAGTTTATTTGGAGGGATAGGCTTAGCTTAGGGTTGATGATGTCGTGTTGATCTTGGAATGCAAGCACTTTTGCTGGCTTTACAAATGGAGTCATACGGTGGTTTCGGGAAAGCACCATGAGCAAATGATCCATTGATCATCATAATTCATTGGTAAGTTGTTCGATATGTTTAATCATTCGACCCCACCGGCACGATTAAACTTATCCAAAAGATAAGAGGGAAGCTGATGCAAACCGAAACTCTGCTTCTAGACAGACCGGACAAGCGATCTCCTTCCCGCTGCCACCACCCGATCCACCAAGTTGATCGAGCCGATGGGAACTGACCGGATCGCCGACGGGCGGCTGTTGGATCTCGATCGGCGGCCACAACCCAAATAAAAACTTCTCGGCCGTACGTAGTAGTTCTCGATCCATCCGTGCACGGCCCATGCCTCCTACAGTATACTCCACTTGGCGGCGAGCTGACCGCGTCACTGTCAGGTGACTCGGCTCCAACGCAGCACGGCGTACGACGTGAAACAGTTGGCGTTGGTGGTCTTGTCCATCTGGATTCTCCGTGGGCGCGTCGCTTCATTTCCATGTGCCAATAAAACTGATCAGTGACCGCACAGCACTAGTGTTCGGCTGATGATGATTATAACCTAATCTACTCTACTCTAGTTCCGCGTGGTGCTAACGTGTGGATACAATCATACAACACCGATATGCGCTCCTGCTTTTCGATCGAGCAACCAGCTACTCGCACGTCGTCTGCAGATGCGCTACGAGCATTGTACTCCACACTGGTAAACACGCAGCTACTGTAGCTAGCAGCGGGGTAGTATTTATTTCTTGTACAATGTACGTATGGTGTGGCCGGCCACGGCAGCCCCGTCGCACAACCGATCGAGCGGAACACAACATCGCCGTCGACGTCCGTCCAGGTCCATCCATCCATCCTAGGCGGGCGCCACCGGCGGCATGCAACTTGGCACGGCCGCACGCATCGTACCGAACGATAGGAATAGGATAGCTGGATAGGCACGCCGACGACAACACACGCCGGTGATGATAAGGAGGTCGACGAGGGATCGGATAGCCTCACCCGCATCACAGGCCCAGAGCCAGCGGCGCGTGCGGCGGGCGACAGCCAAGGCCTCGCGATCGTCGTACGTACGTATCGCCCCGGGTCGAGCCGGCCGGTCGAGCCATCAAGTCGATGATGGGGGGACCTTTCGCTGGCTGTTTCGTCGAGACGTCGTAGGTATGGGGGATGGGCGATGGCGGCTAGGCCCGAACCGTGCGTGTCGACAAGCGGGGCCGCCGGTGGATGAACTCCGCCTTTCGTCCTTGCCCGTCTTGATCGCCCATGGGGCCGGTCGGGCACGATTCTGGAGAGGGCTCAAGTGGCCGGAATCGCAACGATTTATCGGCACGACCGGCTCAGGCACTTTCGGGGCCGTGAACCGCAGGTCTGCCGCATTCTACCGTGGGTGCCTTTTGTACTGCGGCGAGACAAGGGAGGCGTGCCTGTTCACGTTCTAGCTTTCAAGCTTCTGTTTGACGTACTCCTTTCTGGTTCGCTCGTCCGTCCCGATCTGTGTTCGGCTGCTGCATCCGGCAAGGGCAAGGTGCCTATGTATTTTATGTCAATCTTGATGACTTGCTGATCCGCTCTGGATTTGCACTCCAAAACCAAAAAATTCATACGAGGGACCGAGGCCTCCTAATTTTTTTTAAGGGTAAATAGTTGCCGCTTTATTTATTAAACGTAAACAGAAATCTCGTCCAAAATGACGTCCAGAATATACATTCTGGAGGAACGGAGAGCGAGACTCTACAAAGTTCTTCCCCCATTCCAACCTCAGCTAACCTATTAGCGGCACCATTTGCACTACGACTAACCCATGTCACCTTATGCTGCTGAAACATGTTGAGCAACGCTTTGATCTCCTCCACATATGGCCCTGCTGCTGAGAAATCCTTCCCTGCATTGTTAATCATAGCCACCACACTTTCATTATCACTCTCCATGTGAAGCCTCTGCATATTTACCTCAGTAGCAAGCTAGATGGCTCACTTGCATGCGTGAAGCTCCACTATCGTAGGATCTGTCGAGCTGCTGTAGTGGTGGCACGCTGCAGCCCTGAAAGCGCTGACATGATCACGGAGCACAACACTTGCTCCTCATTTGTCTCGTTGCTTGGACACCGCACCGTCGGCATTGGCTTTGATTCATCCCTCGTCCGGCGCCTTGCACGACTGCTGGATCTTTGGCTGACTGGTCTTACCCACCTTTCCGTGTATATCATTCCATTCCTTCACATAAGACACAACAGTCTGCATTATCTCATGTGGTTCAACTATCTTGCGCCCATCTCTCGCCTCATTACACACCAACCAGAGGCCATATGCTGCTGGTATCATCATTGAGCGCTCATTCTCCGTTGCGTCCGCGAACCAGCCAAGTAGCCAACTCATGAGCTTGCTCTGGGAATCGATGTTGCACGGTGGGATCGCCATAGAAATTCCCGTTTCTAAGCGAAGCTTCTTCCAAAAGCATGCCGAGTGCGGACATTCCCAAAATCTGTGAGTAATGGTTTCCTCCCTGCCACATGTAGTACAAAAGACACCTGCCTTTATACGTCGTCGATGCAGCTCCATCCCAACCGCCATTCCTCATGAGTCTCCACATGTGGATCTTGGCCTTGCGAGATGCGATGTATCCCAAAGAGCCAACCATCCTCTATGTGTATTTGCGGACGATGATGACTCTGGCCGTCCAGATTTGAGCTAATTCATAGACATCCTCAAATGATAAGCAGACCTCACATAAAATATCCCCTTTTTGTATAATTCCATGCTATGTAGTCATCCATCCCTGGGTCTCCAAGTGCGATTTGTTTTATGTCACAAGCATCATCAGGGGAGAACATCGTATCCATCTTGCCATGATCCCAAGACGTACTAGTCTGGTTTAACAGGTCGCTCGCCTTGTTAACACCATGCACATAGTCTTCCATGCCCGGGAATCCACTGATCATGGTGTATATACATAGAGGAACCATCCCCAATGCGCCAAATACACCCAGCTCGCAGCAGATCACGTCCATGCAAAATGCTCCTGAAATTGTAAGATCCTCCAGCCGGGCAATTGGCATTCAGGATCGAGCCTTCTCTGAAATATCTCGCCTTGAGGACTCTAGCACATAAGGATTCCGGTACCTACAAGATCCTCCAAGCCTGTTTGGCAAGAAGTGCTTGATTAAACGCTTCCGGGTCATGGAACCCCATTCCTCCATTGCGTTTAGACTGACACGTCTCGTCCCATGCAATCCAGTGCACCTTGCGCTCACCATTCATTGCACCCCACCAGAATTTAGAAGAGATTGTAGTCAAGCTCCGGCATATCTTCTTTGTAAGGTGAAAACAACTCATGGTAAACGCCGGTGTAGCTTGGAGTACAGACTAACAAGTACCTCTCTGGCGGCTTTGGAAAGACCCTGTCGTTTCCACCCGGTCACTTTTCTTTGGAACACTCTGTTGTTGGGAGATGTAGTAGTAAATCAAAAAAAATCCTATGTGTTCACCAAGATCCATCTATGAAGAAACCAAAAACGAGTGGGGAGAGTGCATCTTCATACCTTTGAAGATCGCAAAGCGGAAGCGTTACTAAAACGCGGTTGGTGGAGTCGTACTCGCAGTGATTCAGATCGCAGTGGAATCCGATCTAAGCACCGAACAACGGCGCCTCCATGTTCAACACACATGCAACCCCATGACGTCTCCTATGCCTTGATCCAGCAAGGAGGAAGGAGAGGTTGAGGGAGAGCTCCGACAGCATGACGGCGTGGTGACGGTGGAGCTGCGTGGTATTCCGGCAGGGCTTCGCCAAGCGCTACGGAGAACGAGGAAGAGGAAGGGTAGGGCTGCGCCGAGAGAGAGAGAGAGGAACTCGTGTGTGTGGCAGCCCCCAAAGCCCCACTATATATAGGAGGAGGAGGAGGGGTGCGGAGCCCTAGGGTTCCCTCCCCAGGGCCGGCGGCCAACCCTAGATTGATCTAGGGCGGCGGCCAAGAGAGGGAGTGGGAGGGGCGGTGCCCTAGGTGGGCCTAGGGCCCATCTGCCCCTAGGGTTTGCCCCCCTCCCACCTGTGCTATGCCTTGGGCCCTTGTGGGGCGCACCAGCCCACCTAGGGGCTGGTTACCTCCCACTTGCGTCCCATGCAGCCCTCCGGTGCTTGTGGCCCCACTTGGTGGACCCCCGGAACCCTTCCGGTGGTCCCGGTACGTTACCAGTGATGCCTGGAACACTTCCGGTGACCAAAACCTCACTTCCTATATATCATTCTTTACCTCCGGACCATTTCGGAACTCCTCGTGATGTCCGGGATCTCATCCGGGACTCCGAACTGCCTTCGGTAACCACGTACACTATTTCCATATAACCCTAGAGTCATCGAACCTTAAGTGTGTAGACCCTACGGGTTCGGGAGGCATGTAGACATGACCGAGACACCTCTCCGATCAATAACAAACAACGGGATCTGGATACCCATGTTGTCTCCCACATGCTCCATGATGATCTCATCAGATGAACCACGATGTCGGGGATTCAATCAATCTGGTATACAGTTCCCTTTGTTTATCGGTATGATTCTTGCCCGAGTTTTGATCGTTGGTATCCCTATACCTTGTTCAATCTCGTTACCGGCAAGTCTCTTTACTCATTCCGTAATACATCATCCCATGGATAACTCCTTAGTCACATTGAGCTCATTCTGATGATGTCTTACCGAGTGGGCCCAGAGATACCTCTCCGTCACACGGAGTGACAAATCCCAGTCTCGATTTGTGCCAACCCAACAGATACTTTTGGGGATACCTATAGTGTAACTTTATAGCCACCCAGTTACGTTGTGATGTTTGGCACACCCAAAGTATTCCTACGGTATCCGGGAGTTGCACAATATCATGGTCTAAGGAAATGATACTTGACATTAGAAAAGCTTTAGCACACGAACTACACGATCTTGTGCTATGATTAGGATTGGGTCTCGTCCATCACATCATTCTCCTAATAATGTGATCCTGTTATAAACGACATCCAATGTCCATGGTCATGAAACCGTGACAATCTATTGATCAATGAGCTAGTCAACTAGAGGCTCACTAGGGACACATTGTGGTCTATGTATTCACACATGCATTACGGTTTCCGGTTAATACAATTATAGCATGAACAATAGACAATTATCATGAACAAGTAAATACAATAATAACCATTTTATTATTACCTCTAGGGCATATTTACAATAGTCTCCCACTTGCACTAGAGTCAATAATCTTGTTACATTGTGATGAATCAAACACTCATAAAATTTTGGTGTTGATCATGTTTTGCTCGTGAGAGAGGTTTAGTCAACGGATCTGCGACATTCAGATCCGTATGTACTTTACAAATATCTATATCTCCTTCCTGAATGTAATCACGAATGGAGTTGAAGCGGCACTTGATGTGTCTTGTCTTCTTGTGAAACCTGGGCTCCTTGGCAAGGGCAATAGCTCCAGTGTTGTCACGGAATAGAGTCATCGGGCCTGACGCATTGGGAATCACTTCTAGATCGGTGATGAACTTCTTCATCCAGACTCCTTCCTTTGCTACTTCCGAAGCAGCTATATACTCCGCTTCACATGTAGATGCCGCCACGACGCTTTGCTTGCTACTGCACCAGCTGACTGCCCCTCCGTTCAAAATATACACGTATCCGGTTTGTGACTTGGAGTCATCCGGATCTATGTCGAAGATAGCATCGACGTAACCCTTTACGACGAGCTCTTCGGCACCTCCATATACGAGAAACATGTCCTTTATCCTTTTCAGGTACTTCAGGATATTCTTGATCGCTGTCCAGTGTTCCGCTCCGGGATCACTTTGATACCTCTCTACCATACTTATGGCAAGGTTCACATCAGGTCTGGTACACAGCATGGCATACATAATAGAGCCTATGACTGAAGCATAAGGGATGACACTCATCTCTTCTCTATCCTTTGCCGTGGTCAGGCATTGAGTCGTACTCAATCTCACACCCTGTAACACATGCAAGAACCCCTTCTTGGACTGATCCATATTGAACTTCTTCAATATCTTGTCAAGGTATGTGCTTTGTGAAAGACCTATGAGGCGTTTCGATCTATCTCTATAGATCTTAATGCGTAATATGTAAGCAGCTTCTCCAAGGTCCTTCATTGAAAAACACTTATTCAAGTAGGCCTTTATACTATCAAAAAGTTCTATATTATTTCCCATCAACAATATGTCATCCACATATAATATGAGAAATGCTACAGAGCTCCCACTCACTTTCTTGTAAATACAGGGTTCTCCATAAACCTGTATAAACCCAAACACTTTAATCACCTCCTTAAAGCGAATGTTCCAACTCTGAGATGCTTGCACCAGCCCATAGATGGACCTCTGGAGCTTGCTGTTGGAAATATGCCCTAGAGGCAATAATAAAATGGTTATTATTGTATTTCCTAGTTCATGATAATTGTCTGTTATTCATGCTATAATTGTGTTAACCGGAAACCGTAATACATGTGTGAATACATAGACCACAACGTGTCCCTAGTGAGCCTCTAGTTGGCTAGCTCGTTGATCAATAGATGGTCACGATTTCATGACCATGGACATTGGATGTCGTTGATAACGGGATCACATCATTAGGAGAATGATGTGATGGACAAGACCCAATCCTAAGCATAGCACAAGATCGTGTAGTTCGTTTGCTAAAGCTTTTCAATGTCAAGTATCGTTTCCTTAGACCATGAGATTGTGTAACTCCCGAATACCGTAGGAATGCTTTGGGTGTGCCAAACGTCACAACGTAACTGGGTGGCTATAAAGGTACGCTACGGGTATCTCCGAAAGTGTTTGTTGGGTTGACACGAATCGAGACTGGGATTTGTCACTCCGTGTGACGGAGAGGTATCTCTGGGCCCACTCGGTAAGACATCATCATTATGAGCTCAATGTGACTAAGGAGTTAGTCACGGGATGATGTATTACGGAACAAGTAAAGAGACTTGCCGGTAACGATATTGAACAAGGTATGGGGATACCGACGATCGAATCTCGGGCAAGTACCATACCGATAGACAAAGGGAATTGTATACGGGATTGATTGAATCCTTGACATCGTGGTTCATCCGATGATATCATCGTGGAGTACGTGGGAGCCAACATGGGTATCCAGATCCCGCTGTTGGTTATTGGCCGGAGAGGTGTCTCGGTCATGTCTACGTGTCTCCCGAACCCGTAGGGTCTACACACTTAAGGTTCGATGACGCTAGGGTTATAGGGAAATAGTGTACGTGGTTACCGAAGGTTGTTCGGAGTCCCGAATGAGATCCCGAACATCACGAGGAGTCCCGGAATGGTCCGGAGGTGAAGATTGATATATAGGAAGTGAGGTTTTGGTTACCAGAAGTGTTCCGGGTGTCTCCGGTAGTGTACCGGGACCACCGGAAGGGTTCCGAGGGTCCACCAAGTGGGCCCACCTGCCCCGGAAGGTTCCATGGGCCAAGAGTGGGAGGGAGCCAGCCCCTAGGTGGGCTGGTGCGCCTCCCACCCCAGCCCAAGGCGCAGCAAGGGTGGAGGGGGCAAACCCTAGGCTTAGATGGGCCTTAAGGCCCACCCTAGGGCGCCTCCACCTCTCCCTGCCCTGGTCGCCGTCCAGATGGGTTTCTGGAGGCTGCCGCCACCCCTAGGGTGGAACCCTAGGGCGCAACACCTCTCCTCCCCTCCTCCTATATATAGTGGAGGTATTTGGGGCTGCACAACACACGAGTTCATCTCCTCCCTGGTGCAGTCCTACTCCTCCCTCTCCTCGTTCTCCGTAGTGCTTAGCAAAGTTCTGTCGGAGTACCACGCAGCTCCACCGCCACCACGCCGTCGTGTTGCCGGAGCTCTCCCTCAACCTCTCCTCCCTCCTTGCTGGATCAAGGCGTAGGAGACGTCACCGGGCTGCACGTGTGTTGAACGCGGAGGTGCCGTCCGTTCGGCACTTGATCGGATCTACCGCGATCTGAATCGCTGCGAGTATGACTCCATCAACCGCGTTCTAGCAACGCTTCCGCTTAGCGATCTTCAAAGGTATGAAGATCCAATCTCTCCCCGCTCGTTTGCTAGGTTTCTCCATAGATAGATCTTGGTGACACGTAGGAAAATTTTGATTTACTACTACGTCTCCCAACAGTGGTATCAGAGCTAGGTCTATGCGTAGAATCTATGCACGAGTAGAACACAAAGCAGTTGTGGGCGTCGATTTTGTTAATATGCTAGCCGTTACTAGTCTTATCTTGATTCGACGGTATTGTGGGATGAAGCGGCCCGGACCAACCTTACACGTACGCTTACGTGAGACCGGTTCCACCGCCTGACATGCACTAGCTGCATAAGGTGGCTAGCGGGTGTCTGTCTCTCCCACCTTAGTCAGATTGGATTCAATGAAAAGGGTCCTTATGAAGGGTAAATAGCAATTGGCATATCACGTTGTGGTTTTGGCGTAGGTAAGAAACGTTCTTGCAAGAAACCTATAACAACCATGTAAAAACTTGCAACTACAAATTAGAGGACGTCTAACTTGTTTTTGCAGCATATGCCTTGTGATGTGATATGGCCAGAAGGATGTGATGTGATGCATTGTGATGTATGAGATTGATCATGTTCTTGTAATAGGGTTCACGACTTGCATGTCGATGACTATGACAACCGGCAAGAGCCATAGGAGTTGTCTTATTTTATTGTGTGACCTGCGTGTCAATCATAAACGCCATGTAATTACTTTACTTTATTGCTAAGAGTTAGCCATAGTAGTAGAAGTAATAGTTGGCGAGACAACTTCATGAAGACACAATGATGGAGATCATGATGATGGAGATCATGGTGTTGTGCCGGTGACAATGATGATCATCGTGCCCCGAAGATGGAGATCATAGGAGCAAGATGATATTGGCCATATCATGTCACTATATTGATTGCATGTGATGTTTATCATGTTTACATCTTATTTGCTTAGAACGACGGTAGTAAATAAGATGATCTCTCAATTAAAATTTCAAGAGAAGTGTTCACCCTAACTGTGCACCGTTGCTAAGGATCGTTGTTCCGAAGCACCACGTGATGATCGGGTGTGATAGGTTCTAACGTTCGCATACAACGGGTGTAAGCCAGATTTACACACGCGAAACACTTAGGTTGACTTGACGAGCCTAGCATGTACAGACATGGCCTCGGAACACGGAAGACCGAAAGGTCGAACATGAGTCGTATAGAAGATACGATCAACATGGAGATGTTCACCATGGATGACTAGTCCGTCTCATGTGATGATCGGACACGGGCTAGTTGACATGGATCATGTGTCACTTAGATGACTAGAGAGATGTCTATCTGAGTGGGAGTTCATTGAATAATTTGATTATGTGAACTCGATTATCATGAACTTAGTCTAAAAATTGCCTTTAATATCTATATTGTAGATCCAATGGCCAACGCAAATGTCAACCTCAATTTCAACGCGTTCCTAGAGAAAACCAAGCTGAAAGATGATGGAAGCAACTATGCGGACTGGGTCCGTGGCTTGAGGATCATCCTCATAGCTTCCAAGAGATTGTATGTCCTTGATGCACCGCTAGGTGACCCACCCATTCTCCCAGCGGACCAAGACATTACGAACGCTTGGCAGTCGCGCTGCGATGATTACTCCCTTGTTCAGTGCGGCATGCTTTACAATTTAGAATCGGGGCTCCAAAAGCGTTTTGAGCAACACGGAGCATATGAGATGTTCCAAGAGCTGAAACTGGTTTTCCAAGCTCATGCCCGAGTCGAGAGATATGACATCTCCGACAAGTTCTTCAGCTGTAAGATGGAGGAGAACAGTTCTGTTAGTGAGCACATCCTCAAGATGTCTGGGCTTCACAACCGCTTGACTCAGCTGGGAGTTAATCTCCCGGATGACTCAGTCATTGACAGAATCCTCCAGTCGCTTCCACCTAGCTACAAGATCTTTGTGATGAACTACAACATGCAGGGTATGGAGAAGTCCATTCCCGAGTTGTACTCGATGCTGAAATCAGCGGAGGTCGAGATCAAAAAGGAGCATCAAGTGTTGATGGTAAACAAGACCACTAGTTTCAAGAAAGGCAAGGGTAAGAAGAACTTCAAGAAGGACGGCAAAGCTGTTGCCGCGCCCGGTAAGCAAGTTACCGGGAAGAAGAAGAACAAGAATGGACCCAAGCCTGAGACTGAGTGTTTCTATTGTAAGGGTACCGGTCACTGGAAGCGGAACTGCCCCAAGTATTTAGCGGATAAGAAGGACGACAACATTAAAGGTATATGTGATATACTTGTTATTGATGTGTACTTGACCAGCGCTCGTAGTAGCTCCTGGGTATTTGATACCGGTGCAGTTGCTCACATTTGTAACTCCAAGCAAGAGCTGCGGAATAAGCGGAGGCTGGCCAAGGACGAGGTGACGATGCGCGTCGGGAATGGTTCCAAGGTCGATGTGATCGCCGTCGGCACGCTACCTCTACATCTACCTTCGGGATTAGTTTTAAACCTTAATAATTGTTATTTAGTACCGGCTTTGAGCATGAACATTGTATCTGGATCTCGCTTGATGCGAGATGGCTACTCATTTAAATCCAAGAATAATGGTTGTTCTATTTATATGAGAGAAATGTTTTATGCTCATGCCCCGCTGGTCAATGGTTTATTTTTGATGAATCTCGAAAGTGATGTTACACATATCCATAGTGTGAGTAACAAAAAGTGTAAAGTTGATAACGATAGTCCCACTTACATGTGGCACTGCCGTCTTGGCCATATTGATGTCAAACGCATGAAGAAGCTCCATGCTGATGGACTTTTGGAGTCACTTGATTTCGAATCATTTGACACATGCGAACCATGCCTCATGGGCAAGATGACCAAGACTCCATTCTCCGGAACAATGGAGCGAGCAACTGACTTGTTGGAGATAATACATACCGATGTATGCGGTCCAATGAGTGTCGAGGCTCGCGGTGGCTACCGTTATGTTCTCACCCTCACTGATGACTTGAGCAGATATGGGTATGTCTGCTTAATGAAACACAAGTCTGAAACCTTTGAAAGGTTCAAGGAATTTCAGAGTGAGGTAGAGAATCAACGTGACAGGAAAATAAAATGCCTACGATCTGATCGTGGCGGAGAATATTTAAGTCACGAGTTTGGCACACACCTTAGGAAATGTGGAATTGTTTCACAATTCACGCCGCCCGGCACACCTCAGCGAAATGGTGTGTCTGAACGTCGTAATCGCACTCTATTGGATATGGTGCGATCTATGATGTCTCTTACCGACTTACCGCTATCATTTTGGGGATATGCATTAGAGACTGCCGCATTCACTTTAAATAGGGCACCGTCTAAATCCGTTGAGACGACACCGTATGAATTATGGTTTGGAAAGAAACCTAAGCTGTCGTTTCTAAAAGTTTGGGGATGCGATGCTTATGTGAAGAAACTTCAACCTGAGAAGCTCGAACCCAAAGCGGAAAAGTGCGTCTTCATAGGATATCCCAAAGAGACTATTGGGTATACCTTCTACCTACGATCCGAGGGCAAAGTCTTTGTTGCCAAGAATGGATCCTTTCTCTTGAAAGAGTTTCTCTCAAAAGAAGTAAGTGGAAGGAAAATAGAACTTGATGAGGTAATTGTACCTCCACTCGATCCGGAGAGTAGCGCAGCACAGGAAGTTGTTTCTGTGGAGCTTACACCGGCTAGAGAGGAAGTTAATGATGATGATCATGAAGCTTCAGATCAAGTTGCTATTCGAAGGTCCACTAGGACACGTTCCGCACCAGAGTGGTACGGCAATCCTGTCCTAGAGATCATGTTGTTGGACAACGGTGAACCTTCGAACTATGAAGAAGCAATGGCGGGCCCGGATTCCAACAAATGGCTTGAGGCCATGAAATCCGAGATAGGATCCATGTATGAGAACAAAGTATGGACTTTGGTGGACTTGCCTGATGATAAGCGAGCCATTGAAAACAAATGGATCTTTAAGAAGAAGACTAACGCAGACGGTAATGTGACCGCCTATAAAGCTCGGCTTGTCGCTAAAGGTTATCGACAAATTCAAGGAGTTGACTACGATGAGACTTTCTCACCTGTAGCGATGCTAAAGTCAGTTCGAATCATATTAGCAGTTGCCGCATTTTATGATTATGAGATCTGGCAAATGGACGTCAAAACGGCATTCCTTAATGGCTTCCTCAAGGAAGAACTGTATATGATGCAACCGGAAGGTTTTGTCGGTCCTAAAGATTCTAACAAGGTATGCAAGCTCCAGCGCTCCATCTATGGGCTGGTGCAAGCATCTCGGAGTTGGAACATTCGCTTTAATGAGGTGATTAAAGCGTTTGGGTTTGTACAGGTTTATGGAGAACCCTGTATTTACAAGAAAGTGAGTGCGAGCTCTATAGCATTTCTTATACTGTATGTGGATGACATGTTGATAATGGGAAATAATATAGAACTCTTGGAAAGTATAAAGGCCTACTTGAATAAGTGTTTTTCAATGAAGGACCTTGGAGAAGCTGCTTACATATTAGGTATTAAGATCTATAGAGATAGATCGAAACGCCTCATTGGTCTTTCACAAAGCACATACCTTGAAAAGATATTGAAGAAGTTCAATATGGATCAGTCCAAGAAGGGGTTCTTGCCTGTGTTGCAAGGTGTGAGATTGAGTACGACTCAATGCCCGACCACGGCAAAGGATAGAGAAGAGATGAGTGTCATCCCCTATGCTTCAGCCATAGGCTCTATCATGTATGACATGCTGTGTACCAGGCCTGATGTGAACCTTGCCATAAGTTTGGTAGGGAGGTACCAAAGTGATCCCGGAGCGGAACACTGGACAGCGGTCAAGAATATCCTGAAGTACCTGAAAAGGACAAAGGACATGTTTCTCGTTTATGGAGGTGCCGAAGAGCTCGTCGTAAAGGGTTACGTCGATGCTAGCTTCGATACAGATCCGGACGACTCCAAGTCGCAAACCGGATACGTGTATATTTTGAATGGAGGGCAGTGAGCTGGAGCAGCAGCAAGCAAAGCGTCGTGGCAGCATCTACATGTGAAGCGGAGTACATAGCTGCTTCGGAAGCAGCAAAGGAGGGAGTCTGGATGAAGGAGTTCATCACCGACCTAGGAGTGATTCCGAATGCGTCGGGCCCGATGACTCTACTCTGTGACAACACTGGAGCTATTGCCCTTGCAAAGGAGCCCAGGTTTCATAAGAAGACAAGACACATCAAGCGCCGTTTCAACTCCATCCGTAATTACATTCAGGAGGGAGACATAGATATTTGTAAAGTGCATACGGATCTGAATGTCGCAGATCCGTTGACTAAACCTCTCTCACGAGCAAAACATGATCAACACCAGAATGCTATGGGTGTTCGATTCATCACAATGTAACTAGATTATTGACTCTAGTGCAAGTGGGAGACTGTTGGAAATATGCCCTAGAGGCAATAATAAAATGGTTATTATTGTATTTCCTAGTTCATGATAATTGTCTGTTATTCATGCTATAATTGTGTTAACCGGAAACCGTAATACATGTGTGAATACATAGACCACAACGTGTCCCTAGTGAGCCTCTAGTTGGCTAGCTCGTTGATCAATAGATGGTCACGGTTTCATGACCATGGACATTGGATGTCATTGATAACGGGATCACATCATTAGGAGAATGATGTGATGCCAATCCTAAGCATAGCACAAGATCGTGTAGTTCGTTTGCTAAAGCTTTTCAATGTCAAGTATCGTTTCCTTAGACCATGAGATTGTGTAACTCCCGGATACCATAGGAATGCTTTGGGTGTGCCAAACGTCACAAGGTAACTGGGTGGCTATAAAGGTACACTACGGGTATCTCCGAAAGTGTTTGTTGGGTTGACACGAATCGAGACTGGGATTTGTCACTCCGTGTGACGGAGAGGTATCTCTGGGCCCACTCGGTAAGACATCATCATTATGAGCTTAATGTGACTAAGGAGTTAGTCACGGGATGATGTATTACGGAACGAGTAAAGAGACTTGCCGGTAACGATATTGAACAAGGTATGGGGATACCGACGATCGAATCTCGGGCAAGTACCATACCGATAGACAAAGGGAATTGTATACGGGATTGATTGAATCCTTGACATCGTGGTTCATCCGATGATATCATCGTGGAGTACGTGGGAGCCAACATGGGTATCCAGATCCCGCTGTTGGTTATTGGCCGGAGAGGTGTCTCGGTCATGTCTACGTGTCTCCCGAACTCGTAGGGTCTACACACTTAAGGTTCGATGACGCTAGGGTTATAGGGAAATAGTGTACGTGGTTACCGAAGGTTGTTCAGAGTCCCGGATGAGATCCCAGACATCACGAGGAGTCCCGGAATGGTCCGGAGACGAAGATTGATATATAGGAAGTGAGGTTTTGGTTACCGGAAGTGTTCCGGGTGTCTCCGGTAGTGTACCGGGACCACCGGAAGGGTTCCGGGGGTCCACCAAGTGGGCCCACCTGCCCCGGAAGGTTCCATGGGCCAAGAGTGGGAGGGAGCTAGCCCCTAGGTGGGCTGGTGCACCTCCCACCCTAGCCCAAGGCGCAGCAAGGGTGGAGGGGGCAAACCCTAGGCTTAGATGGGCCTTAAGGCCCACCCTAGGGCGCCTCCACCTCTCCCTGCCCTGGCCGCCGGCCAGATGGGTTTCTGGAGGCTGCCGCCACCCCTAGGGTGGAACCCTAGGGCGCAGCACCTCTCCTCCCCTCCTCCTATATATAGTGGAGGTATTTGGGGCTGCACAACACACGAGTTCATCTCCTCCCTGGTGCAGCCCTACTCCTCCCTCTCCTCGTTCTCCGTAGTGCTTAGCGAAGCTCTGTCGGAGTACCACACAGCTCCACCGCCACCACGCCATCGTGTTGCCGGATCTCTCCCTCAACCTCTCCTCCCTCCTTGCTGGATCAAGGCGTAGGAGACGTCATCGGGCTGCACGTGTGTTGAACGCGGAGGTGCCGTCCGTTCGGCACTTGATCAGATCTACCGCGATCTAAATCGCTGCGAGTACGACTCCATCAACCGCGTTCTAGCAACGCTTCCGCTTAGCGATCTTCAAAGGTATGAAGATCCAATCTCTCCCCGCTCGTTTTCTGGTTTCTCCATAGATAGATCCTGGTGACACGTAGGAAAATTTTGATTTACTACTACGTCTCCCAACACTTGCATACCTTGTTAGCATATTTAGGATCGATAAAACCTTCCGGCTGCATCATATACATTTCTTCTTTAAGGAAGCCATTAAGGAATGCCGTTTTGATGCCCATTTGCGAGATCTCATAATCATAAAATGCGGCAATTGCTAACATGATTCGGATGGACTTCAGCATCGCTACGGGTGAGAAAGTCTCATCGTAGTCAACTCCTTGAACTTGTCGATAACCCTTAGCAACAAGCCTAGCCTTATAGACGGTCACATTACCATCCGCGTCAGTCTTCTTCTTAAAGATCCATTTATTTTCTATGGCTCACTTATCATCAGGCAAGTCCACCAAAGTCCATACTGTCTTCTCATACATGGATCCTATCTCGGATTTCATGGCTTCAAGCCATTTGTTGGAATCCGGGCCCACCATCGCTTCTTCATAGTTCGAAGGTTCACCATTGTCCAACAACATGATCTCCAGGACAGGGTTGCCGTACCACTCTGGTGCGGAACATGTCCTAGTGGACCTTCGAATAGCAACTTGATCTGAAGTTTCATGATCATCATCATTAACTTCCTCTCCAGCCGGTGCAGGCTCCACAGAAACAACTTCATGTGCTGCACTACTCTCCGGTTCGAGTGGAGGTACAATTACCTCATCAAGTTCTATTTTCCTCCCACTTACTTCTTTCGAGAGAAACTCTTTCTCTAGAAAGGATTCATTCTTGGCAACAAAGACTTTGCCTTCGGATCTGAGGTAGAAGGTATACCCAACAATTTCTTTGGGGTATCCTATGAATACGCACTTTTCCGCTTTGGGTTCGAGCTTCTCAGGTTGAAGTTTCTTCACCTAAGCATCACATCCCCAAACTTTTAGAAATGACAGCTTAGGTTTCTTTCCAAACCATAATTCATATGGTGTCGTCTCAACGGATTTAGACGGAGCCCTATTTAAAGTGAATGCGGCAGTCTCTAATGCATATCCCCAAAATGATAGCGGTAAGTCGGTAAGAGACATCATAGATCGCACCATATCCAATAGAGTGCGATTACGACGTTCAGACACACCATTTCGCTGAGGTGTGCCAGGCGGCGTGAGTTGTGAAACAATTCCGCATTTCCTTAGGTGCGTGCCAAACTCGTGACTTAAATATTCTCCGCCACGATCAAATCGTAGGCACGTTATTTTCCTGTCATGTTGATTATCTACCTCACTCTGAAATTCCTTGAACCTTTCAAAGGTTTCAGACTTGTGTTTCATTAAGTAGACATATCCATATCTACTCAAGTCATCAGTGAGGGTGAGAACATAACGGTAGCCACCGCGAGCCTCGACGGTTGGACCGCATACATCGGTATGTATTATCTCCAACAAGTTAGTTGCTCACTCCATTGTTCCGGAGAACGGAGTCTTGGTCATCTTGCCCATGAGGCATGGTTCGCACGTGTCAAATGATTCAAAATCAAGAGACTCCAAAAGTCCATCAGCATGGATTTTCTTCATGCGTTTGACACCAATATGACCAAGGCGGCAGTGCCACATGTAAGTGGGACTATCGTTATCAACCTTACGTCTTTTGGTATTCACACTATGGACATGTGTAACATCACGTTCAAGATTCATCAAAAATAAACCATTGACCAGCCGGGCATGACCATAAAACATTTCTCTCATATAAATAGAACAACCATTATTCTCAGATTTAAATGAGTAGCCATCTCGCATCAAACGAGATCTAGATACAATGTTCATGCTCAAAGCTGGTACTAAATAACAATTATTGAGGTTTAAAACTAATCCGGAAGGTAGATGTAGAGGTAGCGTGCTGACGACGATCACATCAACCTTGGAACCATTCCCAACGCGCATCGTCACCTCATCCTTCGCCGGTCTCCGCTTATTACACAACTCCTGCTTGGAGTTACAAATGTGAGCAACTGCACCGGTATCAAATACCCAGGAGCTACTACAAGCGCTGGTAAGGTATACATCAATAACAAGTATATCACATATACCTTTAACGTTGCCGGCCTTCTTATCTGCTAAGTACTTGGGGCAGTTCCGCTTCTAGTGACCGGTACCCTTGCAATAAAAGCACCCAGTCTCAGGCTTGGGTCCATTCTTGTTCTTCTTCCCGGCAACTTGCTTACCGGGCACGGCAACTGCTTTGCCGTCCTTCTCGAAGTTCTTCTTACCCTTGCCTTTCTTGAAACTAGTGGTCTTATTCACCATCAACACTTGATGCTCCTTTTTGATCTCAACCTCTGCTGATTTCAGCATCGAGTACAACTCAGGAATGGACTTCTCCATACCCTGCATGTAGTAGTTCATCTTACAGCTGACAGAACTATTCTTCTCCATCTTACAGCTGAAGAACTTGTCGGAGACGTCATATCTCTCGACCCGGGCAGGAGCTTGGAAAACCAGTTTCAGCTCTTGGAACATCTCATATGCTCCGTGTTGTTCAAAACACTTTTGGAGCCCCGGTTCTAAACTGTAAAGCATGCTGCATTGAACCAGGGATTAATCATCACAACGTGACTACTAGGCGTTCATAACGTCCTGAGCCACTGGGAAAATGGGTGCGTCACCTAGCGGTGCATCAAGGACATATAATCTTTTGGAAGCTATGAGGATGATCCTCAAGCCACCGACCCAGTCCGCATAGTTGCTTCCATCATCTTTCAGCTTGGTTTTCTCTAGGAACGCGTTGAAGTTGAGGGCAACATTAGCGTTGGCCATTGAATCTACAATATTATATTGTAAAGACAATTTTAGACTAAGTTCATGATAATTAAGTTCACATAATCAAATTATTTAATGAAGTTCCACTTAGATAGACATCTCTCTAGTCATCCAAGTGACACGTGATCCACGTCAACTAGCCCGTGTCCGATCATCACGTGACACGGACTAGTCATCCATGGTGAACATCTACATGTTGATCGTATCTTCTATATGACTCATGTTCGACCTTTCGGTCTTCCGTGTTCCGAGGCCATGTCTGTACATGCTAGGCTCGTCAAGTCAACCTAAGTGTATTGCGTGTGTAAATCTGGCTTACACCCGTTGTATGCGAACGTTAGAACCTATCACACCCGATCATCACGTGGTGCTTCGGAACAACGGACCTTAGCAATGGTGCACAGTTAGGGTGAACACATTTCTTGAAATTTTAGTGAGAGATCATCTTATTTAGCTACCGTCGTTCTAAGCAAATAAGATGTAAACATGATAAACATCACATGCAATCAATATAGTGACATGATATGGCCAATCTCATCTTGCTCCTTTGATCTCCATCTTCGGGGCACCATGATCCTCATTGTCACCGGCACGACACCATGATCTCCATCATAGTGTCTTCATGAAGTTGTCTCGCCAACTATTACTTCTACTACTATGGCTAACGATTAGCAATAAAGTAAAGTAATTACATGGCATTTATGATTGACATGCAGGTCATACAATAAATTAAGACAACTCCTATGGCTCCTGTCGGTTGTCATACTCATCAACATGCAAGTCGTGAATCCTATTACAAGAACATGATCAATCTCATACATCACAATGCATCACATCATATCCTTTGGCCATATCACATCACAAGGCATATGCTGCAAAAACAACATAGACGTCCTCTAATTTGTTGTTGCAAGTTTTTACGTGGCTGCTATAGGTTTTTAGCAAGAAAGTTTCTTACCTACGCCAAAACCACAACGTGATATGACAATTGCTATTTACCCTTCATAAGGACCCTTTTCATCGAATCCAATCCGACTAAGGTGGGAGAGACAGACGCCCGCTAGCCACCTTATGCAACAAGTGCATGTCAGGCGGTGGAACCGGTCTCACGTAAGCGTATGTGTAAAGTTGGTCCGGGCCGCTTCATCCCACAATACCGTCGAATCAAGATAAGACTAGTAACGGCAAGCATATTAACAAAATCGACGCCCACAACTGCTTTGTGTTCTACTCGTGCATAGATTCTACGCATAGACCTAGCTCTGATACCACTGTTGGGAGACGTAGTAGTAAATCAAAAAATTTCCTACGTGTCACCAAGATCAATCTATGGAGAAACCAGCAATGAGTGGGGAGAGTGCATATTCATACCTTTGAAGATCGCAAAGCAGAAGCATTACTAGAATACGGTTGGTTGAGTCGTGCTCGCAGCGATTCAGATCGCGGTGGAATCCAATCTAAGCGCCGAACAACGGCGCCTTCGCGTTCAACACACGTGCAGCCCAGTGACGTCTCCTATGCCTTGATCTAGCAAGGATGAAGGAGAGGTTGAGGGAGAGCTCCGGCAGCACGACGGCATGGTGACGGTGGAGCTGCGTGGTACTCCGGCAGGGCTTTGCCAAGTGCTACGGAGAACGAGGAAGAGGAAGGGTAGGGCTGCGCCGAGAGAGAGAGGAACCCGTGTGTGTGGCAGCCCCCAAAGCCCCACTATATATAGGAGGAGCAGGAGGGGTGCGGCAGCCCTACCATTCCCTCCCCAGGGCCGGCGGCCAACCCTAGATTGATCTAGGGCGGTGGCTAAGAGAGGGAGTGGGAGGGGCGACGCCCTAGGTGGGCCTAGGGCCCATCTGCCCCTAGGGTTTGCCCCCCTCCCACCTGTGCTGCGCCTTGGGCCCTTGTGAGGGCGCACAAGCCCACCTAGGGGCTGGTTCCCTCCCACTTGCGGCCCATGCAGCCCTTCGATGCCTGTGGCCCCACTTGGTGGACCCCCGGAACCCTTCCGGTGGTCCCGGTACGTTACAGGTGATGTCCGAAACACTTCCTGTGACCAAAACCTCACTTCCTATATATCATTCTTTACCTCCGGACCATTTCGGAACTCCTCGTGACATCCGAGATCTCATCCGGGACTCCGAATTACCTTCGGTAACCACGTACACTATTTCCCTATAACCCTAGCGTCATCGAACCTTAAGTGTGTAGACCCTACGGGTTCGGGAGGCACGTAGACATGACCGAGACACCTCTCCGATCGATAACCAACAGCGGGATCTGGATACCCATGTTGGCTCCCACATGCTCCACGATGATCTCATCGGATGAACCACGATGTCGGGGATTCAATCAATCCCGTATACAATTCCCTTTGTCTATCGGTATGATACTTGCGCGAGATTCGATCGTCGGTATCCCTATACCTTGTTCAATCTCGTTACCGGTAAGTCTCTTTACTCGTTCCATAATACATCATCTCATGGCTAACTCCTTAGTCACATTCAGCTCATTCTGATGATGTCTTACCGAGTGGGCCCAAAGATACCTCTCCGTCACACGGAGTGACAAATCCCAGCTTCGATTCGTGCCAACCCAACAGATACTTTCAGGGATACCTGTAGTGTACTTTTATAGTCACTCGGTTACATTGTGACGTTTGGCACACCCAAAGTATTCCTACGGTATCCGGGAGTTGCACAATCTCATGGTCTAAGGAAATGATACTTGACATTAGAAAAGCTTTAGCAGACGAACTACACAATCATGTGCTATGCTTAGGATTGGGTCTTGTCCATCACATCATTCTCCTAATGATGTCATCCCGTTATCAACGACAACCAATGTCCATCGTCATGAAACCTTGACCATCTATTGATCAACGAGCTAGTCAACTAGAGGCTCACTAGGGACACGTTGTGGTCTATGTATTCACACATGCATTACGGTTTCCGGTTAATACAATTATAGCATGAACAATAGACAATTATCATGAACAAGGAAATACAGTAATAACCATTTTATTATTGCCTCTAGGGCATATTTTCAACATCTGTTACATATCGGAAAGTACCATCCTTGGATCTTCCAACCACTGTTGGGAGGCCCAAATAGCTCTTGCTAAGAGCTTCCAAATTAACCCCAATGGCTTGTTTCAGCACTTCCTTATGCTCTTGCGGACATCCCTTCCCAGAAAAGATAGAGGAATTTTCCAAGTTAACTTTCTGTCCAGATGCCTCCTCATAGCTTACCAAAATAGTTTTGAGCACATGAAGATTTTCCTGGGATCGTTGCAAAAAAACAATACCGTCGTCTGCAAATAAGAGGGGTGTGTTATTTGCGGGTGAGTTCTCCCAAATGAAACCCCCTTGATGATATTGTCCTCTTGCGCCTTCTTCAATAATGCTGAAAAGCCCTCCACGTAGAACAAAAACAAGTATGAAGACAAAGGATCACCCTGTCGGAGACCCCTGGATGGAACAAAACCTCTAGATAAACATCCATTAAATTTCACCATAAAGTTAGCCGGGGTCACACATCGCATAATCATCGGTATCCATTCAGGGGCAAAGCCAAACTGAGTCAGCATCTGTTCTAGAAATATCCACTCAACTTGGTCATATGCCTTAATCATATCCAACTTCACTGTGCATAAGGGTTTCTTCCGTTTCCTTGTCCGGATTGCATGCACACATTCATATGCCACTATAACATTATCCGTGATAAGCCGTCCTGGGACAAAGGAACTTTGCTCCTCTGATATAAGAACAGGGAGAATTTCTTTAAGCCTATTTGCAAGAACCTTCGCCGCGATCTTGTATATCACATTGCATAAGCTTATAGGTCGGAATTGCAAAAGTAACTCTAGTGAGTTGACTTTCAGAATCATCAAATTCACAGTGGCATTAAAAGAATCCGGCGTCGTAGCTCCACCTAGAAAATCGTGCACAGCTCGACAAACGTCCTCCTGTACCATCGACCAGTGTCTTTGGTAAAACAAGGCAGGAAGTCCATCCGGTCCAGGAGCTTTTATTGGCCCCATTTCAAACAATGCGACCTCAATTTCTTTGTCCGAGACCTAGGCTGTGAGCTTGGCATTCATATCATCAGTTACGAGAGAGCTAATGTTCTAGAGCAAAGCTTGTGCGCCGACGGAGCCCTCCGAAGTAAATAACTTCTAGTAAAACCTGCTGCCATCTCCTGGATCTCTTCATCTACCATGCATTTAGACCCATCCTCTCTGACTAGTGCACGAACAGTATTTTTGCGCTTCCAATGTGTTGCACGCCCCTGAAAATATTTTGTATTTTGATCTCCCGCAGTCAACCAATCCACCCTCGAGCGTTGCCGATAGAAAATTTCTTTGCGTGTGGATATTTCCCTCAGAGGTTCTTCTAGTTCGCGGACCTCCAATGAGCATCCGGACCTCAGCGCTCTCACCTTAGCCTCTTCAAGTTGTGCTCTAAGCTTGGCCATTTGTCTCCTAATAGAGCCAAATACAGCCATGCTCCATTGTTGCATGTTCATCATAAGTCGGTGTAGTTTATCACATACAGCCGTGAGCCCTCTCCCCATGCATGCAACATCCCATGCATCTGAAACCATCTTCTCGTATTCTGCAAGTCTTGTCCAAGCCTCCTCGTATCTGAACATCCTAGCTCCTTGCTGGCGCCATGGGGGAGCTGTCTCTAGCACACGGACGAGCAAGGCTAGGTGATCTGACTCTTCAGTAATAAGATGTTCCACATTTGTATCTGGGTAGAGATTCAAAAATGTATCCGTACACGTCGCCCGGTCTAGTCTTACCTGCACATTGTCATCACCCTCTCGCTTATTATCCCATGTGTACCGGTACCCAGAGAATCCTAGATCCGCTAGTCCACAATCAACCAAGCAATCTCTAAAGTCCTCCATCCGTGTAAAGCTCCTCAAGTTTCCTCCTCGTTGCTCAGACTGGAACATAGCTTCGTTGAAGTCCCCCACACAGAGCCATGGAAGATTGTCATGTGCACGCAGATATCTAATAGCATCCCATGACTTTTTTCCTTTCCTTGGTGTTTGGTTCCCCATAGAATCCAGTGATTCTAAAGTTTTTACCATCCACCACAACTTCTGCATCCACATAATGTTGGCACCAAGGCCTCACATTTACTTGTACATGATCTCTCCACCATAGCGCTAGGCCACCACTCCTTCCAACGCAGTTAACTGCAACACCACATCTAAAGCCAAGCCTCCACTTAAGCTTCTCCATAGCTCTTGCGCTCTTCTTTGTTTCACTCAGAAAAACCTCTGCTGGGTTGTGACACCTAATTAGGTCACGTAATTCGCCAACTGTCGAGTCCAATCCCAAGCCTCGACAGTTCCAGGCCAGCACATTCATTGCTCTCAGCAGCCCTGAGCTTTAGGGACCGCCGTTCTATCATTTTCCTCTGAGATGCGATCAAACACTAAGGTAGTTTTTGCCTCGTATCGCGAATGAAAGCACCACTTACAACATGCCTGTCTGCATCACCCTTTGCCACCCACATCTGCTTTGGTCTTCTTTTCCTACTCTCATTCTCCCGTCTAGCATGTGAGTCATGGTGTTGGTCATGATCATAGTCCTTCCTGGGCTTTCGGACATATCTACCTCTCTGTCTACCGTTCACCGCATGCATACCAGGTTCCCCGAGAGGGGATACCCGACCCGCACCTGCATGGCGACCAGCAGCCGAACTATTTGCCTGACCTTTCCCTCTGCGTTCCCGTTCATCCTCCCACACACCACCTCTCTCGCGCCGCTGGTGCTGATCTAACAGTTTGTTCCTCAGGTCATGTTCATGCCTTGATTCCAGACTGTCTCGTAAACCTTTCTCTCTTGGGACCTCATGCCCGAATCTATCTTTGATTGGGTTGTTTACTTCTCCTTTGTCCTGCCTGCAACCCTTGCCAGTGCGAGTGTTGATAGTCCGAGAAAATTCAGAGTTTAAATTCTTTTTGTTAGGTATGTCTGATGGTGTCCTGGACTAGGGGTACTCACCACGTCGTCTCCCGACCAGTGGGTCGGGCCGAGGACCCCTAGGGTGATTCACTAATGGGCCAGTTCGGAGAGCCCATGATGCATACAAGGGAGATTCTAGAAGACTTGGCGCACAAGACAAGGACTCCTCTAAACCCTAGGCCTACAGTGCATTATATAAACCGAGGCTAGGCTAGTCAATAGATAAGATCAATCTCATATTCATTACTACAATCTCGTAGTAGATACCTGTACTATGTACCATCCCCCATACCAATACAATGAAAAGCAGGACGTAGGGTATTATCTCCTTAAGAGAACCCAAACCTGGGTAAAATCATGTGTCCATGTTACCATCGCTCCAAGACGCCTAGTTTAGGACCCCTACTACGAGATATGACATATTTGACACCGACAATGGTGCTTTCATTAAGAGCCTGCTGGGTAGTCGCCGCGGTGCGATGAGAATCCAGATCGGCTCCATCATGATCTGCGCGTTGGAACCGAGCTACATCATCAACGTCGGCATCTTTGTCGCCGGCTTGACTGGTCACCTCGGCTTGGCCGAGGACTGCGCGTCATGTCGGATCATCTTGATCGGACGGGTGTCTTCATCAATATCAACTCCAATCTCAACCAATATCATGGAAGAATCCTCCATAGTGCTCAGGGGCTCAACGTCAACATTGCCCTCGTGCGACCCTGCAGTTTTTCTGGACAGCGAATTCGTGTTTGTTGTCCCTGACTCCTCGAGTGTCCCTTTGACGATTGCTTTGGTGGAGTTGTGTGGAATTGAGTCTACAACAACCTTGCAAAATTTCGTCGCGTTCTGATGGAGGAATCTCCGGCGATCTACAATATACCGGAGCCCTATCGAATCTGGACGATAATCTTGACGAGTTTAGGGCGAGGAGTCCAGCGTCTAGCTCGGATGTCTATTGAAAAATCCCACTGTTCATCGGCTGCAGAATTCCCATACCGATCACCCGTAAAATTCCAGCTCGATCTAAGCGTCCAAACTCCGGGAAACATCCGATTAGTACAACAAATTCCGGATCTATTTTCTATGCGAAAACAAATCCGACCCGAGTTCATCTTTTACATGAACGGGTTGTCGAACGTCCTTTTTGTTATTACTCTTGGCTTGCACTATATTGTGTGCATAGGTAATCAGCTTTGGCTGTGTCATGCGGTCACCTTGGCGTGCCTACATCGTTGTCCTGCCTCCATCAACCAAATTGTGTCGTCGACATGGCCGATGGACTAGGGGCTTCGCCGTCATGCTGCCGAACTACTTCGTCTGCTCGACTCGCCCTGGGGTTTCTCCTCGGCCTTTGGAAGTGTTGTGTTGTCACTTCATCAAGCTGATCTCTTCTTCGGCTACCTCGTGACCAGCTTGGGGGCTGGGACCTTGACCCACTACAAGCTCGGCACACATCACAAGCACATTAACCAACTAAGTCGCTTTCATGCTCATTTTTTTCAAAAAAAAAATCGGTTCGACCAAGCATTATACTTTTTTGACAAAAATTTGTTTGTGAAAAACTTTCCTTGTCAAAACTTTATTTGTTACAAACAAATTCAAATACCCCGTTCACTTGGGGGCTTCCTTTATGAAGCCATTCATCTTGCATATGATTATTAATGTATCACACCCTTCCTTGTTCGTGTTTACGCCAATATATGCATCATGTTGACTTAAGTGTTCCACAAATCTGGGTTGCCTTGCTCTTGTGCTTACCCCTACGTTCCCGACTGTTCGGCTAGGGAGTAAAGGGAGCACCTCTGCGATTGTTACGATCGGGTCATCCGAACTCGTACCTTAGATGGGTGAAGCCGAAAGCAAGCGCTCTTACTGTTTTCAACTATGGCCGGCCACGACAGGAGACAAACATACATAAATCTATTGCACACCCCTCATGGTAATCATGAGAACCCAAAGAAAGGAACTGTTGGCAGAACGATTTTCTTTGAAGATGCTTCTTATGTTAAATAGTAATATGGCATAAGTTCCCTCGGCGCGCTTTGTCTGTTATAGCCTAATGACCCGATTGCCTATTTATTCGAAACACCTCCGATATCTTCGGATAGCGTAGTAGATAACACTTTTCGGCCCTTGGTCGAAGAGGGAGAAGCCGACGGTCGGTTAAGACGCGTTTAAAGTTTGGGCGAACACATATATGATATAAGTACTTCGATACATACAATCATTATACATAATTTTTTTTACCCAAGTCAGTTGGGGGCTCTTAAATTTGTATGAGCCATTTTATATTAAATGTTTCTCCTTAGTCGTTGCAAAGTCTTTTTCTACTACTCCTTTTTCTGACACTAGCGTGCGGGTAATAGCCGGGTAGCCTAGTTTCTCTCTAAAGCTGCTTGAGTTTAGTTCGCTAAATAGGCCTCGCAGAAACACTCCGCCCTCGGGATATGGAGGTTGAAGCCAAAGGCTGACCCGCTTGAAGTCTGACAGATCAGATGTATCATGTTAAAGCACGACCAAAGCACATGTTAATTCTAAGACCAATTTTTGGATTGGCACCAAAGCACTTGATCTAGTTTGAACGTCAAAGTTTTTACGTAAGTTTTTTTGTCTTTTCAAGCTTATGGCCGTTTTAAGCTATTTGTATGTATTTTTTAGGAGGAGGGACGTCGTCTTGACGAGGTACCCTACGTAATAATTCAGCTCGAGAAATCTTTTCTGACCCGTTGTTTGGCATCTTCTGTGCTGACCTCCACCTCGGCGTCTTGGATATTGCTCTATATGTATCAGTTTCGAATTGTGTCTTCGGTCAATAGTTGGGTTGCCCTGCTCCCGTGATTGCCTCCTATGTTCCGCTTTGTTCGGCTAGGAATGCAAACGGAGAACCACTTCGATTGTACTTCCGGTTTAACTGGTCAAGTACCTCAGTGGAGAAAGCCGAAAACTGACTGTCACAATGAGCGTAAACTCGTCGGCGATCCTATGACCGTATTAAACAACGGGCCTTTCATAAAATTGGCCGGAGTGTTAACGGCTTGACCTCGTCTAACGTCGAACACTAACAGAGGGCTAGTAACTAGCCTCCCAAACTTTAAGCTCCTGTGACTAAGTGAAAGTTATAAAACCTAGATATCTGATTGTCTCGTTTCCGCTAACACAACGGCCTCAAGGCACCGAGACACCGGCTAAGGGTTGTCTTGTTACGGCGGAAACACTGTGCATAGCATTTACAAAGGGGTAGAAGCCAACGATGGGCCACTCTCAAATGATAAACAGTCACAAAGGAGTCAAAATAGCATATAGCATTAAATAATTTATATTCAATATGCGAGTGTTGCCTTCCGTAATCATTGTTACAAAGCCATAAATATGCATCAATTTGACTTAAGATTTCAGCCAAGCTGGGTTGCCTGGCTCCTGTGATTACCCCCTACGTTTCCGATTGTTCGGCTAGGAGATAAAGGGAGCACCTGTGTAATTGTTACTTACGGGTCATCCGGGTTAGTACCTCAGACTAGATGAAGCTGAAAGCTAGCCATCTTAAGAATATAATTGGTCGGAAACGACGAAAGTGAAAATTTGGGTTCATTAAAGACCGTAGAGTTCGGGAACATTCCCCGAACTAAATCCTCAATATTTTCCTCCCATATTGATCGGAGTTGAGGTTTCATGATCATGGTCAACATGACATCCTAGGAAAAGAAACTTATAAAGGAACTATTTTTCCGGGAAGATGTTTCTTACATTTATAGTAATATAACATATCTCTCTGCGTACTTTTGTTTATAAAACCATATGACCGGATTGCCTTGTTTGTTGTCAATCTTTGCCGTTCTAAAGGCTTTATAAAGTATGACAAACACTCCTAGGCTACTGGCCGAGGAGGTTGAAGTCGATGGTCGGTCAACAAAGTCTTGTAGAATACGGATTCGAGCATTAATGATGTAAAGTACTTGTATGCATAGGATCATTACACATCAATCGTGTCAAACGTAAAAAAGTTTGTGTCAAACACATATCGATCCTTAATTCGACCACTCGTGCCCATATTAGGGCTTGGGGGCTACTGCATTGCCTATTCAATGCAGCAAAGTCAAAGCGCAATACGGTTTCTGAGGAGATTTGATCCTCAGGTTGGTCGGCCGCACCCAACCCGAGTCTCGGAAACTATTGCGTAACACGTTTCCATCCTTAATGTATGCCGCCGAGCAAGAACTTGATCCTCAAACCGATTTTGCAAATCGACCTAAGTCTTAGGGGCTACTGGGACCAATTGTTTTATTTTCTTTATTTTTTCCCTTCAGGTGCATCTCGGGTTATAGACTGACACACATCTTGAGAGCTACTGGCTATAATTCTCGGCAGAGAATAAATTGCAACGATCGGAAATAATTTCCACAAAAAATAGCCCGCTACTGAGGTGGTACACTATTTCTGAAGCAGTCCGGTGTAATGCTCGGATGCATGTGGTTGGCTCAATAGAGTGCATTGCCGGCATTAAGCTCGGCTGAACTCGTTCAACCTTTTCAAAGACCGAAGTAATATATGACACCTCAGATTCCGACCAGTGTTGGAGCTCGGCTACGCAGAACACCTCGGAAGCAGTCCGACATAAAGCTTGGATGCGAATGGCTGGCTACGTAAAAGAATATTCTAGCAGTTAAGCTTGGATAAGGTCCTTCAAATTTTCAGAGACCGAGGTAATTTATGACACCTCGGATGCAATCCGGCGTTGGAGCTCGGACGCAGCCCATCATTGGCGCTCAGATGTCGACCAACGTCGGAGCTCGGCTGCAAAAGACACCTTGGATGCAGTCCGGTGTTGGAGCTCGGATGCAAGAGGATACCTTGAACGCCGAATAGTGTTGGAGCTCGGCTATGAAAAGACACCTGAGATGTAGTTCGACATTGGAGCTCGGACGCAAGAGGACACCACCGCACGGGAAACACTTCAAATCCCAGGTATGGTGTAAAAAATTACAAGGCATTGATAAAGGCCGATAACTAAAAGGGGCTCCTCGGATGCCGTGCGTGTGAACTCTTCAGATACACCTTGGCGATCTTCAAGATCGAAGATGGGAAGATTTGTTGAACCAGTTTTCAAGACCGACGACTGAAGATGAAGAACAGTTTGGAAGAACCGAGGAGTGCCCCCAACTTAAAGACCGGTTCAGGGTGTTGGAAATATGCCCTAGAGGCAATAATAAAATGTTTATTATTGTATTTGTTTGTTCATGATAATAGTCTATTGTTCATGCTATAATTGTGTTAACTGGAAACCGTAATACATGTGTGAATATATAGACCACAACATGTCCCTAGTGAGCCTCTAGTTGGTTAGCTTGTTGATCAATAGATGGTCACGGTTTCATGACCATGGACATTGTATGTCGTTGATAACAAGATCACATCATTAGGAGAATGATGTGATGGACAAGACCCAATCCTAAGCATAGCACAAGATCGTGTAGTTCGTTGCTAAAGCTTTTCTAATGTCAAGTATCGATTCCTTAGACCATGAGATTGTGCAACTCCCAGATACCATAGGAATGCTTTGGGTGTGCCAAACGTCACAACATAACTGGGTGGCTATAAAGGTACACTACGGGTATCTCTGAAAATGTCTGTTGGGTTGGCATGAATCGAGACTCGGATTTGTCACTCCGTGTGACAGAGAGGTATCTCTGGGCCCACTCGGTAAGACATCATCATAATGAGCTCAATATGACTAAGGAGTTAGCCACGGGACGATGTGTTACGGAACAGGTAAAGAGACTTGCCGGTAACGAGATTGAACAAGGTATAGGGATACCGACGATCGAATCTCGAGCAAGTATCATACCAGTAGACAAAGGGAATTGCATACGGGATTGCTTGAATCCCCGACATCGTGGTTCATCCGATGAGATCATCGTGGAGCATGTGGGAGCCAACATGGGTATCCAGATCCCGCTGTTGGTTATTGATCGGAGAGTGTCTCGGTCATGTCTACGTGTCTCCCGAACCCGTAGGGTCTACACACTTAAGGTTCGATGACGCTAGGGTTATAGGCAAATGGTATACGTGATTACCTAAGGTTTTTAGGAGTCCCGTATGAGATCCCGGACGTCACGAGGAGTCCCGGAATGGTTCGGAGACGAAGATTGATATATAGGAAGTGAGTTTTTGTCCACCGGAAGAGTTTTCGGGCATTACCGGTAACGTACCGGGACCACCGGAAGGGTTCCGGGGGTCCACCAAGTGGGGCCATCAGCACCAGAGGGCTGCGTGGGCCAAAGGTGGAAGGGAACCAGCCCCTAGGTGCACTGGTGCGCCTCCTACCAAGGCCCAAGGCTCTGCAAGGTGGGATAGGGGCAAACCCTAGCGCAGGACACCGAGAACAAGTGAAGAGGCGCCACGAGGAGGTCACGAGCCCCCTAGCCGCGGCCAGGGGGGCGCCTCCCAGGCTCGTGAATCCCTCGGGCTGCCTCTCCAGTATCTTTTTCCACCCTAGGGCTCCTCTCTCTCTCCCTCCTCCTATATATACTTGAGGTTTTGGCCTTTCGAGAATAGATCTGATCTCTCTCTCTCTCTCACGGCGAAGCCCTACCTCTCTTCTATTGGAAATATGCCCTAGAGGCAATAAACAAAGTGTTTATTATTATATATCCTTGTTCATGATAATCGTTTATAATCCATGCTAAAATTGTATTTATTGGAAACATGGATACATGTGTGGATACATAGACAACCCAGTGTCCCTAGTATGCCTCTAGTGAACTAGCTTGTTTATCAAAGATGGTTATGGTTTCCTCACCATGGACATAAGATGTCATATGATAAATAGGATCACATCATTGGGAGAATGATGTGATGGACAAGACCCAAACTACAAAAGTAGCATGTGATCGTGTCAGTTTATTGCTACTGTTTTCTACATGTCAAGTATATGTTCCTATGACCATTTCACCGACACCGGAGGAATACCTTGTGTGTATCAAACGTCGCAACATAACTGGGTGACTATAAAGGTGCTCTACAGGTATCTCCGAGGGTGTCTGTTGGGTTGGCATGGATCAAGACTGGGATTTGTTACTCCGTGTGATGGAGAGGTATCTCAGGGCCCACTCGGTAATACAACATCACAACAAGCCTTGCAAGCAATGTGACTAAGTGTTAGCCACGGGATTTTGTATTATGAAACGAGTAAAGAGACTTTCCGGTAACGAGGTTGAATTAGGTATGGAGATACCGACGATCAAATCTCGGGCAAGTAACATACCGAAGAACAAAGGAAACATTATACGGGATTAACTGAATCCTTGACATAGAGGTTCGAATGATAAAGACCTTCGTAGAATATGTAGGAACCAATGTGGAAATCTAGGTCCCTCCATTGGTTATTGACCGTAGAGGTGTCTTGGTCATGTCTACATAGTTCTCGAACCCGCAGGGTCTGCACACTTAAGGTTCGGTGACGTTTCGGTAGTATAGAGTTATGTATGGTGGTGACTGAAGTTTGTTCAGAGTCCCGGATGAGATCCCGGATGTCACGAGGAGCTCCGGAATGGTCCGGAGGTAAAGATTCATATATAGGAAGTCCCGTTTTGGTCGTCGGAAAAGTTTCGGGCTCATCGGTAGTGTACCGGGAGTGCCGGTAGTGTACCGGGAGACCTCTGGGAGGGGTATTTCGACCCAAGAGGCTTCATGGACTATGGGAGAGTATTAACCAGCCCTTAGTGGGCTGGTGGAAAAGCCACAAGAGTCCCATGCGGCCGGGAGAAAGAATCCCAAGGGAAAAAGGTGGAAAAAAGGCAAAAAGGGAGAGTCCTACTCCTACTAGGATTGGAGGAGGAGTAGGACTCCTCCCCCTTGGCTTCATTCGATTCCAAGGAGGGCTCAGCCGTGCGCCAAGGCCTCCTCTCCCTCCCTCCTATATATACTAGTGGAATAGAGGTTTTTTGCATGGATTTTACGGCCACGTGTTACCCGTTCCACTTGTGCTCCTTTAGATCGGTTTTCCGCAGTGCTTAGGCGAAGCCCTGCCGGAATTGCTCCACCACCATCGCCGGAGCGCCGTCACGCTGCCGGTGAACTCTTCCTCCTCTCCACTTCCTCTTGCTGGATAAAGATGGTGGAGATCGTCATCAAGCTGCACGTGTGCTGAACGCGGAGGTGCCGTCCGTTCGGTACTAGATCGGAAGGACCGTGATCAAGGCCACGAGACGTTCGTGATTGGATCGCGTGACGGTTCATGACGAGATCGCAGGATGGTTCGTGATTGGATCGCAGGACGGCTCGTGATTGGATCGCAGGACACTCGGCGATTTGAATCGCGAAGAAGTTCGTCTACACCAACCGCGTTACTTAACACTTCCCGCTTAGCGATCTACAAGGGTATGTAGATCCACTCCCCCTCTCGTAGATGCTCATCACCATGGATGGATCTGCGTGTGCGTAGGAAATTTTTTGTTTCCCATGCAACGTTCCCCAACAGTGGCATCATGAGGTAGGTCTATGTGTAGATGAGATCTCGAGTAGAACACAAAAGGTTTGTGGGCGTTGATGCTTAGATTGCTTCCTCCCTTGGTCGGATTTTGGTTCAGTGGTATTGTGGGATGAAGCAGCCCGGACCAACATTACTCGTACGCTTACGAGAGACCGGTTCCCTCGACGTAACTTGTTGCCTAGATGGCTTGCGGGTGACAGTTTCTCTCACTTTTGTTGGATCGGATCTGACAAAGGCGGTCCTTGAGAAGGTTCAAAAGCAAACTAGTGTATCACCATTGTGGTTTATGCATAGGTGAGAATTGTTCTTGCTAGATACCCGTAGCAGCCACGTAAAACTTGCAACAACAATTAGAGGACATCTAACTTGTTTTTGCAGGGTATGTTGTGATGTGATATGGCCAATTACATGATGTGATATATGTGATGTATGAGATGATCATGTGATGTATAGAATTTCACGACTTACATGTCGCTGAGTACGGCAACCGGCAGGAGCCATAGGGTTGTCTTTAATTATTTTCTGACCTGCGTGTTAATCATTAAGCGCTATGTAATGCTTTACTTTATTGCTAAACGGTAGCAATAGTAGTAGAAGCATGCACGGCGTGACAACCCCGATGGTGACACGTTGATGGAGATCAAGATGATGGAGATCATGGTGTCGTGCCGGTGACAATGGAGATCATGCCGGTGCTTACTAGATGGAGATCTAAAGCACAAGTTCATGGCCATATCATGTCACTTATGAATTGCATGTGATGTTAATCCTTTTATGCACCTTGTTTTGCTTAGTACGGCGGTAGCATTATAAGGTGATCCCTCACTTAAATTTCAAGATGAATTGTGTTCTCCCCAAGTGTGCACCATTGCGAAAGTTCGTCGTGTCGAGACATCACGTGATGATCGGGTGTGATAGACTCTACATTCACATACAACGGGTGCAAGCCAGTGTTGCACACGCAGAACACTCGGGTTAAACTTGACGAGCCTAGCATGTACAAACATGGCCTCGGAACACAAGAGACCGAAAGGTCGAGCATGAGTCATATAGTAGATATGATCAACATAATGATGTTCACCATTGAAGCCACCTCAACTCACGTGATGATCGGACTTGAGTTGGTGAATTTGGATCATGTGACACTCAGATGACCTGAGGGATGTCACTTTGAGTGGGAGCTTTAGTAATTTGATTAACTAAACTCATTATCCTGAACAATAGTCTTAGTAACCTTTGCATATTTATGTTGTAGATCAATGGCTCGCGCAGTAGCACCCCTGAATTTTAATGTGTTCCCAGAGAAAGCTAAGTTGAAAGATGATGGAAGTAACTTTGTTGACTGGGCCCGTAATCTGAGGATTATCCTCACGGCTTCCCATAAATTATATGTCCTTGATGCACCACTCGGTAACCAACCCGAAGACATGTCATCCGAAGACGTTAAGAACGCTTGGGAGGCATGTTCTGGAGATTACTCAATAGTTCAGTGTGCAATATTGTATGGCTTAGAACGGGGACTTCAAAGACATTTTGAATGTCATGGAGCATATGAGATGTTCCAGGAGTTGAAGTTTATCTTTCAGAAGAATGCCCGGATCGAGAGGTATGAGACCTCCGATAAGTTCTATGCTTGCAAAATGGAGGAGAACGGGTCTGTCAGTGAGCATATACTCAGAATGTCTGGGTATTCAACTCGTCTAGCGGAGTTGGGAATTGCACTTCTGCCGGAGGCGACCACTGACAGAGTTCTTCAATCGCTGCCACCTAGTTACAAGAGCTTTGTGATGAACTATAACATGCACGGGATGAACAAGTCAGTCGCCGAGCTGTTTGCAATGCTAAAAGTCGCTGAGTCTGAAATCCAGAAAGAACATCAAGTGTTGATGGTCAATAAAACCACTAGTTTCAAGAAGAATGGCAAAGGCAAGGGCAAGGGCAAGAAGAGTAAAACGAAGAAGGATAGCAAAGCAGCTGCTACTCCTGTAAATAAGCCTAAGCATGGACCTAAGCCAGAAACTGAGTGCTTTCATTGCAAGGGAACTGGTCACTGGAAGCGGAACAGCCCCAAGTACCTGGCTGACAAGAAGGCGGCCAACGACAAACAAGGTATATATGATATACATTTTATTGATGTGTACCTTACTAGCTCTCGTAGTAGTGCCTGGGTATTTGATACCGGTTCGGTTGCTCACATTTGCAACTCAAAACAGGAACTTCGGAATAAACGAAGGCTAGCAAAGGACGAAGTGACGATGCGCGTAGGAAATGGCTCCAAGGTTGATGTGATCTCCGTCGGCACGCTCTCTCTTCGATTACCATCGGGATTAGTGATGAACCTGAATAATTGTTATTTAGTGCCTGCGTTAAGCATGAACATTATATCTGGATCTTGTTTATTGCGAGACGGTTACTCATTTAAATCTAAGAATAAAGGTTGTTCTATTTATATGAGTAATATCTTTTATGGTCATGCACCCAATGTGAGGGGTTTATTCATATTGAATCTTGATAGTAATGACACACATGTTCATAACATTGATGCCAAAAGATGTAGAGTTGATAATGATAGTACCACTTTCTTGTGGCACTGCCGTTTAGGTCATATTGGTGTAAAAAGCATGAGGAAGTTCCATGCTGATGGACTTTTAGAGTCACTTGATTTTGAATCACTTGACACATGTGAACCATGCCTCATGGGCAAGATGACTAAAACGCCATTCTCTGGAACAATGGAACGGGCGAGTGACTTATTGGAAATCATACATACTGATGTGTGCGGTCCAATGAATGTTACAGCGCGTGGTGGATATCATTATTTTCTCACCTTCACTGATGACTTAAGTAGATATGGGTATATTTACTTAATGAAACACAAGTCAGAAACATTTGAAAAGTTCAAGCAATTTCAGAGTGAAGTTGAGAATCATCGCAACAGGAAGATTAAATCCCTGCGATCTGATCGAGGAGGTGAATATCTGAGTTATGAGTTTGGCAGTCACTTAAGACAGTGTGGAATTGTTTCACAGTTGACACCGCCCAGAACACCACAACGTAACGGTGTATCCGAACGTCATAATCGAACCTTATTAGATATGGTGCGTTCTATGATGTCTCTTGCTGATTTGCCACTATCATTTTGGGATTATGCATTAGAGACAACTGCATTCACTTTAAATAGGGCACCATCAAAATCCGTTGAGACGACGCCATATGAACTGTGGTTTGGCAAGAGGCCAAAGTTGTCGTTTCTTAAAGTTTGGGGATGTGATGCTTATGTCAAAAAGCTTCAGCCTAAAAAGCTGGAACCCAAAGCGGAGAAATGTGTCTTCATAGGATACCCGAAAGAGACAGTCGGGTATACCTTCTATCTCAGATCCAAGGGCAAAGTGTTTGTCGCTAAGAACGGAACATTTCTTGAGAAAGAGTTTCTCTCGAAAGAATTGAGTGGGAGGAAAATAGAGCTTGATGAGGTTGTTGAACCTTTAGATCAACCAGAGAGTAGTGCAGCGCAGAAAGATGTTTCTGTGGAGCCTACGACGGTTGAAGAGGAAGTTAATGATGATGATCATGAAGCTTCGGATCAAGTTTCTGCTGACCCTCGTAGGTCGACAAGGACGCGTACTACTCCAGAGTGGTACGACAATCCTGTCTTGGAGGTCATGTTGTTAGACAACAATGAACCTACGAGCTATGAAGGAGCGATGATGGGCCTAGATTCCGAGAAATGGTTAGAGGCCATGAAATCCGAGATGGGATCCATGTATGAAAACAAAGTGTGGATTTGGAAGTATTACCTGAAGGGCGAAAGGCCATTCAGAATAAATGGATCTTTAAGAAGAAGACAAACGCGGACGGTAATGTCACCGTCTATAAAGCTCGACTTGTGGCAAACGGTTTTTCACAAGTTCAAGGACTTGACTACGATGAGACATTCTCACCCGTAGCGATGCTTAAGTCTGTCAGAATCATGTTAGCAATAGCTGCTTATTTTGACTATGAAATTTGGCAGATGGATGTCAAAACAGCATTCCTCAACGGTTTCCTTGAGGAAGAGTTGTATATGATGCAACCAGAAGGTTTTGTCGATCTAGAGAATGCTGACAAAGTTTGCAAACTCCAGCGATCCATTTATGGGCTGGTGCAAGCATCTCGGAGTTGGAATAAGCGTTTTGATGAGGTGATCAAAGCGTTTAGGTTTATACAAGTTTATGGAGAAGCTTGTATTTACAAGAAAGTGAGTGGGAGCTCTATAGCATTTCTAATAATATATGTGGATGACATATTGCTGATTGGAAGCAATATAGAAATGCTGGAAAGCATGAAGGAGTATTTGAACAAGATTTTTTCAATGAAGGACCTAGGAGAAGTTGCTTCCATATTAGGCATTAAGATCTATAGAGATAGATCGAGACGCTTGATAGCACTTTCACAGAGCACATACCTTGATAAAGTTTTGAAGAAGTTCAAAATGGATCAGTCCAACAAGGGGTTCTTGCCTGTGTTACAAGGTGTGAAGTTGAGTAAGACTCAATGCCCAATGACTGGAGAAGATAAAGAAAAGATGAGTGGCATCCCCTATGCTTCAGCCATAGGCTCTATCATGTATGCAATGCTGTGCACAAGACCCGATGTCAGCCTTGCCATAAGTATGGCTGGAAGGTTTCAAAGTGATCCTGGAATGGAGCACTGGCAAGCGGTCAAGAATATCCTTAAGTACCTGAAGAGGACTAAGGAAATGTTTCTCGTTTATGGAGGTGACGAAGAGCTCGTCGTAAAGGGTTACGTCGATGCAAGCTTTGACACTGATCCGGACGACTCTAAGTCGCCAACCGGATACGTATTTATTCTTAACGGGGGAGCTGTAAGCTGGTGCAGTTCCAAGCAAAGCGTGGTAGATGATTCTACATGCGAAGTAGAATACATCTTAGCCTCGGAGGCGGCGAAGGAAGGTGTCTGGATGAAGCAGTTCATGACAGATCTTGGAGTAGTGCCCAGTGCACTGGATCCAATGAGGCTGTTCTGTGACAACACTGGTGCCATTGCTCTAGCCAAGGAACCAAGGTTTCACAAGAGGACCAGACATATAAAGAGACGCTTCAACTCCATCCGATATTACATCGAGGAGACATAAATATTTGCAAAGTACACATGGATCTGAATGTTGCAGACCCGTTGACTAAACCTCTTCCAAGGGCTAAACATGATCAACACCAGAACTGCATGGGCGTTCGATTCATTACAATGTAAATCACATAGTGATGTGAGCTAGATTATTGACTCTAGTGCAAGTGGGAGACTGTTGGAAATATGCCCTAGAGGCAATAAATAAAGTGTTTATTATTATATTTCCTTGTTCATGATAATCATTTATTATCCATGCTAAAATTGTATTGATTGGAAACATGGATACATGTGTGGATACATAGACAACCCAGTGTCCCTAGTATGCCTCTAGTGAACTAGCTTGTTTATCAAATATGGTTATGGTTTCCTGACCATGGACATAAGATGTCATTTGATAAACAGGGCACATCATTGGGAGAATGATGTGATGGACAAGACCCAAACTACAAACCTAGCATGTGATCGTGTCAGTTTATTGCTACTGTTTTCTGCATGTCAAGTATATGTTCCTATGGCCATGAGATCATGCAACTCACTGACACCGGAGGAATACCTTGTGTGTATCAAACATCGCAATGTAACTGGGTGACTATAAAGGTGCTCTACAGGTATCTTCGAGGGTGTCTGTTGGGTTGGCATGGATCAAGACTGGGATTTGTTACTCCGTGTGATGGAGAGGTATCTCAGGGCCCACTCGGTAATACAACATCACAACAAGCCTTGCAAGCAATGTGACTAAGTGTTAGCCACGGGATTTTGTATTACGGAAAGAGTAAAGAGACGTGCCGATAACGAGGTTGAACTAGGTATGGAGATACCGACGATCAAATCTCGGGCAAGTAACATACCGAAGAACAAAGGGAACATTATACGGGATTAACTGAATCCTTGACATAGAGGTTCGACCGATAAAGATCTTCGTAGAATATGTAGTAATCAATGTGGACATCCAGGTCCCGCCATTGGTTATTGACCGTACAGGTGTCTCGGTCATGTCTACATAGTTCTCGAACCCGCAGGGTCTGCACACTTAAGGTTCGATGACGTTTCGGTAGTATACAGTTATGTATGGTGGTGACTGAAGTTTGTTCAGAGTCCCGGATGAGATCCCGGACATCAGGAGGAGCTCCAGAATGGTCCGAAGGTAAAGATTCATATGTAGGAAGTCCCATTTTGGTCGCGGAAAAGTTTTGGGCTGATCGGTAGTGTATCGGGAGTGCCGGTAGTGTACCGGGAGACCTCCGGGAGGGGTATTTCGACCCAAGAGGCTTCATGGACTGGGAGAGTATTAACCAGCCCTTAGTGGGCTGGTGGAAAATCCACAAGAGGCCCATGCGGGTGGGAGAAAGAATCCCAAGGGAAAAAGGTGGAAAAAAGGCAAAAAGGAAGAGTCCTACTCCTACTAGGATTGGAGGAGGAGGAGGACTCCTCCCCCTTGGCTTCGTTCAACTCCAAGGAGGGCTCAGCCCTGCGCCAAGGCCTCCTCTCCCTACCTCCTATATATACTAGTGGAATAGAGGGTTTTTGCACAGATTTTACGGCCACGTGCTACCCGTTCCACCGGTGCTCCTCTAGATCGGTTTTCCGTAGTGCTTAGGCGAAGCCCTGCCGGAATTGCTCCACCACCATCGCCGGAGCACCGTCACGCTGCCGGTGAACTCTTCCTCCTCTCCACTTCCTCTTTCTGGATCAAGACGGTGGAGATCGTCATCAAGCTGCACGTGTGCTGAACACGGAGGTGCCATACGTTCGGTATTAGATCGGAAGGACCGTGATCAAGGCCACGAGACATTCGTGATTGGATCGCGGGACGGTTCATGACGAGATCGCAGGACGGTTCGTGATTGGATCACGGGACGGCTCGTGATTGGATCGCGGGACACTCGGCGATTTGAATCGCGAAGAAGTTCGACTACACCAACCGCGTTACTTAACGCTTCCCGCTTAGCGATCTACAAGGGTATGTAGATCCACTCCCCCTCTCGTAGATCCTCATCACCATGGATAGATTTGCGTGTGCGTAGGAATATTTTTGTTTCCTATGCAACGTTCCCCAACATCTTCTTCCTCCTCCGCAGCGCTTAGGCGAAGCTCTACCGGAATACCTTGCTACTCCACCACCACCACGCCGTCGTGCTGCTGTTGGAGCCCTTCCCCAACCTCTCCTTCCTCCTTGCTGGATCAAGGCGTAGGAGACGTCACCGGGCTGCACGTGTATTGAACGCGGAGGCACCATTGTTCCGTGCTAAGATCGGAGTCCACCGCGATCTGAATCGCTACTAGTACGACTCCACCAACCGCGTTCTTGTAACGCTTCCGCTTAGCGATCTTCAAAGGTATGAAGATCCACTCTCCCCTTACTTGTTGCTGGTTTCTCCATAGATGGATCTTGGGGAACACGTAGAATTTTTTTTGATTTACTACTACGTCTCCCAACAGTGGCATCATGAGCTAGGTCTATGCGTAGAATCTATGCACGAGTAGAACACAAAGCAGTTGTGGGCGTCGATCTTGTTAATATGCTTGCCGTTACTAGTCTTATCTTGATTCGTCAGTATTGTGGGATGAAGCGGTCCGGACCAACTTTACACGTACGCTTACGTGAGACCGGTTCCACCGCCGAACATGCACTTGTTGCATAAGGTGGCTAGCGGGTGTCTGTCTCTCCCACCTTAGTCGGATTGGATTCGATGAAAAGGATCCTTATGAAGGGTAAATAGCAATTGGCATATCACGTTGTGGTTTTGGCGTAGGTAAGAAACGTTCTTGCTAGTAACCTATAGCAGCCATGTAAAACTTGCAACTACAAATTAGAGGACGTCTAACTTGTTTTTGCAGCATGTGCCTTGTGATGTGATATGGCCAAAGGATGTGATGTGATGCATTGTGATGTATGAGATTGATCATGTTCTTGTAATAGGATTCACGACTTGCATGTCGATGAGTATGATAACCGGCAGGAGCCATAGGAGTTGTCTCATTTATTGTATGACCTGTGTGTCAATCATAAACACCATGTAATTACTTTACTTTATTGCTAAACGTTAGCCATAGTAGTAGAAGTAATAGTTGGCGAGATAACTTCATGAAGACACGATGATGGAGATCATGGTGTCATGCCGGTGACAGTGATGATCATGGTGCCCCGAAGATGGAGATCAAAGGAGCAAGTTGATATTGGCCATATCATGTCACTATATTGATTGCATGTGATGTTTACCATGTTTACATCTTATTTGCTTAAAACGACGGTAGTAAATAAGATGATCACTCAATATAATTTCAAGAGAAGTGTTCACCCTAACTGTGCACCCTTGCTAAGGATCGTTGTTCCGATGCACCACGTGATGATCGGGTGTGATTGGTTCTAACGTTTGCATACAACGGGTGTAAGCCAGATTTACACACGCGAAACACTTAGGTTGACTTGACGAGCCTAGCATGTACACACATGGCCTCGAAACACGGAAGACTGAAAGGTCGAACATGAGTCGTATAGAAGATACGATCAACATAGAGATGTTCACCATGGATGACTAGTCCGTCTCACGTGATGATCGGACACGAGCTAGTTGAGATGGATCATGTATCACTTGGAAGACTAGAGAGATGTCTGTCCAAGTGGGAGTTCATTAAATAATTTGATTATGTGAACTTAATTATCATGAACTTAGTCTAAAAATTGTCTTTACAATCTATATTGTAGATCCAATGGCCAACGCGAATGTCACCCTTAACTTCAACGCGTTCCTAGAGAAAACCAAGCTGAAAGATGCTGGTAGCAACTATGCAGACTGGGTCCGTAGCTTGAGGATCATCCTCATAGCTTCCAAGAGATTGTATGTCCTTGATGCACCGCTAGGTGACGCACCCGTTCTCCCAGCGAAACAAGACATTATGAACGCTTGGCAGACACGCTGTGATGATTACTCCCTCGTTCAGTGCGGCATGCTTTACAATTTAGAACCGGGGCTCCAAAAGTGTTTTGAGCAACACGGAGCATATGAGATGTTCCAAGAGCTGAAACTGGTTTTCCAAGCTCATGCCCGGGTCAAGAGATATGACGTCTCCGACAAGTTCTTCAGCTGTAAGATGGAGGAGAATAGTTCTGTCAGTGAGCATATACTCAAAATGTCTGGGTTGCACAACCGCTTGACTCAGCTGGGAGTTAATCTCCTGGATGACTCGGTCATTGACAGAATCCTCCAGTCGCTTCCACCTAGCTACAAGAGCTTTGTGATGAACTACAACATGCAGGGTATGGAGAAGTCCATTCCTGAGTTGTACTTGATGCTGAAATCAGCGGAGGTCGAGATCAAAAAGGAGCATCAAGTGTTAATGGTGAATAAGACCACTAGTTTCAAGAAAGGCAAGGGTAAGAAGAACTTCAAGAAGGACGGCAAAGTTGTTGCCGCGCCCGGTAAACAAGTTGCCGGGAAGAAGAACAAGCATGGACCCAAGCCTGAGACTGAGTGCTTTTATTGCAAGGGTACCAGTCACTGGAAGCGGAATTGCCCCAAGTACTTAGCAGATAAGAAGGCCGGCAACGTTAAAGGTATATGTGATATACTTGTTATTGATGTGTACCTGACCAGCGCTCGTAGTAGCTCCTGGGTATTTGATACCGGTGCAGTTACTCACATTTGCAACTCCAAGCAGGAGCTGCGGAATAAGCGTAGGCTGGCAAAGGACGAGGTGACGATGCGTGTCGGGAATGGTTCCAAGGTCGATGTGATCGCCGTCGGCACGCTACCTCTACATCTACCTTCGGGATTAGTTTTAAACCTTAATAATTGTTATTTAGTACCAGCGTTGAGCATGAACATTGTATCTGGATCTCGTTTGATTCAAGATGGATACTCATTTAAATCTAAGAATAATGGTTGTTCTATTTATATGAGAGAAATGTTTTATGGTCATGCCCCGCTGGTCAATGGTTTATTTTTGATGAATCTCGAACGTGATGTTACACATGTCCATAGTGTGAGTACCAAAAAGTGTAAGGTTGATAACAATAGTCCCACTTACATGTGGCACTGCCGCCTTGGTCATATTGGTGTCAAACGCATGAAGAAGCTCCATGTTGCTGGACTTTTGGAGTCTCTTGATTTTGAATCATTTGACACGTGCGAGCCATGCCTCATGGGCAAGATGACCAAGACTCCGTTCTCCGGAACAATGGAGCGAGCAACTGACTTGTTGGAAATAATACATACCGATGTATGCGGTCCAATGAGTGTCGAGGCTCGCGGTGGCTACCGTTATGTTCTCACCCTCACTGATGACTTGAGCAGATATGGGTATGTCTACATAATGAAACACAAGTCTGAAACCTTTGAAAGGTTCAAGGAATTTCAGAGTGAGGTAGAGAATCAACGTGACAGGAAAATAAAGTGCCTATGATCTGATCGTGGCGGAGAATATTTAAGTCACGAGTTTGGCACGCACCTAAGGAAATGTGGAATTGTTTCACAACTCACGCCGCCTGGCACACCTCAGCGAAATGGTGTGTCTGAATGTCGTAATCGCACTCTATTGGATATGGTGCGATCTATGATGTCTCTTACCGACTTACCGCTATCATTTTGGGGATATGCATTAGAGACTGCCGCATTCACTTTATATAGGGCATCGTCAAAATCCGTTGAGATGACACCGTATGAATTATGGTTTGGTAAGAAACCTAAGCTGTCGTTTCTGAAAGTTTGGGGATGCGATGTTTATGTGAAGAAACTTCAACCTGAGAAGCTCGAACCCAAAGCGGAAAAGTGCGTCTTCATAGGATATCCCAAAGAGACTATTGGGTATACCTTCTACCTCAGATCCAAAGGCAAAGTCTTTGTTGCCAAGAATGGATCCTTTCTCGCGAAAGAGTTTCTCTCGAAAGAAGTGAGTGGGAGGAAAATAGAACTTGATGAGGTAATTGTACCTCCACTCGAACTGGAGAGTGGCGCAACGCAGGAAGTTGTTTTTGTGGAGCCTACACCGGCTAGAGAGGAAGTTAATGATGATGATCATGAAAATTCAGATAAAGTTGCTACTAGAAGGTCCACTAGGACACGTTCCGCACCAGAGTGGTACGACAACCCTGTCCTAGAGATCATGTTGTTGGACAACGGTGAACCTTCGAACTATGAAGAAGCAATGGCGGGCCCGGATTCCAACAAATGGCTTGAAGCCATGAAATCCGAGATAGGATCCATGTATGAGAACAAAGTGTGGACTTTGGTGGACTTGCCTAATGATAAGGGAGCCATTGAAAATAAATGGATCTTTAAGAAGAAGACTAACACGGATGGTAATGTGACCGTTTATAAGGCTCGACTTGTCGCTAAAGGTTATCGACAAGTTCAAGGAGTTGACTACGATGAGACTTTCTCACCCGTAGTGATGCTGAAGTCTGTCTGAATCATGTTAGCAATTGCCGCATTTTATGATTATGAGATCTGGCAAATGGACGTCAAAATGACAATCCTTAATGGCTTCCTCAAGGAAGAACTGTATATGATGCGGCTGGAAGGTTTTGTCGATCCTAAAGATGCTAACAAAGTATGCAAGCTCCAGCGCTCCATCTATGGGCTGGTGCAAGCATCTCGGAGTTGGAACATTCGCTTTAATGAGGTAATTAAAGCATTTGGGTTTGTACAGGTTTATGGGGAACCCTGTATTTACAAGAAAGTGAGTGGGAGCTCTTTAGCATTTTTGATATTATATGTGGATGACATACTGATAATGGGAGATGATATAGAACTCTTGGAAAATATAAAGGCCTACTTGAATAAGTGTTTTTCAATGAAGGACCTTGGAGAAGCTGCTTACATATTGGGCATCAAGATCTATAGAGATAGATCGAGACGCCTTATAGGTCTTTCTCAAAGCACATACCTTGATTAAGTATTGAAGAAGTTCAATATGGATTAGTCTAAGAAGGGGTTCTTGCCTGTGTTACAAGGTGTGAGATTGAGTACGACTCAATGCCCAACCACGGCAAAGGATAGAGAAGAGATGAGTGTCATCCCCTATGCTTCGGCCATAGGCTCTATTATGTATGCCATGCTGTGTACCAGACCTGATGTGAACCTTGCCATAAGTTTGGTAGGGAGGTACCAAAGTGATCCCGGAGCGGAACACTGGACAGCGGTCAAGAATATCCTGAAGTACCTGAAAAGGACAAAGGACATGTTTCTCGTATATGGAGGTGCCGAAGAGCTCGTCGTAAAGGGTTACGTCGATGCTAGCTTCGACACAGATCCAGACGACTCCAAGTCGCAAACCGGATACGTGTATATTTTGAACGAAGGGGCAGTCAGCTAGTGCAGCAGCAAGAAAAGCGTCGTGGCGGCATCTACATGTGAAGCAGAGTACATAGCTGCTTCGGAAGCAGCAAAGGAGGGAGTCTGGATGAAGGAGTTCATCACCGACCTAGGAGTGATTCCACATGTGTCGGGTCCGATGACTCTACTCTGTGATAACACTGGAGCTATTGCCCTTGCGAAGGAGCCCAGGTTTCACAAGAAGATAAGACACATCAAGCGCCGCTTCAACTCCATCCGTGATTACATTCAGGAGGGAGATATAGATATTTATAAAGTACATACGGATCTGAATGTCGCAGATCCGTTGACTAAACCTCTCTCACGAGCAAAACATGATCAACACCAGAATGCTATGGGTGTTTGATTCATCACAATGTAACTAGATTATTGACTCTAGTGCAAGTGGGAGACTGTTTGAAATATGCCCTAGAGGCAATAATAAAATGGTTATTATTGTATTTCCTTGTTCATGATAATAGTCTATTGTTCATGCTATAATTGTGTTAACCGGAAACCGTAATACATGTGTGAATATATATACCACAACTTGTCCCTAGTGAGCCTCTAGTTGGCTAGCTCGTTGATCAATAGATGGTCACGGTTTCATGACCATGGACATTGGATGTCGTTGATAACGAGATCACATCATCACGAGAATGATGTGATGGACAAGACCCAATCCTAAGCATAGCACACGATCGTGTAGTTCATTTGCTAAAGCTTTTCTAATGTCAAGTATCGATTCCTTATACCATGAGATTGTGCAACTCCTGGATACCATAGGAATGCTTTGGGTGTGCCAAACGTCACAACGTAACTGGGTGGCTATAAAGGTACACTACGGGTATCTCCGAAAGTGTCTGTTGGGTTTGCATGAATCGAGACTGGGATTTGTCACTCCGTGTGACGGAGAGGTATCTCTGGGGCCACTCGGTAAGACATCATCATAATGAGCTCAATGTGACTAAGAAGTTAGCCACGGGATGATGTGTTACGGAACGAGTAAAGAGACTTTCCGGTAACGAGATTGAACAAGGTATAGGGATACCGACGATCGAATCTCGGGCAAGTATCATACCGGTAGACAAAGGGAATTGCATATGGGATTGTTTGAATCCTTGACATCGTGGTTCATCCGATGAGATCATCGTGGAGCATGTGGGAGCCAACATGGGTATCTAGATCCTGCTGTTGGTTATTGATCGGAGAGTGTCTCGGTCATGTGTATGTGTCTCCCGAACCCGTAGGGTCTACACACTTAAGGTTCGATGACGCTAGGGTTATAGGGAAGTGGTATACATGATTACCGAAGGTTGTTTGGAGTCCCGGATGAGATCCCGGACGTCACGAGGAGTCCCGGAATGGTCCGGAGACGAAGATTGATATATAGGAAGTGAGTTTTTGGCCACCAGAAGAGTTTTCGGGCAATACCGGTAACGTACCGGGACCACCGAAAGGGTTCCGGGGGTCCACCAAGTGGGGCCATCAGCACCAGAGGGCTGCGTGGGCCAAAGGTGGAAAGGAACCAGCCCCTAGGTGGGCTGGTGCGCCTCCTACCAAGGCCCAAGGCTCTGCAAGGTGGGATAGGGGGCAAACCCTGGCGCAGGACACCGGGAACAAGTGAAGAGGCGCCACGAGGAGGTCACGAGCCCCCTAGCCGCGGCCAGGGGGGCGCCTCCCAGGCTCGTGACGCCCTCGGGCCGCCTCTCCAGTATATTTTTCCACCCTAGGGCTCCTCCCTCTCCCTCCTCCTATATATACTTGAGGTTTTGGCCTTTTGAGAATAGATCTGATCTCTCTCTCACGGGGAAGCCCTACCTCTCTTCTTCCTCCTCCGTAGCGCTTAGGCGAAGCCCTGCCGGAATACCTTGCTACTCCACCACCACCACGCCGTCGTACTGCTGTTGGAGCCCTTCCCCAACCTCTCCTTCCTCCTTGTTGGATCAAGGCGTAGGAGACGTCACCGGGCTGCACGTGTCTTGAACGCGGAGGCACCATTGTTCGGTGCTAAGATCGGAGTCCACCGCGATCTGAATCGCTACGAGTACGACTCCACCAACCACGTTCTTGTAACGCTTCCGCTTAGCGATCTTCAAAGGTATGAAGATCCACTATCCCCTTACTCATTGCTGGTTTCTCCATAGATGGATCTTGGTGAACACGTAGAATTTTTTTTGATTTACTACTACGTCTCCCAACACAGGGGGCTACTAATGGTGTCCGGGACTAGAGGGTACTCACCCCATTGTCTCCCGACCAGTGGTCAGGCCGAGGACCTCCAAGGCGATTCACTAATGGGCCAGTTCAGAGAGCCCACGATGCATACGAGGGAGATTCCGCAAGACTTGGCGCACAAGACAAGGACTCCTCTAAACCCTAAGCCTACGGTGCATTATATAAATTGAGGCTAGGCTAGTCAATAGACAAGATCAATCTCATATTCATTACTAAATCTCGTAGTAGATACATGTACTATGTACTATCCCCCTTACCAATGGAATGAAAAACATGACGTAGGGTATTATCTCCTTGAGAGAGCCCGAACCTGGCTAAATCATGTGTCCATGTTACCATCACTCCAAGACGCCTAGCTTAGGACCCCTACTACGAGATATGCCGGATTTGACACCGACAATGTCCCTCACCCTTGGATGGTCACGGCGTACTTGAGCCCCAGCTCCTGTAAAAGAGCTACTGATGTTGTTCTTGCTGCTTGTCACACCATTCAATGAGTCCTCCTTCCCTAAATCGTTCCTTCTCGGTGATGCTCGCAGCCATCCGCCACACTGCAAGGAAGAATCAATTGGTGGTTCACACACACCGAGGCCTCATAATTGGCGTCTTTAGCGCCAGTTTAGGGGATGTAGCGCTCACGCACCAGCTTAGTGGGCCGCGGTCCATAACGCTCGTGCGGTTTGCTTGCTTCGCTCACCTGGCCCACCGACAGTTGACAACGTGGAGTTGACTGCTAACGTGACGTTGACCACTCGCTTCCAGACAACATTAATTGGAAAAAATCACGCGTTGAAAAAAGTTCACTGGTTTGTAGAAAAGAAGTGCAAAATTCCGCAAAAAGTTCATCCATTTGAAAACAATTCGTTGATTCTGGAAAAAAATTCACAAATTCAAAAAAATAACATTCAATTTTGAAAGAAGGTTCATCGATTCCGAATAAAAGTTCATGAATTTGAATAAAGTTCATCAATAATGCAAAAATTCATCAAATTTGTAAAAAGTTCACGGATCTTCAAAAATAAGTTGATGAAATTGAAAACATTGAATATTTTTAAAAAGGAAAAGAAAAAAAGAACAAGAAAAAAAGAACAAAATATTAACCGCCCAAAACAAACCAACAAACCGTGGAAAGAAGAAAAATAAGTGAATGGGCACACCCATTGAGGTGTCCTAGTTGGTTATTCCGATCTGAATTGAAGTAAGAGGTCACGAGTTCTACTCATGGCGTTCGCTTCCTTTTGAAGATTAACAGATAGGTAAAAAAAAGGTAAATGAGCTGGCCCAGGCAATGGGTGTGGGTGTGGCGCCGGTTTGTAAATATTGAAGTAACGGAAGCTTAAGGCGTTTGAATAGGAATTGCTTGAGGGAACAATAGATCCATCTCTGAATCCAAAAGGTTCTGGCCTGTATCACAAATGGTTTAGATCTTCTATGAGTCGGCGGTGATCTCGTTCGCGAGGCCTCGTCCTCCTTTAGAATAACGGTCATAATAGATAAATACAGTTTTATTGTTGGTCTAATGGCGAGAGCCCGTAAAAAGTAGTAATGGTGATACCTCTTATTTGACGTCTTCGAAATAAAATCAAATAGCTGAGGAAAGTAGGCGCACCATGTTGATCGGCCCAACCTAGCGTTGTGCCTTCATTCACTTTTCTATGATTTTTTATTTGATTTTGCTCAAGTTTTTATTGGTTCATTGCTATTCTATATAAGAACTGATATTTTGTCAGAAAATATAAAAATATTGACACGATGTTCCTAAAATGTTTGAACTTTTTATAAAGGTGGATAACCACTGTTCCAAATAAGTATTTTTAAAAATACGTGGACATTTTTTCAGTTGCATGGATATTTTTTTGTAAAAACTTAATCATGCTTAAAAAATGTTCAAAAGTTTATCATGGATAACGAAAAATATCATATATTAAGAAATATTCGTTGTGTCCCCCAAAAAATATCACTGTCCATTCAAAAAAATCTTTACCAGAATTGAATAAATGCTCACCTTTTATTGCTTGAAAAGTGTTCGTGTGTGCACAATAAAAATATATTTTACTAACGAAATAAAAATGGTAAAATAAATAAAACTTCATAGGAAAAAACGGGAAAGCAAGAATATAGGTGATGAGAAAAAAGTAAATTAAAACTGTTACAGGAGCACAGTGGACGAAGAGTGGGAAGATGCAAATTATGCTCAACGACGTAGGCATTTGCTTGCCAATTAGATCTAACAGGTGTCAAATAAGAGCGGCGTGAAGGAGGCCACAGCATCGTTTCTAAAAACAATCGCGTTTTCTATTTTTCACTTTTTGCTTTCTTTTATCACTTTTATTTATACTTCCAAGTATTGAAAACAAATATATTACAAAACTATGTACTTATTTTTTTGTAAATGCTAATCTAGCATTTGAAAAGAAATGTGTATAGATATAATATTTGTAATGTATACGAAAAATGTATACAAACAAATGCCATGTGTATGAAACATTATTCAAGGATTATAAAAAAATGCTATTTATCTATTTCAAAAATGTTAAATTTGTATAAAAAGGTGTTCAAAATAAGTTTCAAAAACTGTAGAACATGTATTAAAAATGAACATAAAAAATATTTTGAAAAAGTATGATCATGTCAAAAAATGTTAATAACATATTTTTAAAACATTAGCATGGTGGAAAAACATGTTTCAAAAAATATATAAAATATACGATATGTATGAAAAAATTAGACATAAAATGGGAAAATTAAATGAAATGCTAACCATGTATATCAAAAATATTGAATGTGTGCACAAATGTTTCTAGTGTATAAGCAAGTGTTGCTCATGTATAAAAAAATGTTTATTACATATTCAAAAGAATGTTAAACATGCATTAATAAAATGTTCCTTATATATACTGTAATCGTACAATGTGTATGGAAAAGTAGCCATCAATCATATTTTTTTTAAATAATAATCATGTATTTGAAGAAAATTTAATATGTATTAAAGTTCTCAAATGCATACGTAAAATGTATATATGTGCATGAAAATGTAGAAATGTGTTAGAAAAGGTGGTTTAAACAGAAGATACGTAAGAAGGTAAAACAAGTAAGACATCTAAAACGAAAAACCCAAAGAAAACCTTGAAATCCCTAGAGGAAACAAATAAAAATAAAATAAAACCGAAGAATAAAAATGAAAACTAACATAGAAAACCCCCAAACGAAATAGGAAAGAAAAGCAGAAAAACATAGAAAAATAAAGTAAAAAACGGAACAAAACTTATCAAAATAAGAAAATAAAGGAAAGAAAAAACTGGAATGAAACTAAGAAAAACAAAAAAAAACAAAAAAGCGAACAAACATTATTAAAGAAACAAAAAAACCGAAATAAAACCATAAAGAAACAACACAAGAAACAAAAGCACGAGCAAAATGCAGCGAGCAAACGAGAGAGCCAATGAGCGTGCAGAAATGGCTAACCCATTACTGTAGAGCGAGACAGAAACTAGTCTTGCTGTAAGCGAGATATAGATGTTGCAGTCAACTAGGGTTTACAATTAATAGACTAAATTTCCCTAAAAGAATTACCGAATGGGCTCTAAGCCGTGATGCCTTTTACGTGCGGTAACAGGGAGCAACTAATCACGGGGTACTCCTTCAGGAGTCCCGTAAGGGTCATTTGGGATGGGCTGGGAGCACATCACTAGGCGTGCTCTCAGTCGTCATCACGCGTCGGGCTATGGACGTTCCCTCTAAATTTTATTTTATTTCATTTTCTTTACACATTTTCGGCATTTAGATGATTTTTTTTGTTTTTTAGCTTTCCAGTCCCCCCATTTTTTTTCTTACGAGTTGGCCCAATTATTTTTTGAAAAAAATACCCTCTTTTTTTGTGAAAAGTCATATTTTTTCTTCTGTGGAAGAATTTATTTCTAGCGGAGGCACGGATTTGCTTCCACGAGAAGGACGGAAAGGAAAAAAATATGCTCCCTATTCTTTTTTTTCTTCTGTTTTTTCATGAAAATAAAGTTCATCGCAATCTGTCAGCACGAGATCTACTTTTGAAAATCTTAACGTAGGAATTGAATGGTGAAAATGGTTCAAGATTTATGTGCATGGTTTGAGAAATAAAATGCTTTGAACAAATAAATCTATAAAAAGGAGAAAACTCCCAGGTTGCAAGAAGTGACGCACATACAGTCTGTAATATGGAGAAATGCAAATGAATTTTGTAAAGAGTACTCCTTAATTAGTGATTTCAACGTAACACGAGCGCCCTCGATCAAATGCACACCGTGAGAGCTCAATTGGGCCGATTTTCCGGTTCTGTAAAAGTCCTGCATGCAAATTTTTTCCTAGGCTTTTCTTCGATAGTTTCAGGTGTGGTTTTGGTTCATCCTTTTGTTTCTGGATTAGGAACATTTTTGAAATTTATTGGCATTTTGCAAACTTATTAAAGAAACTCAAGTCATGCCAAATTCGTGGTTACATTTTAAATTCGACAAAAATCAAGTTTTTTTAATTCATGACCGTTATTGAAATCGTTGAGTATCTTTTAAGTTTTAAAAAAAAGTTCAGAAAGACTAGAATTCGTGCATGGTTATTGTAACTCAGTAGACTAGTAGAATGTATGTGCGTTGTCACGTACCACAATGCATATAAATGTATCAAACAAATGATTAAGGTCATTTCCATGGTCGAAACTTATTTCTTTCCCATATGTCCGGACATGTTCGGACATCAAATGGGTGCCAGCAGGCTCTCATATTCCAACTATCCGAATAGTCCGGTTTCTCTCATATCCAGCTCATATGTGATGGAGAAATGTGGTTGTCCGGATTCTCCATCATATTTCCTCCAATATGAGATCCCAACACAAAAATACACCCCTCGAAACACCCTTCTTCTTTCCCGTCAGACCCTACCCTCCTCTCGGTTTTCCGTTGTAGCGGAACATTTATCGTTGGTGCCCTCTCCTTTAAAATCAGATGACGCCCACGTCGCCTTTGCCAAGGCAGCATCTTTCATTCATACCGTCCTTCCCCACAGACCGCCAAGGAGTAGTCCTCCGCCAACCGTTTCGCTCTTCGCCCTGAACGCCCCTTTGATCGTATCGATGTGCCATTGCCATCAAGGGGGACGATGCATGCACCACCGTTGAGGTGCCCCGAGCCAAGAAGAGAGATATGATGTCTCATGAGCCATTGCCTCGTTGTAACTACAGTTGAATGGTGTGCATTATCACAAAACAAAAAATATGATGTCAATTGTTGTGCAAGCAACTGATTCATCCGCTATTAATTCTTGCAACAACCAATCAATGCATTTACCCTTTTATCCTAACAAAAATATTTGTATGACTTGATAAAAAGTTATATGTACCACTCGCTCATTCAATTTTCTGCAAAGCCATCTTTAATAAAATACAATTTGTGACATTTTGTTAAGAATTTTAATCATCCCGCTTAGACACCCTGAACTAAACAGACCAACTCCAACCTCCACCCCGCTCACTCTCAAGGGACAAGGGTGTCAACTGCCTTTCTATCTCACTGTGAGCACCTCATGGTTCTATATTGGACCCACCCTTCAACCCGGGCTATACCACGACGGTGCTACGCTCATGCATTGCCACGAAAAAAAAACACTATGAATAAAAATGTTCGTTCAAAGCATGAAAATGTCAATGTTTCTCTCCTAGTCCCTCCCTCCTATGCACATGACCGATCCGTGGTACAAATTTATGTATCCATTAGAGAAGTGGGAAAAACGACTCCTCTCACTTTATATCCTCTATAATTAATTGCCCGTGCGTTTGCAACGGAGACGCACACAAAAATTTTGAGATTCAAACCCATAATGATGCAGATGCAGTATATTTTACGGCTTTTGTTAGTAAACTGTGTCCCCAGTTTTGGATACCCATGTCACTCATACAAAACCCAAAATGATGCAGATGTGGTATATTTCATAGCTTTCATCAGTAAAGTGTGGCTGCATTTTACGATTCCATGACTATACCCCCCTCTCCCTCCCTTCGTCTCCCCCTCCCTCTCCAAGGGCCATTATTTTAGACATTGAACTTGGAACTAAAATGTGAGAATAATACTTTCTTCCCAAATATGCATACATGGAATTTGCAGAAGCCAATTTATTGAAGAAGGCAAATGTCATGTTTTTGTTGCACTTTCACATAAGTTAATATTTGGATATCGGTCGTTAGCTTCAGGTCAAATTAATCAGTTCATCCATTCGCACAATTACAAGCATGGGGACTTGAATTGTCCGCAACAAAAGGTAAAGTTGTATCTTTTTCATCGATCATTGTTGACAATATCGATGGATAAATCAGTTAACAAGACAATTAAGGTCACCGAGTAGCCGATTAGCATATTAGTATCATCTTCAAAATAAATTGCTCATCATGATGCAAAATATATGTCTAGAGCATTTGGTTTCATCTTAGTAGATGCTGAAGTTAATCATAAAAAGTATTAAAGCTACTAAGCAGGCTATTGATACGTCGCCAATGTATCTACTTTTCCAAACTCTTTTTCCCTTGTTTTGGACTCTAATTTGTAGGATTTGAATGGAACTAACCCGGACTGACGCTGTTTTCAGCAGAATTGCCTTGGTGTTATTGTTATGCAGAAATAAAAGTTCTCGAATTGACTTGAAAATTTACGGAGAATGTTTTGGGAATTAATAAAAAAATATTGGTGAAAGAATCAACTGCAGAGGGCCACCACCTGGCCACAAGCCTGGTGGGCGTGCCGGGCAAGCTTGTGGGCCCCCTGCTGCTCCTCCGACCTCGTTTCCATTTCTATATATTCCTATTCGGGGAAAAAAATAGAGAGAAGTGTTCATCGCGTTTCACGATACGGAGCCGCCGTCACCTCCTGTTCTTCCTTGGGAGACCAGATTTGGAGTCCGTTTTGGGCCCCGGAGAGGGAAAATCGACGCCTTCGTCATCACCAACCATCCTTCATCACCAATTCCATGATGCTCCCCACCGTTCGTGAGTGATCTCATCGTAGGCTTGCTAGACGGTGATGGGTTGGATGAGATTTATCATGTAATCGAGTTAGTTTTGTTAGGGTTTGATCCCTAGTATCCACTATGTTCTGAGATTGATGTTGCTATGACTTTGCTATGCTTAATGCTTGTCACTAGGGCCCGAGTGCCATGATTTCAGATCTGAACCTATTATGTTTTCATGAATATATGTGTGTTCTTGATCCTATCTTGCAAGTTTTAGACACCTATTACGAGTTATGATCCGCATCCCCCAGGGTGACAATAACTGGGATTCTTTTCGGTGATTACCGTAGTTTGAGGAGTTCATGTATTCACTAAGTGCTAATGCTTTGGTCCGATTCTCTATTAAAAGGAGGCCTTAATATCCCTTAGTTTCCAATAGGATCCCGCTGCCACGGGAGGGTAGGACAAAAGATGTCATGCAAGTTCTTTTCCATAAGCACGTATGACTATATATGGAATACGTGCCTACATTACATTGATGAATTGGAGCTAGTTCCGTGTCACCCTATGTTATAACCGTTGCATGATGAATGCCATCCGACATAATTATCCATCACTGATCCATTGCATATGAGCTTTTCATATATTGATCTTTGCTAAGTTACTTTTCCGTTGCTATTGTTACAAACTGCTACTATCACTTTTGCCACCATTACCGTTACTTCCATACTACTTTGCCACCGAATACTTTGCTGCAGATATTATGTCTTTCAGGTGTGGTTGAATTTACAACTCAACTTCTAATACTCTAGAATATTCTTTGGCTCCCCTTGTGTCGAATCAATAAATTTGGGTTGAACACTCGACCCTCGAAAACTGTTGCGATCCCCTATACTTGTGGGTTATCAAGACCTTTTTCTGGCGCTGTTGTTGGGGAGCATAGCTTTATCCTTTGAGTCACTTGGGATATATATCTATTGATCACTATGAGGAATCTTACAGATCCTAAAACCAAGATCTACCCCTCAACTACGAGGACAGGTAAGGAACTGCCATCTAGCTCTGCACTTGATTCACCTTCTGTTATGAGTAAATTTGCGACACCACCACCTGCTAGTAATTCTGATATGTCGCAAGTAATTGATGATGATGTTTTTGCTATGCATGATGCTTATGATGATACTTTACTTAATGATACTATGCCACTGGGTGAATTTCTTGATGAACAAATTGCTAGAGCCAATGCTGAAACTGATAATATTTTTGAATCTGATGAAATTATTGAAACTGAACACTATGATACACCTACTAGACCTAGCTCTCCTATATATGAATTGCCTCATATACCTGAAGGTTATGTTATGGAAGGAGAGGTAACTAGGGACTTTCTTTCTTGTAAGGATAGAAATGATCTTATGAAATTGCTTCGCAAGTGAAAGGAAAAATCTTTGAATGCTAGAATGCAATATGATCCTAAGTTTGCTACTTCACCTATCTTTGTTACTAATAAGGATTATGAATTCTCTGTCGATCCTGAGTTAATTACTTTGGTTGAATCTGATCCTTTCCATGGTTATGAATCTGAAACTGTTGTGGCACATCTTACCAAATTGAATGATATAGCCACCCTATTTACTCATGAGGAAAAGTTGCTATTACTATATTCTTAAGTTGTTTCCTTTCTTGTTAAAGGGTGATGCTAAGATATGGTTTAATTTTCTTGCTCCTGGTTGTGTGCGTAGTCCCCAGGACATGATTTATTACTTCTCTGAAAAATAATTTCATGTCCATAAGAAACAAGCTACCTTGCAGGAAATATTTAACTTTGTGCAATTTGAAGAAGAGAGTCTCCCACAAGCTTGGGGGAGGCTTCTCCAATTACTTAATGCCTTGCCTGATCATCCTCTCAAGAAAAATGAAATACTTGATATCTTTTATAATGGACTAACCGATGCTTCTAGGGACTACCTAGATAGTTGTGCTAGTTGTGTTTTCACGGAACGAACTATTGAACAAGCTGAATTACTATTGAACAATATATTGAGCAATGATAATGATTGGACTATTCCCGAACCACCTTCAAATCCAACTCCGAAGAAAAGAGGTATTCTATTCCTCAGTCCTGAAGGTATGCAAGAGGCAAAGAAATCTATGAAAGGGTATTAAAGCTGAAGATGTTAAGAATCTACCACCTATTGAAGAAATACATGGTCTTGATAACCCGACACATGTAGTAGAGGTAAATTCTGTTAGTAGATTTGATGAAAGAGATATTCCTTATAATAAGTCTGCTAGCCAATGCTTGGATGAATTTGATAGTTCTATTGTGAAGCAAGAAAATTTCAATGCTTATGTTAGTAGACAATTGAAACATAATGCTTATATGCTTGATCGCTTGGGTGATTATTTGAGTAGAGCTGTCAATGATCTTAAGCCTATTAGTAAACATGCTTCCATGGTAACCACTCAAGTAGAACAAGTACTTAAGGCTCAAAATGATTTGCTTAATGAGATGAATAGTAAAGACAATGATCATTCTGTTAAAGTTGTGACTAGGGGAGTAGAATGACTCAGGAACCTTTGTATCCTAAGGGCCATCCTAAGAGAATTGAGAAAGATTCTTAGAGAGTTAATACTGATGAACCTATTCCTTCCAATAAGAGTAGGAAAAAGAATGATGATAGTACTTTGCATGCTGCGAGTGAACATGTTATAGATACATCTGAGAATCCAAATGATATTTCTATTTTTAATGCCGAGACACAATCTGGTGATGAACATGAGCCTAGTGAAAACATTAATAATGATGCTCATGTTGATGCTCAACCTAGTAATGATAATGATGTGGAGATTAAACCTGCTAATGATCTTGATAACCCACAACCTAAGAATAAAAGATACGATAAAAGAGACTTCATTGCTAGGAAACATGGTAGAGAAAGAGAACCATGGGTTTAGAGACCTATGCCCTTTCCTCCCAAAACATCCAAGAAAAAGGATGATGAGGATTTTGAGCGCTTTGCTAAAATGCTTAGACCTGTCTTTTTACGTATGCGCTTGACTGATGTTTTGAAAATGTCTCCTTATGCTAAGTATATGAAAGATATTGTGACAAATAAAAGAAAGATACCAGAAGCTGAGATTTCCACCATGCTTGCTAATTATACTTTTAAAGGTGGAATCCCTAAGAAATGAGGAGATCCCGGAGTACCTACTATACCATGCTCTGTTAAAGGAAATTATGTTAAAACTGCTTTATGTGATCTTGGAGCTAGTGTTAGTGTGATGCCTTTCTCTTTATACCGTAGACTTGATTTGAATAAGTTGACACCTACTGAAATCTCTTTGCAAATGGCTGATAAATCAACTGCTCTACCTATCGGTATTTATGAGGATGTACCTGTTGTAGTTGCAAATGCTACTATCTTGACGGACTTTGTTATTCTTGATATTCCCGAGGACGACAGTATGTCGATCATCCTTGGTAGACCCTTTTTGAATACTGCAGGGGCTGTTATTGATTGCAACAAAGGCAATGTGACTTTTCATATTAATGGTAATGAGCATACTGTACACTTTCCGAAGAAACAACCTCAAGTTCATAGTATCAACTCTATTGAAAAAATTCCAACGATTATTATTGGAGACTTTGAGTTCCCTCTTCCTACTGTCGAGAAGAAATATGATATACTTATTGTTGGGGAAATGCACATCCCCATTGAGGTAACTTAGTGTTATTCGAAAATTCTTTGGTTTCATGTTATTCGAAAGAAGTTTGTTAATAAGACTTGATCAACCTTATTGATGGATTCCTTTTGATGAGCATGAGATGGACAAATTTAGAAAGCACAACTTCCTATACCTAACTTTTACTTTTTGTTACCTAGATGAGATTAAGTAAAGATGCTATTATTTTCCTGTTTTCTGAGTTTCCCGTGCGATATCTAAGAATTTTTGGCACTGAGTATGCATCAGGGGGCTGCACCAGTGGGCCACAAGCCTGGTGGGCACGCCCACCCCCGTGAGTGTGCCCTGGTGGCTTGTGAGTCCCATGTGGACCTCCTCCACTTATTCCAGCACCCATTCACTTCATCTTCCTCCAGAAAAAATCTCACCATTGCTCAAACCCGTGTTCTAGCTCATTTTGCTGCCATTTTCGATCTCCTTGCTCAAAGCTCCATTCGCAAAACTGTTTTAGGGGATTGCTCATCGGTATGTGACTCCTCTAATGGTCCAATTAGTTTTTGTTCTAGTGCCTTATATATTGCAGATTTTTGCTGTTGTGGTGACTGTGTTTTTGAGCTTGCATGTCAAATTTGTATGGTCCCAAGTAGTTTTGATGCATGATATAGTCTCTAGGCACTTGACGGAGTAGTTGCTATGAGTTTTGTTGATTTTTGTTCACCTTTATTCTAGTTCACTAGAAATTTCAGAAATTTTTTAGAGAAAGAAAAGATGTTGAGGATAATGTACCAAGGTGGTTCCTCAAGCAAGAAAGCCCCGAGACTCGTGTTACGTGAGACCGATTTTGAACCACCAAGGGAAGCTCGAGTACTGCCTTGTGAATGGCCATCAGATCAACTCATGGACAACGCCGGATTCAAGGAAGAGTATTATGTGTACATGAGGAATGCTGGCCTTGAGGATTTCATTTCAGATCGATGCAAGCAATATTATCAACTCACTGATTCTTTCGTGTGGAGGTTTGAATTTTCATCTAGGCGTAATTCTCATTCTGTTCTATTTAATATTTATGATAAGACCTATACCATGGACCTAGATGATTTTAATGATGCATGCAAAATCCCACAGTGGGGTAGTCGTAGCGATACTCATAAAAATGAATATAATGATCTCCTTGCTAGCATCACGGTGGGAGAAACTAGAATCATTACAGAAGCTACCTTGGGGAGCATTCACTTTTCGGCTATACATTATTTTGCTCTCTTCATAGGTAGATGCAATGTTGAGGATATCGCTTACCGTTATCGTCTCGGATAGCTAGGAGTTAGAGATTAATCGGAAATCGTCCGATTAATCGATTTTATCCGTCGACTATTAATCGGCCATTTTTGGCAAATCACACGTCCCCAACACTGAAATATGCTATATTTAACACGAAAAATATATTGGACAGAAGTGTTACCTTGATTCCTAGCCTCCGAATCCTTGTATAATGATAAACAAAATAGTGAAATGGTACATAATGCATAACAAAGTCCATAAAAATACAAATAAACATAATTTTTGCAAACATAGTGCTAGGAATATGCCTGATTTATCGGAAGATTCCCCATAAATCGCTTGTCAGAGCGATAAATTGGCCCAAAAGATAAACGGTGAAGATAAGGCATAATCTTATCGGTCACCCTACGAGTAGCGATAAATCGAATGATAAATCGCTGAATCGGAAGATTTTTTGAACAATGGGTAGATGTATTAACAGTAAACATGAGCATAGTCACCTTTGCATGCCTGATCTGAGTATTCTTAAGAGTGTTGTAATGGTACATAGACGACATAACTTGGGGGCTATTATTGCCAGAAGGTTACATCATAATGCTAAGGATGGAGATTTCTTTGGTGGAATTTATGCCACCCGTGTACCTGAGTATCTTGGGGTACCCATAAGAGAGAATGATATTGAGTTACCCCTTGCTTTTCTTGATTATGAGACTTTGGTGCGCTACCAGTTTCTTGAAATAAACGAACAATCCCTCCAGTACCGACTAATTTTTGACAGGCAACGTGTTGTCCATGTTAGCCTTCCTGCTCCTGTCTTCTTTAACTTTCAGGAAAAGTAGAGATATTTTATAACCAGGGAGGAGGCAAACGAGTATGAGCGAAATGCAGAAACCGCTCGCCTTCATGCTTTAGTAGTTGAGGCGATAGCCGCCGCAACCCAGTACAACCCCAACTTTGACTTCGGATATTATCCGGGCCAGCCGTGGCCCTCGACCAACTTAGTCCAAAAGCCTAAGCTTGGGGGAGTACGTATTTCTCACCGACATTAGATTCATGTTTACACACTTATTTCAGTTATTAGTGTTCATACTTTTTCATTGTACTATCCATGGTAGTTTATTTCTTATTTTGCTTTCTTCTTGTGTGTTTAATTAACTTTAAGGAAAATACAAAAAAATTGGTTCAAGCTTTATTTCCTAGTTGCTCAGTTGTAGCATTAAAGAGAAAACCCAAAAAGATTTCTCGTTCTTCTCTTTGCTTGTTGGGAGCTTTCCCACGCAAATAATTTTTCTTTCTTCTCTTTGGGTCGTAAAGAGAAGACCACGATGACATGTTGAGTGGTTCTCATATGCATTATTGTTTATCTTACAAAGAGCCCATATTGCCTTGTCTTCTCCTTTGGTTTACTGTTTGCAAATTCTAGCTTAGTCCAATGCACATGCACTCTTATTATTATTCACATCGTTCGGTCTTGCAAGTGAAAGGCAATAATGACGATATTTGATGAAAAGATTGAGATGGAGAAAAGCTGGTATGAACTCGACCTATCTTGCTTTTGTAAATATGATTAGCTCATCGTTCCGAATTCAGTACATTATGGGTTGAACGTGTTTGCAATGACAATTAGAGATTATAGTTATTCATGCCATGCTTAATTAGCTAAGAGTGGATAATGGTTCGTCTTGAGTGCCAACATGCACATTGAAATGGTTGTGATGTAGTATGATAGAATGGTATGCTCCTCTGAATGATTCAAGTGGCTTGACTTGGCACATGTTCACGCATGTAGTTGAAACAAATCAACATAGCCTCCACGATATTTATGTTCATAGTGAATTATATCCTACTCATGATTGCATTCAATGTTGGTTAATCTCAAAGCATGTTGATGACTGTGTTGCTCTCTAGTTGGTCGCTCCCCAGTCTTTTGCTAGCCTTCACTCGTACTAAGCAGGAATACTGCTTGTGCATCCATATCAATAAACCCAAAGTTGTTCCATATGAGTCCATCATATCTACCTATATGCGGTATTTACCTACCGTTCCAAGTAAATGTGCATGTGCTAAACTTTAAACCTTCAAATAAACTTTCTGTTTTGTATGCCCAAATCGCTCATGTGGCGACTCGGGGCTGTGAGTATCTTCCATGCTAGGTGGGTTATTCTCACGATATGTGTTGATTCACTATCATTCACGAGAAAGTGGCTGGTAATCGGGATGCCCAGTCAAATGCTCGAAATAAAAGCAAACTATAATTAAACAAAACTCCGCCAGGACTATGTTTGTATGGACGGTACCCGTGGATTCGGCCCGCCATGGAGTGTGACTGATTGGTGGAGGGGGAGAAAAACTTTACCATTCTGCTTGGAAACCGCCTATAATGTATCTAGCATGGGATATATTGGAAACCTTTTGGTCATTATGTGAGCAATGAAAGCATACCAACCCAAAAATCATTACTTATCTCTGTTTTAAAAAGCTTGAGCTCTGGCACCTCTACAAATCAATGCTTCCCTCTGCGAAGGGCCTATCTATTTACTTTATTGTTGAGTCATCATCCTCTTATAAAAACCACCAGTTAGAGAGCACCACCATCATTTGTATGCCTTGCTATTAATTGATATTGAGTATGAGCATGACTGGATCTCTCTCACCGTGAATTACAATGTTTAGTCCGTCCTTGTTCCCTACAGGTGCTATGCATTTATGTTTTGCGGTCTCAGAAAGGGCTAGCGAGATACCATTATATCATATTGTATCATGATTGTTTTGATAAAATTGTTGTCATCCGAGACTTATTATTATTGTTCGCTAGTTGATTATGCCATTGATATGAGTAAATGTGAGACCTAAGTGTTATTGTGAATGTGGTTAGTCTATAATCCTTGTTGAAAATCTGAACATAAGTTAGACATATTTAGAATAACAAGATCAAACAAAGTTTGTAAAAGTTTTTCCTTATCACTTTCAGTTTATCAACTGAATTGCTTGAGGACAAGCAAAGGTTTAAGCTTGGGGGAGTTGATACGTCTTCAATGTATCTACTTTTCCAAACTCTTTTGCCCTTGTTTTGGACTCTAATTTGCAGGATTTGAATGGAACTAACCCGAACTGACGCTGTTTTTAACAGAATTGCCTTGGTGTTATTTTTGTGCAGAAATAAAAGTTCTCGGATTGACCTGAAAATTTACGAAGAATATTTTTGCAATTACTAAAAAATATTGGCAAAAGAATCAACTGCAGGGGGCCCACCACCTGGCCACAAGCCTGGTGGGCGCGCCCAACCCCCTAGGGCGTGCCGGGCAGGCTTGTGGGCCCCCTGCTGCTCCTCCGACCTTGTTTCCACTTCTATATATTCCTATTTGGGGAGAAAAAATAGAGAGAAGAGTTCATCGCGTTTCACGATACGGAGCCATTGCCACCTCCTGTTCTTCCTCGGGAGACCAGATCTGGAGTCCGTTTTGGGCCCCGGAGAGAGAAAATCGACACCTTCGTCATCACCAACCATCCTTCATCACCAATTCCATGATGCTCCCCACCGTCCGTGAGTAATCTCATCGTAGGCTTGCTAGACAGTGATGGGTTGGATGAGATTTATCATGTAATTGAGTTAGTTTTGTTAGGGTTTGATCCCTAGTATCCACTATGTTCTGAGATTGATGTTGCTATGACTTTGCTATGCTTAATGCTTGTCACTAAGGCCCGAGTGCCATGATTTCAGATCTGAACCTATTATGTTTTCATGAATAAATGTGTGTTCTTGATCCTATCTTGCAAGTTGTAGACACCTATTACGAGTTATGATCCGCATCCCCCAGGGTGACAATAGCTGGGATTTTTTCCGGTGATTACCGTAGTTTGAGGAGTTTATGTATTCACTAAGTGCTAATGCTTTGGTCCGATTCTCTATTAAAAGGAGGCCTTAATATCCTTTAGTTTCCAATAGGACCCCGCTGCCACGGGAGGGTAGGACAAAAGATGTCATGCAAGTTCTTTTCCATAAGCACGTATGACTATATATGGAATACATGCCTACATTACATTGATGAATTGGAGCTAGTTCCATGTCACCCTATGTTATAACTGTTGCATGATGAATGCCATCCGACATAATTATCCATCACCGATCCATTGCCTATGAGCTTTTCATATATTGATCTTTGCTAAGTTACTTTTCCGTTGCTATTGTTACAATCACTACAAACTTCTACTATCACTTTTGCCACCGTTACCGTTACTTCCAAACTACTTTGCCACTGAATACTTTGCTGCAGATATTAAGTCATTCAGGTGTGGTTGAATTGACAACTCAGCTGCTAATACTCGAGAATATTCTTTGGCTCCGCTTGTGTCGAATCAATAAATTTGGGTTGAATACTCTACCCTCGAAAACTGTTGCGATCCCCTATACTTGTGGGTTATCAGCTCTCTCCACATTCATCTGCCGTTGTGAGTGATAGTTACTGCAATGGTGACACGTTTTCGTCCGATTTTCTTATTCTTGACTTTTTTTTAACTTCCCAAAGAAATTACTGTTGAAGCCACACCGAATAATCTGGAGGTAACCCACGCCCCTTCGTTATTCTTCTGCCAGAGAAACAAGGGCGATGAGAAAGAGACGGGGATAAAGGAAAGAAGGCCGCCCGCCGCCAACGCTATTGCTCCACCCCTTGCCCTCATATGCCGCCCCTCTCCTATGGATCTCTCTGGCGCTTATTCTTCCATCTCTCCCTCCCGCAATAGGAATGAAAAAAAGCAACGGCAGCACCGCAACCTGGTCAGGGCAAAAGGAGCAGCGGCAGTGGCACATAAGGAGCTATCTGTCCACCATGCCTCTCCCAAATCCCGCCATTGAAGGCGGCAATTCGATGGCTGGCGGTCGATGAGGTCCGCGGTGGCGACGCATAAGCATATACCGTGGTTGGCGATCGATGAGGTTGCCGCCCTCTTGCGCGATGCCCTTCCATCGATCTGATTCCTCCCAATTCCTTCCTCGCTGTCCATGGAGTCTTCATCTTCGTTGGGGATGGGCATGCTAGTTGGATGCGGGGATTACAGGGTATGGCCCGTAGTGGTGGATACTTCTATGTGTATCTTCACGTGTGTTGTTGATGCGGACCATTGGGTTTTGGATTAGGTATTTTTCTGGCTGATTGGATGGGTTTGGTGTAGATCAGTGGGGTGTTCGTCATTTTTCGTAGGTTTTTTTAGGATGTAATATTATTCAATTCTCACTGTAGGTGTGGTTGATGTGTTTGCTAATTCCTTTTTGTATTTTAGTCATGTCTGGAAGAATCGTCATCAACTGGTTTGTTGCCTTCAGGGTGCCATTTAGGTTATCATTATTCCTACGCTCCGAGTCATGATATTATCTGATGTACAAATTTAACTGCTTAATTCTCACATGCGAAATTAGCATATTCTTTTGGTTGATCCCATTTTTACTGTGAAACTAACACTATTTTCCTTTTATTTTGATCCATGTAGGTTTGATGATAGTATGTTAGAAATTATCTAATGTCTCCCTTGCTGAAAGAATTAGCATTTGTTGTTTCATTTCATGATGTGGAGCATCCTACGGACATCACCATGACAAGAGTATGTTCAGAAAGTGCCACGTGCCACGACTACTTCACATACATAAAGGTGAATCATCTCCTTTACACGTGTTCACTTGATCCCTTCGAGGATGGTATACTACTTGACACTCCTCTCGTGTGCATGGATAAGTATTGTAAGAGCTTCACGGATGACGAGCAAGAGTGCCAGCACCTACGTACAACTACACCATCCACGAGGGAAGCTTGGAAGAGAAGAATGAAGAAGAGGACTTGCAACAACCAAGGAATTAGGGATACAACCGGCCCATCACCGGTCAACCACCGCTCCCCCGGTACAACCGGTCCACCACCGCCAACAACCGCTCCAACCGCAGCCAAGGTTCTGTTCTGGTGCGGTTCAAGACCGGTACTACCCTGGTTGTTCCGGTTGATGTCTCATGACCAATACAACTGGTCCAACCTCCGGTACAACCGGCCTGCCTGCGCGCATAGACGGGCCCGAGGCCCATGTATCCCCCTCTCACTTACCCCATCGTGCCTAGGACTATATTTATTCTCCCCTCACCTCCATTCTAGGGTTAGCATTGGTTAGCTCATAGATAAGTGAGCCTTGTTCCTTCCACTTCCTCCTCCCATGGAGATGACCACCTCTATGTGAGAAGATCCAAGTGGATGTCAAGACCCCTATTGTAGGGAAAATCCTCCGGGATATCAAGGCTCCATCTCCCCAGGGGATTTGGGATGAACTCTACCATGTATCCTTCTTTCCCTTTGTTGTTCATGTACCTTGTGGATCTTGTGTGTGGTGAGTCTAGTGAATGTGTGATTGAACTTGTTCTTGAGTGTTTCCTCTTGTGATTCCCCCCTCGTGTTCTTCGTGTTCTTTAGGTTTCCCTCTCCAATTCGTGAAAGATCGACACACACGGGCTTGCCCCGTATCATATTAGTATCTAGAGCCAGGTTTCTCACGAATTTGGAGTCCTCCCTTCATTTTCTAGCCTTAATTTTGTGTGTTTTTGTCCCAATTCGAAAATCCTCACCAAAAATATCCTCACCAAAAATTTTGTGATTTGTTGGTTCTAGTGAGATTTTGTTGTGTTTGATTCACTATTTTGTTGTTTGGCAAGTGGATCTTGGCATCCCCCACCTCCCCACCATGAAAACCATCCCAAAAAAATTTCTTTTCCCATTAATTTGGTACCAAAAAATCGATTTGGTCCGCCCCAAGTTCACCCCGTGCTCAGATCTGGGATTTTTTCCCGATATTAGCGGTACAACCCCCCCCCCCCCCCCCCCAAGCGGTACAACCGCTCCCCCCTTCCCCAACACACATCTAGGACTCCAGTTTCTCCCCAGGAGCGGTACAACCGCCCCCTAAAGTGGTACAACCGCTATTTCCCAGGTTGACACCTCCAGGATGCTCCAGGAGCGGTACAACCGCTCTTACAAGCGGTACAACCGCCCATCCCAGTTTCAGCCTCGGCTGATTCACCGTTTTGATCATAACTTTTACTCCCGAACTCTTATTTGAGTGTTCTTTGGCTCGTTTGGAAGCTATCGACGTGCCCGAGGTGCTCATATTGGTTTTACCACCATTTTAATTCATAATGTTTTTGCATTTTGGCATCTTTGCCTAGGCCTCCACCATAACCTCCGCATAGTTTTCCCACCATATTCTTCCGCCACACTAACCCAATTTGGTTTGAGATTTTGAGTTGTGGTTTCCGTTTCCTAAGGTGTTTCAGATAATTAGGGACGGTTCTACATCGAAAACACCGCCGCTCATCATCACCTCTGCCTCTACATCGACAACGGCCACTTTGCCTTTTGGCACCTCAATCGTAAGCAAGGATGGTAACCTCGATGACATCATTGTCTATTTCCTTGCCATTGCTTTGATCTCTTTGAGCCTACTGCGTACCTTACCCATTGAGACTAGCGAGTTGAGAATTGCGGGGCCATGTTACTTGTGCACTATAGTGTTACTCTTATGCCGCATAGCTACATTTAGCGTGCGAACATCTTGCTATCTACATTGTGCCATAAGTCTATCCCGTGCATTTCCATCATACTTGTATCATATCTTGGATTGAACATCAAGCATAGAAAAAAGCAAAGAAAGAGAAAAATATTTTAAGCAAAAGAGGAGATACAAAAGAGCTTGTAAGCAATAGAAATAGCATTGTGCCATTTTGCATAGTTCATACACTTGGATCATACATATATATCATACTTGGGATTGAAGACGACACTTTTACTCTCATAGGTTGGTGCACAAACGCGTATCTAGCCCATTTGAGCAATCGAGCTATTGTCTCTTCTAGTATCTGCGCAACACGAGATTTCCCGGGTCTATCATATTTTGGTGCTCATTCCTTGGTTGTCCCATTTATCTATCCATGTGTGTGTTCCTAGTGCCACCATAACTATTGATCTATTTGCTTTGCATTGCAATTTGGTGAATCTTCCTCAACATTTTCAATATCTTGACTCACATTTTGCTTGAATTTTGTGCCACTTGTCCTAACCAAGCCACTCGGTAAGCTTTATGTGTAGGTGTGAGTGAACAAGTCCGATACCAATTCCACTATTCTCTCAATTCACATTGAGTGAAACAGGATACATCCTCAACTTTGGGAACGGTATTGTGTTATTATTTATCTCATTTCCCACTCACCTTTGCTAGAGTCTTGTGATGTCTAGGCAAAGCACACCATCTTCGGTCTACAACAACAACGATGAGTTCGATGCCATGAAGAACATCATCGACGCCAAGATGCATGCTCAAATGGAGGAGCTCAAGGTCCTCATCATGAACCGCAAGAGGTCTTCATCATCTTCGAGAAGACGCTCAAGTGCACATGCTCCCGAGCAACCATCTCCGGCAAGATCACACCGGCATCGACACCACCAACGACATGAAGAAATAATGACGCCAACATCAAGGTGTCCAACAAAGAACAAGTGTGAAGGTCACGAGCTCGACACCAACCACCGCTCAATGACTTCACCACCTACCTTGGCATCTTCGCCAAGCGATTTCAAGGCATCTTTGCCTTTGGACATGAGGCATATTCGCTAACAAGCACTTCAAGAGAATCTCCCCAAGCTCAAATTCGTGACCTCCATGAGCTACTATGACCTCGACTTCAACCATGACATTCCATTCTATGGGTGTCAAGACCCCGAGGAGTATCTCGATTGCGAGCGCAAGCTGGACCACTACCTCAAGTTACTTCAAGTACCTTCCGAACATCAAGTGAAGTGCGCCACAAGAAACTTCCACGGTGACGCGTCAACATGGTGGCTTCACACATCTTAGAAGAGCTTCAACATGAGTTGGTCCAAGACGAAGAAAGCGATGCGGTGAGAGTTTGTGCCTTCCACCTACACAAAACATCTTCAACGCCAATTGGAGAACACCATACAAGGATCCTAGTCCATCGACGAGTACTTCATGATGATGAAGAAAGCCTCGTGACGAGCCGGCATGACCGACCCCATCTGGATGAAGTTCTACTTCATGATGGGATTGAACAACGACATCGCCAAGCCTATCTTCGACAACAACTCGAGCCCCTCGACAAACTCTACATTGGTGCTCTCAAGGCGGCACAAGACTTCAAGGCCAAGCCTACTCGACCCCGCGCACACTTCACGACGACCAAGCTCCGAGATGATGAGCATGAGGATGGTACCACCACGATGTCCAAGCCTGACGAGCTCCAAGACGACGCTCCCAAGTCCGACTTCACCACCATCCCTCTTCGTGGCATTGACTATACTGAGCCTACCACAAATATTTATGACGATGGTGCAGTGACGACCACGACTACGGAGCCACTCAAGGAACATGCTTTGGAGGCGAGCGACAAGGTGGCGAGCAAAGAGGACACTTCCATCTTTGGAGGCAAGAGCGAGATGATCAAGCATGGGATTTTCCCTTCGGTCATGGAGGAGAGTGATGATGTGCCGTCTTCGGCCTTCATCCATGGCGATGGTGACGAGATGGTTTAGCATGGGAGTTTCCCTTCGACCACGGCGGCGATTGGAGATGAGATGAGAGACTTTTGCCACCATATTGAGAGTGAGAGTGCCTTCACCACTATCCCCATACATGTTGAGTTGCCATAATTCCCATGTGAGAAGAGCCACAACCCCCACCACTTGAGTGAGATGAGTGACTCCACCATATGTGAGTTTTAGTGCACCTACTTCGAGGGAGTGTGTGAGCCACCACCACATAGAGAGAGTGAGGTAGTTGATAGGGCATGTGCGACCACTTAGATTTCCAACAACTTAACCTCTACCTCTATTGTGTCTTCTCATTTGGTGCTATGTCCCATACACGATGACGCGCTGATCCTCGACGACTTCTTCCTTCCTTTGGACAAGACGATGGCCATGGTGGAATATGATGGACCCCCCACATGGTTCCATCATGATGAAGATGACCATGATTTGGTCTATGCCGCCTCACCTACACCACATGTGTGGAATGCAAAAGGTAACATAGGTGAAGGTGATGCTCTTGTCCCACTAGTGGACTATCTTGACATTGATTGCTTGCATGATGTTGGTCACCTTATGGATACTTCACATGCTATGTCTTCTACATGCTTAGATGTTCCCCCTATTTATGATGAATATGATGATGAGCATGTTGACTTACCTAGTTGTGATGCTATACTTAATAGGATAACATGTGCAAATTCTATTGGTCACATCATGTTTGACAATCCGCTTGACTTGTCATATGCTATGCGTGAAATTTCCCATATTGCATCTTCGCAATCTCACCATAGTGACTATGCATATCCCATCAAAGTAAATCCCATTTGCTCATATGGCATAGATGACACACCCATGGTTATTGTCATTTGTTTTTCTTGTCATGATATTCCATGCTTCCTTTGCATCATTTGCGCAATAACTCTCATATGACATGCCATGACCACCTAGATTCGGATATGCATTGCTTTGGATGTTGCCCATATTGTCCATATTATGCTCCCGTTATTAAACATGAGGAGAACCCCATAGTTTCCCCATACATACTAGGAGATTTTTATCCATCCTACACTTTGCATGATCTCCATATTTGTGTGCACAATATGCTTGCCATTGACATGAATAAAATGGTTGTGCCACCCACTTGCTATAATTTGCATCCCAATCATGTTGAGCATAATAACTATCGTTACATGTTGAATGACATGTTCCTATACCATGTGTCATGGATTTGTCATGGCAGATGTCCGGGTGAATGGACTTAGGTTCGAGGTGGTCGCAACTATGTGGAGGCTTGAGAGGGGTTGTCGGAATTGAGAGACGCGAGTTTTACCTACGTTTGGGCCCTCTGATGGAGGTAAAAGCTTATGTCCTGCTTGTCTTGTATTGATGATGAGGAAGATCTCTCAGTTACAAGGATGTTGTCTTGCTACCTCTAATCTCGAGAGCCTCTAATCTGTCTATCTCTAATGACTTCAACTTGTGAACTTGTCTCTCTAGGGGTGCTATACCCCTCCTTATATAGGTGGAGAGGGTAGGTTTACAAATAGAGTCCTACTGGGAGTAGGATTAGGACTAGTCTTTTCATGAATACTAATTCGGGTCTTGTTTCTCTCGTAAGGGAATCCTCTCTCCTTTGGGCCTTCTCTTGTTAGCCGCCTGGCGCCGGCTTGCACGCTGGGTCTTGGGCCTGGTTGTCCCGCGACCTGCCTGCCGAGACACCAATAAAACGCCATGTCTTGACCAGGTCTCGTGTGAGTCGCCAAGCCGGGTCATACCGCGGGGTATATCCCCAACACCATGCCTCGAACTTCTTTGAGCATTGCTTATCTTGTGCTAACTCTCATGCACACATACACATCATGATGGATGATGTGTACATTTACCATGCACACACTTTGTTTTGTGTGTCTCCTTCTTGTGTAGGTACACATGATTCTTCGTCAACCTCGCAAGCGCACGAGTTGACGAAACAAGCTCTAGAGAGCAATGAAGATGTGTGCCACCATGGAGTGCTTACCCTCTGTTGGGGATCGTAGTAGTAAATCAAAAAAATTCCTACGTGTTCACCAAGATCCATCTATGGAGAAACCAGCAACGAGTAACGGGAGAGTGGATCTTCATACCTTTGAAGATCGCTAAGTAGAAGCGTTACAAGAACGCGGTTGGTGGAGTCGTACTCATAGCGATTCAGATCGCGGTGGACTCCGATCTTAGCACCGAACAACGGTGCCTCCGCGTTCAACACACGTGAAGCCCGGTGACGTCTCCTACACCTTGATACAGCAAGGAGGAAGGAGAGGTCGGGGTAGATCTCCAACAGCAGCACGACGGCGTGGTGGTGGTGGAGTATCAAGGTATTCCGGTAGGGCTTCGCCTAAGCACCGCGGAGGAGGAAGAAGAGAGGTAAAGCTTCACCGTGAGAGAGAGAGATCAGATATGTTCTCAAAAGGCCAAAACCTCAAGTATATATAGAAGGAGGGAGAGGGAGGTCTGCCTTGGCCTCTCCTCCAAGGAGGAGGGCTTCGGCCGAAGTGGGGGAGGAGTCCACCTCCCACAAGGGAGGTGGATCTCCTCCTTTCAAACTCCCTTAGCCCTTTATATCTTGATCCCACCCGCATGGGCCTTTATAGAAGGTCTTGGACATACCAATAAGGGCTGGCACACCTCCTCTAAGGGCCCACAAAGTCCCATGGTCGTCACACCCCTCCCAGGGGTCCTCCGGCACCCTCCCGGCACTCCCGGTACATTACCGATGAGCCCGAAAACTTTCCGGTGACCAAAACTGGACTTCTTATATATCAATCTTTATCTCCGAACCATTCCGGAGCTCCTCGTGACGTCCGGGATCTTATCCGGGACTCCGAACAACCTACGGTAATCACGTATACCATTTCCCTATAACCCTAGCGTCATCGAACCTTAAGTGTGTAGACCCTACGGGTTCGGGAGACACGTAGACATGACCGAGACATCTCTCCGGCCAATAACCAACAGCGGGATCTGGATACCCATGTTGGCTCCCATGTACTCCATGATGATCTCATCGGATGAACCACGATGTCGGGGATTCAATCAATCCCGTATTCAATTCCCTTTGTCTACCGGAATGATACTTGCCCGAGATTCGATCGTCGGTATCCCTATACCTTGTTCAATCTCGTTACCGGCAAGTCTATTTACTCGTTCCGTAACACATCATCCCGTGGCTAACTCCTTAGTCACATTGAGCTCATTATGATGATGTCTTACCGAGTGGGCCCAGAGATACCTCTCCGTCACACGGAGTGACAAATCCCAGTCTCGATTCATGCCAACCCAATAGACACTTTCGGAGATGCCCGTAGTGTACCTTTATAGCCACCCAGTTACGTTGTGACGTTTGGCACACCCAAAGAATTCCTACGGTATCCGGGAGTTGCACAATCTCATGGTCTAAGGAATCGATACTTGACATTAGAAAAGCTTTAGCAAACGAACTACACGATCTTGTGCTATGCTTAGTATTGGGTCTTGTCCATCACATCATTCTCCTAATGATGTGATCCCGTTATCAACGACATCCAATGTCCATGGTCATGAAACCATGACCATCTATTAATCTACGAGCTAGCCAACTAGAGGCTCACTAGGGACATCTTGTGGTCTATGTATTCACACATGTATTACGGTTTCCGGTTAACACAATTATAGCATGAACAATAGACTATTATCATGAACAAGGAAATACAATAATAACCATTTTATTATTGCCTCTAGGGCATATTTCCAACAGTCTCCCACTTGCACTAGAGTCAGTAATCTAGTTACATTGTGATGAATCGAACACCCATAGCATTCTGGTGTTGATCATGTTTTGCTCGTGAGAGAGGTTTAGTCAACGGATCTGCGACATTCAGATCCGTATGTACTTTACAAATATCTATATCTCCCTCCTGAATGTAATCAGGGATGGAGTTGAAGCGGTGCTTGATGTGTCCTGTCTTCTTGTGAAACCCGGGCTCCTTCGCAAGGGCAATAGCTCCAGTGTTATCACAGAGTAGAGTCATAGGTCCCGACGCATTAGGAATCACTCCTAGGTCGGTGATGAACTCCTTCATCCAGACTCCCTCCTTTGCTGCTTCCGAGGCAGCTATGTACTCGGCTTCACATGTAGATGCTGCCACGACGCTTTGCTTGCTGCTGCACCAGCTAACTGCCCCTCCATTCAAAATATACACGTATCCGGTTTGCGACTTGGAGTCGTCCGGATCTGTGTCGAAGCTAGCATCGACGTAACCCTTTACGACGAGCTCTTCGACACCTCCATATACGAGAAACATTTCCTTTGTCCTTTTCAGGTACTTCAGGATATTCTTGACCGCTGTCCAGTGTTCCGCTCCAGGATCACTTTGGTACCTCCCTACCAAACTTATGGCAAGGTTCACATCAGGTCTGGTACACAACATGGCATACATAATAGAGCCTATGGCCAAAGCATAGGGGATGACACTCATCTCTTCTCTATCCTTTGCCGTAGTCGGGCATTGAGTCGTACTCAATCTCACACCTTGTAACACAGGCAAGAACCCCTTCTTAGACTGATCCATATTGAACTTCTTCAATACTTTATCAAGGTATGTGCTTTGTGAAAGACCTATGAGGCGTCTCGATCTATCTCTATAGATCTTGATGTCTAATATGTAAGCAGCTTCTCCAAGGTCCTTCATTTAAAAACACTTATTCAAGTAGGCCTTTATACTTTCCAAGAGTTCTATATCATTTCCCATTATCAGTATGTCATCCACATATAATATCAGAAATGCTACAGAGCTCCCACTCACTTTCTTGTAAATACAGGGTTCTCCATAAACCTGTACAAACCCAAACGCTTTAATCACCTCATTAAAGCGAATGTTCCAACTCCGAGATGCTTGCACCAGCCCATAGATGGAGCGCTGGAGCTTGCATACTTTGTTAGCATCTTTAGGATCGACAAAACCTTCCAGCCGCATCATATACAGTTCTTCCTTGAGGAAGCCATTAAGGAATGCCGTTTTGACGTCCATTTGCCAGATCTCATAATCATAAAATGCGGCAATTGCTAACATGATTCGGACAGACTTCAACATCGCTACAGGTGAGAAAGTCTCATCGTAGTTAACTCCTTGAACTTGTTGATAACCTTTAGCGACAAGTCGAGCTTTATAGACAGTCACATTACCATCCACGTCAGTCTTCTTCTTAAAGATCCATTTATTTTCAATGGCTCGCTTATCATGAGGCAAGTACACCAAAGTCCACACTTTGTTCTCATACATGGATCCTATCTTGGATTTCATGGCTTCAAGCCATTTGATGGAATCCGGGCCCGCCATTGCTTCTTCATAGTTCGAAGGTTCACCGTTGTCCAACAACATGATCTCTAGGACAGGGTTGCCATACCACTCTGGTGCGGAACGTGTCCTAGTGGACCTTCGAGTAGCAACTTGATCTGAAGTTTCATGATCATCATCATTAACTTCCTCTCTAGCCGGTGTAGGCTCCATAGAAACAACTTCCTGTGCTGCGCCACTCTCCGGTTCAAGTGGAGGTACAATTATCTCATCAAGTTCTATTTTCCTCCCACTTACTTCTTTCGAGAGAAACTCTTTCTCGAGAAAGGATCCATTCTTGGCAACAAAGACTTTGCCTTCGGATCTGAGGTAGAAGGTATACCCAACAGTCTCTTTGGGATATCCTATGAAGACGCACTTTTTCGCTTTGGATTCGAGCTTCTCAGGTTGAAGTTTCTTCACATAAGCATCGCATCCCCAAACTTTTAGAAATGACAGCTTAGGTTTCTTTCCAAACCATAATTCATACGGTGTCGTCTCAACGGATTTTGATGGTGCCCTATTTAAAGTGAATGCGGCAGTCTCTAATGCATATCCCCAAAACGATAGCGGTATGTCGGTAAGAGACATCATAGATCGCACCATATCCAATAGAGTGCTATTACGACGTTCAGACACACAATTTCGATGAGGTGTGCCAGGCGGCGTGAGTTGTGAAACAATTCCACATTTCCTTAGGTGCGTGCCAAACTCGTGACTTAAATATTCTCCGCCACGATCAGATCGTAGGCACTTTATTGTTCTATCATGTTGATTCTCGACCTCACTCTGAAATTACTTGAACCTTTCAAAGGTTTCAAACTTGTGTTTCATTAAGTAGACATACCCATATCTTCTCAAGTCATCAATGAGGGTGAGAACATAACGGTAACCACCGTGAGCCTCGACGCTCATTGGACCGCATACATCGGTATGTATTATTTCCAACAAGTCAGTTGCTCGCTCCATTGTTCCGGAGAACGGAGTCTTGGTCATCTTGCCCATGAGGCATGGCTCGCACGTGTCAAATGATTCGAAATCAAGAGACTCCAAAAGTCCATCAGCATGGAGCTTCTTCATGCGTTTGACACCAATATGACCAAGGCGACAGTGCCACATGTAAGTGGGACTATCGTTATCAACCTTACACGTTTTGGTACTCACACTATGGATATGTGTAACATCACGTTCGAGATTCATCAAAAATAAACCATTGACCAGCGGGGCATGACCATAAAACATTTCTCTCATATAAATAGAACAACCATTATTCTCAGATTTAAATGAGTAGCCATCTCGAATCAAACGAGATCCAGATACAATGTTCATGGTCAAAGCTGGTACTAAATAACAATTATTAAGGTTTAAAACTAATCCCGAAGGTAGATGTAGAGGTAGCATGCCGACGGCGATCACATCGACCTTGGAACCATTCTCGACACGCATCGTCACCTCGTCCTTTGCCAGCCTCCGCTTATTCCGCAACTCCTGCTTGGAGTTACAAATGTGAGCAACTGCACCGGTATCAAATACCCAGGAGCTACTACGAGCGCTGGTTAGGTACACATCAATAACAAGTATATCACATATACCTTTAACGTTGACGGCCTTCTTCTCCGCTAAGTACTTGGGGCAGTTCCGCTTCTAGTGACCGGTACCCTTGCAATAAAAGCACTCAGTCTCAGGCTTGGGTCCATGCCTGTTCTTCTTCCCGGCAACTTGCTTACCGGGCGTGGCAACAACTTTGCCATCCTTCTTGAAGTTCTTCTTACCCTTGCCTTTCTTGAAACTAGTGGTCTTATTCACCATCAACACTTGATGCTCCTTTTTGATCTCGACCTCCGCTGATTTCAGCATCGAGTACAACTCAGGAATGGACTTCTCCATACCCTGCATGTTGTAGTTCATCACAAAGCTCTTGTAGCTAGGTGGAAGTGACTGGAGGATTATGTCAATGACCGAGTCATCCGGGAGATTAACTCCCAGCTGAGTCAAGCGGTTGTGCAACCCAGACATTTTGAGTATATGCTCACTGACAGAACTATTCTCCTCCATCTTACAGCTGAAGAACTTGTCGCAGACGTAATATCTCTCGACCCGGGCATGAGCTTGGAAAACCAGTTTCAGCTCTTGGAACATCTCATATCCTCCGTGTTGCTGAAAACGCTTTTGGAGCCCCGGTTCTAAACTGTAAAGCATGCCGCACTGAACGAGGGAGTAATCATCACAGCGTGTCTGCCAAGCGTTCATAACGTCTTGTTCTGCTGGGAGAACGGGTGCGTCACCTAGCAGTGCATCAAGGACATACAATCTCTTGGAAGCTATGAGGATGATCCTCAAGCTACGGACCCAGTCCGTATAGTTGCTTCCATCATCTTTCAGCTTGGTTTTCTCTAGGAACACGTTGAAGTTAAGGGTGACATTCGCGTTGGCCATTGGATCTACAATATAGATTGTAAAGACAATTTTAGACTAAGTTCATGATAATTAAGTTCACATAATCAAATTATTTAATGAACTCCCACTTAGATAGACATATCTCTAGTCTTCCAAGTGATACATGATCCATGTCAACTAGCCCGTGTCCGATCATCACGTGAGACGGACTAGTCATCCATGGTGAACATCTCTATGTTGATCGTATCTTCTATACGACTCATGTTCGACCTTTCGGTCTTCCGTGTTCTGAGGCCATGTCTGTACGTGCTAGGCTCATTAAGTCAACCTAAGTGTTTCGTGTGTGTCAATCGGGCTTACACCCGTTGTATGCGAACGTTAGAACCTATCACACCCGATCATCACGTGGTGCTTCGGAACAATGATCCTTAGCAATGGTGCATAGTTAGGGTGAACACTTGTTATTGAGAGATCATCTTATTTACTACCGTCGTTCTAAGCAAATAAGATGTAAACATGGTAAACATCACATGCAATCAATATAGTGACATGATATGGCCAATATCATCTTGCTCCTTTGATCTCCATCTTCGGGGCACCATGATCATCACTGTCACCGGCACGACACCATGATCTCCATCATCATGATCTCCATCATCGTGTCTTCATGAAGTTGTCTCGCCAACTATTACTTCTACTACTATGGCTAACGTTTAGCAATAAAGTAAAGTAATTACATGGCGTTTATGATTGACACGCAGGTCATACAATAAATAAGACAACTCCTATGGCTCCTGCCGGTTGTCATACTCATCGACATGCAAGTCGTGAATCCTATTACAAGAACATGATCAATCTCATACATCACAATGCATCACATCACATCCTTTGGCCATATCACATCACAAGGCACATGCTGCAAAAACAAGTTAGACGTCCTCTAATTTGTAGTTGCAAGTTTTACGTGGCTGCTATAGGTTACTAGGAAGAACGTTTCTTACCTACGCCAAAACCACAACGTGATATGCCAATTTCTATTTACCCTTCATAAGGACCCTTTTCATCGAATCCAATCCGACTAAGGTGGGAGAGACAGACACCCGCTAGCCACCTTATGCAACAAGTGCATGTCCGGCGGTGGAACCGGTCTCACGTAAGCGTACGTGTAAAGTTGGTCCGGGCCGCTTCATCCCACAATACCGTCGAATCAAGATAAGACTAGTAACGGCAAGCATATTAACAAGATCGACGCCCACAACTCCTTTGTGTTCTACTCGTGCATAGATTCGACGCATAGACCTAGCTCATGATGCCATTGTTGGGGATCGTAGTAGTAAATCAAAAAATTTCCTACGTGTTCACCAAGATCAATCTATGGAGAAACCAGCAACGAGTAACGGGAGAGTGGATCTTCATACCTTTAAAGATCGCTAAGCGGAAGCGTTACAAGAACGCGGTTGGTGGAGTCCTACTCGTAGCGATTCAGATCGCGGTGGACTCCGATCTTAGCACCGAACAACGGTGCCTCCGCGTTCAACACACGTGCAGCCCGGTGATGTCTCCTACACCTTGATCCAGCAAGGAGGAAGGAGAGGTTGGGGAAGAGCTCCAACAGCAGCACGACGGCGTGGTGGTGGTGGAGTAGCAAGGTATTCCGGTAGGGCTTCGCTTAAGCACCGCGGAGGAGGAAGAAGAGAGGTAGGGCTTCGCCGTGAGAGAGAGAGAGAGATCAGATCTGTTCTCAAAAGGCGAAAACCTCTAGTATATATAGGAGGAGGGAGAGGGAGGGCTGCCTTGGCCTCTCCTCCAAGGAGGAGAGCTTCGGCCGAAGTGGGGGAGGAGTCCACCTCCCACAAGGGAGGTGGATCTCCTCCTTTCAAACTCCCTTAGCCCTTTATCTCTTGATCCCAGCCGCATGGGCCTTTATAGAAGGTCTTGGCCAGCCCAATAAGGGATGGCACACCTCCTCTAAGGGTCCACGAAGTCCCATGGTCGTCACACCCCTCCTGGGGGTCCTCCGGCACCCTCCCGGCACTCTCGGTACATTACCGATGAGCCCGAAAACTTTCCGGTGACCAAAACTGGACTTCCTATATATCAATCTTTACCTATGGACCATTACAGAGCTCCTCGTGACGTCAGGGATCTCATCCGGGACTCCGAACAACCTACGGTAATCACGTATACCATTTCCCTATAACCCTAGCATCATCGAACCTTAAGTGTGTAGACCCTACGGGTTCGGGGGACACGTAGACATGACCGAGACATCTCTCCGGCCAATAACCAACATCGGGATCTGGATACCCATGTTGGCTCCCACGTACTCCATGACGATCTCATCGGATGAACCAAGATGTCGGGGATTCAATCAATCCCGTATTCAATTCCCTTTGTCTATCGGTATGATACTTGCCCGAGATTCGATCGTCGGTATCCCTATACCTTGTTCAATCTCGTTACCGGCAAGTCTCTTTACTCGTTCTGTAACACATCATCCCGTGGCTAACTCCTTAGTCACACTGAGCTCATTATGATGATGTCTTACCGAGTGGGCCCAGAGATACCTCTTCGTCACACGGAGTGACAAATCCCAGTCTCGATTCATGCCAACCCAACAGACACTTTCGGAGATGCCCGTAGTGTACCTTTATAGCCACCCAGTTATGTTGTGACGTTTGGCACACCCAAAGCATTCCTACGGTATCCGGGAGTTGCACAATCTCATGGTCTAAGGAATCGATACTTGACATTAGAAAAGCTTTAGCAAACGAACTACACGATCTTGTGCTATGCTTAGTATTGAGTCTTGTCCATCACATCATTCTCCTAATGATGTGATCCCGTTATCAATGACATCCAATGTCCATGGTCATGAAACCGTGACCATCTATTGATCAACGAGCTAGACAACTAGAGGCTCACTAGGGACATGTTGTGGTCAATGTATTCACACATGTATTACGGTTTCCGATTAACACTATTATGGCATGAACAATAGACTATTATCATGAACAAGGAAATACAATAATAACCATTTTATTATTGCCTCTAGGGCATATGTCCAACACCCTCCACCCGCCCACTTTGCGCAAATACTTCGCGCATTTCTTCTACATGGCTCTCACTTGGTTATGGATTATTGTCCATTATATATCCTTTGCCCATATTGCCATGTTCACTTTGCATGATATGTTCATTTCTAGGCCTTTCCCATGCATTTGTGACCCATGATTTGCATTACACGTGACGCTTGCTTCTCATATTTGTATGTGTGTTTGCACACTTGGTGGAGATATTACTTGCTATTGCCATGTTTGCTATGTGCCCCGTGCCTATGATGATGTCTTGATCATGTTTTGTTTCCGTGCTTGCGATATGTCATGTGCATTGCATATGCTTATTATTTGCTCAAATGACATGATTGCCATAATTTCCTATAGTATGTTGCATCTTCGCACTACTAGCTTGCATGATATGATGGCTATGCTTGTTTATGTTGCATCACTGATGTGCTCCTTTTATGCGGTTGATGACAACTATTGCCATACTTGTTTCCCTGATTGCATTGCTTGTGCTCCATTTGTATGCTTACATGCCATGACACAATCCCTTGTCACCCCATATGTTATGAATGATGACAACACTTGTGCGGTGATTCACCACTTAAATGCTTGGTTTTGCACTAACGCTAACCACATTTGTTTTTCCAAGTGTTTGTTGTATTTGCTCCTTTTGAAGGAATTACCAGACGGTGAGACATTGGAGAGTGCCCCTTTAGAGCTTGATGATGATGCGAGCTTGGTGATCGCCCACTTCTACACGGTGACGCCATCTCCTTCCCATGGTGATTTAGATCTTGATCCGAGTGCAGATCTTTCCCAAGGGGGAGGGGATGATGCGGAGCATCCAACGGACATCACCACGACAAGAGTATGTTCGACAAGTGACACGTCCCATGACTTCTTCACATACATAAAGGTGAAACATCGCCTTTACACGTGTTCACTTGATCCCTTCGTGGATGGTATACTACTTGACACTCCTCTCATGTGCATGCATAGGTATTGCCGGAGCTTCACGGATGATGATGAGGAGTGCCAGCACCTACGTACAACTACACCATCCGGGAGGGAAGCTTGGAAGAGAAGAAGGAAGAAGAGGACTTGCAACAACCCAGGAAATGGGTACAACCAGTCCACCACCGGTCAACCACTGCTCCCTCGGTACAACCAGTCCACCACCGCCAACAACTACTCCGTCCGCGGCCAAGGTTCTGTTCTAGTGCGGTTCAAGACCGGTACTACCCCGGTTGTTCCGATTGATGTCTCAAGACCGGTACAACCGGTCTAACCTGCGATACAACCGGCCTGCCTGTGCGCATGGACAGGCCCAAGGCCCATGTATCCCCCCTCTCACTTACCCCTTCGTGCCTAGGACTATATATACTCTTTCCCCACCTCCATTCTAGGGTTAGCATTGGTTAGCTCATAGATAAGTGAGCCTTGCTCCTTCCACTTCCTCCTCCCATGGAGATGACCACCTCTATGTGAGAATATCCAAGTGGGTGTCAAGACCCCTCTTGTAGGGAAGATCCTCCGGGATATCAAGGCCCCATCTCCCCATGGGATTTGGAATGAACTATCCTTGTTTCCCTTTGTTGTTCATGTACCTTGTGGATATTGTGTGTGGTGAGTCTAGTGGATGTGTGATTGAACTTATTCTTGAGTGTTTGCTCTTGTGATTCCCCCCCCCCCCGTGTTCTTCGTGTTCTTGAGGTTTCCCCCTCCAATTCGTGAAAGATCGACACACATGGGCTTGCCCCGTATCATTTCATCTATGGAATAACACATCAGCGTTTACTATATTCTAAAGAAGATATTGTAAATGCAGATCTAGTAGTTGAGATGTAGGGATTCCGATTTTACTTGCCGAGTTTGGTGCCGAGGATTTGGACTAGTGCTTCATTAAGGCAAAGATATATATATTTCATCTATCACCCCTTCATGTGTTCTTTCCATATTTTTGTTCTTGCAATTTCCCCATCGGGATAATTTGCTTTGACCCATGAGTTCTAGAAATTAGAAACTTTCCATAGTTTACCACAAATGCATTTTTATGACTGAATAAATCATGGTAGTTTTAGGTTCATCGAGTGGTTTGAGGCGGCCTTTTTAGGCCAATGCAGGCCATGTTTTTTTTGAGAATCACCGGGGGTGGAGTCCTCCACCTTAGGTGTGTGGTTATGTTAGATTTGGTATTTTGCTTTGCTGTCGTCAATGTCATGTCACCTCGGCAGAGTTCAACGTATGTTTCCCTGATTTCTCTATTAGTTGGTCATGTTGTTGTTTGCTCAGGTCTCTGTTTAGTATTTATTAGTTTACCTCTAGGCTAGATGGACATTCGTGTGGCTATTCATGTCTGGCGTAGTCGGGAGCGCTCTGGTATGCTTGATTGTGGCCATGCAACCTTTTACGTTTCATTCCTTTTGTTTTTCTGTCAACAACAAATGTGGTGCGGTGTCAAAACCGACGGATCTTGGGTAGGGGGTCCTGAATTGTGGGACTAGAATCGATGGTAACAGGGGACGAAGGGGACACAGTTTTACCCAGGTTCGGGCCCTCCTATGGAGGTAATACCCTATGTCCTGCTTGATTGTATTGATGATATGGGGGTTAGAGAGTTGATCTACCTCGAGATCGAAGAGCTAACCCTAGGTGAGTTGTTCTATGTCTACAACCTAAAACCCTTTGGCTTATATAGATGCCAAGGGTATCTAGGGTTTACACATGGTCGGTTACACGCCGAAGAGATAAACATTCCTATTCGCTAAATTAAACGTGGAGGACAAGTCGTGCTACCCGAAGCTTCCATCTTGGAGACAGGGCCTTCAACCGATTCCAGTGTTCGGTAAGCGACCCATATAGTCCGGCCCATAGAGATAGGTCCGCCTCTTGGGGCCCCCTAATCTAGGACTCCCTCAGTAGCCCTTGAAATTACCTCCAACGCTAAGGGTCTTAGCTTGAATTGCTTCGCACGATCAAAGTCTTCAGCTTGCGAGGTGAGTTCTTACCGCTGAATTGAGTTTGGCCTCCGATGACATGTAGCTTTCCGAATAGTAGCATGTACAAACACCATGCATAGGTCGGCTCTGAAGTCCAAACGTCAAGGGGTAAATGATGTCCCCTGACGTCCTCTCTGGCGAAAGGCCATGGCCCACCACGATCGCTAGGCCAGTTACAAAGACACGATTCGCGGTTCAAGGCCGTTTTAATCAACATGATGTATCAATGCACGGATCGTGCCCCATTTTATATAGGATTCGTTCAATCATGCGCGTGCAACGACATGCACGTCTCAGGAAGCGGATGGATTCACGGCGTAGCAGAGGGAGGTCAAATAGCGATAAGCCTCAAAAGGGAAAGAAAAACCCCAGGGCTTTACCTCACCTCCCATTCGCCTCCTCTCCTTCCCCATTACTCTAAGTCTCCGAAGCATAGATCTAGGGTTTCCACTTCTCCTCCCTCGAGCTCATCCATGGCGAGCTCCAATGTCAAGTGGGAGGCCTCCACGGTCACTGACCAGGACATCCTAGACCTCAAGAAGGCAAGCTACCTCCACGCAAGCATTCCTCACTGCGCGTCGGAGAAGTTCCAAGTGATTCCCACCCCCAAACGAGGCAAAAGTGTGGTGTTTCTTCCCCACTTCATACGGGCATGAGCTTCCCGCTCCACCCCTTCACCAGGGGACTTATGTTCTTCTACGACCTTGACTTCCACGACCTCCCGCTGAACTCTTTTACGCATATATTGGCGTTCATCCTTGTCTGTGAGGCGTTTCTGTGGGTCGAGCCACACTGTAAGGGCATATTTCTCCCTAAGTCATTTTGGTGATTGATGATAATGCCTTTGCGGCCTAATCGTGTGCATTGAGCATTTCAGACATCTCAGGTCTAGGCACAAGACGATTCAGTGCCCCTCGGAATCTCTCGAAGACGGTTGTTCTATGTGTTTCTTTTTCGGTGGATTTGATTCGTAGGAAAGCCGTACTATCAAGAGGGGGTCCGCATCGGAAAGGTCTGGGTGGAATCAACAGGTGCACGTCTATTCCTTTGCACCACCTTTCCCTCTCTTCAATGGAGCCCCAACTCGTTTTTCCTTCTCTGAGTAAAAGGAACGCCTGCAAGGTGTTTGGGTTCAGTGGCCCGCGGTAGTACCGCTCTTGTGAGCGGTAGTACTGCAGGCACCAGTGGTAGTACTACTCCCTGGAGCGGTAGTATCGCTGTCTCCTGCCCTGGCCGCTTCACCCGCGGTAGTAGGCGCGGATGTAATTTTTTACTTCCGCCCTACTACGGTAGTACCGCGATTATCGTCCGGTACTACCGTGCAGACTTTTTTCGCAGAGTTTCCCTCTGTGGAGGTTGGCATGGAAGTAATTTTTTACTACCGTGCACCTCCAGTGGCTGGCTCTGCCAATCGCGTGATAGTACCTCACGGGCTCGCGGTAGTACCGCTCCGGCGGTTCTACCGCTTGTGCCCTAGTGCTGACGGCCAGGGCCAGCTACTCCCGTGCTAGCGGTAGTACCGCACCAGGCTGCGGTAGTACCGCAAGCCATCGCGGTAGTACCGTGACTTTTGCGGTAGTACCGTGATGCGCGGGGCTGAGTGAGTGGATAACGGTTGGATCTTGTCCCCCACTATATAAGGGAGGTCTTCTTCTCCAAGAAGCTTACCTCTTCCTTCCCAAAACTCCATTGTTGCTCTAAGCTCCATTTTCGCCCGATGTCTCTCCCTAGCCAATCAATCTTGTTGATTTCCTAGGGATAGGTTGAGAAGGCCCCGATCTACACTTCCACCAAGAGAAATTTGATTCCCCCCACTAATCCTTTGTGGATCTTGTTACTCTTGGGTGTTTGAGCACCCTAGACGGTTGAGGTCACCTTGGAGACACATTCCATTGTGGTGAAGCTTCGTGGTGTTGTTGGGAGCCTCCAATTCAGTTGTGGAGATTGCTCCAACCTTGTTTGTAAAGGTTCGATCGCCGCCTTCAAGGGCACCAATAGTGGAATCACGGCTTCTCGCATTGTGTGAGGGCGTGAGGAGAATATGGTGGCCCTAGTGGCTTCTTGGGGAGCATTGTGCCTCCACACCGCTCCAACGGAGACGTACTTCCCACAAGGGAAGGAACTTCTGTAACACATCCTCGTCTCCACCGGCTCCACTTTTGGTTATCTCGCACCTTTACTTCTTGCAAGTGTTTATTGTGGCATATCCCTTGCTTGCTTGTGTACTTGTATTGGTTAGCATCATATAGGTTGTTCACCTAGTTGCACATCTAGCTAACTTATTTGATGCTAAACCTTAATTGTTAAAGAATAGTTAAAAGGTGTTAGTTGCCTATTCACCCCCCTCTAGTCAACCATATCGACCCTTTCAATTGGTATCGGAGCCAAGTCTCTTTATTAAGGGTTTCACCACCCAAAGAGTATGGATGGCGAAGAGGTTCGGGTGGGAGAACTTCCCTAGGCCATGGGTGTGAACACGGTCTCATGCGAGGATTTGAATGAGGCTTTGTCCTTACTCATATCCTCCATGGCTACCGAGGTTCAATCCATGTTTAAAGATTTCCTTAATACTCTTAAAATGTCTACCGATGCGGGGCAAGTGATCAAACCCACTAACTTGTCATCGGAAGCCAACTCCGGTAAGGAGGGGGCTAGTGCCGACAAGGATAATCATGCTCAAAGAGTTAACGAGTCGGGGAGCTTTGCCTCAGTTCCCCCTCCCGTGGTCTATGGAGGACCGGTGCACCCACCTCATATAGTTAATCTTGGTCCTCCTCCTAAACTTGTTAAGAATGATTTTGCTAACTGGGTTTTTAGTATCAAGTCTCATTTAGGTCATAGCTCTATTCATCTCATGAGAGTCATTGAAGAAGGATACTATCCTCATGATCCATGCAATCTTACTCCAAGAGAACAAGCGGATGAACAACTAAATTCTTCCGCCTTGTTCATACTCCAAGCTACGATTCCTCCTGAAGATCTACCTCATCTGTGGCCCTTCACTGTGGCTAAAGAATGTTGGGAACACATCATTTCCATGTACAAGGGCAGCTCAAGCATTCAACAGTCAAACTATGAAGTTGTTCTTGATAAGTCACATGAGTTTGTGATGATAGAAGATGAGGAACCGCGTGAGCTCTATAGAAGGGTGACCGCTCTCGCTGTTGCTCTCAAGGATCATGGCAGCACGGATGTGGATGATACGTGGATCAAGCGTAAGTTCCTGAAGGCTATCATTCCCTACAACAAGGCCATGTCTGCTGTCATTCGTCAAAGGCCAGACTTTCACACCTTATCATCTGGTGATGTGTTGGATGAATTCATTTCAATGAACATCCTAAACACGACAACCGACAATGCTCTTGCTCATGTTCAACGGTCAAGGAAGTCCTCTCCCAACCTCGCATTGAAGGCCAAGGCCAGTCAAGAGGAAGAAGAAGAAGAATAGGTTATCCCCGAGGACACCAAATATGCTTACCATGAGCACATGGCTCTGGCATCCAGACAATTTTGGGGCAACAAGAGAAACTCAAGGCCCAACTTCTCCAAGAACAACTCAAATGGGTCAAAGGGAAAGCAATGTGTGAGAACTTGCTACATCTATGGTAATGTCAGTCACTTTGTGGTGGATTGTCCATATGAGAAGAGGGAAGACAATGGTGGCAAGCTCATTCACAAAGATAAAGCCAAGTCCTTCCCAAACAAAACCAACTTTGTCAAGAAGGCTCCTCACAAAGTATTGGTAGCTCAAGAAGAGTATGCCTCAGATGATGATTTTGATGATGAAGACACAAGCGGTGAAGGAATGGCAATGGCATCCGTGGCAATTGCCTCTTCTACCCCGACAAAGGCGTCACTCTTTGACGCCCCCAATGAGAACATCGTCGCGAGGTGCCTCATGGCTAAAGGTATCAATAAGGTAACCTCCAACGTCATTACCTCGAACATTAAGACTTCTATTTCTTCCACTCTGTCGATAGATAGTGTGAGTGAACATGAGGAGATGAAAGATGATAAAAATGATTTTGACAAATTCATGCGTAGACTCAAGGGAGAGTCCAAGAAGCACTTCGTTGCTCTCTTGGAACAACTTGGTGAGGCCCATGACACCATTGAGTCTCAAGAAGAATCTCTTGAGGAATTGAGAGGTCATAGTCGTGATTATGCCAACGAGATAGCTGATTTATCTATTCCTCTTGAGGAAGAGCAAGGTCTTCGTATGACTCTTGAGGAGTCACGAGATGATGACCTTGCCAAATTACGTAAAGATTATGATCATGCTATTGTGCTTAATCGTGTTCTCAAGTCTGAGAAAGTTGCTCTTGGGGTGGACCATGATCGACTCAAGGATGAGCTTGACACACTTGACAAGGCTCACAAGGCATTCAAGTGTGCTCATGTCTCTCTCAAGGAGTCGCATGATCAACTCCAAGTGAAACTCACTACGGAAATTGTCACGTGTCCTCCTTTTGTTCTAATTGATAATGCTTCTATGTCTAACCCATGTTGTGAGCATGCTCATCTTGTGGAGGAAAATACTAAGCTAAAAGAGCAGTTGAAAAGGGCTTGGTGACGTGTATCCAAGGTGAGAAGACTCTCAATAACCTTTTGAGTAGTCAGAAGGAAGTGGTGGCAAAAGAAGGAGTGGGGTTTGCTCCAAGAAAGAATGAGAAGAAGAAGGTGATCACCAAGGAAGTTCCACCACTCAAGCAAACCTTTGTGAGAGCAGGAGAAGGTCCTCATGAGAAGAAGAAAGACAAAGTTATACTGGAGAATGCCAAGAAGGACAAGAACAAGAACACCCACCCCAACAAGACCGGTGACTTTAACCCTTCTTATGTTTTGTGTCGTGCTAGTAATGGGCATGTTTATGCCAAATATGTTGGTTCCTTTTATGAGTACATTGAATGGTGTATTTGGGCTCCTAAGACCCTTGTTGCTAACATGAAAGGACCCATTAAAGAATGGGTACCTAAAACCAAACAATGATCTCTTGTAGGGGTTTGCTTCCGAAGGAACATCATGGTTGCTCAATAGTGGAGCAACAAATCATATGACCGGAAGCAAGGACTTGGTGGTGGACGTTCATCCTAACACATCTATGGTCACCCAAGTCTCATTTGGTGATGATGCAATTTCTAAGGTATTGGGTCTTGGCAAAGTGATAGCCTCTCCGGAACTCTCCATAGAGAATGTCATGTTAGTTGAGACCCTCGTATACAATTTACTTTCTGTTCATCAACTTGCAATCATGGGTTTCAGTACCTTCTTTGGCATTGACTCTGTGACCCTTTTGTGGAGCAAGACTCTTAACGTAGCTTTTGTTGGGCATGTTGAGAACGGTCTCTATGTGGTGAACTTCTCGGAGCAACCCACTAAGACCATGACTTGCTTAATGGCTAAAGTTGATGTGGGATGGTGTTGGAAATATGCCCTAGAGACAATAATAAATTGGTTGTTATCATATTTCCTTGTTCATGATAATCGTTTATTATCCATGCTATAATTGTATTGATCGGAGACTTAGATGCATGTGTGGATACATAGAGAAAACCATGTCCCTAGTATGCCTCTAATAGACTAGCTCGTTGATGAAAAGATGGTTAAGGTTTCCTAGCCATGGACATGAGATGTCATTTGATAACGCGATCACATCATTAGGAGAATGATGTGATGGACAAGACCCAAACTACAAACATAACATATGATCGTGTCAGTTTATTGCTACTGTTTTTTGCATGTCAAGTATATGTTACTATGACCATGAGATCATGCAAATCACTAACACCGGAGGAGTGCCTTGTGTGTATCAAACGTCGCAACATAACTGGGTGACTATAAAGGTACTCTACAGGTATCTTCGAGGGTGTATGTTGGGTTGGCATGGATCAAGACTAGGATTTGTTACTCCGTGTGACGGAGAGGTATCTCAGGGCCCACTCGGTAATACAACATCACAAAAAGCCTTGCAAGCAATGTGACTAAGTTTTAGCCACGAGATCTTGTATTACGGAACGAGTAAAGATACTTGCCGGTAACAAGGTTGAACTAGGTATGGAGATACCGACGATCGAATCTCGGGCAAGTAACATACCGAAGAACAAAGGGAACATCATACGGGATTAACTGAATCCTTGACATAGAGGTTCGACCGATAAAGATCTACATAGAATATGAAGGAACCAATATGGACATCCAGGTCCCGCTATTGGTTATTGACCATAGAGGTGTCTCGGTCATGTCTACATAGTTCTCGAACCCGCAGGGTCTGCACACTTAAGGTTTGGTGACGTTTCGATAGTATAGAGTTATGTATGGTGGTGACCGAAGGTTGTTCGGAGTCCCAGATGAGATCCCGGACGTCGCGAGGAGCTCCATAATGGTCCGGAGGTAAAGATTGATATATAGGAAGTCCTGTTTTGGTTGCCGGAAAAGTTTCGGGCTTATCGGTAGTGTACCGGGAGTGCCGGTAGTGTACCGGGAGACCATCGGGAGGGGTATTTCGACCCAAGAGGCTACATGGGCTGTGGGAGAGTAAATACCAGCCCTTAGTGGGCTGGTGGAAGTTCCACACAAGGCCCATGCGGCTGGGAGAGAAAACCCAAAGAGAAAAGGTGGAAAAAAGGCAAAATAGGGAGGAATCCTAGTCCTACTAGGATTGGAGGAGGAGTCCTCCACTCCTCCTTGATTCGTCCGACCCAAAGGCTGGTCCCTTGAGGGCCAAGCCTCCTCCTCTCTTCCTATTATATATACTAGAGGTTTTAGGGTTTTTGGCACCTGATTTTCAGCCACGTGCTACCCGTTCCTCTAGTGCATAGTTTCTCCTCTAGATCGTATATCTGCAGTACTTAGGCGAAGCTCTGCCGGAATAGCTCCACCACCATCGCTGGAGCGCCATCATGATGTCGGAGAACTCTTCTACCTCTCCGCTCCCTCTTGCTGCATCAAGAAGGTGGAGATCGTCATCAAGCTGTACGTGTGCTGAACGCGGAGGTGTCGTCCGTTCGGCGCTAGATCGGAAGGACCGTGATCAAGATCGCGAGACGGATTCTGATGAGATCGTTGGACGGATCGTGATGAGTTCATGGGACGGATCATGATCGGATTGCGGGACAGATCGTGATGAGATCGCGGGACACTCGGCGATTTGGATCGCGAAGACGTTCGACTACGCCAACCGCGTTTCTTAACGCTTCCCGCTTAGCGATCTACAAGGGTATGTAGATCCACTCTCCCTCTCGTAGATGCTCATCACCATGGATAGATCTTGCGTGTGCGTAGGAATTCTTTTGTTTCCCATGAAACGTTCCCCAACAGTGGCATCATGAGCTAGGTTTATGTGTAGATGAGATCTCGAGTAGAACACAAAGAGTTTGTGGGCGTTGATGCTTAAATTGCTTCCTCCCTTGGTCGTGTTTTGGTTCAGCGGTATTGTGAGATGAAGCGGGCCGGACCAACATTACTCGTACACTTACGAGAGAACGGTTCCCTCAACCGCAACTTGTTGCATAGATGGCTTGCGGGTGGCAGTTTCTCTCACTTTAGTTGGATCGGATTCGACAAAGGCGGTCCTTGAGAAGGTTGAAAAGCAAACTAATGTATCACCGTTGTGGTTTATGCTTAGGTGAGAATTGTTCTTGCTAGATACCCGTAGCAGCCACGTAAAACATGCAACAACAATTAGAGAACGTCTAACTTGTTTTTGCAGGGTATGTTGTGATGTGATATGGCCAATTACCTGATGTGATATATGTGATGTAGGAGATGATCATGTGATGTATAGAATATCACGACTTGCATGTCGATGAGTACGGCAACCGGCAGGAGCCATAGGGTTGTCTTTAATTATTGTATGACTTGTGTGTAAATCATTAAGCGCTATGTAGTGCTTTACTTTATCGCTAAACGATAGCAATAGTAGTAGAATCATGGTGGGCGCGACAACCCCGATGGCGACACGTTGATGGAGATCAAGATGATGGAGATCATGGTGTCGTGCCGGTGATGATGGAGATCATGTTGGTGCTTTCATGATGGAGATCAAAAGCACAAGTTCATGGCCATATCATGTCACTTATGAATTGCATGAGATGTTAATCCTTTTATGCATCTTGTTTTTCTTAGGACAACGGTAGCATTATAAGGTGATCCCTCACTTAATTTCAAGATAAATTGTGTTCTCCCCGAGTGTGCACCATTGCGAAAGTTTGTCGTGTCGAGACACCACGTGATGATCGGGTGTGATAGACTCTACGTTCACATACAACGGGTGCAAGCCAGTGTTGCACATGCACAACACTCGGGTTAAACTTGATGAGCCTAGCATGTACAGACATGGCCTCGGAACACAAGAGACCGAAAGGTCGAACATGAGTCATATACTAGATATGATCAACATGATGATGTTCACCATTGAAACCACCTCAACTCACGTGATGATCGGAGTTGAGTTGGTGAATTTGGATCATGTATCACTCGAATGACCGAAGGGATGTCAATTTGAGTGGGAATTCTTAAGTAATATGATTAATTGAACTCATTATCATGAACATAGTCAATAATGTCTTTGCAAATTATGTTGTAGATTACTAGCTCACGCTGTAGCTCCCTTGAATTTTTTATATGTTCCTAGAGAAATAGAGTTGAAAGATGATGGTAGCAATATTGTGGACTGGGTCCGTGATCTGAGGATTGTCCTCGTTGCTGCACAGAAGGCTTATGTCCTTAATGCACCGTTCGGTGCGCCACCCCCTCTAGCGTCGCTTGTAGATGTTGTGAACATCTGACAGGCACGTTTCGATGACTACTTGATAGTTTAGTGCGTCATGCATTGTGGATTAGAATTGAGGCTCCGAAATATTTTGAACGTCACGAAACATATGAGATGTTCTAAGAGCTGAAATTGGGATCTCAGGCTCGTGCCTATGTTGCGAGATATGAGATCTCCAACAAGATTCTTTGCCTGGAAGATGAAGCAGAATAGCTCAATCGTTGAGCATGTACTCAGATTGTCTGGGTACTACAATCGCTTGAATCGAGTGGGAGTTAATCTTCCAGATAAGATAGTGATTGATATAGGTCTCCAAGTCACTGTCACTAAGCTACTAGAGCTTCGTGATGAACTATGAAATGCGAGGGATAGAAATAATGATCCCTAAGCTATTCGTGATGTTTGACACCGCAAAGGTTGAAATCAAGAAGGAGCATCAAGTGTTGATGGTTAGTAAAAACCACTAGTTTCGAGAAGGGCAAGGGCAAGGAGGGAAACTTCATGGCCTGCAAGTTAGTTGCTGCTTCAGTGAAGCAACCCAAAGTTGAACCCAAACCCGAGACTAAGTGCTTCGATTATGAGGACAGCGGTCGCTGAAGCGGAACAACCCTAGATACTTGGTAGATAAGAAGGCTGGTAACGTCGACAGAAGTATATTTGATATATGTGTTATTGATGTGTACCTTGCTACTACTCCTAGTAGCACCTGGGTATTGGATACCGGTTCGGTTGCTAAATGTTAGTAACTCGAAATAAAAGCTACGGAATAAACGGAGAACTAGCTAAGGGTGAGGTGACGATGTGTGTTGGAAATGTTTCCAAGGTTGATGTGATCAACATCGCATGCTCTCTCTACCTTTGGGATTAGTGACGAACCTAAATAAATGTTATTTGGTGTTTTGCGTTGAGCATGAACGTGATTAGATCGTGTTTATTGCAAAACGGTTATTCATTTAAGTTAGAGAATAATGGTTATTCTGTTTACATGAATAATACCTTCAATGGTCATGCACCCAGTGAGAATGGTTTGTTGAATCTTGATCGTAGTAACACACATGATCATAACATTGATGCCAAAAGATACAAAGTTAATAATGATAGTACCACATACTTGTGGCACTGCCCTAAATGTCATATTGGTATAAAGCGCATGAAGAAGCTCCATGCTGATGGATCTTTGGACTCATTCGATTTCGAATCGGTTGAGACATGCGAACCATGCCTCTTGGGCAAGATGACTAAGGACCCCGTTTTCCGGATTGATGGAGCGGGAAATGGTTTAATGGAAATAATACATGTTGATGTATGCAATCCAATGAGTCTTGTAGCGTGCGGTGGATATCGTTATTTTCTTACCTTCAGTGATGATTTGAGTAGATATAGTGTATATTTACTTAATGAAACACAAGTCTGAATCGTTTGAAAGGTTCAAGAAAATTCAGAGTGAAGTTTAAGATCATCGTGACAAGAAGATAAAAATGTCTGCGATATGATCGTGGAGGTGAATATCTGAGTTACGAGTTTGGCATACAACTTTAGACAATGTGAAAGTTGTTTCACAACTCACGCCACCTAGAAACGCCATAGTGTGATGGTGTGTCCGAACGTCATAGTCGTGCTCTATTGGATATGGTGCTTGCTATGATGTCTCTTATCGTTTCGCTAGTATGATTTTGGGTTTATGCATTAGAGACAACCACATTCACTTTAAATAGGGCACCATCTAAATCCGTTGAGATGACACCGTGTGAATTATGGTTTGGGAGAAACCTAAGCTGTCATTTCTTAATGTTTGGGGCTGCGACGCTTGTGTGGAAAATGTTTTCACCTAATGAGCTCGAACCCAAAGCGGACAAATGCATCTTCATAGAATACCCTAAGAACATTTGGGTATACCTTCTATCTCAGATCCAAGTGCAAAGTGTTTGTTGCTAAAACGGGTCCTTTCTCGGGAAAGAGTTTCTCTCGAAAGAATTGAGTGGGAGGAAGATAGAACTTGATGAGGTTGTTGAACCTTGGTTTCAACCAGAGAGTAGCGCAGCACAGAAAGTTGTTTCTGTAGAGCGTACGTTAGTTGAAGAGGAAGTTAATGATGATGATCATGAAGCTTCGGATCAAGTTACTATCAAACTTTGTTGGTCGACAAGGATGTGTACTGCTCCTGAGTGGTACGACAACCCTGTCTTAGAGGTCATGTTGTTGGACAACGATGAACCTACGAGCTATGGAGAAGCGATGATGGGCCCGGATTCTGACAAATGGTTAGAGTCCAGGAAATCCGAGAAAGGATCCATGTATGAAAACCAAGTATAGACTTTGGTAGACTTGCTCATTGGACGGCAGGTCGTTGAGTATGAATGGACCTTTAAGATGAAGACAGACGCTGATGGTGAATGTCACCATTTGTAAAGCTCGACTTGTTGCAAAGAAGTTTATGACAAGTTCAAAGAGTTGACTGCGATGAGGCTTTCTCACTCGTAGCGATGCTAAAGTCTGTTGGAATTATGTTAGCAGTTGCTGCATTTTTCAATTATGAAATCTGGCAGATGGATGTCAAAACATCGTTTCCTTCCTTAAGGAAAGGTTGTATGAGATACAACCAGAAGGTTTTGCCAGTCCTAAGGATGCTAAAAGGTGTGCAACCTTCAGTGATCCTTCTATGAACTGAAGCAAGCATCTCGGAGTTGGAATATACACTTTGATGAGGTGATCAAAGTTTTTGAGTTTATACAAAGTTTACGAGAAACTTGTACTTGCAATAAAGTGAGTGGGAGCACTATAAAATTTCTGATAAGTATATGTGGATGACATATTGTTGATCGGAAATAATGTAGAATTTATGGAAAGCATAAACGGTTGTTTGGAAAGTGATTTTCAAAGGAAGACCTGGATAAAGCTACCTGATTGTTGAGCATCAACATCTATGAAGATGGATCAAGATGCTTGATGAGACTTTCAATGAGTACATACCTTGACAAGATTTTGAAAGAATTCAAAACGGGTCAGTCAGAGAGAAGTGTTCTCGTCTGCTTTGTAAGGTGTGAAGTTGAGTGAGACTCAAAGCTCGACAACGGCAGAAGAAAAGAGAAAGGGCAAACGTCGTCCCCTATGCCTTAGCCATAGGCTCTGTATAGTATGCCATGTTGTGTACCACACCTGTGTGTGCCTTTCCATGAGTCATTCAAGGGGTACAAGAGTGATCTAGGAGTGGATCACTGGACAGCGGTCAAGATTATCCTTAGTAACTAAAAGACTAAGGAGATGTTTCTCGATTATGGAGGTGATAAGAGTTCGTCGTAAAGAGTTACATCGATGCAAGCTTTAACACCAATCAGGATGACTAGTAGTAGCAATTTGGATACGTATAGTGGAGCAGCCATTTGGAATAGCTCCAAGTGGAGTGTGGTAGCAGTATTTGCAGTTTAACATAGAGATTTGCAAAGTACACACGGATCTGAATGTCGCAGACCCGTTGACTATAAGACCTCTCTCACATGCAAAGCATGATCGAGCCCCAGAACTCATTGGGTGTTAGATTCATAACAATGTGAATCACATGGTGATGTGAACTAGATTATTGACTCTAGTGCAAGTGGGAGACTGTTGGAAATATGCCCTAGAGGAAATAATAAATTGGTTATTATCATATTTCCTTGTTCATGATAATCGTTTATTATCCATGCTATAATTGTATTGATCGGAGACTTAGATGCATGTGTGGATACATAGACAAAACCATGTCCCTAGTATGCCTCTAATAGACTAGCTCATTGATCAAAAGATGGTTAAGGTTTCCTAGCCATGGACATGAGATGTCATTTGATAACGGGATCACATCATTAGGAGAATGATGTGATGGACAAGACCCAAACTACAAACATAACATATGATCGTGTCAGTTTATTGCTACTGTTTTTTGCATGTCAAGTATATGTTCCTATGACCATGAGATCATGCAACTCACTGACACCGGAGGAGCGCCTTGTGTGTATCAAACGTCACAACGTAACTGGGTGACTATAAAGGTACTCTACAGGTATCTCCGAGGGTGTCTGTTGGGTTGGCATGGATCAAGACTGGGATTTGTTACTCCGTGTGATGGAGAGGTATCTCAGGGCCCACTCGGTAATACAAAATCACTATAAGCCTTGCAAGCAATGTGATTAAGTGTTAGCCACGAGATCTTGTATTACGGAACGAGTAAAGAGACTTGCCGGTAACGAGGTTGAACTAGGTATGGAGATACTGACGATCGAATCTCGGGCAAGTAACATACCGAAGAACAAAGGGAACATCATACGAGATTAACTGAATCCTTGACATAGAGGTTCAACCGATAAAGATCTTCGTAGAATATGTAGGAACCAATTTGGACATCCAGGTCCCGCTATTGGTTATTGACCGTAGAGGTGTCTCGGTCATGTCTACATAGTTCTCGAACCCGCAGGGTCTGCACACTTAAGGTTTGGTGACGTTTCAGTAGTATAGAGTTATGTATGGTGGTGAACGAAGGTTGTTCGGAGTCCCGGATGAGATCTCGGATGTCACGAGGAGCTCCAGAATGGTCCGGAGGTAAAGATTAATATATAGGAAGTCCTATTTTGGTCGCTGGAAAAGTTACGGGCTTATCGGTAGTGTACCGGGAGTGCCGGTAGTGTACCGGGAGACCATCGGGAGGGGTATTTCGACCCAAGAGGCTACATGGGATGTGGGAGAGTAAATACCAGCCCTTAGTGGGCTGGTGGAAGTTCCACACAAGGCCCATGCGGCTGGGAGAGAAAACCCAAAGAGAAAAGGTGGAAAAAGGCAAAATAGGGAGGAATCCTAGTCCTACTAGGATTGGAGGAGGAGTCCTCCACTCCTCCTTGATTCGGCCGACCCAAAGGAGGCTTGGCCCTTGCACCAAGCCTCCTTTGGTTCGGTTGAAGTGTGCTACCTGTTCAGCCATGTGCTACCCGTTCAACCAGGTTTGGCCTTTGGTCCCTGATTTTCAGCCATGTGCTACCCGTTCCTCTAGTGCATAGTTTCTCCTCTAGATCGGATTTCTGCAGTGCTTAGGCGAAGCCCTGCCGGAATAGCTCCACCACCATTGCCGGAGCACCGTCATGCTGCCGGAGAACTCTTCTACCTCTCTGCTCCCTCTTGCTGGATCAAGAAGGCAAAGATCGTCATCAAGATGTACGTGTGCTGAACGCGGAGGTGCCGTCCGTTCGGCGCTAGATCCGAAGGACCGTGATCAAGATCGCGAGACAGATTGTGATGAGATCGCGGGACAGATTGTGATGAGTTCACGGGATGGATCATGATCGGATCACGGGACGGATCGTGATGAGATTGCGGGATGCTCGGCGATTTGGATCGCGAAGACGTTCGACTACACCAACCGCGTTTCTTAACGCTTCCCGCTTAGCGATCTACAAGGGTATGTAGATCCACTCTCCCTCTCGTAGATGCTCATCACCATGGATAGATCTTGCATGTGCGTAGGAATTTTTTTGTTTCCCATGCAACATTCCCCAACAGATGGCTCTGGCATCGCCGGCTAGCCCATGTCAATATGAGATCTTTGCAAAGCCTCCTCAAAGGGGATCACATTCTTGGACTAACGAATGTGAGTTTTGCTAAAGATCGTGCTTGCGGTGCTTGTATTGAAGGAAAGCTACATGAGAAGGCTCATCGTCCATCCACTACAATATACTCTAAGAGGACCTTAGAGCTCCTTCACATGGATCTCTTTGGTCCTCCATCTTATGATAGTCTTGGTGGAAGAAAATACTACTTAGTGATTGTGGATGATTACTCGAGATATACTTGGGTGTATTTTTTCAAGAAGAAGAGTGAGACTCAACAGACCGTCATCGACTTTGCAAATGAAGTCCAACGCCAACATGATGCAAAGTTTTGATGATTAGAAGTGACAACGGCACCGAGTTCAAGAACTACACCCTGAATGAGTTTCTCAGTGATGAAGGGATCAAGAATAAATATTCCACACCTTACACCCCTCAACAAAATGGTGTTGCTGAGAGGAAGAACAGGACGTTAATTGATGCGGCTAGAACCATGATGGCGTAGTTTAAATCTCTATACAACTTTTTGGGCCGAAGCCATCAACACAGCGTGCCATGCATCTAACCGGCCCTATCTTCGCAAAGGGTTGAACAAGACCCCGTATGAGATTCTCACCGGGAACAAGCCCAACCTCTCACACTTTCGGGTGTTCGGTTTTAAGTGTTTCATTCTCAAGAAAGGTGTTCGTTTGTCTAAATTTGAATCTAGAGCCCATGAGGGCATATTTGTTGGTTATGCTGCAAACTCTCATGCTTACCGTGTCCTCAACAAGTCCACGGGACTCATTGAGGAGACGAGTAACATAGAGTTTGATGAAAATAATGGCTCCCAAGTGGAGCAAAGTGGTCTTTGTGATGTAGGTGATGAAATTCCTCCCCAAGCCATAAGAAGAATGGGTGTGGGATACTTCCTACCTGTTGAGGAACCCCTTGTGGCTGAAGGAGAAGGACAATGTTCCATTCAAGTGGAACCATCACCGACGCAAGACCCACAGGCTTCCGAAGAACAAAATGGAGATCCTCTACCACATGAACAAGATCAAGGGCAAGATCAACTCACTAATGATGGTGTCTCACGAAGTGATGCCCAAGATCAAGTTCCTGTCTCCGAGCAATCTCAATCTCAAGATCTTCTTCAAGATCAAGAGCAAGCTCAATAAGGCTCTCAGGATCATCAAGATGATGACCCTCAAAATGTCGTCCCTCAACCTACCATGGAGGAAATCTTAGAGAGACGAGTCGCCAAAAATACTGCCAAACTCAGAGCTAAACAACATCTGCTGGAGAATGTCTACGACGACTGGAAAAAGGGGGTAACCACGTGTAAACAATTAACAAACTTTTGTGAACATCATGCGTTTGTTTCTTGCATTGAGCCCCTTAAGGTACAAGATGCACTCAAGGATATGGAGTGGGTTGAAGCTATGCACGATGAACTCAACAACTTTGAACGCAACCAAGTTTGGTGATTGGTGCCAAGACCTAAGGAGAACCACAATGTCATTGGAACCAAATGGATCTTCAAAAACAAGCAAGATGTGAACGGTATCGTCATTCACAACAAGGCGGGATTGGTGGCACAAGGATACTCCCAAGTCGAGGGTATCGACTACGGTGAAACTTTTGCTCCCGTTGCTCGTCTTGAATCTATTCGCATGTTGCTTGCATATGCCTCTCATCATAACTTCAAATTATATCAAATGGATGTCAAGAGTGCTTTTCTTAATGGTCCTCTTAAGGAGTTGGTGTATGTCAAGCAGCCCCCGGGGTTTGAGGATCCCAAGTTCCCCAATCATGTATACGTTCTCGATAAGGCTCTCTATGGCCTTAAACAAGACCCACGTGCGTGGTATGAGCACCTTACTGAGATGTTGCAAGACCGTGGGTTTGAAATTGGGAAAATCGATCCCACTCTTTTTACAAAGAGGGTCAACGGGAACTTGTTCATATGCCAACTATATGTTGATGATATCATTTTTGTTTCTCCTAACAAAGCTTTCAATGAAGAGTTTGCCACTTTGATGACAAACAAGTTTGAGATGTCCATGATGGGAGAGTTGAAGAACTTTCTTGGCTTCAAAGTCAAGCAACGCAATCAAGGTACCTTCATCAATCAAGCCAGATACACTCAAGACATGCTCAAGAGGTTCAAGATGGATGAGCTCAATCCTCCCAAGGCTAAAACTCCCATGCCTCTCAAATGCCATCTTGACAGCGATCCCAATGGTAAAGCAGTGGATCAAAAGGTATATCGCTCCATGATTGGATCCTTGCTTTACCTTTGTGCATCTAGACCGGATATCATGTTGAGTGTGGGTATTTGTGCACGATTTCAATCCGCACCTAAGGAAAGTCACCATGTGGCTGTCAAACGAATCTTTCCATATTTGGCTCATACCCTAAACTTTGGCTTATGGTATCCCAAGGGGGCTTCATTTGATCTCCTTGGATATACTGACTCGGATTGGGCGGGAGACCGTGTGGATAGAAAGTCCACTTCCAAAGGCTGCCAATTTCTTGGTCAGTCTTTGGTAAGTTGGTCTTCAAAGAAACAAAATTGTGTTTCTCTCTTGTCCACCGAGGCCAAGTATGTAGCTGCTGCCAGTTGTTGTGCTCAGATTCTATGGATGAGGCAAACTTTAAAGGATTACGGTGTCAATTGTGACAAAGTGCCTCTTTACTGTGACAATCAAAGTGCGATTGAGATCTCCAACAACCCGGTTCAACATGGCAAGATGAAGCACATCGAGATCCGTCATCATTTTCTCTGGGATCACGTCAAGCGAGGAGATATCAACCTTATCCACCTCAACACTAATGAGCAACTTGCAGATATTTTTACGAAGCCATTAGATGAAGCAAGATTTCGCGAGTTAAAGCATGAGCTAAATATCATTGATTCGAGCAATGTGGATTGACTTAGTGCACACCTCACCACACTCATCATTATGTCTTGTCTAGGTGTAGGCATGGATTTAGGGGGAGTCTAGTTCTCTCAATGAACTATTCCTCCTCCTATTATGCATAAACTAATCAAAATCTTTCACACTTGCCATTTTTGATGGTTCCTGTGCTTCAAAAGACGAGTCTTGGTCATGGGCCCAAGGATAATTCTTTGCGGTGCCATACCATCTGACTCAAACATAGGTGGCTCTAGGGCCATCGCCCTCTCTTCGTGTGAAGTAGAGGCTCACTTGTTGGTCCTTTCTTTATTCTCTTATCCGATGGACCATGCTCGTGTTTTTGTCTTAGATCATCGCTTATCTTATGTTTGTGTGGTGCAGACTTGGGCAATCTCACTGGAAATTTCTCCCTCCTTCTCATTTTGGATTTATTGCTGCTTTTATACACCGAGAAGGAAGCATGGTACTACCATGGAGGAGTGCGGTACTACCGCTAGAGCGGTACTACCGCTTACCACGCAGAAGTAAAAAATTACTTCCGCTCGTTGAGCGGTACTACCACGATGACTGCGATACTACCGTACCGGCGTGTGCGTGTGGGGGTTAAGAGCGGGCAGAGGGGTTTCCCATCTCCCCTTACCCCATCTTCTCTCTTCTCTACCACGTCTCTCTCTCTCCTTCTCTCAACTGCCGCTGGAACTCCTCGCCGGATCTTCATCTCCGGCCACCCGATTCTTATTTGCTCCAATGGGATCATTCCCCACATCATCCTCTTGCAATGGACACCGGTATTTCCCCATCCCCTCGTGTTTTGCCTCTCTCTTTTTGAATCCAGGCTTTTGAGGAAGTATGAGATGGTCTAGTTTTGTTTGGATCCGATCTATGCATGAGAAGATGTTTTGCGAGTGTTAGTGTGATAGAAGTGCGTATTGATAGGATTAAACAGGGTATTTTTTGATCTAGGGGAGTACCAATATGATCTAATCTGTGTTCATGCGAAGTTTCGCCCCGTGCGGTACTACCGCACCTTGTGCGGTACTACCGCTCGTAGGGCGGAAGTAAAAAATTACTTCCGTGGACGCCACGGTACTACCGCGTCGTGGGCGGCACTAATTTTTTACTTTCACTGTCGGGGCGGCAGTAAAAAATTACTTCCGCTCCAGCCATGGTACTACCGCTCAAGTGGTACTACCGCGTCAGGAGCGATAGTAAATTTTTACTTCCGTTGTCGGAGCGGTAGTAAAAAATTACTTCCGCTCCAGCCACGGTACTACCGCTCAGACGATACTACCGCGTCTGGAGCGGTAGTAACTTTTTACTTCTGCTGTCGCAGCGGTAGTAAAAAATTACTTCCGCTCCAGCCATGGTACTACCGCTCTAGAGGTACTACCGCGTCTGGCGCGGTAGTAAATTTTTACTTCCGCAGCACACATTGGTACTCTTCTCGCTCCACAATTACCTCGTTTTGTCCTGTCCATTCTCTCTTCTACATGGTTTTTGTGTCTACTTTCATCCTTGCCTTATTTTTCTCGTTTGTCCTTTGTGTTTGCATTGTGTCCCATAGGTGGTGGCTCTGGTTCCAGCTCTGCTCCATGCCGTTCCAATCCGTCTCATGACACGAGTTCCAAGTGACTTCGCAATCCTGATCCTCCTGAGGACTCCAACGATCCACCCCGCCATTTCAAGAGGACAACATCCAAGCTCAAGCAACCTGTTGAGAACTTTGAAGTCATGCCCCAAGATGAGTTTATGGCTTGAAGGATGATCAATCCCTACGACAAGCCAAGGGAAGTTTCCAAGGCATATGACTTGTTCTGGACCAAGCAGCAGTTTCTAATTCACATGGATGTGATCAAGGGCAAGAAAAATCATTATGTCCCTGTCCAATACATTGATTTGGACCACATGAGGAAGCACCCACAATACTTTGGTGAGGCTCTGGAATTGGTGCAGCAGTTGGCTATAACAGACATCATCACCTTCCACCTTGACTTTGATCTAGAGCTGTTGGGTCAGTTCTTTGCCTCTGTTCACTTTCACCCTGATGAGGAGCGGACCATGACATGGATGACTCATGGAGAGCGCCTGTCTGCCACTTGGAAGGACTTCATGGACTTGCTGCATGTTCCTGACTCCGGGCTTGATGTGCCACTCGGTCTGTGCCCTCACGGCAACCCTCACCTAGCTGGTAAGGAGCGACTCGTGCCTTTCCATTTTCTGAAGACTTTACGATCTGGTGAGCAAATTCCTGTGCTCAACCCTTTCCTTGATGTCATGCACCGGATCTTTCGCAACACTCTATTTCCTCACATGGGAGACAAGGACAAGGTTCACTCCTATCTGGTGGATATGCTGCTACTTTGTGAGCAAGGCAGAAATGAAGACATTGGCATCCTTGATGTGTCTCACGTTATGTGGTCTAAGCTTCGCACTGCTGTGTTTCATCGAAAGGTCCCCATTTATGGTCCATACCTGTTCTACCTGATTCATCATACTTGGGACAAGGCCTTTCCAAGTCAGGACATGCCGGAGCCCACATTTCTTCATGAGCCCATTCGTCTGCGTATGAAGGACAAGTGGGCCAACACCACCACTAAGCCACCTTCTGCTCGTATGGAGGTCAATGAGGATGAGATCGACGAGGAGGATGATAGCAGTTTCGAGTCCTATGTGCCTCCATCTTCTGAGCCATCTTGGGCCAAGAAGCTCTCTCACAAGATGAAGACTTTGTTCTGCATGTAGGCCAAGGGTCAGTATAAGGCCCACATTGCCCAGAAGGAGAGTCGCCAGCGTGACAAGTGTATTCTGAGGAAGCTTGGTGAGACCATCTTGAGTGGGTCTGAGAAGGACATCACCCCGGAGGCCACTTGGATGGCTAAGCAGCGGTTCCAGTGGGCTGATTCACATGCAGAGTCCATCCCAGAGGAGTCCGATGCTTCAGAGGAGTCGGATGCTGCCGAGGAGTCCGATGGCTGATCATTCTACAAGGGAGCTACCATCTATGTGTTAGGTGTCCTCTCTGCCTTTTTGGCGTCTCGATGCCAAAGGGGGAGAGAGTGTAGGATTTGCGCGTATTTGTGTTTGCCTTTTCGTCGTCTGTTTGCTTTCGTTGAACCTTGGTTTATGTCGTTTATGTGTATGTGACCTAAAGACTTCCTCTATCATATGGTGTGAGACATATGCTACCACTACTTCTTTATTATTGTCTAGTATGATTCGTAGCTTGTGAGTCTGTCCATATCGTCCCCTTATCTCTGTGCTCACATGCTAGGTCTAGTTTCCATACTTAGTTCTGTTCATTCCATTGCAAAGATTGCATTGCCTATAAAATATAGGGGGAGTGTTGATCCTAGTGTGTGTGCCTTGCAGTCCTAAGCATATCTAGAGTACGCACACATCTAGGGGGCGCTATCCTATATTTTGTAGGTCTTGAGGTTGCATATGCTTATTTTATATCCTTATGTACAAATCCCGTGTTGTCATCAATCCACCAAAAAGGGGGAGATTGTAAGGGCATATTTCTCCCTAAGTGGTTTTGGTGATTGATGACAATGCCTTTGTGGACTAATCGTGTGCATTGAGCATTTCAGATATCTCAGGTCTAGGCACAAGACAATTCAGTGCCCCTCAGAATCTCTCGAAGACGGTTGTTCTATGCGTTTCTTTTTCGGTGGATTTGCTTCGTAGGAAAGTTGTACTATCAAGAGGAGGTCCGCATCGGAAAGGTCTGGGTAGAATCAACACGTGCACGTCTATTCCTTTCCACCACCTTTCCCTCTCTTCAATGGAGCCCCAACTCCTTTTCCCTTCTTTGAGTAAAAGGAACGCCTGCGAGGTGTTTGGGTTCAGTGGCCCGTGGTAGTACCGCTCCTGTGAGCAGTAGTACCGCAGGCGCCAGCGGTAGTACCGCTGTCTCCTGCCCTGGCCGCTTCACTCGCGGTACTAGGCGCGGATGTAATTTTTTACTTCCGCCCTACTACGGTAGTACCGCGATTCTTGTCCGGTACTACTATGCGGACTTTTTTCGCAGAGTTTCCCTCTGCGGAGGTTGGTACAGAAGTAATTTTTTACTATCGTGCACCTCTAGTGGCTAGCTCTGCCAACCGTGCGGTAGTACCACACAGGCTCGCGGTAGTACCGCTCTGGCGGCTCTACCGCTTGTGCCCTAGTGCTGACAGTCAGGGCCAGCTACTCCCATGCTAGCGGTAGTACCGCACAGGGCTGCGGTAGTACCGCAAGTCATCGCGGTAGTACCATGACTTTTGCGGTAGTACCGTGATGCGTGGGGCTGAGTGAGTGGATAACGGTTGGATCTTGTCCCCCACTATATAAGGGAGGTCTTCTTCTCCAAGAAGCTTACCTCTTCCTTCCCAAAACTCCATTGTTGCTCTAAGCTCCATTTTCGCCTGATGTCTCTCCCTAGCCAATCAATCTTGTTGATTTCCTGGGGATAGGTTGAGAAGGCCCCGATCTACACTTCCACCAAGAGAAATTTGATTCCCCCCCACTAATCCTTTGTGGATCTTGTTACTCTTGGGTGTTTGAGCACCCTAGACGGTCGAGGTCACCTCGGAGCCACATTCCATTGTGGTGAAGCTTCGTGGTGTCGTTGGGAGCCTCCAATTCAGTTGTGGAGATTGCCCCAACCTTGTTTGTAAAGGTTCGGTCGCCGCCTTCAAGGGCACCAATAGTGGAATCACGGCTTCTCGCATTGTGTGAGGGCGTGAGGAGAATAAGGTGGCTCTAGTGGCTTCTTGGGGAGCATTGTGCCTCCACACCGCTCCAACGGAGATGTACTTCCCACAAGGGAAGGAACTTCGGTAACACATCCTCGTCTCCACCGGCTCCACTTTTGGTTACTCGCATCTTTACTTCTTGCAAGTGTTTATTGTGGCATATCCCTTGCTTGCTTGTGTACTTGTATTGGTTAGCATCATATAGGTTGTTCACCTAGTTGCACATCTAGCTAACTTATTTGATGCTAAACCTTAATTGTTAAAGAATAGTTAAAAAGTGTTAGTTGCCTATTCACCCCCCCCCCCTCTAGTCAACCATATTGATCCTTTCACACAATTTGGGCTCTGGCTCAAAGTGTTCAACGTCAAGCCAAAGTGCATCGGCAGAAAACACGCTGACTGTGGCAGCGCTGTCATCGGCAAGCTCACCCGCATTGTATGGTCATCGGGAACCTTCATCGACACCATCAAGGTATGGTAGAAGGAGTGGTTTTACATCACTAAGCCACTGGAAGAAGGTCAAATAGCTCTTGCCGAATTCAGATCTGGTCCCCCCACCAGACTAAAATCGTGGCTCCAAAAGGGCCTGAACTGGGGGCGAGCAAAGAAGTGAGCGACCTACAGAAGCGTATCAGCTCTGTGATCGACAACGACATTGAGCTAACCAACATGATCAAGGTCATGCTCCGGTGGCACATCCTCCCCTGCCAGCGCAGGGATACTCCCCTGTGGATTCGTTTGCTTGACGACGCGCCCACGATTCTGCACCTCTTCCGCACTATGCGAGAGAAGCTATGGAAGGCGCTTTACAAGCCGCAAGAGAATTGGCCATCCGAGGAGGAAGATCGGGGTCTGCAAGCCACAAAACCTGCTTCCAAGGTACGATATAATTTTGCTTGACAGGCTCTGTCCTTCATAGAGAAAATTTACAACACCTTTTCCGATCACCCTTTGCAGAAATGGCTGAGCAAAGCCACGGGCATCGAGTGCACGACGCCCCAGCCCGAAGACCCCAGGTCCGGGCTATTAGCGGAGATGCTTGTCGAGGCGCCTTACAAGGCGCCCACGAAGAAAGAGAAGAAGAAGAAACCATGCCAAGAAGGCTTGTGCATCAGGGACCAGCCAGAGGCTATGTCCGAAGAAACCCATGCCTACTCAAATCAAGAGGAGCATGAGGACGAGGATGAAGACGAGGGGAAGGACGATTCCCCCCTTGCAAGAAAGAGAGCAGCGTCATCGGATGCCGTGGAGCACATAGGTTTTTTTAATATATTTTCTCAAATGGGATTTATCTAATAGATCAATCATAGCATTCTTCCATTAACTATAGTACTCTCCATCAAGAATAGACACTCTACAACTCAGACTCTCTATACTAGACACATCCATCTTCCTCCTCGGTGATTAAACCGAAGCAATGGAGACCAAAGCTCTGATACCAATTGAGGGATCACTAGAAGAGTGTCTAGAGGGGGGGTGAATAGACTACTAGCAGTGAATTAAAACCTAACCTTGTCCCAAGTTAATTGGTTGGCAGATTTTAATAGTTTTAGCAAGACTAGCAAGTCTAGATACCCTACACATGCATGTCAACAAGTATGTCAGTGGAATGTAAAGACATTGCACATGAAGTAAAGAGTTGAGATATGGAGATCAAACAGAATTGGAGATGCAAGGGTTTTTCTCGTGGTTCCAATAGGTGGTGCTATCGTACGTCCATGTTTATGGACTCTTCAACCCACGGAGGGTAATGGTCGCGAGAGTCCTCGAAGGGCTCCACCCATAAGGGCCCACGAAGTAGCAACCTTGACTATTCCATAACGGCTTCCATCCACAAAGGACTAGCCTCACTATGGGTAGATCTTCACGAAGTATGCGATCTCCTTGCCCATACAAACTTCTTGGTTCACTCCACAACACGAAGTAGGAGGCGCCCAAGCGACACCTAACCAATCTAGGAGGCACCACCCGCCAAAAGGTAATAGGCTCGGTAATGTCGATGAATTCCTTGCTCTTGTGTTTCAAGATGATAGACTCCTCAACACACAATCACTCTCTCATAGATATGGCTTGGTAGAAGAGATGGGATTGGTGGAAAGCAACTTGGGTAGGCTAGAAATCAAGATCCATATGGTTGGAGTGGAAGATCTTGACCTCAACACAAGGGTAGGTGGTTCTCTCTCAGAAAACTGATAGGATAGGTATGGAATAGTTTTGAGTGCTTCTCATTCGAGTAGGTGGTGGTGGAGGGGTATATATAGGCATCCCCAAAAATCCAACCATTACACACAATAAGTCAGACTCGGTGACACCGATGTGTTAATCTCAGTGGTACCGAAGTGACCAAAAGCTGGCAACTTTTGAATCTTGGTGAGACCGATATAGGAATCTCGGTTGCACTGATAAGGTGACCAACGGTCGGTATGCCCAATCTCAGTGAGGCCGATTTTACAATCTCGGAGGGACCAAAACTGTGAACTTGCGTAACAGAAAGTTGGCAACCCAACTCGGTGGCACCAGGTGCAGTATCGGCTGCACCGAAAAGCTAGGGTTTGGCTGAGTCTATCTAGGGTTTGGAATTGGTGGCACCAAATGTAGAATGTTGGTTGCACCGATTTTTAATGTTTGGCTTTGGAAAATTTTTGGTGGGAGAGTTTGTGGGTGCCTTTGGTGATTATCACTTGTGCACGTATGAGCATTTTTTTTCACCAACAAAACCTTACCCCCTTTTAGTAGTTTTGGCTTTCCTATGGACTCAAAGTGATTTCTCACAAATATAAAATGTAGAGTCCTCTTGCTTGAAGCTTAGCCAATCCATTTCCTTACATCTTGGGGTATCTTCTCAATCCTTTTGCCAACCCAACTCTCCATGGACTATTATCTGAAACACACTAGATAAAAGTATTAGTCCAAGAGACAATGTATGTTGTCATGAATTATCAAAACCACCAAGGGAGCATGTTGTGCTTTCAATGAAGGAGGTGGAGAGGCTGAAGGCCGAGCTTCAACAGGCGAAGTACGAAGCAGCCGTTGAGAGGGCGGCCACCAAAGAATCGGCTATCGCCCTCTCCTCCCTATGAGCCACCAGCGACAAGCATGAGGCTCGAGTGGCGGAGATCCAGCAGGAGCTCAAAGACGCCAGCCAGAAATGCGAGGTTCTTGAGCAGAGGGACAAGGAGCACGCGGCTGAAGTGTCCACCCTAAAGACCGATCTCCAAAAGGGCCGGGTGGACAGGCAATTCTTTGAGGTGCAGGTCCGCCAAGCGAAGGATATAACGGATGGTAAGCCATACTTACTGCAGTGTGTCTTTGGGGATAGCAAGTTCACATTTCTTACCCAGGTGTGGCATTCCTCAGGCGCCTCCTCCGACCTCTAGAAGAGCGTGGCTGGCGCCAATTAGCTTTATGCATTGCGGGAAGAAGGAGACGAAGCTCGTCTATTCTGGGCGCAATTCGAAGCCACCGAGCACCCTCCTCTCCTCGCTGAGTAGCTGAAGCAGCTGATGGAGCTATGCAGGATGGCGGAGCCAGCCATGAAGGATCTCTGTATCCGCTTATGGCCCGACAAGCCACTGCCAGGTAGCTACTTTGGCCTGGTGCAGAGGCTGATCGCCGCTTCGCCCCGCCTCGACACCATGAAGTGTTCCTCCGGCATAGAGGGAGCCCGAATGGCCTTTGCAAAGGCCAAGGTGCACTGACTGGGGCTAGATCCGATAAAGATAGCCACCGCCCCGCCGCCTCCTGGGAAGGAACATAGGCGCCCTGAGCTCTACTTCGCCGGAGTAATGGAAGGTGCTCGAGCAATAGCGTCACATTGTTCGGAAGATAACATGCATGAATAAGTTGTAATGTGTCCGAAGACATTTTCAAGTTTTAATGTTATAACCTATCATGTTTTCAATGTTTTGCATGCCTTTATAACTCCCGTTTGAAACTGAAAGATGCGATCATCGGCTTCAGCCCCCACGTAGATACTACATGGGGTGTCCCTGCCAATGCACCACGTCCCTTAGCCGAGTTATCATAACCTAAAGGCGGTAGAGTGAAGCGAACCAGGCAATCAGACCATAGTGCTTTATTTCTTTCACTTAGCCGTAGGGGCGCGAAAAGGACGGCGGGAGGCTGATGACTAGCCACCGGAGTGTTGTGATGTTCGGATGAACCGCGGCTATGGCCAGCATCACATGGTTTGTATGAAGAACAAACCCTTCGTATAACACGGGATATCCTCTGATGAGGACTTAAGTATAACACTCTAATCTCGGATTCACAAAACGGCTCTCGCATACTATGACAGTCAGTTTTCGGCTTTCTCCCCTGAGGTGCCTGACCAGACTATCCGGAAACACAATCGCAGGGGTGCTCCCTTTGCCCTTTTAGCCGAACGAGTGGAACGTAAAGGGTCAAGCACACGAGCCGGTCAACCCAACTATTGACCCAAGACATAGTTCAGAACCAATGCATATAAAGTGAATTCCAAGATGCGGAACGTATAATAAGTTGGACATAAGGTGATTTTTTCTAAACTCGAGCCCCGGTCTATTGGCCGGTGCATCGCATCATACAGAACAATATCACAAGAAGAGGGAGAATGTCACAGCCCTGGAAGTTGATTGCATTAGTTGCATCATGTGCATCATGTCATCATGCTAGAATTTAAATGAAACTTGAAATGGGGATTGCCAAACCCTAGCACCTCATTAATTAATCCAAATTCCAACAATTGAATTTTCAATGATTTCAAAATACTCTTGAAAAATGTTCACTGTTTCTGATAAATGTTGGCAATAACATATTAGGGGACATCTTAATTTTCAGAACAAATTTAGCATTTTAAAATACCCATTAATGCTACTGAAATCAATTAATAAAGCATTATAAATGTGATAGTTGTCTAAAAATGTCCAAATCTTTTTGTGGAAATTTGAAATAATCAGACTATATTTTATAAAATATTGGGCATTTTGTACTAGGTATTTTGGCCTCACAAATAAAAGAAGAATGTCAGAATAAAGAAAACAGGAAATAAAATAGAGAAAAGAAAGCATACCTGGCGCTTACCTGGCCCAGAGCCGGCCCAGCCCAGCTCCCTCTCCCCTGTCGTCTTCCTCCTCAGGACAGTAGGCAGAGCGCGTGCTCGCCGCGCGCGCACACGCGCCCGTGCCACCTCCTGCTTCCCCTCCACGTCGACGCGCGAGATAAGCTCGCGGCAGACGTCCGGATCGGGACGACCCCCTCCCCTCTCTCTCCCTCGCTCTCTTCCCTCTCCCCTGCTTCCTCTCCCGCGTCGGACCCGAAGGCCGCCGTCGCCATTGCTCGCCCCACCGCGGCCACCGGCCTCCCCTCGCCTCCCTAGCTAGTCCAGAAGCTTCGCCCCGTCCTGCTGCTGCTCCTCACTGAGGCACGCGAAGCCAGAGATCGCCAGTCGCCGCTCCGAGCTCTTCTTCAAGCCCCGGCCACCGGAGATCGCCGTCGACGATTCGCGACGTCCAGAGCGCCCCCGAGCCCGCTGACCATGCCATTTGCCTCCTTGTGAGCTCCCCGTCCCTTTTCTCCCTCTCCCCGTGGTCCTCCTCGCCCCTAGCCGCTAGTCTCGTCGTTGCCGAAGCTCCGGCCGCCGCCTAAGTGGTCGTGCTCGTCGATTCCAGCGACCCCGCGACCTCCTGCTGCCTTAGATGGATGCGGCTCTTCCCTAGCTACCCTTAGGTCGTCTCCGCCGCTCAAATGGTCGTCGGAGGGCCATTTCCGGTGACCTCCACCGTCTCGGCTCGCCGTCGGCGGCCTTCCTCCGGCGAGTGCCAGGCCAGGTTAATTAGCCACTAATTCCCCCCTAGCCACTGACCAGAGGGCCCCACACGGGGTCAAAGCCCCATCAGCCTCTGGTTTGATCGGAGATTAGCCCCGGGTCAATGACAGGTGGGGCGTAGCTCTGTTTAACTCTGGATTAGGTTAAAAACAAATAAATTACTTAATTAATTTAATTAGACACTGACTGGTGGGCCCTGCTGCATTAATTAGTATTAGGAAATAAATTAAAACCTATTAGTGTCTGTGTCACTGACCAGTGGGTCCCACTGGTCAGGTTTGACCTGGACCTGGTCCAGTTAACCTGCTGACGTAGGCATGACCTCAGCATGACATAATAATAATTTTCTGTAATAAAATAATTCCAGAAAATGCTTAAAACTTCTAAAAATCATAGAAAATAATCTACAGCTCAGATGAAAATAATTTATATATGAAAAATGATCAGAAAAATCCAATGAACCTGTTTATGCCATGATCATGCATGTTTGAACAAGTTAACATCACCAAGTAGGACATTTTATGATTAGGCCAATATATGAAATATCATTTGGAGTTGGAAATTCAAACTTGTTTGAATTCCACTTCAACCAATTTGACTAACCACTCCTCTAGGTTAGTTAAGTACCTCAATATGCCATGTCATACATCATGATTGTTGCATTGCATTGAATATATTCTTTCTTTCTGTTTGCCGGTGGTTATTCCCTCTCGGTAGACGATGATTCCGACGATGTGAACGTTGACACTAATGAAGAGAAGTATATCTTCAGGATTGTCAGGCAAGCAAAACCCCCTTGAGCATACTGATATCAACCCACTCTCTCACTCCTGCTCTCTTTTACTACATTAGGACAACCGTGATTCAACTGTTACATGTCAACGGTAGTTGAACCCATTCTGCTGCATGACCTGTCTTTGCCACAGTAAATAGTTGAAACCACTTAGCATGAGTAGCAATTGTTTGAGCCTTGTTGTGCTTACTCATACATGCATGCTTAATTACTGCACCTGCTATGCTTAGAGTCGTGTCGTATCGGGTTTGATACATCTGGGTGATGGATCGGAATGGCAGTGTTCATGTCCTACGGTGTGAGAGCTAAGTGTGTGAACACGATTTGGTAAAGGTAACGATGAGAGGTCATGTAGGAGTACATGGCGGGTTGTCTCATCGGGACCGTCCTTAAGAACTGAGTTCTGTGTATGTTATCCAAGACAAGATACTACCACACATTGGGTTCCGGTAACTCGACCCCGCTCGACTTATTAATCGCCTAGACCTCTGTCCAGGAGTTGCAACTAGTTTCTGGAGTTTGTAGGGAAAGTGTTGGCGGCCGTGTATAGTGCTGCCCGATGGGGTGGACTATGATGCGGTACAGACACGATGGCACGGTGTACCAAGTGGCACCCGAACGGTGGGCTTGGGAACCCTACGCACGTCGTTTGAGGCCGTAGCGGAAACTTCGGCCCGACTTCCGTGCGGGTTCAACCTCGGATAGGCGATAAACCTGGACTAGGGTCTTGTGTGGTTGACGGTCATGGCCGACGCCCACGCCAGTGCTTCCGCTTGAAGGTTGCGACATGCATGACGTGCATATGGTGCTAAGTGGCGGGAGCGTGTGTGAAGAAGTATACCCCTGCAGGGTGAAATAATCTGTTCGAATAGCCGCGTCCTCGGATATGGACTACTTGGAGAACTTATGTGGTTCATAGATAACTGAAAGTGGATACTCTAAAATACGCAAGATAAGCGTGAGTGTTATGGATGGCCTTCTCGTAGGGAGACGGAAGTGGATCCATAGTGGTGTATTGATTGGTGAATATGTGGACTCGTGTGCGCTATCCAACCTCAAAGAAAGCACTTGTAGTCGTAGTATAGGTTAGCCAAGAGTCAAAGCTGGCTTGCTGCAATGAACTCCACAACCCCCTTCATTGATACTTGTGCATATGTAGTTAGTTCCGATGTAAGTCTTGCTGAGTACTCTTGTACTCACGTTTGCTTAATTTATGTTTTTGCAGAGGAGACGTTGGTCTCATTAGTGATCGTTTCAACGTGAAGTTCGATGTTGACCGAGTTAGCTTGGGAATCCCAGACAGAGGTCTGGTTCCTTTGGTAGGGTCGTTGTAGCTTTTCAGGCTCCTCTAGCCACTTTTGTAGATGTCTGTACCCAAACATGTTTAACTTCCGCTTGCTTGTTTGAATGCTATGTATGTTGGGTCTTGTGATCCCTGCTTGTAACATCCTATTGTAATGGCTCTTCCGAGCCTTCTAAATAAATGTTGTAATGTTGTATGGTTATGTTGTGATGCCGTAGTTGTATCTATGCATATCGGGCATGTCGTGCGTACGTGTGACGTGCAACGGTATGTATGGGATCCGACACCTAGTTGTGTGCCTTTAGTAGTACTCTTTACGGGGAACTGCCTCTTTGTGCTTCCACCGAGCTTGGTAGCTTGCTACTGCTCCGGACACATTGATTGACCGGCATGTATCCTTCTTTGCTGCTATGTCTGTCCCTTCGGGGAAATGTCTCGCAGTGTAATGGAGTCCCTGTAGCCTGCTACGACTCGTCTACGTGCAGTGATGACATTTATGTCCCACGGTGTAATGGAGTCCTTGTAGCTTGCTATGACTCGTCTACACACGCTAGAGATCGACACCTGCATTGCTGGGTTACGTATGCCTGTCCCTGTATGGATGTGCCACTTGGGTTCTACGACTAGTCATGTTGGCCCGGGTTCTTTGACATTTGAATGCTAGCCACACTTTCACATACGTGAGTCAAAAGACGCAAACGGTCCTGGCCCGGGTAAGGTGGCAGCCGTGGAGATAACCGTGCGTGAGACCACAAAGTGATGTCATGTGTTACTTGCTGGATTCTTATGGCTTAAAATCGGGGTCCCGACAGCTTTGGTATCAGAGCTTGACTGCCTGTAGGATTACCAAGCCAAACTGGTCGTTGTTGAGTCTAGAACTGCTCTAGTTATATAAGGGAATTGATTGTGGAAGGGAACGTAAGGCTCTTTTTACTCCTTTCCTTATGTTATTCTAATTCTGAGTCACCCTCTTCTTTATTCTACGGGGATTAATAACTAGGCCTTCTTATCTATCTATTAGGAGGACGAGTTACTATGCTGGAGACCTGTAGGAAAGATGTTGTCTTTCTGGATCGATGCCTCTATAAGAATTCTTGTCATGTTGTCAGCTGTCTTGCAGGTTGCCTCATATTCATGCCCGTACAGCCGTTATGTTGTCCGAGTTATCCAAGAATTCTAAATCATCTGATGCAATTGCAAAAACTCTTTCATCTCGAGTCAATGTCTTTCAGGCCAGAAAAAGCACACTAATTGTTGAGTTGAGGTACTTTATTACCTCGGCGTGTTTGATGAAGGTGTTTAGGAAACCTTATTGTTTTGGTGAACCACCCAATAGTCTAGTGGTGTCTTTTGTTTCTAGTGTGATAATTCTGGCCATCATTATCAAAAGCATGCTGTGATGCTACTTAGTCAATAGGTATTCTGTATCCGAGTTCTTGAACCCAAGGACCATTCTGCTCATTCCCGTTGATAGTATTTGCTCGTTCCTTTAGGATATTAGTAACCTTGTTATAGTCCTCAAAAATTGTGGTATATCATTCTTCCACTACCATGAATCAGTTATGGCAGAAGTTCTTTGTGAACGGAAGATCATGACATGAGTGCTCTTGATGAGTTCTCCATTCCCTAGTTGTGACTCTGCCAATCCTTCATTTCTGCATGGATTGTCTGGAAGAAACATGTTGAACTATGTTCGACATATTCAATCTATGCATCTACAACTCAAGAAAAATCATGTGCTCTTGAGTTACCCCTCTTCAATTGCATTCTGACCTTTATCTATCAATGGATAGTCAAGAGTATATCATGCATTGAGTTACCAATGTCATCTATTCTTGTGGTCTATCAAGCCATTCTGTTCTAGAATGACTAGGAGAAGCAAACTCCCGTACCTCATCCATTTCTTGGATTGGGTCAAAGCAGTTGTGTTCCGTAGGTTAAAATGCTGATTCAGCTTTTGCTCTGTTCTACGTTGAGGTATTACCCTCTTCATGTCAGGAATATCATGAGAACTGCACTCGCTCTTATGAAATCTTGATGTAGTGATACTTCTCGCCATCAACATTCATCTCTTGGTCTCTATGTTGTTGTGACTAGGATACCGACAAGGGAATCGTGATGTGTGCAATCAATACTCCTAGCAACTTTGTTGCTTGGTAGTTAATGGACAATAATCTCACTCTTGGGGTGATGATCATTGAATTGTCATACTAAGAATGATCGTGCCACCTAGTTCATTTTTCCATGGTGCACTTTTTCATCAATGAGCTATAGGATTGTATCAATCTTTTGCTCTGTTGATCATATTGTCTTGTCTTGAAAAGCAAGATTGTTCTCGAGCTTGATAACATATCGGTGGATCGTGATTTTCCGAATATCTTCTCGGAAGTATTACCAAGATGTTCCTGGACCGTTATGTTGAGTTCGTGATCAAGATGGTTTTTCCTATAAACCATCCCTTCTCCAAGAACCCGTGTTGGATATTCCAGAACTAGTTGGTTAAGCTAAACAACAACTTGGAGAGTTGGAAGATAGAAGCTTGATCTAACTTAGCTCATGACAAAGGGATATCTTGTGTCTTTGTGCTCGTATGTGTAGAAGAAAGTTGATATCTTCATCGATTGATCCTTGTGACCAATTGATGCACCTATCATCTTGTTTAGCCATTGATTTGAGTGTGGGCTATCGTCAGATCAAAATCAGAACCAAAGATTTCCCTAATGTTGTTTTACTCGTGGATGTATCCTCGAGCATACACCGTTATATCTTTCGGTCTGACCAATGCTATCACCCTGTTCTCATAGTTGTGAAGTTCCATCTATATGGGTATTTGATGAATTGTTGTTCAGCCCATTGACAACATTTTCACCTCTTCCATGACTTATGATGAACATGAGGGTAGTGTTGGAAATTTTTATAGGCAATATCTTTGTGTTCCGTATATGAAGTATATGTTTGGTGTAAGAAGTGACTTACTCTTGATTCATGTGCATATGGTGCAAGTTGCCGCCATGAACTTGAGAAAGGTCATTTTGTTTTCATTGGAATCATCCCAAGTCAGTCATGCACGTGCGAAGTATTCTATGGTTGGTAGACTGATCATCTCCATTCCACATGCAACCCCTAGCACACTAAGCCACTGATTGAGTTGTTCAAGAAAAAGAAGTTCCTTCTTAAGAGCTAATCCGGACTTATGTAAGAACTTCGCTAATTCCTAATGATGGTTCCTAACCAGAACTCGGAGGTGTTTTGTTGTAAGGTTATGTATCTTGCAATCCAGCTCATGTTTTGGAGTTGGCTTCCGTAGTTCATCTCCTGAGAATCTCGCAACATCATCTCTTCGATTTGTGTTGCAACCTTACACTTTCAGACATGCTGAGTCTGGAATATCCTGACACCAACCATATCTGAATCTCGGGCAGATATGATGGTTGGAACATTTTCCAAGAAGTATAATAATGGTCTCTCTGTAACCGGCAAAGGAAAGTTGTGGCTAACATACCTATCCGGAAGGCCTATTATTATAAATATCTTGAATCAGCAACTATAGCCACTTCCCCATGAGGTTCTCATATGACTTTTTGAAAGTTGTTTCTCATGGACCCTTTGAGATCCCGAAGTCCGACCTTTACTTGATGTCCTAGATAGTAAACCTGACCTATGATTGGGGTTATGCTAGTACATCAAGGAGAACATTAGAAGCGGAGTGCTAAATGTCTCTCGGTCGATTATCCAGATTTCGCTCCCCTGGCATAGCTAAGGTGAAATCTGAGAAAGTGTTGTCTTCCTTTGCATATGCATCCTCTGTCATTATTCATCATTGTAGTAAGATGTGTTGCCAGGATCCTTGGCACGGATGTTGGTAAAATTCTGATGAATATGGAGATGCTCAAGTTCTTGAGAGCACGCTCAAACACTGGGTTATACTCTCGGTATTACTTGGAATGTGCCTTCCATCACCGAGTTGTTTTATAGCTCTAGCTTCCATTCCGTTCTGAGTGTGCCATTCTTTGAATTCCTTCAAATGATCGTTGTGAATTGCCTTAGGATGGTATGAAGAGTTTCAATGATCTCTAGATCAAAAGTAATTCTTTTTGCCACCTAAGGGATAATCCTACGAGTCACCTTTTTTAGGTGTCCGTAATGGTATTATGGCAGTTAACTCCTCGCTACTTTCAAAACCTCCTCACCATCTGTTCTAGCGTGGAATTGTTGCCTACCAATTGAACCTCCGTCATCTGCTTCATTCATTGTTCTTGATGTGTGTTATGTGTCTCAGCTCGAGAGATGTTATCACACCTCATTCTACGAGTTGATCATGAGTGCTCGATCTTCGAGAAGATCGAATCATGTAGAGATCTCTATTTTCGTTGTCTTTCTATGGGATGAATACTCCGAAGACAAAGATGTCAAGATCAACAAGATGCCATAAATCAACATCTTCAAGGAGAGCAACTGGGTCGTGAAGATTGTGGTAGTGGTGCCCTTTTGTCCTCTTACCCTACGCTTGACCATGGGTTATACTTTGGGGCTATAGGCTCTACGGCATAGACCTCTCGAAGGGCGCGCTTCCTCTCCTTCTTAGGTATATGGGTTGCATATATCATGTTTGCCATTTTGACTTCTCGAGGGAATTTCTTTTGTCCGCCACCAATCGGACCCCGAGGATCATCCTCGTCCTTGCTGCGAGGGCTCTTGCCCTGATCCTCTGACGGGAGCTTGCCGACCTGTTTGAACACCCAATAATTGTGGTGTGTATGATTGGTGGGATTCTCTTGAGTCTCGTGGATTTGGCAAGGCCTTTCCATGATTTTTTCTAGCGGGGTGGGTCTGTCGCGATTGCCTTCAGGAGACTTCTTCCGCTGCCCCGATCGGGAGTTGCGGAAGCCGGCGTTAACGGTCGTGTCATCGACATCACTATTTTTGTGTCGGCGCTTGTTCTGGTTGCGCTTTGGTTTCCTGTTGCCATCCTAAACTTCATAGGTTCCGGGGTCTTCGGAGTTGTGGATGCGCCTTGTGAGCCAATTGTCCTCACCCGCGCAAAAGCGGGCCATGAGGGACGTAAGGGCAGACATAGTCTGAGGTTTATCCTGGCCGAGCTGGCGAGCCAGCCATTCATCCCGAATATTATGCCGGAAAGAGGCTATTGCCTCAGCGTCCGGGCAGTCAACAATCTGGTTCTTCTTGGTCAAGAACCGATTCTAGAATTTGCACGCAGACTCTCCGAGCTTCTGAACGACATTACTTAGGTCGGAGGAATCTGGAGCCCGAACATAGGTGACCTAGAAGTTAGATCGGAATGCGTCTTCCGGGTCTTCCTAGCATCCGATGGAGTTTTGGGGGAGGCTATTTAACCAGTGCTGAGCTGTCCCCTTGAGATTTAAGGGGATATATTTTATGGCGTGGAGATCATCTGCTCGTGCCATATGGATGTGGATGAGGAAGTCCTCAATTCATACGGTTTGATCAGTTGTCCCATCGTACTGTTCGATGTTCATGGGTTTAAACCCCTCTGGGAACTGATGCTGCATCACCTCATCCATGAAGCACAGAGGGTGAGTGGCACCTCGAACCCGAGCTATGTTGTGCCTGTATTCGACGTCTGTTCAAACTCGGCTACATACCCGACCTGTGTTGTGGCTTCGGCCAAGCCATGGTCTGTACCCATCCCGTCTGTTGGGTGAGCAGCCTCTGGACCCGTAGATGGATCTTGTATGACCTGCTCTGTAGTCTAGGTCGTTTCGCAGGTCGAACCTGTCACTGGGCTCTAGTGGCTCCTTTCCCCGTTGTCAGGGCATAGCCGATATATAACCGGTGTCGTCAACCGTCCTATCACGCCCGCGAGGAGGGCGGTCCGGCTTGTCGTATGGGGTATGTTTGGGAGACGGGGTATTAGTGAGCTCGCTGTCAAATTGCGGCAGCAACCTTCTGCGTGGATAACTCTTAGGTTGGTCTGACAGACCAGTACCATACCCCTCCTCAGCTGAGAGGACTCTCGTCCATTGATCTTTGAGGTCATCTTTTTCGGCTTTGAGTTGCCGTTCCTTTGCTTTCAGGCTGCGAGACGTCACTATGAGTTGTTGTCTGAACAATTCCCGATCTTGGGTTATCGGGAATGTCTAGGTCATCGGCTTCCGGGATGTCCTCATCCTCGACGAGAGGTAGGTAATTGTCATCCTCGGGGTCATTGAAGTCGTCGGGGTTGATCTGGTCCTCGGGCCCTTCTTGACCCTCTAATGGGTGTTCGGGGATATCGGGATTGCCACGGTCCTCAGGGGTATCTTCATCCCCGGTGCCGATAATAGCTTTCCTCCCCTTTTGCCTTTGGACTGCTTATGCAGTTTCTAGCGCCTTGAAGGCGCGTCGCCCGACTTGTCGCCATCATTATTGGGCGTTTTAGCGCCATTAGTGGCAGGATTGTCCACCATGTAGATGTCATATCTAGAAGTGGCGGCCCTTCGCCCGGTGTTGACAGGGGTGGGAGCACATTCCTCTTCATCCATGTATTCTGCCTCCTCGGAGGCATAGTCCAGCATGTCGGTTAGATCTTCGACTGTAGCTATCAAGTGGGTGGTGGGTGGGTCTAAAATTCGCCCCGACCCGCTCCGTATCCGATCTGAGCATAGATCGGGGTTGAATCGTTGGAAATTTTCATCGACGAGATTCGATCTAGGGCTTCATCGAATGCCGAGAGCTCGATCGGATCACATTGTTCGGAACTTTCGGGATTGACCTCCGATGTGTCCGAGTGAGAAGGATGTTCCACAAGAACGAGTGTCTGTCCTTCTGACACTATGGCCGGATCCGGACTAGGAATTGGAACACCACCGTGGTTAACCCCGTTGGCGTGACCGAAGAAGGAACTCGAGGTTAAGGCCTCGAAGTCTTTGGGCATGGCAAGTGAAGCCGCAAGCTCGGTTGGTTACAAGTCGCCCCGAGAATCCACGAAGAACTCTAGGTTCCTAAATCTGACCTCTAGATCAGGGGCGAAGCTCTCGACACGGCCTAGATGTCCGGTTGGATCGGCATGAAACACAACGCTGCTGAAGGCGAAGATCTGTTTGAGGACGAAAGTGTCCATGTTGCGGACCTGATCGTTGATGACAAGGCAAGACATCGATTCCTTGGGTGCTCACAGCAGAACTCTCAAAAAAAGTACCAATGTCGGTGTCAAAACCGGCGGATCTTGGGTAGGGGGTCCCAAACTGTGAGACTAAAATCGATGGTAACATGGTTTTACCCAGGTTCGAGCCCTCCTATGGAGGTAATACCCTACGTCATGCTTGATTGTATTGATGATATGGGGGTTACAGAGTTGATCTACCTCCAGATCGAAGAGCTAACCCTAGATGAGTTGTTATATGTCTACAACCTAAAACCCTTCGGCTTATATAGACACCAAGGGTATCTAGGGTTTACACATGGTCGGTTACACGCCGAAGAGATAACATTCCTATTCGCTACATTAAACATGGAGGACAAGCCGTGCTGCCCGAAGCTTCCATCTTGGAGACAGGGCCTTCAATTGATTCTAGTGTTCGGTAAGGGGCCCATATAGTCCGGCCCATAGAAATAGGTCGGCCTCCCGAGGGCCCCCTAATCCAGGGCTCCCTCATGTCGAGCCACACCTTAATTGTTCTGGTGATGTAGGATGGCATGGCAGTTGTCCAGTTCTATTATTTGAGAAGTAAATGTGTGTATATCTAACAAGGTGATAATCATAGTAAACTAGAAAGCTTAGAAGTAGCGTTTAAAAGAAAATTTAGAAGCACTACAGGCTCATGCTTCTATTGTCATGTTTGAAGCTCCAGTTAGGGATGGTGTTTCTGAAATAGAGATTATTGATTTTCACACGCACACGCCCGCCCACCCACGCACGCGCGCGCACACACACACACATACAACCTGTGTTCGTAGTACCATTACTGTCTCATTCTCTTTTTTCCAAAAACAATCTCTCTATAAATTGTAGAGCTCATGTTCAAATTACTAATATTTTCATATGTTTTATAGCTTCGCAAAAGGGGTACTAAAAAGTAAGATCTGCAGGTTTCAGAAATAAGATGTCCATAACCATGGAGACAAGGTTCTAAACTTGAGTAATAAAGAAGACCCACAAGTTTCAGAAATAAGGTAGGCAAGATCAAAGGTAAAACATGCAGGCAGATGCCTTTGCATATCAAAGAGCAACAATTGTGAATACAATCGTATGAATGTCACAGTAGTTAGATTTCCCTTCTGCTATTATCCCGTGTGTTGCTTCAGTAAATTAAGTCTCTATGCTTAGCTTCGTCTACATAATTCGTGGTTCCTATTTTACCCCCCCCCCCCGAGCATATTTGCAGGTCAACAATACATTTATGTAATACAACGCATTAGTTTATTCAGATTCACTTCATGAACAAGCTTATTGTACCTCTACGGCACAAAATTCAGCTGTGAAAAGCATAGATATGATTATGAAAACACCTCTCTGGATCCTCGAATTGAAAGAGAGATAGAGAGGGATCAAGAATCCTAATTCTCGTTATTTGGAATGGATCCAATTCTATTGAGTTTGACTCATAGTGATAATTCCTTTTTAGCAAAGAATGACCTTGGTTATCAATGGATTGAACAACTGGGATCCATTTACTCTACCTGACCACCAACTATTCCATTAGAAATACTTGGGAACTCACAGTATTTTCCTTAATATGGCCAGATTTCTAAATATTTGAATAGAATCATCTTCTTTTCGGTACAAAAAGGAATTTCTTTATTTCTACAGACAACTAGCTTCTTTTTGTGAAGTTCCTTTATTATGCTTTCATATGGCTGACTACTTGATTTCCATTTTTGGATCGATACTCATCAACCATGTTCAAATATGCGAAAACATGGTTGATGCACTTCGCCATACTGTCATGGATCAGTTGCAGGGACAAGAAAATCTGCTTACAGTTGCTGAGACAGTCACACACTCAAAAGGTTGCTAGCTAACGTGACCCTCAAAAATTTGCTAGCTAACATGATCGTTTCTTATATACAGTACATGTTATGGTAGATCGTCAAGCTTGAGAATTACAAACCTATGTTACTTCCTATCTCCGTGGTTCACCTTGCTTTTATAATTGTGCTTCATCAATTCGTTTACTTGCTATGGATTTTTAATATTGTATTCCAATTTTTTTAATTATTAGTTATAATTTTGTGTTAATTAATTGATGGTGAGAGTTAATACTTCAACCTTTTCTTCTGTACAATATCCAAAATCTGTATGTGGGTGATAAATCTGTGTTGTTAATTGGACATAATCACTGGAGCTAGAAAGATTTGATGGTAAGTAATTAAAACTTTCTTGCTTTATCCAACTTCACAGAAAAATTGTTTGTATGATGGATGTTTTGACGTAGTTGTGATTTGAATCTACTGAAACACGGGTTATCTTCTTTGTACTAAATAAAGAGACAAATGACACACTGAGCAAACTAGAGTTGAAGGAATATGTTGATAGTACTTAGGAAATATCTTCATTGAAGACCAAGATACTCGCATGGGCTCTTTCACGGGCGCGGCGTGTCGCCGTGCCTCTGCCTGCTAGTTAGTATTCATTACATGGAAGCAACAAGATATTATAATGAGTGAGTCTGGTGAAACATAATGTAAGTGTATCATTATTTCTGTTTACGAAGATATCCATGAGAAATACATGAAATTCGTATAAAAGTATTGAGAGGCGATTTTCTATGCATGGTGGTAGCTACACGCCCTTTGGTATAAGTGCCTTTTTCTTACTCCCTCCGTTCCTTGATATAAGGTGTATAGATTTTTAAGAAAAAAATCCAAAATATAAGGTGTATTGCGTTGCACCACTCGTTTGGATATTTATTTTAGCGATTTGACTACATATCCTTATATCATGCAAGCTCCTCTATTTTCTCATGTCAATTAGTCAGGTGTAATCTCACCCTAAACTTGTGAAATTTTCCCTCCATGTGCGTTTTTTATTTTTCATGGCAAAAACTATACACCCTATATTTAGGAATAGGGGGAGTATATAGGAGGTGCTGGGCTTCAATGGCATTGGCACTAGTGCTTTTTTTCACTTATCTTTGTCTTCTTATTACTTTTTTTGACACATGTGTCTTTTCGTTGTGTAGAAAGGGCATATCTCACTTCTTTCATTCTTTTGCTTGCCCTTTTGGCATAACTGCATGTTTGGTTCCTTGGCTTGTCCAAAGTCACGATATTTTCGTTATAGAGTTATTTTCCATAGTCAAAAATAATTTACCAAATTAATTAGAGATAAAAGTTGGGGCCGTGTGTAGCTACCACCATGGGTAGCAAATTATTTCCGTAAAAATATTTGGACCCAACAAAGCCCCTATATATTCTCGACTCATATTCCCTATTACTTAAAATAAAATGTACAATTGGCCTAATGTAGTTCTGACAGAGTATAATAGTACAATGTTTCTCTGATGGCCTTGTGATAAGCTTGAAATGTAAATGGCTCTGCAATAAAGAAACATGGAAAATAGATCATGTTAGAAAGCATCATTCGATACGCATTTGGAGCCCCATTTTGCAATACCTGAACATGTCAAAACAATCAAAAATACATCACAATTACCAGGTAAGGATCTAACCATACCAAACATGAAACATGAAGTATCCGCAATATTTACCGCATTCTTGTAATATAGTAATGGACTCAAAGTTATTAGTACTACGTGCAGGAAATTTCCCTTCCTCCACTTCCTTTCCAGTGCTTAGAACGAACTCTACACACCACATGTATCTTATGGTCTCATATGAATGAAAGAATGAGATGATATTTGTAGGCTTACTCCTCTATGATAGTAATGTGTGAGTACAAATGCATTTGGTAGCAGTTGCGGACCTTGCTCCACATGCTAGTGAACAGAGGCAAGGGCCCTGGGACGTCCTCGTCAACCCCATGTCGGTCGTGAGCATGACATTTGGTTATCAATTGAGGTAATTCCACCAACCGCAAAAGCATAGATGTGCAAATAAGTAAAAATGCTTCCCTTAAGAAGGTCATCTAATTTCTGTAAAACTTATTCCAGGGACGCGTTTGAAACTTGCCACCAGAAGAACCTCATGCTCCTGTGTGTTGAAATCCTTGCTAGAAATTTGTTGTAACATTTATATAACAGAATCCACGTTGAGTAACTTTATCCCATTGAAGCAACTGAACAAAGCTAGTAGCACGCAACAACGAGCATATGAATGCAACAAAGGTAAAGATAACTGGAAATATACGAATTTGTGTGCACAATACATGCTGCAAGAAATGCGTATACTACAATGTGAGAATGGAATAATCTAGTGACACATAACACATTCTTGAAATAACATAGGTAAAGATAACTAAAAATACATGTCAACCTAAAATGGCAGGCTTGTGATGTGCACCAAAATGGAACAGATGGCAACCATCTCCATGACAACTCTTGTTTATAACATACTATAAACACAAGAACCTGGATGGAAAACATAACTTAAACCAGTTATGCACAAAGTTCACTATTTTGATGGTAAATTTGGGATAGCCTAGTCGTATGTGGTCGTCAATATTATATCCTACACATAGTTCGGAATAAATACTCACACTGGAAAATTTGGTAGCCGCTGCTTGTTGTAAACCTAAACTTTGCTATGGAGGGTTGACACCCGCTTACAGGCTCCTACTATTGGCCCATGGGATCTTCCATATGCGCTGCGAGTTCATGCTTGTCAATATTAATCTGATGCTATGCAGTAGAAACTGAAAACACCAACAACAAAATGCAATTTTAATAAGGCTGTCATTTGCCTAAACTGGAAAGCCACAGAAACTCTAAACAATAGTACTTGTGGATCCTGACATTGATCTCAACAGTACAGTCCTCCTACTGGCGTGGGTTGGGACCTAAAACACCCAAAATAAGGAACAAGTGCTAGCAACTTATCTAGTGTCGGCAATCTAAACCCTGAACCTGTGACAAAATTAGGAATGGTACGCATAAATTAAAATCAACTCACCTCTCACATGACAACACACAAAAAAGAAAAGATAGTTCAAGTAGAATGGAAAGAAGATCCTACTATGAATAATACCATGCATGTAACCTAATTCTAATAACATAAGCTCTCAGAAATTACAAATTTGTGAGTGGGTTGTTCAATGATTTGCCAAAAAAATCTCATACTCATTAAGTTCTTTCTAGTGTAAAATTGTCCTTTTCTAGGATTGGATCCAACTAAAACAGTAATGTATTAAGTTTTCTAGGTCGATTCATAACCTTGGTTTGTACAGTAATAATTTTGAGAATTGAAAATTACCCACATGGCCGTCATGAATAATATTATTATCACACACCTAGTGACTTGGTTTTAAGAACACAACATCTCCTCATATGCATCCCCTGCTAAGTAACAAGCAAGTTGGTAGGAGCTAGGGCTCTACCGGGTCTAGGGCATAGTTTGTAGAGGAAGGAGGGAGGTTGGCGAGGGCGAGGTCGCTGCTGCCGGCGTGTGGGCACCGTCGTGCGGCGAGGAGAGGCGACGCGACGGGAGAGAGGCAGCTAGGGTTAGGGATTTCGGCTCCCCAGGGAGCCGGGCAATAGAGTTATGTCTTATTGCTTGATTTCTAAAAGAGGTCTTACAACTGTTTATATAATCTCGATGCTAGGGAAAATAAAATAACTTGGGCTAAGCCCTTAACTAAACTGGGCTAAGCCCCTAACTAAACTTGCACATTGGGCCTCCTCCTGTGATATGAGACGCTGGTCATAACATCTCTCCCCGCCTGCACAAACAGCTCGTCCTCGAGCTGGAAGTCTGGATAGTGTTGGTGGAACTCGTCGCACTGCTCCCAAGTAGTGTCCTCCGCAGGAAAGCCTTCCCACTGGATCAGCATGAACCACACCCCGCGACGTAGCTGGGCCTGCAACACCTTTGTTGGCCCGGGAAGAAGGCGCCCGTCAGAGGTCGGCGAAAGCGCTGTTGTGGCCGCCGGCAGCTCCCCACGGAAAGGCTTCAACAGCCCCACATGGAAGACGTCGTGGATGCGAGCACTGGCTGGAAGTTGAAGGCGATAGGCCACCTTTCTGATGCGCTCCAGCACGAAAAATGGCCCGGCGTAGCGCGACCCCAGCTTGCGCTTCGCGCGCGGATCAAGGGATTGTGTAGAGCGGTGAAGAAGGCGCAGCCACACCCAATCGCCCAACAAGAACTCCGCCTCGCGGTGGTGGTTGTTGTAGTAGTGCTTGGCCAGCCGGTGGGCCTGAATGAGGCGTTGGCGCACCTCAACAAGCATCTCATCTCGGCTGCGGAGAAAGTCGCCGGCCTCCTCCGTCCTAGTCGTCTCTGGATCAACTGGTAGGATGGGCGGGGGTGGCCGGCCATAGACCACCTCAAATGGCATGACGCACAGGGCGGAGTGATAAGAGGTGTTGTAGCAGTACTCCACCCATGCAAGCCAGTCCACCCAAGCACGAGGACGATCACCTGTAACACAACGCAAATACATGGCAATCACCTTGTTGACCACCTCGAACTAGCCGTCCGTCTGAGGATGGAAGGCTGTGCTCAGGTGGAGCTTCATGCCCGCCTTCCAGAAGAGATCGCGCTAGACATGCCCCGTGAACACCGGGTCCTGGTCGCTGACGATCGAAGAAAGACACCCGTGTAGGCGGACGATGCCGTTGAAGAAAGCAAGGGCCACGGAGGCGGCGGTGTAGGGATGGTCGAGCGCGATGAAGTGTGCGTACTTGGAGAAGCGGTTGACCACCGTGAGGATGACGGACTTGCCGCCCACCTTGGGGAGGCCCTCGATGAAGTCCATGGAGATATCGGCCCAAACCTGAGAGGGCACCTCCAAGGGCTGGAGCAGCCCAGTCGGTCATAGTGTCTCCGTCTTGTTACGCTGGCACGTAACATAAGACCGCACCTAGTCCCAAACTAGGGCCTGGTCGCCGGGGATGTAGAAGTCAACGCAGATACGGTGGAGGGTCTTCTACATACCCTCGTGGCCCGTCGAGTGGGCCAGCTGCAGCACCTGATGATGGAGGTTTCCGTGATCCGGCACGAAGAGGCGTCACCCATGCAGGAGCAGGCCATCCGCCAAACGCCACGGCTCCTCCAAGTCACCGACATCAAGGCGTTGCCGAAGGAGATACACATTCGGCGCGTCGGCGATGGCCCGACGGATGTCGGTGAAGAGAGCGAATGAGGTCCCTGAGCGGATGCAGAGAGCCGCCCCGTCGGAGTCACCGGTGTCAACGCCATGGTCAGCGTCACGACGAGACAAGGCATCGGCCACGGTGTTAAGACGGCCCAGACGATACTCGGCAGTGAAGTGGACGCCAAATAGCTTGTTGGTCCACTGATGCTGCGGCACGAAGATAGCCTCTGGTCCAATAAGAACTTGAGGCTGTAGTGATCTGTGCGAATCCAGAACAACCGCCCCCAAAGATATGGCCGCCAGTGGCGCACGGCCTACACCAAGCCAATGAGCTCTCTCTCATAGGCCGCGAGCTTATGATGGTGCGCAGCAAAAGGCCTTGTGAAGAACGCGAGCGGCCCATCGCCCTGATGAAGGACGACACCGAACTCCACACTGGAGGCATCGTAGTCCACCACGAACGACCGGTCGAAGTCAGGCTTCTGGAGAACTGGACCCGTCGTCAGAGCCCGTTTGTGGGCCTCGAACGGCTCCTTTGCCTCTACATCCCAGGTGAAAGCGTCGTGCCACAACAGGCACGTGAGCAGGGACGCGATGAGGCCGAATTCCTGGAAAATTTCCGGTGGTATCCCGCGAGGCCCAGGAAACCGCGAAGAGCTCGCTGTGAGTGCGGCATCGGCCAGGCCACGACGGCCGCCACCTTGTTGGCATCCATAGCAACACCCTCGACCGAGATGACGTGGCCAAGGTACATGACTGAAGGCATGCCGAACAAGCACTTCGAGCGCTTAAGATGAAGATGGTGCGCTCGGAGCTCGTTGAAGATGATGGCGATGTGTTGAAGGCGTTCCGCGCATGAAGTGTTGTAGATAAGAATGTCATCAAAGAAAACGAGCACAAACCAACGCAAGTAGGGGCGGAGGACGTCGTTCATCAAGGCCTGGAAAGTCGCCGGGGTGTTGGAGAGGCCAAAAGGCATCACCAAGGACTCGAAGTGGCCATGATGAGTCCGAAATGCCGTCTTCACGACATTGTCCGGGTGCATCCGCACCTGGTGGTAGCCCGAACGAAGGTCAAGCTTGGTGAAGAAGCACGCCCCATGCAGCTCGTCCAGGAGCTCGTCGACGACCGGAATGGGAAATTTATCCTTGAGCGTCTGGGTGTTAAGGGCGTGGTAGTCGATGCAGAAGCACCACAAGTCGTCCGACTTGCGAACGAGGAGGACCGGCACCGAGAATGGTGAAGTGGAGACCCGGATGATGCCCAAGGCGAGCATGAGCGCACACTATTGCTCCAGCTCATCCTTCTGCAGCTAGGGATAACAGTAGGGGTGCACCGCAACCGGCGCCGTGCCCGGCAGGAGATTAATGCGGTGATCATACACCTGGGCTGGCGGCAGACCATGAGGCTCAGGGAAGAGGTCGATGTGTTGATGCAGGAGATGATACAATAGAAGGTGATCAGGCTCAGCAATAGTCGCGGCCAGCTGCAGCGGCGGCGTCGTTGGTGGGGCGTCACCCATGCCCTCCCACCGGACGTGGCGACCCAGGCGCCAGAAGGTCATCATCATGGCGTCGAAGTCCTAGAGGATGGGACCCAAGGTCCGCAAGAAGTTAATGTCGAGGATGAAGTCGAAACAGCCCAAGTCGATGCCGGCGCATGTGATGGTGAAGTGTTCGCCATCGATGGTGATGGGAACATCCCGCGCAAGCCCATGGCATCGAAGACGGTCGTTGTTAGCCACGGTGACCCAAAGCTTCTCCCCGCCCATCGGCTGAAGCGCCAAGTGGCGCATGGTTGACTCGGGCAGGAAGTTATGCATGGAGCCCGTATCCAGGAGGGCCAAGAGGCGCTCACCGTTGATCATCACCGGTAGGAGAAGAGTCTTCTCCGCTCATATACCCGCGAGGGCATGGAGGGAGACCACGAGAGGTGTCACCGGCGTAGGAGCCGGTGCGACTTCCGCAGCAGCTGGTTCGGGCAAGTCGCCCAGCCCGTCGGCGGGCGTGTCCTCCTCGACGTAGTCGGCCGCCTCCAAGTAGAAGAGGCGTGGGCAGACGTGGCACGACACGTAGGGCTCGTCGCAGTTATAGCAAAGCCCCTGGCGATGGCACTCGAGCTGCTCGACCGTGGAGAGCCGGCGGAAGGGTCGCGTCGAGGCCGAAGTGGTAGTCGCGAAAGGGACCGGGGGCGGGCGGCCCGACACAACCGGACTCTGGGGGGCCCTGATACGTCTCCAACGTATCTATAATTTTTGCTTGTTTCATGTTGCTATATTATCATTCTTGGATGTTTTACTATCATTTTACCACAACTTTATATTATTTTTGTGACTAACCTATTAACCCAGAGCCCAGTGTCAGTTTCTGTTTTTTCCTTGTTTTTTGGTTTTACAGAAAAGGAATATCAGACGGAGTCTAAACGGAATAAAACCTTCGATAAGATTTTTTTCTGGACCAAAAGAGACCTACGGAGCATCAGAGTTGGGCCAGAAGACTCCCGAGGAAGCCACAAGCCCTAGGGGCACGGCCTCCCCCCTGGCCGCAGCCACCAGGCTTGTGGGCCCCTCGAGAGTCCACCGACCTCCCTCTCAGCTCTATAAATCATCAAATATTCCAGAAACCCCAACGGAGCACCTATATCGGGAGTTCCACCGCTGCAAACCTCCAGAGCCATGAAAAACCAATTGGGAGCCCGTTCCCGCACCCTACCAGAGGGGGAAACCATCACCGGAGGCCATCTTCATCATCCCGACGCTCCCAATGACGAGGAGGGAGTAGTTCACCCTCGGGGCTGAGGGTATGTACCAGTAGCTATGTGTTTGATCTCTCTCTCTCTCTCGTGTTCTTGAGATGGCATGATCTCGATGTACCACAAGCTTTGTTGATATAGATTGAATCATATGGAGTTTTTCCCACTCTATCTAGTTGTGATGAATTGAGTTTTCCCTTTAAGTTTACTTATCGGATTGAGTCTTTAAGGATTTGGGAACACTTGATGTATGTCTTGCGATGGGATATCTGTGGTGACAATGGGATGTTCTAATGATCCACTTGATGTATGTTTAGGTGATCAACTTGCGGGTTCCGTGACCTTGGGAACCTATGCATAGGGGTTGGCACACGTTCTTATCTTGACGTTCCGGTAGAAACTTTGGGGCACTCTTTCAAGTTCTTTGTGTTGGATGAATAAATCTGAAATTGTGTGATGCATATCGTATAATCAAGTCCACGGGTACTTGTGGTGACATTAGAGTATCTAGGTGACATTAGGGTTTTGGTTGATGTGTATATTAAGGTGTTATCTTAGTACGAACTCTAGGGCTGTTCGTGACACTTAAAGGGATAGATCATAAGATTGATCAGAAAAGATAACTTTGAGGTGGTTTCGTAACCTACAATAATTTCTACGTTTGTTCTCCGGTATTTGTAACTTTGGAGTGAACTCTTTGTCGCACATGAGGGATTTACTTATGATTCAACTATGTCAATATTGTTGAGAGAAATTGCACTAGTGAAAGTATGGACCCTAGCCCTTGTTTCCAAGCATTTATACAACGTTTTGCTCGCCGTATACTATTTTCTACCTTGCTGTTTTTATATTTTCAGATTACAAAAAACTATATCTACCATCCATATTTCACTTGTATCACCATCTCTTCGCTGAACTAGTGCACCTATACAATTTACCATTGTAGTGGGTGTGTTGGGGACACAAGAGACTCTTTGCTATTTGATTGCAGGGTTGTTTGAGAGAGACCATCTTCATCCTACACCTCTCGTGGATTGATAAACCTTAGGTCATCCACTTGAGGGAAAATTGCCATTGTCCTACAAAACTCTACGCTTGGAGGCCCAACACGAGTCTACAAGAAGACGGTTGTGTAGTAGACATCAAGCTCTTTTTTGGCGCCGTTGCCGGGGAGGTGAGTCTTGAAGGTATATCTCTAGATCTTGCAATCAAATATTTTAGTTTCTTATTTTTCACTAGTTTGGTTTTATAAAATAAAACTACAAAAAACTCTAATTGAGGTTGCCTCATATGCTTCATCTTTTTTAATGTCTTCCGTGAAAATGATGGAAAGGAAAATTGTTCTCAAGTGTTATAAGAAGAAGTTATTAAAATGTTTGGCAGTAAATCCTTGAATGATGAGCATGACATTGATATTGTTAGTATGAATTCTCTGAATATTCATGATTCTAATGATATGCAAAGCCACGAGCTTGGGGATGCTATGCTTAATGAAGATGATTTTTTTATTCCCCCTACTTTGAATGATCAAATTCGTTATAATGATTGCATGCCTCCTACTTATGATGGTTATTGTGATGATACTTATGCAATGAAAAAGAGTGATGATTACTATTATGATACTTGCCATAATTATGATTATCCTTTTACTAAATATTACTCTTTTAGTGTGGAACCAATTTGTAGTATTCAAGTCTTTTATGATACTCCCACTATTAGTCATGAGAAGAAATTTTCTTATGAGGAGAGTAGTAAAATTTCTATGCTTGTAGATCATGAAAAGAATGCTTTATGTGATGGTTATATTGTGGAATTCCTTCATGGTGCTACTGAAAATTATTACGAGGGGGGAACATATGCATATAGGAATTGCAATAATATCAAGTTTCCTCTCTATGTGTTCAAATTCTTGAAGATATGCTTGTTTTCCCTTCCTATGCTAGATGATTATTGCTCCCATAAATTGTTTGCTCAAAAAATCCCTATGCATAGGAAGTGGGTTATACTTAAATGTGCTTGTCATGAGATTCATGATGCTCTTTTGCATGTTTCAATTACTATTCCTATGTGAGCATCATTGAAATCATCATGCCTAGCTAAAAGGCATTAAAGAAAAACGCTTGTTGGGAGACAACCCAAAACTTCTAACTTCTGTTTTTGTGTGTTCACATGATTAATCTACTGTATTAATCATTTTTTGTGCCTTTTATTTTAATAAAGTGACAAGTAAAGCCTTCGGGATAGTGTGGATACTTGCTTGTTTGATTCTGTGCAAAACCAGAAAGTTTTGCGTCTAGTATATCAATTATATGATTTTACTGGAGAGTCCAAAAATTCTGAAATTTTTACAGAGACTTTATATGCAAATTCCTGGAGTTCTCCTAATTTTTTAGAATGTTTTCGGTCAGGGAAGTTTAGTGATCATTCAGATCTTTACAGACTGTTCTGTTTTTGACAGATTCTGTTTTGCATGCATAGTTTGCTTGTTTCAAGTGTTCCTATAGCTTATATTGAGTAATATAAATTGTGGGAATGGTGTAATAAAGTAGTTATCATGTGGGAACAATTATGTCTTGTATTGACAGTACCTAAGTGAATGATCTATATTTACTATACTAACCCATCTCATGAAGTTCCGTTAAGTTTTGTGTGATTGAAGTTTTCAAGTTTTGGGTGAGAAACCGATAGGAGGAGAATAAAGAGTGACAAGAACCTAAGCTTGGGGATTCCCAAGGAACCCCCAAGGTAATATTAAATTAAGACTCAAGCATCTAAGCTTGGGTATGCCCCGGAAGTCATCCCCTCTTTCGTCTTCGTCACTATCGGTATATCTTACTTGGAGCTATATTTTTATTCGTCACATATTATATGTTTTGCTTGGAGCGTCGTTATATTTTGTTACTTTATGTTAGCTGTTATTTATAATATAGTTTTTCAATAAAAAAAGTTCCAAGAATTGCATTTAGGATGCTTGCATTGCATGTTTTGATGAGTGCTGTATAAAAACAGAAACTTTGGTTGTAGTGTTTGAATTTTCATATTTTACAGGAACATGGAAAGTTTCTGAAATTTTTACACGGTATTTTAATATAAATTTAATAGCATTTACCAAATTTTCATAATTTTTTGAGTTACATAAGCACACTGTTCTCATAAATTGCTACAGACTGTTCTGTTTAGACAGATTGTTGTCATAGTTTCGTTATCGACTTATCCTATAGTTCTCATAGCCTATATTGGTAGATACAACTTGTGGAAATGATAGTATACAGTACCTAATGTTTGAAAATTATTATGAAACTTGTCTTGGCAGTACATAAAGACTTTATTTATTATTATGTATCCTAAACTATCTCACGAGTTCTTTTTGAGTTTTGTGTGGATGAAGTTTTTGAGAATAGGAGAAACCGGGATATGAGAGGATTGAACAAGATACAAAAGCTCAAGCTTGGGATGCAAAAGGCACCCCAAGTAAATATTTCAAGAATTCTCAATCATCTAAGCTTGGGGATGCTATGCATCCCACCTCTCTTCAAGAACAATTATCGGTTAGCCTATGTTTAGCCTAAATTTCTATTCGTTCACATGATCCGTGCTATTCTTGGAGTGCTATTTTCTCTTTTGCTTGATGTTTGAATAAACTACTTAAGATATGAAAATATTTATTGAGGGAGAGAGAGTCCTCACATAGCTACTTCATTGTTTGACTACTCATTAATCTTCTCTTATATCTTTTGAGAGTAGCTTGTCATTTGCTCATGTGCTTCACTTAAATTTGTTTGAGCTTGTCGAAAAAACAATGGCAATACATGAAACTAGTCCCAAAGTGATAGATATCCAAGGAGGATATAATAAAAACTTTCATGAAGATCATTAGATAAATTAAACTTGATTCTTTGTGATAGTTTTGAAACATGATGATAGTAATATGTGAGTCATGTTAGTGAGTAATTATGCTTAGTAAGAATATTGGTGTTAAGGTTTGTGATTCCCTATGCATGCACGAAAGTCAATAGTTATGCAATGAAGTTACATCCTACTTATGGTGCATTATTCGGTGTTAGTTATGACTCAATGCTCACTTATGTGATTTGTCGTTCCTCAGTTTGGTTGCTTCCCAATCTATTTGCTAGCCTTCATTTGTACTAACTAGAAATACTACTTGTGCATCCAAAATCCTTAAACCAAGTTTTGCCTTATGAGTCCACCATACCTACCTATATGCGGTATTTCCATGTCGTTCCAAGCAAATTTGTATGTGTCATCTCTAAATCTTCAAAATAAATTTTATATTTTGTGTGATCGTACCGCTCATGAAATGGTGGGGAGTATCCAATATTTTTCCATGCTAGGTGTGTTATTCTCGAGATATGTGTTGATTCACTATCATTCATGAGAAAGTGGATAGTAATAGGGATTCCCAATCCCGAAATAAAAAAAGTGCAAATAATTAAACAAAACTCCCCAAGAATGTTGTTGGTATGGACGGTACCCGTGGATTCGGCTCGCCGTGGAGTGTGATTGATTGGTGGAGGGGGAGTAAAAACTTTACTATTCTGTTTGGGAACCGCCTATAATGTATTTAGCATGGAAAGTATTGTGAGCTACTTCGTCGTTTTCGTTGACAGGAAAAGCATGCCACTCAAAATATTTTTCTCTCTCAATATAAACCTTGAGCTCTGGCACTACTACAAATCCCTACTTCCCTCTACGAAGGGCCTATCTATTTACTTTATGCAATTTTTATTTTTGCTTTGAGTCTTCATCTTCTCTTATAAGCACAACCTAGGGGGCACTATGATCGTACTTGAGCATTGGGCATAGCTAATATTTGAGTGTGTTTCATGAATGGATCAACGATTGAGCATGATGAGATAGGGGTAACTTTCTTTAGTATTGATATTTTGAAAGACATGGTTGCTTATTGACATGCTTGAGTATTGAAGTCATCATGTTAAAACTAGACTATTGCTTTGAATCACTTACAAGTCCAAATTTCCATGCTATACATAGAAGAAAAGAATATGATGAACATGTTAGGCAGCATTCCACATCAAAAATTATTTGTTTTTATCATTTACCTACTCGAGGACGAGCAGGAATTAAGCTTGGGAATGCTGATACGTCTCCAACGTATCTATAATTTTTGCTTGTTTCATGCTGCAATATTATCATTCTTGGATGTTTTACTATCACTTTACCACAACTTTATATTATTTTTGGGACTAACCTATTAACCCAGAGCCCAGTGCCAGATTCTGTTTTTTCTTGTTTTGGGGTTTTACAGAAAAGGAATATCAAACGGAGTCTAAACGGAATAAAACCTTCGATATGATTTTTTTTGGACCAGAAGAGACCTACGGAGCATCAGAGTTGGACCAGAAGACTCCCGAGGAAGCCATAAGCCCTAGGGGCATGGTCACCCCCTGGTCGCGGCCACCAGGCTTGTGGACCCCTCGAGAGTCCACCGACCCCCTCTTAGCTCTATAAATCATCAAATATTCCAGAAAGCCCAACGAAGAACCTAGATTGGGAGTTCTGCTGCCGCAAACCTCCAAAGCCATGAAAAACCAATCGGCAGCTCGTTCCGGCACCCTGCCGGAGGGGGAAACCATCACCGGAGGTCATCTTCATCATCCTGACGCTCCCCATGACGAGGAGGGTGTAGTTCACCTTCGGGCCTGAGGGTATGTACCAGTAGCTATGTGTTTGATATCTCTCTCGCTCTCGTGTTCTTGAGATGGCACGATCTTGATGTACCGCGAGCTTTGTTGATATAGATTGAATCATATGGAGTTTTCCCCTCTCTATCTAGTTGTGATGAATTGAGTTTTCCCTTTGAAGTTTACTTATCGAATTGAGTCTTTAAGGATTTGAGAACACTTGATGTATGTATTGCGACGGGATACCTATGGTGACAATGGGATGTTCTATTGATCCACTTGATGTATGTTTAGGTGATCAACTTGCAGGTTCCGTGACCTTGGGAATCTATGCATAGGGGTTGGCACACATTCTTATCTTGACATTCCGGTAGAAACTTTGGGGCACTCTTTGAAGTTCTTTGTGTTGGATGAATAAACCTGAAATCGTGTGATGCATATCATATAATCAAGCCCACGGGTACTTGTGGTGACATTGGAGTATCTAGGTGACATTAGGGTTTTGACTGATGTGTATCTTAAGGTGTTATCTTAGTACGAACTCTAGGGCTGTTCGTGACACTTATAGGGATAGATCATAAGATTGATCAGAAAAGATAACTTTGAGGTGGTTTCGTACCCTACAATAATTTCTATGTTTTTTCTCTGCTATTTGTAACTTCAGAGTGAACTATTTGTCGCACATGAGGGATTTACTTATGATTCAACTATGTCAATATTGTTGAGAGAAATTGCACTAGTGAAAGTATGGACCCTAGGACTTGTTTTCAAGCATTTATACAACGTTTTGCTCACCCTTTACTATTTGTTACCTTGCTGTTTTTATATTTTTAGATTACAAAAAACTATATCTACCGTCCATATTGCACTTGTATCACCATCTCTTTGCCGAACTAGTGCACCTATACAATTTACCATTGTATTGGGTGTGTTGAGGACACAAGAGACTCTTTGCTATTTGATTGCAGGGTTGTTTGAGAGATACCATCTTCATCCTACACCTACCGCGGATTGATAAACCTTAGGTCATCCACTTGAGGGAAAATGCCATTGTCCTACAAAACTCTGCTCTTGGAGGCCCAACACGAGTCTACAAAAAGAAGGTTGTGTAGTAGACATCAGGCCCTGGCTGGCTATCGGCCACCCCGAGCCGGTGTCATCTACTGCAAGGCCTGCGCACGACGCTCGAAGGCACGGGCATAGTACATGGCCGTCTGGAGGTCCTGGGGTCCCCGAAGCTCCACGTCCATGCGGATGTGATCCGATAGACTGCCAACGAAGAGTTCGGCCCACTGCTGAGCCGTCACGCCGGACGCGTGGCATGCCAGGGCCTGGAACCGGTCGGCGAAATCCTGCACCGTGGAGGTGATGGGGAGTCGGCCGAGCTCTGCGAGCCAGCTCCCCTGTATCGGAGGCCCGAAGCGAAGGAGGCAGAGCTCGCGGAAGCGCTCCCATGGGGGCATGCCGCCCTCGTCCTGCTCGAGGGCGTAATTCCACGTCTGTGCGACGCCTCGGAGGTGATAGCAGGCAAGCCAGGTACGGTCCGACGCGAGCGTGAGTTGCCCCCGGAAGAACTACTCACACTGATTGAGTCAGTTGAGGGGGGCCTCTGTACCGTCATAGGTGGCGAAGTCGATCTTGGCGAAGCGCGACGGTGTCTGAGTATGCTCGTCGTGGCTGTATGGCTCGGCGGTGCGGAGTAGCGAGGGGCCCGACATCGGGTCGGTGGTCACGGGGGGTCCCCCGTGGAACGGCGACCCATGGCCACTAGGGTCGGGGGGCCCGGGGCGGGAGGACCCGCCGTACTGCATGGTGGTTGCCGGCTGCGCCGAGGCCATTGTGTAGACCGGTGACGACGGTGACTCAGCCAACCATGCCGGAAGCGGTGATGGCGAGGATGGAAACCAGACGTGTTGGATCGGGATGCCCGCCGGCGTTGTGGAAATTGGCCCGGAGCTGATCGGCGGAGGTGCCGGGAGCTGCAGCGGCGCAGCGGGCACGGCCGATGCCGCGGGAGCCTGGGACGGCCAGGGCAGCCAGGGCTGGGTCGTCACGGTTGGCGGCAGCAGCAACAGCGGCCCGGTGGTCGCCGCAGGGCCCGTCAGGTGGAACTGCTGCCGCGGCAGCAACGACGGCACATGGGTGGCGGTCGGCAGCGTAGCTGTGACACCCTGGAATTATGCTACAGGAGTCATTGTAATTAAGCTACAGTAATTGCCATATTTAAGCTAACCCCTTTTGCTAAACAGTGCATGATCACAATTGAGTCATACCTCATTTCAAATTCCAACTCAAAATGCTTTGAACTTTATGGTGATAAAATAAAGTTGCAAACAGCATAAGATAAATGTTGCACACTTATTAAAAATCTCAAAACTAATGGTGTTAAGGAAAACAACATCACCTTGATGTGGGTGTGGACCCAACCATCCAAAACAGAGCCAAACTTGCATTTAAAATACCCTTTAAATACCTTGGATAAATAGAACAGATTTCAAAAAATGCCCAAACTTGGTGTGGCCATTGAAAATATTGCAAGATATTAATTGGACTTTGTCACACATTTTTGCTAAAGGAAATCAATATGAAAAAATAAATAAACCAGAAACTTATAAAAGAAAAGAAAAGAAACAAAGCCCCCCTCCCTCTGCCTTGGGCCTTAGGCCACAGTGACCGTCTGCTGCATCGCCTATGATAACGAGCCGAAGCCGAGGGCCCCTGCATCATCCCCACGCCGTCTTCTTCCTCCTTGGGCGCCCGGAGCTCCGCCGCCTCGATTCGCTCTGGCAGGCCCTCCCCAAGCACACTTGAGCACACCAGCACGTCTCGGTGAGCTCCAGCTCCTTCCCCCTCATAGATAAGATTGCCTGCACCATCCTAGCTAGTTGCTCCATCGAAGCCGGAACGTGTCGCCACCGACGAGCTTCCAGCCACCACCACCGTATCCCGTGCTCGTAGTCGAGCATCGCGTCGAGCTCCTAGGGCTCGTAGGCGTCGGATGCGGGCACGCTAGGTCCTCCCCGAGCCGTAACACGCCGTAGCCGCAGGTGCCCAAACGCCTCCACCACAAACGTCGATGCCGGCGGCAGCTCCGGCCATCCCTGCTCCTTCTAATGGATGGAATGGATCGACGGCCGCACCAGCTGCTCGTAGGTGGTCGCGGCGCGCGAAATGGTGGCTGGAGCACCATTTCTGAGCCCTGGCTAGATTCGGGAGCTCGTCGGAGCATCGCTGGCGGCTAGTCGTCGGCCCCCGCCGAAGTGGCTGGGCTGGGGCCACCCCCTATGCCACTGCCAATGGGCCAGGCCAGCCCTAGTTGACCAGTTGACTTGGTGGTCAACTGGCAGACTGGGCACCGCCCAGTCACTGACTGGTGGGGCCCATCCCCCTGTGTCTATGACATATGGGCCCCCCTTGTCAGGTGTCTAATTAACTAATTTGGTTAATAAAAATAATTAAATTAGCCTAATCTCTCACTAACATGTGGACCCACCTATTAATTTACTCTGTTTAGTTTAATTTAATAAACTGAAATAGACCTGTGTCTATGGCAAGTGGGGCCCACTGGTCAGGTTTGACCTGGTCAGCCCCACTGTTGACTGCTGATGCAATGCTGACCTCATGCTCACATCATCATTAACTGTTCTGGATAATGTTTAATTATTTAATTAAAATAATTCCAGAAAATCTATAAAACTTTAGAAAATCATATCTTTTAAACCGTAGATCAGATGAAAAAACATTATACATGAAAGTTGATCAAAAAAATCTCATGAATCTGAATATGCCATTCATTCATCTGTCGGATGCTCCTAACATTATGAACATGGAATTTTCCCCACCAGATAGTCTGTCTGATAAATCCACAGACTCGGGACATATCGTCAGATATTCTCCCGCTCCGTCTGCGACGTGTAGTATTGCGTTAGTGCATACCTAGCTCTGCATATTGCCATGTCATGCATCATGGTGCATCTGTTTGCTTTATATTTATTGTTTCTCCCCCCTCTTCTTACCAGTAGACCCCGAGACTAACAGTGCTGCCGGATATGACTACACCGCCGACGATCAGACTTTTGCCGCAGAGCAGCAAGGCAAGCAAGCCCCCCTTGAGCATTCCTATATCACCTATTCTTTTCTCCCTCATGCTCGCATTAGATTTCCCTACTATATTTAATCAAGTACCTATTCTGATGCATAGCCTGTTTTTGAGTACTGCTTTCATACCTGCTATCATATACTGTTGTAGTATAGGTATCACCACACATGACTGACAAGCTATCATATACTGTTGTAGTATAGGTATCACCACACATGACTGACAAGCTATCATATACTGCTATCATACCTGCTATCATATCCTCATGACTGACAAGCCATTGCCGATACATCACCACACATACCTCGTGCGTGATATCTCGGGAGTGATTCCTCGGATATTCACTTCGGCCACTCACACACAGCCGTTATGTCTTGTTACTGAAATAAAAATGAAAGACGGGTCGGCCCCAAGGGTGCCCGCGAGAGAAAGATTTGGTGGTACGCGTCGTAAGGCATCCGTGAGATGTGGTAGGGTGTGCCGGTAAGGCACCCGAGGGTTATTGGTGGGGCAATGGACTGCCTTTTATGGTTCGCGCTTGCCCCGTACTAATAAAATGCTAACAAGTTGGGTATTTGATCTGAGTTGGTCATTTGACCTTTTTCGCACTAAACCTTCACGTGAGAAGAGTTATGGGTACTCAGCGTCGTTGTATCAGCCGAAGCTCTTCGGACGTCAGCAATGGAGTGGCGCGTGCCGGATTGGTCTGGAACACATCGCGCTTGTTACTAAGGGGTGCTAGGACTGCATCCGGTCGCGTGCGCATCATGTAGGAGTGCAAGGGCAAGTGGGCTCACGAACCTACGTGCTTAGGATTTAGACCGGCGGGCTGGCCTCTTCGTTGAGTCTAGGTGGGGCAACGATTTTTTGGATCCCGAGGCCGAGCATTACCTCGGAAAGTGTGTCCGGCCGGAGGTGATCTTGGTCGTACGCATTGCGTGTATGTTTAGCGTACGGTCGAAATTGGTGGCGTCACAAGTTGGTATCAGAGCCAACTGCCTGTAGGTAGCCCCCTTTCCAACTCCTTGGCCGATGTTGAGTCTAGTACTTGAAAAAAAACTTTTACTAACATTGTTGTGTGGCTTACGGGCCCACATCTCAATCGGGTGGTATTAGGATCTTTTATTCCTCGTCTATACTTTGGGTTCTGATCTATCTCCTCTTTCGGTTTAAAGATTTTATTAACTCTAACTCTAGATTCTCGTAACTACTTCCCTCGGAGAGTCCCTCATTCCAGATGAGGACTTGATTTATTAGAAGGCTCCAAAGATACTCTTTTATGTTTTCCAAAGAACTTGTGTTCATCGCGTTTGCGATTCCCTTTCACCGTCAACCCCTATGCATGACTGCATGTAATTGTCGCTCAAACTTTCATATCCAGTTACTCTTGTTATTACAAGCGACATCAAATTTTCTTACCGGGGATTCGTCCTTCCTCGGTTGATCGTGTGTTTCATAGGACTCTTTGAAACGCTATTCGATCTTTCGCAATCCCCGATAGCCTTTTGCGCTTGACCTTTCTCACCTGCTTGCATTATGTTTAATTCCGTATGTCTAGCAATACTAAGTAAATCCTTTGTGGTTTCCATTTGATTTTAATGATTCAGCCCGTGTGTGAATGCACACAGTCATCAGTTTCTCATCATAAATTATCTGTCCGGCTCAGACGTTTTTCCAAACATGAGTTGGTTCTTGACAATTCAACTTTGATTTATTGTCCATCTAAATTCATTCAACTTACTTATAGTTGATCGAAGCATCTATTTCTGATACACCAATTTGGAAATCTTAATTCCTTTGGTTATTTAAGCATCGAATTATTGGATGTTCTATAATCTGATGCCTTGCATTCTTTCTCCCTCTGATTTGGTACCTATACTCACATTAGGTCCTTTGTGGACCGCTAGACCCATTGTTGGGTTATTATCCGATAGCATCTTTCCCTTTCAAAGTATTGTGGTGTTATTCCCCTGATGAGTGATGCCATTCATAAATCGTGTCTTCTTCCTATGATAAGATGTATCCCATGCTTTTGTTAGCCATGCTCTGTGGTCAAGCATGTGTTAATTACTCTTGAAACTTGTGGTATATGTTCCTAAGATGCCCCGTTGGGTTGTACCTATGCCTTCCTTAACTCGTGTGAACCCGACGGTTTTCACGAGTCACACTTTTCTGGTGTTCTGCCAGATAATCTTCCAAAACTATAATTTTGCCAAAGGCGAGGTGTAAATGGAAGGTGATGCATTGATGAAGTGGTAGTCGACCTTGAACCTTGTGTTCATGCCCATGGAAACAATGTTGAGCTTATCATAGAAGATTCTCCTAACAATAATCCTCCCCTTGTTGAGTTGATCTTGTATCTGTGATTTGGTCCCTTACAACCATGGTTCCGACCATGATTATTCTTACTTGATCTCATTTTTGTACAAGATAAAGTGCTTGTCCTTCACAGATCAATACACTAGTCTAACCTCTATTCTGATCTACCTCCGAGTATTATCCCTGGTATCTTGATAAATAACATGGAGCTTTATAACTTCTTATGAGCTCCTCATCAACTATGATATTTCACTAATTCCAGTTTCCTCGTGTTCTGAGTTGTTGGACACTCAAGGACACCGGTAACTGAATCGAGTATGGATTGCAATTCAACAACTCTTAGTAGTCTTCTTTACTTAAGAGTTTGTACTCGATCATGTCCTTCCAAGCTGGTAGGCTACATCATCATCGTCATGCTAAAGCTTGACCATACTATCTATGTCCTTAATCCCTGAGGCACCATTCCAACAGTGCATTAAGCTTACATCGAGCTTTGCCTATCATGTTGGATGTCTTGAAAGGCAATTCTGATTCTTAGCTAGCACTCTAACATGTGGTTTCGACAACCATTCGCTTCACCATCCTTTGTTTGATGTCGTTGCTGATCGATTACATCTTCAAGAGACTTCTCGGCAAATGTATCGGGATCCTCATCGACATTCTGGGCTCTTCCAGGATATCAATTAAATCCATGATGAGGGTGACATCCTTGTTTGTGGTAGTTGGTGTTGTCGTTGGCGACATCCTTGCCATCACCTTTCATTCCTTAGATCCCGTATTGTTTCTAAACGGAATACTGACAAATGGAATGTGATGTGTAAATTCAATACTCATGGCATACCAACTCTATCACCTTGGAGTTAATGAGCAATAAGTCCATTCGTAGTGTTTGACTGTTGAATCAACAATTCTAGCAATGGTCGTGCAACTTAGTCCGGAATTTGGGAGCACCTTTCGAATAAGTTTTAATTGTGGGTGTTTCCCTCGGGCATACCTCGTGGTATCAATTGGTTTGACCAATGCTATCAACTTATTCATGTGATCGTGGAAATCCATCATTCTGGAAATCTTGGCAAATTGTCGCTGAGCCCATCATCCACATCCTCTTCTCCCTCGTGGTTCATGATGAATATTTAAGCTAGTGTTGGAAACCTTGAAAGCATTATCCTTGTGCTTAGTTCATGAAGAATGTGTTTGATAAAAGAAGTGTTTTTCTATAAGATCACGTGCATTTTGCCATCGTGTTTATGTGAAAATGTTGTGCCGCTTCCTCTGGGATCGTCCAGTTCATTCATGCATGTGCGAAGTATTCTATGGTTTGATAGATTTGTTACCTTCACTCCATATGTATTTCCAAACACGCCAGGCCACTGATTGAATTGATCTGGGGAAAAGAAGTTCTTCGTAAGAGCTATCCGGGCTTATACACGGAACTTTGATATCCTCTATGATGGTTCCCAGCCAGATCTTGATTGCATTCCATTCTAAAAACTCCCAGGTGGACACGAATGTATTGACATTGTGTTCATATGTCTACCAATCCGAATCATGGTTCAAGGCTGGTTTCCCTCGTTAATTCGGTGATTCTTGCAACATCACCTCATAGATCTGTGTTGCATTCTTTCCTCCTCAGGCCTGCTATGTCAGAAATATCCTGACACCAACCAGATCTAAATCTCGGGCAGGTACGATGGTTGGAACTTTTTCCAAGGATTATGACAATGGTCTTCATGTAACCCGATAAGGTGATGTGGCTAGCACACCTGCCCGAAGACCTATTGTTATAGTATCTTGTTCGGCAAGATTCGCCTCTTCTCCCATGAGGAAATTGTAAGACTTATTTTATAAGTTGTTCCTGATGCATCCTTTGAGTTCTTGAAGTCCGACCTCTATTTGATGACCATGTCAATGCTTCCTCGTAGCATGGCTGTGATACTCCATTCCTCAAGCAAGAACATTAAGAGCTCAATGCTAGATGTTTCTTGAAAGATTATCCAAACGTCTTTGAATGGGTAAACGTCTTGATTCTCCTTGCCCCTTCTATCCAAAGGGTTATGCATTTGCTGCCCTATCATGTATATCATGCTCTGCTTTCCCGTGGGGAAGGATATACTCATAATACTTGTGTATAAACATATTTTACTTTCCATTGGTCTGTTTAACCTTTCTTGAGATTATATGATCTAAGCAGTAATAATTTCCTGCTTAGGTAAACGCCTTGGTGAATAACTCTGTCAGTAAGACCATGTTACTTTGTTGATAACATTCCGGTAACCGCCGGTGGATGAGAACTTTGCCTATTGGTCTGCCTCATTTCAACGAGCAGGAAAATGGTTCTATTCGTCCCCCGCCCTTGGTAACGACGTGGTTGCCGACTTAACTGACAGGCTCTTCTCTGGCAGATCTTGCTTCCATGATCGTGCAAGATGTCACCGCTCTTCCTACTCTTAACCTGCATGGCGGGCCCATAACCCAAAGTTCCACAGGATCGAAACCTGACTCTCTTGTACATCCTTAAATCCAAGGTTTTGTTGCACTTGGCTTCGTATGTAAATGCCGAGCCACCATCCAAGGTAATGACTCTATTCTTGTCGTCATTAAATGACTGTCCAAAGTTATACACTTTCTGGCCATCAAGGAAACTATTATTGCTAGACAGCTAACAGATCTCTACATGTCCAGGATTGTTTCACTCCACGGTATTCCATTGGTGATTAGTTCCGACCGTGGCAGTTTATTCACTTCAAGATTCTGGGCAAGCTTCCAGGAAGCTATGGGAACTCGTTTGTCATTCAGCACCGTTTTCATCCCCAATCCTAGGGACAAGTTGAAAGAGTCAATCAGATTCTCGAAGACATGCTTCGAGCTTGTGTAATTTCTTTCGGCAAGAAATGGGAGGAATCTCTCCCGTATGCCAAATTCTCCTACAACAATAGCTATCAAGCTAGTCTGAAGATGGCTCCCTTTGAGGTGTTATATGGACGTAAGTGTTGAACTCCTCTGAATTGGTCAGAAACTGGCGAACGTACACTTATTGGCCTGGATATTATCTAGCATGCCGAAGACCAAGTCCGCATTATTCATGCAAATTGGAAGGTTGCCCAGTCTCGTCAGAAGAGTTAGTATGACTGTCATTACAAGGATATGGTCTATCAACCTGGCGAAAAGGCTTATCTACGAGTCACGCCAATGAGAGGTACACACCATTTCGGGATCAAGGGCAAGTTGGCTCCTCAATATATTGGTCCTTTCACTATTCTCGAAAGGCATGGTAAAGTGGCATACCAACTAGAACTACCTCCAAACCTTTCTCAAGTTCATGATGTGTTCCATGTGTCACAACTTTGTCGCTCCTTCAAGGATCCTATCCGAGCAGTGGATCATGATATGCTTGAACTACAACAAGACCTTTCCTACAAAGAGCAACCAGTCCACATTCTCGATGAAACTAAATGTCAGACTCGTCATAAGGTTACCAAGTTCTTCAAAGTGCAGTGGGCAAATCATTTTGAAGATGAGGCCACTTGGGAACACGAAGATCATCTTCGTGCCAAATACCCTGGGCTCTTTCCATCTACTTCTTAATTCTTGGGACGAGAATTCTTGTTAGTAGGGGAGAATTCTGAAACCCTGGAATTATGCTACAAGAGTCATTGTAATTAAGCTACAGTAATGGCCATATTTAAGCTAACCCCTTTTGCTAAACAGTGCATGATCACAATGGAGTCATACCTCATTCAAATTCCAACTCAAAATGTTTTGAACTTTATGGTGATAAAATAAAGTTGCAAACAACATAATAGAAATGTTGCACACTTGTTAAAAATCTCAAAACTAAAGTTGTTAAGGAAAACAACATCACCTTGATGTGGGTGTGGACCCAACCATCCAAAACAGAGCCAAAATTGCATTTAAAATACCCTTTAAATACCTTGGATAAATAGAACAGATTTCAAAAAATGCCCAAACTTGGTGTGGCCATTGAAAATATTGCAAGATATTAATTGGACTTTGTCACACATTTTTGTTAAAGGAAATTGATGCGAAAAAAGAAATAAACCAGAAACTTATAGAAGAAAAGAAAGAAACAAAGCCCCCTCCCTCTGCCTTGGGCCTTAGGCCACAGTGGAAGGCCTAGGCCAGCCCAGCAGCCCCCTCGGTCACCTCCCACCTTGCTACAGTGGGGTGACCGAGGCATGCACGTGCGTCCCCGCCGGACCAGCTCGCCAGCGACGGCTGTGGGAATAAGGCCGCCACCGAGGCACCTCACCTGACCCCCCCCCCCCGAACCCTAGTCGCTCTGCTCTCTCCCATCGCCTCTCCCTCGCCCGCTTTCCTCCTCGCCCGAAAACTCCCATCGCTGCCGCCGTCGATCCCGCGCTCTCCGTCGTCCCCGCGCAGCGGCGACATGTCGTAGAGCTTCGCCGCCGTCCGTTGTGTCGCCTATGATAATGAGCCAAAGCTAAGGGCCCCTGCATCATCCCCACACCATCTTCTTCCTCCTCGGGTGCCCGGAGCTCCGTCGCCTCGATTCGCTCCGGCAGGCCCTCCCCGAGCACACTGGCAGGTCCCAGTGAGCTCCATCTCCTTCCCCCTCGTAGATAAGATCGCCTCCGCCCTCCTAGCTAGTTGCTCCATCGGAGCCCGAACGTGTCGCCACCGACGAGCTTGCAGCCACCGCCACCGTATCCCATGCTCGTAGCCGAGCATCGCGTCGAGCTCCTACAGCTCGTAGGCGTCGGATGCGGGCACGCTAGGTCCTCCCCGAGCACTAGCATGTCGTAGCCGCAGGTGCCCGAACGCCTTCGCCGCAAACGTTGATGCCGGCGACAGCTCCGGCCACCACCGCTCCTTCTGATGGATGGAATGGATCGGCGGACGCACCAACTGCTCGTATGTGGTCGCGGCGCGCGAAATGGTGGTCAGAGCACCATTTTCGAGCCCTGGCTTGATTCGGGAGCTCGCCGGAGCATCGCCGGCGGCCAGTCGCCGGCCACCGCCAAAGTGGCTGGGCTAGGGCCACCCCTAGTGCCACTGCTAGTGGGCCAGGCCAGCCCCAGTTAACAAGTTGACTTGGTCAACTGGCAGACTGGGCACCGCCTAGTCACTGACTGGTGGGGCCCATCCCCCTGTGTCTATGACATACGGGGCCCCCTTGTCAGGTGTCTAATTAACTAATTATGTTAATAAAAATAATTAAATTAGCCTAATCTCTCACTGACATGTGGACCCACCTGTTAATTTACTCTGTTTAGTTTAATTTAATAAACTGAAATAGACATGTGTCTATGGCAGGTGGGGCCCACTGGTCAGGTTTGACTTGGTCAGCCCCACTGTTGACTGCTGATGCAATGTTGACCTCATGCTGACATCATCATTCACGGTTCTAGATAATGTTGATTTATTTAATTAAAATAATTCTAGAAAATCTATAAAACTTTAGAAAATCATATCTTTTAAACCGTAGCTCAGATGAAAAACATTATACATGAAAGTTGATCATAAAAATCCCACGAATCTGAATATGCCATTCATTTGTCACATGCTCCTAACATGATGAACATGGAATTTTCCCTTCCGGATCGTTTGTCCGATAAATCCACAGACCTAGGAAATATCGTCAGATATTCTCCCGCTTCGTCTATAACGTGTAGTATTGCGTTTGTGCATACCTAGCTCTGCATATTGCCATGTCATGCATCGTGGTGCATCAGTTTGCTTTATATTTATTGTTTCTCCCCCCTCTTCTTACTGGTAGACCCCGAGACTGACGGTGCTGCCAGGTATGACTACAGCGCCGACGATCAGACTTTTGCCGTAGAGCAGCAAGGCAATCAAACCCCCTTGAGCATTGCGATATCACCTATTCTTTTCTTCCTCATGCTTGCATTAGATTTTGCTACTGTAATCAAGTACCTATTCTGATGCATAGCGTGTTTTTGAGTACTTCTTTCACACCTGCTATCATATACTGTTGTAGTATAGGTATGGGTAGTATCCCCCTGTGACTCCTAGTTTACTATTGTCGTTGCCCATACTTTCATCATCGTCGACACCGAGGTCTGGAAGACAGAAGACTCAGTCCTCATGACTGACAAGCCGTTGCTGACACATCACCACACATACCCCGTGCATGATATCTCAGGAGTGATTCCTCGGATATTCACTTCGGGCACTGACACACAGCCATTATGTCTTGTTACTAAAATACAAATGAAAGACGGGTCGGCCCCAAGGGTGCCCGCGAGAGAAAGATTTGGTGGGATGCGCCGTAAGGCATCCGTGAGATGTGGTAGGGTGTGCAGGTAAGGCACCCGAGGGTTATTGGGGGGCAACGGACTGCCTTTTATGCTTCGCGCTTGCCCCGTACTAATAAAGTGCTAACGGGTTGGGTATTTGATCTGAGTTGGTTGTTTGACCTTTTTCGCACTAAACCTTCATGTGGGAATAGTTATGGGTACTCAACGTCGTTGTATCAGCCAAAGCTCTTCGGACATAAGCAATGGAGTGGCGCGCGCCGGATTGGTCTGGAATGCATCGCGCTTGTTACTAAGGTTTTTAGGAGTCCCGGATGAGATCCCGAACGTCACGAGGAGCTCCGAAATGGTTCGGAGGTAAAGATTCATATATAGGAAGTCCCAGTTTGGTCGCCGGAAAAGTTTCGGGCTCATCGGTAGTGTGCCGGGAGTGCCGGTAGTGTATCGGGGGACCATCGGGAGAGGTATTTCGACCCAAGAGGCTACATGGGCTGTGGGAGGATAAATACCAGCCCTTAGTGGGCTGGTGGAAGTCCCACAAAGGCCCATGCGGCTGAAGTGGAAGAAAAAAGGAAAAAGGCCAAGGTGGAAAGGGTTTCCAAGTGGGAAAAGAAGGAGTCCTAGTCCTAATAGGATTGGAGGAGGATTCCTCCTCTCCTCCTTGGCGCAAGAGGCTGGTTGAATGCCTTGTGCGCCAGCCCCTCTTCCTCTCCTCTCCTCCTATATATACTAGTGGAATAGAGGGTTTTTGGATAGATTTGAAGGCCACGTGCTACCCGTTCCACCGGTGCTCCTCTAGATCGAATTTCCGCAGTGCTTAGGCAAAGCCCTGCCGGAATTGCTCCACCACCATCGCCGGAGCGCCGTCACGCTGCCGGTGAACTCTTCCTCCTCTCCACTTCCTCTTGCTGGACCAAGACGGTGGAGATCGTCATCAAGCTGCACGTGTGCTGAATGCGAAGGTGCCGTCCGTTCGGTACTAGATCGGAAGGACCGTGATCAAGGCCACGAGACGGATCGTGATTAGATCGCGGGACGGATCGTGATGTGTTCACGGGACGTACCGTGACGAGATCGTGGGACGGATCATGATGTGTTCACGGGACGTACTGTGACGAGATCGCGGGACGGATCGTGATGAGTTCGCGGGATGGATCGTGATGAGATAGCGGGACGGATCATGATTGGATCGCGGGACGGTTCGTGATTGGATCGTGGGACGCTCGGCGCTTTGGATCGCGAAGAAGTTCGACTACACCAACCGCGTTTCTTAACGCTTCCCGCTTAGCGATCTACAAGGGTATGTAGATCCACTCCCCCTCTCGTAGATGCTCATCACCATGGATAGATCTGCGTGTGCGTAGGAAAATTTTTGTTTCCCATGCGACGTTCCCCAACAGCCTCCTCGTTGAGCCTAGGTGGGGCGACGATGTTTTGGATCCCGAGGCCGGGCGTTACTCCGGAAAGTGTGTCCGGCCGAAGGTGATCAAGCGTGTTGGAAATGCGATGCATCCCTGCAGGGATGAATTCATCTATTCGAATTGTCGTGTCCACGGTAACAGGACGACTTGGAGTTGTATCTTGACCTTATACAACTATAAATGTGATTTGAATTGAAATAAATTGTGGCTCCGGGATTGCTTCCTCGCAGGGAGACGAGGAAGAATCTCTGGGCGTGGTTACTTAATAAAAAATGTTACAATAATATGATTATAAGTGATTACCAGTCTACTCTCTTCTAATGCTGCAAGATGCTGAAGATGCTAGTCTTCGATAGGACTAGGCCTTCCCCCTATTCTTGCTTTTTCAGTCAGACCAGATATAACCCCACCCCTTGATAATGATGCATGCTTAGCATAGTTCTGATGTCAGTCTTGCGAGTACTTTGGACGAGTACTCACCGTTGCTTTGCTTTCTCTTTCGCCCTCGATACGATTCTGCATTCAGACTATGGAGCCCAGAAGATGGAGTGCTTGTTTAACTTATGTCTGTACTTAGATATTATTTGCTTCCGCTGACTCGTGCTTGTCGAGCTTTGTATTCGAGCCCTCGAGGTCCCTGGCTTGTAATATGAAGTTGTATGACTTTAATTTGTGTCTAGAGTTGTGTTGTGATATTGATTAGTGAGTCCCTGATCTTGGTCGTATGCATTGCATGTATGTTTAGCGTACGGTCAAAATTGGGGGCGTCACAGTAGCCTCCGGCGGCCCGTAGGGCCCTGCCAGAAACTGGCGAATACCCTGGACCGCGGTGGCGAGGTCACGTAGGGCACCCGTGACCTCCTCCGGGGTGAAGACGGCGGGGGCCGACGCGGCGATGATGGCCGGCGCGGTGAGGGCACCCAACATGGCAGCCATCGATGCGGTGGTGACGAGCAGCGGTGGCACGATGGTGACGGGCCAAAGGGTGGTGGTGGTTGGCGATGAAGACATGACCGAACCGAAGCTACCTGATACCAAATTGGTAGGAGCTAGGGCTCTACCGTGTCTAGGGCGTAGTTTGTAGGGGAAGGAGGGAGGTTGGCAAGGGCGAGGTCACCGCTGGCGGCGTGTGGGCGCCGTCGTGCGGTGAGGAGAGGCGGCGCGATGGGAGAGAGGCGGCTAGGGTTAGGGATTCCGGCTCCTCAGGGAGCCGAGCAATAGAGTTATGTCTTATTGCTTGATTTCTAAAAGAGGTCCTACAACTGTTTATATAATCTTGATGCTAGGGAAAATAAAAATAACTTGGGCTAAGCCCTTAACTAAACTAGGCTAAGCCCCTAACTGAACTTTCCCATTGGGCCTCCTCCTGTGATATGAAATGTCGGTCATAACACAAGTCCAAACGACTCCTCCGCACATTGATTTTAAGACTGCATTAGTCACACATAGGTAATTCGCTCATCATATGAAGTTCTAGAATAATACTATTTGAATAGTAGATATAAGCACACAACCAACTATAGCAGGTCAAATATATACCAGTATATATATGATGTGAAGACTGACTGCGGAGTTAATGTGTATAAGTGATTACTCAAATTAATATAAGTACCCTTTATCAGTAGTGGCTTGGCAAGTAATAGCACTTTGATTTCAACATACCAAAACAAAGCACTAGACAAAGACCATCTTATATCTGAGGTAATGCACGAGGATACATCTTCACAAAAGGGTGGGTCATCATGTCCTCAATCTATAATTGTTCTGGAATGGCTAGAAGTTACTTTTGCAAACAATTCCTCCAAATTGTCTACAAGTCGTTTTTGAGCTTTAGCCATCATTGCAGGCACCTTATTCTTTAGATGATCAATTATATAAGGATGCAATTCTATCGAGTTTATTGAATTCATTGGCCTGCACATATGAAACAATAGTGTTAATTTGTGGGGTGAAAGGAAACCGAGATTTAACACAAACGACAGTGTGGACCAGCAGGGCCTCCGCCGGTGGAACCAACCATGACAAGTGGCGGTGAAAGAGTTCAAGGATGACCAGCAAAATCCTTCACAATCAACGCACGAGACTTGACCAACACGCATAGGCGCATCTAGGGTTCGTCGCTACTGCAACTTGGGGAGAAGATGGCTAGGCAGGTACACTCACCGTGCATCGGCGACTTTCGAGAGATGCCGGATCTGGACTCCTCCCCTGGCCCGGGAGAGCGGCGTCCGAGGGTACCCACTACACGATCGCGTCGTCGTGGTCGACCACATGTCTATGTGAGGACCTTCTCTGTGGCGACCCCTCCTTCCTCGATGGAACCTGACGGAGGAAGCGATTCTGGAAAAGGTGGGGGCTTGGTCTTTGGCAACGACGATGGCCACCTCGAGCCCCTCCATCGCGGCCGCCGGGACGCGGATCCGGGTGCTCGCGTGCGTCACGAACGTGAAGCTCCCCCGAGGGCGAAGCGGGAGATGAGGCGGCGCCGCATCGCGAGAAGAGGGAGAGAGAGCGGAAGCATCGGGAGAGGTGGATCGAGAGAGGAGCCTAGTCGCTTGGTCTTTTTCGCTACGTGCGAGGGGGAGCCTCGTCTGGTTTTCTTTTGTTGTGTGCGAAGGACGTGCTAGATAAAACCGAGGGCATAGACAGTGGTGCGAAGAGGGACGAGAAAACCAAATGAAAATGGAAGAATAAAAACAATCATGAAGGCGAGGCTACCAAACCCTCTTTAGGAGTAAAGATGTACAATAAGATATGTTTGTCATGGTTTACTTGTTAATTTTCTTAAAGTAATTTATTTGTTTCCTGAAAAACTATTATTTATTTCCCAAGTAAATTGCATTGATGAGAGAGGTCGGTTGATTTGGATAAGTTAGGAAAGCTAGATACGTGATCTTTTGTACGTTAGAAAAGTGTTGATTTGAAAATAAAAAGTGGAGAGAAAATAAACCGTAGATAAGAAAACCAATGGGAAGGGGTGGTGGGAGGTGGGACGAAATAAAACTAGACGGAAAAAAACGCGTACCAGGCAACCAACTCTCCCTTTAGGAGTAGAGATTTGTGTGTTATGCTTTAGATATTAATTTCCTAAAAATCCGTTATTTGTTTCCTGAAAATATGTTATTTGTTTTCTAAAACAAATTGCACTAATGAGAGGGATTGGTTGACTTGGATAAGTTAGGAAATTAGATTAAAATCTATTGTTTGTTTTCTAAAAATATATTAGTTGTTTGCTAAAATAAATTGCATTAAGGAAAGGGATTGATTTATTTGGATAACTTAAAAAAGTTAGATCCGTGATTTTTTATAGCGTTTGGAAAGAGTTGGTTTGTAATAAAAGAGTGAACATAAACAGATATACCAGGATGAGAGGGGGCGTTGGAAGGAGAGATGAAAAAAACAGACGAAGATGAAAGAAGAGACGAAAATAAAACGTTGTTTACCAACTCCTTCTTTAGGAGTATTGATGTTTCAAAATTCCTGCACACTTTATTAGAATCTGAAAATTCTTTTTACAGCAAATCTGACTGAGAAAAAAACACGTGTCAACATCCTATCGAAGAAGAAATTGATGGCACAATATGCATGTAAGGCTGAAACACGTGGCGGGATGCATGTTTGCTTGCTATCCCACGTGGCTGGGGCTCTCGGGGCAAACCTTATTCAACGCATTCTGCAACAAACTAACGCTGATTCGCACAAAGAGCTAGCGATTAGCGAACAAGCTCGGTCGGCCTAATTACGAGATGACGCAAGCGCTATAGTTTCCTGTTTTGGGAACTTCCTAGAGGGTTTCAGATTGGTTTTGGAAAGCTTCTAGAAGGTTCCTAAACCTGTTTTCTGTGGTTTTTGTTTTTTATTTCTGCCTTCTCCTTTTTCTGTTTTTTTGTTCTTTTCGTTTTTCTATCTCATTTTTCTTTTCCGTGTTTCGTATTTCTCTTCCTTTTCTCTATTTTTTCATTGCTTTTATAATTCCTTCTATACAAGTTTTTTATTCTTACTTTTATTTTACAGAATTTTAAAATTTGTTGAAAATTTCAAAAAACTTTGGCACTTCAATTTTTTCCAGTATTTTTATATTTCTTCATAAGTTCCAAAACATTTCGTGATTATTAAAAAAATGGTCACCTTACAAAAAAATGTCCGTAAGTTCAAAACAATTCTTCTTTCAAATTTGTTCCGAAATTCAAAAACATTTCTTGATTTTTACAAAATATGCACATATTAGAAAAAATGTTCAACTTTTAAAAAATGTTCTTTTTTCAAAACTTCTTTTTTTTTAAATGTGCGCATATTTGAGAAAATGTTCGTAATTTAATATATTTTTATAAGTTCAAAAAGTTTCATTTTTTTTATAAAATGATTCAATTTCAATTTTTTAACAATTTCAACTAATATTCACATTTTAAAAAAAATATTTGGGCATTTTGGCAAATGTTCTCATTTCTTAAAATTGTCCAGAATTTATTTTTTCATACTGTGTCAAACTTTTCAATAATGACAGTCATTTCAAAAAATATTCCCGTTTTCATAAATGTTCACAAATTTGAAAGAATGTTCTTGTTTACATTTTTTTTCATTTATTAAAAACAAATCCGTTTCTTTTAAATTCAAAAAATGTTCACCTTTGGGAATAATGTGCGATTGTTAGAAAACAATTTGGTTTGTATATTTTGTTCATCTATATAGAAAATGTTCGCTTTACAAAACACGTTCTTGATTTTCCAATTGTACTCAGTTTAAAATTTTGTCCTGAATCTAAAACATTGTCCTCATTTTCATGTTTTTATGAAAGTGCAAACATTTTTGGAAATTTAAGAACAGTTTTGTTCAATGCAGAACAATTTTTGAAATCTCAACAACTTTGAAAATGTTAACAGTTCTTTGATACATCTATAACTTTTAGAAAACCTTAATAGGTTTTGAAACTATGAACATTTTTGGCAAACTGTGAACATTTTTTTAAAATAAGGATTATTTTATGAATGCAAAGAAATTTGAAATAGTTTTAAAATTTGTAAAATTCTGAAAAAATGAAGAAAAAAAGAATAATGAGTAAACTAAACTAGAAAAAAGAGAAAAGGTAAAAGAAAAAAATAGAAAAGGAGAGAAAAGAAAAAAATAAATAGTACAAATAAGAAGACAAAAAGTTTTTTGAGCCTCCTTAAAGGTTGCCAAAACCAGAAAAAACCGACTAGAAACCAGCAGGAAGGTTCCAAAAACTTGAATCCTCGAAACATTTCACGGACCAGCCCACCCCCGAACTCTCGTCGATCTCCCCACTGCTGCGTGACGACAACTTGCCGAAACGAGCAGCGAATAGGAGCTCTCGTCTCTCCGCGCGTGCGACTATATGCCGCCTGCATGATCTCCTAGTAGAGGGTTGCCAACTGGGAGCCGGTACCAGGCCTGCCTAGTTACCGCGTGGTAACGTCACGTCGATGGCATGCATATTTTACCCTTTTTCCTATTTTTTCATTTTTACTTACTTTTTACCAGTGCTTGTATTCGTAAATATCTTTAATGTATATACTACAAAAACCTTTAACATAAAAAATAGAGAAAAATGCTAATCATGCAGTTTAAAAATGTTAAAGGTGTAAAGGAAAATGTTTTTGAATATGAAAAAAGTAGATAGTGTTATACGTACGTAAAATGTTTACGATATATAAAAAGTATCACGTGTTTAAGAAAATGCATGTCACATTAAATTGTTTATATATTTACTAAAAAATTCTATTTCTATAAAAATATAAGACATTTTAGTAGACTAAAATGGAATATTAAAACTTTTTGTAATTTTATAGAGATGTAATATATTACATTTAAAAGAAGGTTCACAAGTTTGAAAAATCTTGCAATAATGTGTGAATAATCTTTAAAAAATGTACCGTTAAAAATGTATGTGACATTTGAAAATAATAATCCCGCGTTTATAAAAATGTTCTTCATGTTTTGAAAAAAAATACAATGCAAAACAACATTAGCACAGGTTAAAAAAAAATTAGTTCCAACAAATAATATATGTGATATTTAAAATAAATATTCAGGTGTTTTCAAGAAATTTGATTGAATGTTTAAAAATTATTATTTTATACTGTATTATGGAATTGATATCTTATACTTGAAATAAAATACCATATATTTGTAGAATTCGAAACTTCTATTTAAAGAAATTATACATCACATTTAAAAAAAATATCCAACATGTTAAAAAATATTTCACGTGTGCCCTAAATATGTACTTTGTGTACTGAGAAAAAGTATACATGTTTTAGAAATATTAATACCAAAAAATAAAGTATATGAAAAGTAAAAAACCTGAGAATACAAAGATAGTCAAGAAACAAACAAAAGAAAACCAAAGAATGCTAAGAAAAAACCCGAAAAAAAGCAGCGAACAATGAAAGCATATCGAAGAAGAAACCCGAAAAAACCCGATGAAAAGCAAAGACAAACCAAAGAAAAAACAAACAAAAACGAAAAAGAGAAAAACATGAAGAAAACGGAAGCAAAGTGAGCGAACTAACAGCGACATAGGAGCAAGAGCAAACGACTGTCATAATGGGCTGATCCGATTGCTGTCCGGCCGCAGACGATTAAATCGGTGCAGGCCAAACATAGGTCAGCACGTTAACTTTGACCCAATCAATGCTCTTGAAAAAACTTTGACCGAACCCATACTGCAAAAGCACGCCAAAACCAACCTATTCCAGTTCAGCCTCTAGGATTCAGCATGGTGTCGTGAAAGTAAATTTCATAGGTTCATTTCATATTATCTCAGTATTTTGTATACCCATGGGCCGTGGCCTCACGTCGTCATAGATCTAGGACGTATTTGGTTATTCGCATCGTTTCGGGTCATTTTGCATACTTGTTTTAGTTGGACCTGATAGAATATATGCAGATAAAAAAATTCAATATTTGCATGTTGATCGGTTGTCTGCATCCGTTTTAGTTTGCACGTGCCAAAACGAAATGCATGTTTATTTGGTTGTGGCCTAGTTTGAGGTGGAAAACAAGTCCGGTTGTTTCTTCACATCCAGGACAATAGTGTAATAACCTCCTCCCTCGGTGTAGGCACAAAAATAGAGCAACCGGAACAAACTTAAGCACACATCAAAGTTTAATCACACACAAAAGTTAAACATAATATGATAAGTTTTAAACGATACCGCATCACATAGTCTTAAACGAACAACCAACAAGTTAGCTAGGAATGAGAGGTCATTTACGCGGTCACGGCGAAGGCCTCGTCATGCTTCTTGCACTTGATGACCACCTCCACGCCGTCGTTGTTGAAGACGATCACCTTCATGGTGTTCGGTGTGAGCAACTTGAAAGTCAGCATGTACCCGATCCTGACCTGGTGAACGCCGGCGAAGGTGGTCCAGCCGTGATCAAGGGTGACTCTGCCTTCGACCACCTTCACCGTGAACCTCCATGAGCAGCCGATGTTCGTCTTCAGACTGAACTCTATAGGCACGACGGGGAAGTGCTTTGTGAAGTCCAGAGGCAAAGGCAGAGCCTCCAGCTTCGGAGCAAAGATCACTTTGCAGAAGTGGGTTGGTCCTGCCTCCTCATGGCAGTGCTTGTGGTTCCTTCGCTCGGCATTACGGTGATCTTGCACCGGCACGTACACCAATGGCGGCACGACCTCCTTGCCCTTGTCCAATGGCCGCATGACCTTGTAGGATCGAAAGTAGTGCTAGAGGGGGGGTGGACTATTTGACCAATTAAAAATCTACTTGTTCTCAATTTTAAGTCTTGACAGATTTTAGCATTCATAGCAAGTCAAGTACACCCTACACATGCATGTCTACGAGAATTGCAGTGGAAAGTAAAGACAAACATGTAAGTAAGGAAGGGTAGAAAGATCAAATGCAATTGGTGACACGATGATTTTTCCCATGGTTCCGGTAGGTGGTGTTATCGTACATCCACGTTTATGAAGTCTTCAACCCACGGAGGGTAACGGTCGTGAGAGTCCACGGAGGGCTCTACCTACGAAGGGTTCCACGAAGAAGCAACCTTGACTATACCATGATGGCCTACGTCCACGGAGGACTAGCCTAACTCAGGGTAGATCTTCACAAAGTAGGCGATCTCCTTGCCCTTACAAACTTCTTGGTTCACTCCACAACACGAAGTAGGAGGCTCCCAAGCGACACCTAACCAATCTAGGAGGCACCACCCTCCAAAAGGTAATAGGCTCGATAATGTCGATGAACTCATTGCTCTTGTGCTTCAATATGATAGACTCCTCAACACACAATCACTCTCTCACAAATTTGGCTATGGTGGAAGAGATTGATTGGGTGGAAAGCAACTTGGGGAGGCTAGAGCTCAAGATTCATATGTAGGAATGGAATGGCATGATCTCAACACATGAGTAGGTGGCTCTCTCTCAGAAAATAAGTAGGTATGAGTGGGGAACTGTTCTGAGTGTTTCTCTTGCGAGTGAGTGGTGGTGGAGGGGTATATATAGGCATCTCCAAAAATCCAACCGTTACACCTAATAAGTCGGACTCGGTGACACCGATGTGTTAATCTCGATGGTATCGAGTTGCCTCAAAGGTAGCAACTTTTGAATCTCGGTGAGACCGATACATAAAACTCGGTTGCACCGATAAGGTGACCAACAATCGGATTGCCAAACTCGGTGACGCCGATTCAACAAACTCCGTGGGACCGATTTTGTGAATTTGCGTAACAGGAAGTTGGCAACCCAAACTCGGTGGCACAGAAATGGAATCCGTTGCACCAAAAGGCTAGGGTTTGGCTGAGTTTCTCTGAGGCTGAGAATCGGTGGCACCGAGTGGAAAGTGTTGGTTGAACCGGTTTTAGATATTTGGCTTTGGATATATTTTTGTGGAAGAGCTTGTACGTGTATGTGGTGACTATCACTTGTGCACGTATGAGCATTTTGTTCACCAACTGTACCTTACCCCATTTTCATAGTATTGGCTTTCCTATGGACTCAGAGTGATTTCTCACAAAAGGTAAAATGTAGAGTCCTCTTGCTTGAAGCTTTGCTAATCTATTTCCTTGCATCTTGGGGTAATCCACAATCCTTTTGCCAACCCATCATTGAACTTTTTCTGAAACATGCTTAGTGGAAACACTAGTTCAATGACTTATATGTTGTTATTAATTACCAAAAATGCTAAGGGAGCAAATGTGCTATCAGACCTCCTTGCCCTTGTCCAATGATGGCACCACCTCCTTGCCCTTGTCCATCTGCATTATAAATAACACGAAGTTCAAAGGTCAGCATTCATTCCTACCGGCCTAACACTCCTTTGTTTACCCGCACTTCTTACCAAGCACCGCACTCAAACACCCTCTCGTTTTCACCCTCTCTCTTCTTCAACCTCTCTGTTTCACCACCTCTCCCTCATCACGAACTCATACCCCAACCCTTTCCCCCGTTGAATGGGATGGAGGGCATTCTTCCTCGGGTGATCGCTCGGTGTTCGCGCGAAGTTCAAGGATGCAATAGAAGTGTGATCGAACTTCATGAGCATGGCTGAAGTGCACAGGAAGGCCGATGTTGTGGTGAAGAATGCGACGAGGAATGAGTTGAAGACGTTGATTCCTCACCCAGCGAAGGGCACTATGTTAGTCGTCATCCTTCGTTGGGTCATGAATCAGGCCAACTCCGGCAACGCTCGACAGAGGGCCAAGTGGTGTACTGGACGACATGTACTATGGTGGATCCGACGAAGGAAGACGACGAGGTGCATATGGTGGCCAGGATGCCACCGGCAGGCGGCTGTGCAAGACCCAACGTTATTGATCGTGTCGATGAGGAAGAAGGCAATGACGAAGAAGAAAAGAAGAAGCCTACGCCCCTCCGCCGCTTGACGCGACTCCAGGGTCACCGCGGATAGACAAATAGGTAGTACCCCAATCCCCACTCACGATGTAATCGACCGATCAGGCATGAACTCAAGATGTGTTCAATCCCCACACCCTCGATGTGTTCAATCCCCTCCCTCACTCTCATATCATGTGCTCCAATTAAATCTAGCCCGAGTCGACGGAGTTACTCGATCTAGAGAGATCAAAGAACTTACCGCCATTACCGATTCGCTTCGGTGGAGGTCTGAAGTCGCTGCGGTGGTCGCCGGCGGCGTAGATCCTCGTGTTGTCGCTTCAGTGGTCGCTGTCGCGGGTGTGAGTGGGGAAAAGGGGAGAGAGCTGTGAGGAAGGGAGGTGACGGTAACTTATGACGGCGCTTCGAAGAACAACGCGACTTCTCGAGACTGCTTCCACGCGCGCACCGCCTACGCCCACGTGCCTAGAGTTGCATCGCTCGGGTCTGGCTTCATAAAAACGACCGATTTAAACGCTCATGTGGATGCAGTCCACAAGTGTTTTAGTGTTCGTGCTATGCAAACCAACTAATCAATGTGGGTAACCAAACGATGCAAATTCTTTTCACTCAAGTCTAATCCGATCTAATGCAGCCTACCAAACGTATCCTGTATATTGCATGGAGATGCTCATCCCCTCACAATGAACTCTCCATCCAAACAAGCTTCTTCTCGAAACAAACACCATAATGACACGTCATAATCCTACACATAAAAGTTGTTGAGCATGTTCCTCTTGCTAACACACCTCTCCATTTTTTCGAATGTTACGTGACGTGATTAAGACCTTCTGTCCTTTGCTCAATCCGTTGCACCACACACATACCCATACGACCATATCCACGAAAAATCATCTGCGCACGCGCATCGCCGAGCCGCCCGAGCGCGCCTTCCCTTTCCTCACCTCGTATCTCCCCTTCCCGGTTCCTCCCTCTCCCCGTCCCCTGGCCGGCCATGCCGGGCGCCAGCTCGCCGAGCGGCCGTGAGCGCGCCGGCTCCGGCGGGAGGTGGTGCGCGCGCGGGGACCTCCTGACCGTCGCCGTCGCCGCGATGCTCTGCTCGGCGACCTACTGCTTCTCCATATGGCACAACGGGCGCAACGCGCCGGACAAGATCGTCCTCGGGCGGACCCCCTTCTTCGCCGCTGGCGCCGCGCTGTGCAGGGGCGACGGCGCGGGGCTCGACTTCGAGACCCACCACGCCGCCGAGCTGGCCGGGCTCTCCGTGTCGTCGTCCTCGTCGCCGACGGTCTCGGGGCGCCGGGCATTGCGCGCGGCGGCGGTGCACGTGGACGGCACCGGGCGCCGCGGCGTGGCGTTGGCGGGGAACTCAGCCGGCAGCTCGGAGGCTGCCGACGGCAAGGAGTGGCCTCCACGGGTCAACGGCGACAAGCTCCGGTCAACACACGCCGGCGCCGTGCGCGCGTAGGTGGCGCCATCTTCCGGCTCGTCCCGGCGATAGCCACGACGGAGCCATGCCCATGCTATCCTCCCAAGACGGCCAAGAGTAGACGTCGTCGTGTGTTGCATTGCATTTGGAAGCTATACTGAATAATTTACTCAAGCTGCAGTCCTTTTTGGATCTATGTTTGTGAAGCTATAAAATAATAATTCGGGGCTGTTTCAGCATAATGTCATTGACGAAGTGGTAGGGACTGGTTGGAATTTAGGTGGTCTGATGTAATATCATTGCCGAGAGTGTGTCGGATGTTTCGTTCCTGTGATCGGCGTATTCGGACGGCAGCTTTGCACTTTAGTGTTAGTGGGAGGCCAAATCAAGGAAAGGCGACGCCGCGGGCAACTACAGCCGCTGACGTCTTCAACCAAAAGAGTTGACCGCGCATTTGCTTTCCATCGTCATCAGTGGAGAAAAACCACCACAACTTGGAGTAGTGTGCACAAAAAGGAAATGTCGTTTCTCGTTTGAGTTGATGTGGTCGTTGATACTACGGTACGTCGCTCGTCTAGATTTGACGTTTACCCCCGCGTGTGGGTAACAGCATGACGAACTTAGTACCCCAAACGGACGTTAATGTTGATGACGGTCGGGTTGGCGGGGATGGCCGGCACGATCACGTTGCCGTCCAGCGACGTGAAGAACCGGGTCACAGCATGTGGCCAAGGCACATGAAAATCAGTCGTCGACGAGGTGGGCGAATGGTGCTACGGAGGACTAGCGGCTGACGAGCCTGTGCTCGTCGCGGCCATGGCGACGGCGAAAATGATGGCCAGCCTGGGTCAGCACAACCCTAACATGATAAGGGTTTGCGTCGTTCCTGCTTGCGTGGCCTTGGTCAGGATGGCCTCGTTCTGGTCGACGACGGCCTTGTGTTGTGTGGCCGCGACCTCGGCGACATATTCAGCGACGGCTTTATTCTCCGGACAGCAGTCCATCGGGCCCTCCTCTTGGCCGATTCAAAGTCGAGCCGTGCGACCTCCTTCGACCGGTCCTTCTCCTTCTTCTTTGGTGTGACGGCGGCGGCCGCACCGACGGCGTTCTTCGGTGCGCGGACCATGAAGGACGGAGGGGAGGAGAACGCGGGAGGGGTTTTGAGAAAGGGAGGGAACAGATCATTCGGGGTTGTGTGTTGGAGTTGGCCTGAGAGCATGGCCAACGTTCTACCATGAAGCAGTCATTGATGAGGTTGAAAACAATGCGAGTTCTTGCTAGTGGCGGAGCAAGAAAAATCCTATATAGGAACCAAGTGCTCTTAAAACTGACTATGAGGGACAACTAATTGAAAATTTATTTTTTAACAGCAAATCTTCACTAATTGTACACTCTTCATTTGCAAAAATGGAGCAAATCCATCATGTTAGGGGGAGCCAGGCCCCGTTGCCCCCCTGTCTTCGCCACTGGTTCTTGCAGAACCTATGCGTGGTATGCAGAGAAAGAAGAGCAGAGTCCATGAGAAAAACAGTCATACAGGGGAGAGAAAACGAATATGCAGAAAAGAACGTGCACAAAAATGCCTTGGACAACTGCAGCAATGGACGCAGAGGGAGAGGGTTGCTCGACTGAAGCAATGGACGTAGAGGGAGAGGGTTACTCACGAGCTCCATCCTTCATAGTTGTCGGATTCATACGGTGGCAAAGGTTCATACGCAGCGGAGTCAAAGGATGAGCGTTGCAATTGGACATAATTTCACTCGGCGGTGTAAACGCCGGGGAGACCTGAATTTCACTACGAAACGCGACCTACAAATAGACGTGCTATCTCCTCGTCAATCTTCATACGACCTGAGAGCAACCCCATATCTCTAGTATCCCTAAAAAAGTTGAGACAAAGAAAGGCTTCTTAGGCATTTTCAACACCGATCGTCAAATCGCCCGCAACGTGAGACCGCAAGAGTTCACACATGTTTTGCCGCTGACCGGTTTGGACGTGATATCCCCGCAAATCGAAAATAAACAGGATGTCTTTGTGGGCGTTCGGGCATTGCCATGCCTACTTCTAACTTCCCTGTCCCACCCAAAATCCCCCTCCCTTGCTCACGCATCTTCAAGCCCGAAATGGTCAACGCCACTCCAAAGCACCAATGTCGCATTCCTGCTAGCTCAGAGCGACGCGACCTCTTACTGGCGCTCTGGTATTGAAGTCGAGCGCCGATCGAGAGCGTCACCCGCGCTGCTTCCCGGTGGATGTGACTCCTCCCACGTTTAAACCACAACTCGTTGTTCCGTCTCTCTACATTAAACATGAGCAGTTACCGAGAAACCTACTTCGACGCCACCCGTCCATTCATCTACCGCCCACCATTAACCACCCCTGTCGCTGTCGTGACATCCGCCGGCTATTTAAACTACATCCCCGATCATAGCCACATACATCCTCCTACGCTCCCTTTATCCTCTCCGCACCATGCCCATCATGGCCTTCCCGAGCTCCAAAGCCATTTAGGACGGTCTCTCGTCCGAGCAAAAGACGAAGATCACCACCATTGCTGCCGGGAGACAAACGGAGGCTAGCGATGCAGATGTCCTAATGGAGGACGCGACAGACGACGAGTCGGCGCCACGCTCCTCTCTGGTCCATGCCGACACCATCATGGGTGTTACAGTTGTGTCGAATATATTTGTACAAGGTAGGTTACAGTTGGACTTTGTTTCAAACTATGTGTTAATAGGGTATTATCCGTATTCTAATATGACACTTGTATCCTAGGCCTCTCATATAATGAGGGGGTAGACACATGAGGTAACCTATGGCAACATAATAACACCGCCACGCCGGGAGAGGGGGGGGGCGGCGCCCGGGCGATCAGGGTGCAGTATCGCGACGGTGTCACGGGAAGGAGCACTCATAGTTAGGCACCGGGGATGTAGTCATATCGATGAACCTCGTTAACAAATCTCGATGTCGTGCTCGTGTGACTGCTTGGTCCTCGGTAGACTGACTATGTGCTTCAGATTAATTCTAATAGTTGCCCGAGCGGATGGCCTCTTTTGGCAGACGCAAGCTGACTAGGAGTACAACCTCCGCCTCCTCGATGAGCACCGGTGCGCGGAGGAGCAACTCGTCGCTGACACGACGATCGCATCGGGCGTGGACATGGCCGAGAAGGATGCGTTGGCCGACTCCTATCGCATCGCCCACGACTGTTGGCAGTATAGTTAGCATCGGGCGGAGCTAGAAGACGCTTTCAAGGAGACCGGTGAGGCGTCGGACGAAGTCTACGACAAGAGCAAGGACGAGGAGGACGTTACCTACTCCACCCCGCCCGCGCCCCGCCGCCACGACCACAAAGCCTACACGTCCAAGGGTGCCACTAGCAGCACGGGAGAGTAGAGCATGAGAGGTCGCCGACACTCGGGTGCCAGGAAGGCCACCGCTCTTTCGCTCCCGCTAAAGCCAAGCTTGATGGGATCTACATCATCGGTTGATTAGCCGCTCATAGGCTGCGGAGGCAGAGCTTCATTTTCTCGGGCTCATGGCCTGCCCGATATGGGCAACGGCCACCGCCGGTAATTTAGGCTAGGTTTAGAGTCCGATCTAGTTAAAATATGTCGAAAACCATCCGGTTTTATGGAAAAATTATCCAAGTATGAATGAATATTGTCCCAGATGTTTAAATATGCATCAAATTTGTTAAATTTCAGTATATTCGACCGAAATGCGAATGGATGTATGCGACTAGCTTTGAATGGTCGGCTCCGAATAACGCGGAGTATCATCTATCAATACTGGCAACAATGACCAGTCCTACATGTCATAGTAATTTATTTTGCTCTCTTTGCTCCCCCCCTTCTTGTGATTTTTTTGTGAAAAGGGATCCATGTCTATTACAATGGTTGATAAGAAAGACAAAACACCATAATAAAAATTAAACCAAGGGCCCTGCATCATTGAACAGTCACTATTGTTGTTGAACGAGCTGCCGGCGCACCGCTCCCCTATTGGAGCTAGTTTTACATTGCCAATAACGTCTGCAAGTCTTTATACCCGTGCCCGTAAAGACTAGCGTCCGAGTGCAACTGTCATCGACATTGATCTATTGAATCGATCTGAAGCACCTGCCATCAAAATCTTACACACACGCATGACTGCATAACAAGAAACTCTAACCTCACCACCCGAAGGAAACACATGAATCTATGCCGAAACTTTGCTAACTCTATCTAAATGGACAAACTCGAGGAAGACCAGCGTCTGAAAGACCAACTCAAAGAAGAAACATCGTCATCTGTCCGAACGCCGCCCCTAAAATAAAACCCAAACTTAAACCACGTGCTGTCTGTGGTGGCTTGCTACATTTATCCTAGCCACTCGTACAACATACCGCATGTAGTGCATGCTTTGTTTCCCTCTTCTCACTTAAACATCCCGCACTCCGACATGTTCCACACCATCAATCTCCACGACGGTTCCTTCCCTTGTCTACTCCCGATGTTAGAGGGTGTGCATCGTTGCGGCGGGGATGATCGCCATGGTGGCATGACCTTATGTGCACCATAGTTTTTTCCCTTTCTGAGGCAACCTTTCATCATAGCTTCACCACCGTCGTCATCTTCTCCATGTCCGACAGCCACAACATAAAAGGGCCACTTAAATCTTGCGAGCAAACCATTTCTACAAGCTCAACTCCTATCTGGCGCCCTCAGCCTTGGTTATAGGTTACTCCGCAAACCGACGCACCCCCCTTCGTCTTGGGATTGACCCATTTAGTTTCCCCCATTTTTAACCTTCAAAAGGTGGTGCAGGAAGTGAAATCTGAACTAAAAACATCATTGTTTCCTTCCATCCACAGTAACCAACTCGGACAACTCACATGTCGTGCCTACAAATACTTATTTTGCTTCTTGTTCTGCGCTTTCCGGCCTCTGGTTTTCCCTTTTTGGGTTTGTTTCGTCATTTTCTTTTTAAATTTTCTTGTTCTACTTTTTTAAATTATGAACTTTTCTTGAGTTCATAAACACCTTTTCAAATTCATGAATATTTTTTTAAACGTAAAATTTTCAAATGCATGGATGTTTTTCAAATCCGTGAACGTTTTTCATTTATTTTCAAAACCCGTAGCTTTTTTCAAATTCATGATTTTTTTTCTCAAAATAGATAAACCTTTTCCAAATCCATGACCTTTTGGTTTTCAAAACTGATGTTTTTCAGTTTTCATGAACTTAAATAAGATTGAACTGTTGTGAAATTCGTGAACTTATTTTAAAGTTTCACTAAATTTTAAAAAATAACGCACTTTTAAATTGGTGATTTTTTCAAATCCGTGAAGTTTTCTTTGAATTCAAGAACTTTTTTAAAATTCACGGACCTTTATAAAGTTGTTTTTTAATTCGTGAACTGTTATAAACTCACAAAAAAAATACTTGAAAAAACCGGCAACCGGTTTCTCCAGTGAACAACACAGCATAAAAAAGAAAACAGAGCCAAAAAAAGAGAACCAATGAAAAAAAGAAAAGCGAGCGAGCGAGTGACCAGGCCTAGGGGAGGTATGTTCTACGGGCTTACTTTCCTGCTCCGCCACATTCTTCATTTGGGCCGATGTAAGGTCTAGCGAGAAGGTGGCGTCGGTAGTGCCTGTGCGACAAATAGATGCGCACCGCGCGTCTCCCAATCAGTTCTGCTGACGCCAGCGCAGATTGACAGATCAACCCCTCAACTTTTCGCTTCGTTCCCAACGAAGTCCACTTCTATCTGGCCGTCGCCCCCCGCTCCTTTGCTTCCGCCCGGCCGTTTCTCTAGGGTTTAACGCCATGGACGTCGAGGACGAGCTCCCGACTGCCCCCGCGCCCGCGGACGGCGGCGAGTCCTCGCACGCGCTGGTGTCAGGGGACCAGTTCGACGTGGAGGCGTACGCGGCGCAGTACTCGGGGCGCACGCGCGTGGCGCGGCTCCTCTTCATCGCGGAGAAGTGCGGGTCGGAGCAGATGCGGCTGGATGCGCTCCGGCTGGCCTACGACTGGTCCCTCAAGGGCGAGGACACGGCCCTCCACCGCGACGTCTCCGCCAAGATCGCCGGCCGCCTCGGCTCCCGCTACGCCGCCGACCAGCCCTGGTCCGACGCCGTCGAGCGCCGCGCCCTGCTGCGCAAGGACAAGCTTGAAAGCGAGCTCAATGTCTACAGGGTACCGGAACCGAAACCTCGCCCCCTTTTTGTTTGTTTTAGGATTGTATATGGTCGCCATTTCTGCTTGACGCGATGAGCGACGCATTGGTGTATGTCCTGAAATTGTTCCACCTGCAGACCAATCTGATCAAAGAGAGCATCCGGATGGGTTACAACGACCTTGGTGATTTCCACTATGCTCAGGGCCACCTTTCAGATGCTTTCAAGAGCTATATCAGGACCCGCGATTACTGCACTACCTCGAAGCATGTTGTTCAGATGTGCTTGAATGTCATACTTGTTAGCATTGAGCTGGGGCAGTTTATGCACGTCTCCAATTATGTCATCAAGGCAGAGCAGACCCCAGACGATATGGATCCTATTACTGCCGCCAAGTTGCGAGCTGCTGCTGGATTAGCCTACATGGAAACAAACAAGTACAAACTTGCTGCCCGGAAGGTTAGTACACTAGAATCTCCTTTACTCGCTGTTGTTTCTATCCTAGTATTTTGTGTTGCTGCATATGATTATCAGGGATTCATGAAGCATGTGCATTTAATCTGTTGGAACTTTGTAGTGTTCCACTACACTGGCTCGAATAGATGATGCATTTTAAAATTCCAACCGTTGTGCTATTGAAGATATCGGCAGTGATATTGTTGTAACCTGTGGTTTATTAGAAGTAAGGAAACGAAACAGATAACGGGATCCCCTAACTTTATTAGTCTAGGGTACATCTGCTATGTTTGTCAGTTTGTTTACTCCTTTTTCAGAAAATGTGGATAATTTGTATACAAAACTGAGTAAATATGTATTCCCTCATCCTTTTCTCCTGATAAAACTCATTATGCTATAGATATATCAATTTCTACTTTGGGCTGGACATAATGCCCAATAATTGGTATCCACCAACTTTTTCTTTTGTGAAGAACCACATAACAAAGATGCCATGTTTTGTGGTTCAGTTTGTTATTTCATACCACACTTATGATGGACGATTGATAAGAATAATTGGTATCTACCAACTTTTTCTTTTGCGAAGAACCACATAATAAAGATGCCATGTTTTATGGTTCAGTTAGTTATTTCGTACTCACACTTATGATGGACTACTGATAATAGTAATAGAACTGTTAAGTTGACCGCGATAATTAAAAGTGTGCCCCCTTCTGAAGTTTATAGAGACAGGATCAGAGCTAAGGAGCAACTATTCTGAAGTTATAGCTCCACAAGATGTTGCTGTCTATGGTGCACTATGCGCGCTTGCTTCTTTTGATCGCTCAGAGCTGAAGGTTCGTCTTTTTTTGACCTATTTTTCCCCCTTCACATGGATGCTTTATGTTAAATGTTCTGTCTAAAACCGGGTTAATTTCCTCATTTGTTACAGAGCAAAGTTATTGACAACTACAATTTTCGTAATTTTTTGGAGTTAGTGCCTGAAGCAAGGGAGCTGGTAAATGATTTTTATGCAAGGTACTAGGATGCAAGTGCTGCAATTAATTTTTTCCCTTAATGCTTTATTGAACTGCATATTTTTCTGCGGGATGGAAGTTCTTTTTTAATCTATTGGCCCTATAGCAAAGAGTATGATATAATATGGTAGGAGTTCTGGTCTTCTAGATAACAGATGGGGATCTTTGGGTGAATTAAACTGTACAAGGTAAGGAATTTCAGTGCGAAAAAAGATGACTGGCATATGAAATGTATGTTGCTTAATGGGTCTTGTTTTACTTGTTTAGAGGGATCATGACGTCAGCAGCAGCATAATTTATAGCTCATTCACATTGTTTTAGTAGTATACAGTCGGTCAAGTATTTCGGGCAGGGTAAAGTTTGGTACTCCAAATTTACTCCCAGTTCCTTGTTAGGCCCTGAATGATTTTTAAGGGATAATTTTGGTCCCAGTTTGCACCTTGCCTTAAAAAAAGTTTGTTGCATCATAGGCAGGTGGTCTAGTTCCACACGTTGTGTCATAATTGTTTGCTTAAATTCATGTTTTATCTGGACAAAATTTGGCACAAAAATGGAAGTTTGGGGACCCAAAATAGTTCTTTTAGCCTAGAGCTCAAAACTGCATCATCAAGATGGTAATTTTTCCCAAATAGATAAATACCAAGCCACCTCTGGGCATTTCTGTTCTTTGGTGTTTTAAATCTTCAATTACTTGTGGAGCCAATGATATAAATGATGATGTATCTTTTGTTAACATGCTCTGGCCATTGTCTGATTGTCAATTGACTTGTCATCCTATAATTTGTAAATGATGGATTTTTTAACTTGAAAGAGAACATACTTCAGTTGTTCATTAGTCAGGTAAAATAAATTTCAAATGATTTTCGGTGAGACATCTCAAAGGCCATGTTCTGGGCCAATGAGTTGCCTCAGTTAGCTGGGCATGCCGTCGATCACCCTGTGCACCGATGCTCAAACCCTGTCGCACACTTTTAACAGTGGAGGCCATAACTTTATGGCAGAATTATGAATTTGAAAAGAGAGGTCATGCTGTCATTCCGTCCACATCTAATAAGACAGCAGTTGCTCTCCTTGTTTGTCACTTGCACTGATACGATGTGGTCATTGACTGATGGATAAACTATAACAACTGAACCAACAAAAACCCATCACATTTTGGTTGTTGTTGCCTAAGGAATAGTTTCGTCAGTTGTCTATTTATTCACCTGCATTCTCACTTTCTAGCTGGATTTACTATGAGATGTGTTGAACCTTCTACCAGATGATGTTGTTTATGCATTTGTGCAGTAGATTATTAATTCCCATGTTTTTTATGCTAAAACATCGTGCTGGTTTTTCTTCATGAACATACATCTTTATTCTTTATACACGTTTGTTATTAACTCATCGCAAGATTGATACCAGCCGCTATGGGTCATGTCTGGGATATCTTGAGAAGCTGAAGTCAAACCTGCTGCTGGATATGCATTTACACGGGCATATAGAAACTCTGTACAAGGACATTCGCCACAAAGCCATCATACAGTACACTTTCCCGTTTATATCTGTTGATCTCAACTTGATGGCTGTTGCCTTCCAGACCTCCGTGTCCCTGTTAGAGAAAGAGTTGGCAGCGCTTATCACTGATAACAAGATACAGGTATGCTACCCACCAAAGATGCCTCGTGTAACATGCCTCGTGGAGCACTTCCAGGGCTAATTTGCTCATCTTGTTGTTTCTTAAATGTGTGCAGGCTCGTATAGACTCACACAACAAGATTCTGTACGCAAGCCATGCCGACCAAAGAAACGCAACCTTCCAGCGTGCACTGCAGACTGGCAATGAGTTTGAGAGGGATGTCAAGTCCATGCTTCTGAGGGCGAACCTTTTCAAACATGAGTACAGCCAGAAGGCAGCAGAAAGGAAGGTGTGAAAACAAGTTCTCCTTTGTTTGGACCTGAGGTGCATTGGGAGATTTTGGTGATGAATGGACCTGAGGTGCATTGAGAGATTTTGGTGATGGATCCGTGCCATGGTCAAGTGTTTTTTGAAACGGATTTTTTTTTTAAACGGATGGTCAAGTGTTTCATGTCATGATTTTTCATATTGAAGCTAAGATGTTTTTGAGCACGCAGAGATGATATAATTCCTGCCACGCACTGTGTCTGGCATTCATTTTGGAGTTTTCTAGATCTGCCACTTTGTGATGACACCTGATTTTGGCACGATGCAAAGTGGCACGGTGCAAAATGCAGTAAAGATGGATTCAAACGAAAGGGTTTTTTCTACGAGAAAGTTCATATTGTCGAGTAAAACAACCTTGATGTCTAGGCTGTCACCATTCGGCATCATTTCAAGGGCCAAATCACACTTGAATTATCATGTAGATGTTTTGAGTGCTTTTTGGTCTATTACGCCTTCAAGACAACCTTGGATGAAGGAATGTTCTGCATGGATTGTCTTTGCCTCGTCGAGCTGATCGATTTTGATATATAAATCTTCTCAATCCGAGGTCGTATGCGACCTGGAGAGGCAAAACAAAATCAGCCTGAGGTTTCACTCGGGATTTCTGAGGGAAACGTTTGCCGTCGAGTGAAAAGTTTCCCGTCCGGCCGAGTGAAATCGTCAGCCGAGTGCAATCTTCGTTCGAATGAAAATCACCGTCGAGTGACAGTTTCGGTCGAGTGAAAATACTGGCCCGAGTGCAATTGCCGTTCGAATGAAAATCATTGTCGAGTGACAGTGTCGGTCGAGTGAAAATACTGGCCCGAGTGCGATTGCCGTCCGAGTGAAAATCACCGTCGAGTGAAAATATTGGCCCGAGTGCGATTGCCGTCCGAGTGAAAATCACCGTCGAGTGACAGTTTCAGTTGAGTGAAAGTTTTGGTCGAGTGAAAGTTCAAAATAGCCTCGGATGGAAAAGTGTTCAACATGAAAGTTGTTCGTAACGTCGAAACGGTCAACTTTGCTTTTAAGGTCATTATCATCTGAGATAGTATACGGCCTGTAGAGACGCTACAACACTCGGACAGTCCAGTCTACGTAATCAAGTCCGACTCGAAGTTAAAGATGACCTCGTGGAGTATTCAAGATGGCCTTATTTGGGAAAGTGATCAACATACGGATTGTTGGTCTCGTCGAGCCACACAAAATTGATGTTTGGGCCGTCTTCATCGGAGGTCATATGCAGATTTCACGGCCCACGTCAGAAGCAAGACAAAAGATTGGGCCCGATTTGGGCTGAATCTGAGTGGAACTAGAACTAGGACTCTAGGACGTGAATTGATGTAATTTTCTTGTAAGGAAAGCCTAGATGAATCCTTTGATTGTACGGGAAGTCCAACCGCCTCTTATATATGTTGGGGGTGACGGCCGATTGAACAACACACAATCGAACAAATCAATCTGTACTACTTTTTCATCTACGTTCTTCGTTTTTCTCTCGTTCTTCGCTGTTTTTCGTGTTTGAGAGCTGCGAATCCCGAGGCTATAGGGGCGAGCGAATCGACCTAGGGCAGCCCATAGCCGCCGCACTCCCTGACGGGGTCCCTCCCGGGCGTGTGGGGTTTTTTGGGTCTACAAAAGCGTCCGCCGACTGCCTTGCGTATCGCGCTGCCGGACGGACCTCCTTCGACATGAGCTACGGTGCATCACCCCCGGCGTTGAGGGTACACGGTGACGTGTTCGTGTGTCAACACACTTTTTGGCGACTCCGCTAGGGACCGAAGATCAATCGTCATCACCAACCATCATGTCTGATCTTCCCAAGCCATCCGAGATAGATGCCGACAACATCATTAAGCCCAAGCTTGATGAACTATCGGCTGATCATCGCCAAGCTTATGAGGAGTACAAGAAGGCGCATGAAGAGAAGGAGTTGCAGGAGTTCCTTGGAAACTTCAAGAAAGATCGCCAAGGCAATATCACTCCGATTGGAGAAATCAAGTTCCCTCCTCTTCAAGCCGAGCAGGTTAAACCTCCCGTAAGTAATACCTTTTCTCCCGAGCAGTGGGCTGAGATTGAGAGTCGTATTGCCGATGCTAATAATCTGGTATATCAAACTTTCATAGAAAATACCAATGCGCAGAAAAATATGCCTCAACCGTCTAGTGGTAATGTTGGTGTGGCTGCTAGTGTAGAAAAACCCAATATGTCTTTGCCTCTTTCATCGGCACCGCCCATGCCGATGAATTACTATCCTACCCACACCAATCAGATTGTGGCTGCACCCGCTAATTCCATCATGAGCAATGCCAATTTCGGTACCTATACCGAACCAAGCTATACCTATAGGTGCAAGCACTCGGCCACAACTGAACTATGGATCGACATATGTGCCACAGTTCCTGCCTACCGCTAGTAGTTTTAATCCTCCCATCCCACAACATCAGGTTTCACCGTCTACTGTGGACGATACTTTAGCTAGTTTTAGAGAGGAGATGGCTAAGATGCTTCGAGAGAATTTTGGAGTTGAGTTACCTCGGAATCAGATTTATCAAAAACCGTACCCCGAGTACTTTGACGCTATCCAGTGCCCTCTGGGATATAAAATTCCAGATTTTGTTAAGTTCAATGGAGAAGGCACAAAAACCACATGGGAGCATGTTAGTCAATACTTAGCACAGCTGGGTGAAGCAGGCTCGCTGAATGAATTGAAAGTGCGCTTGTTTCCTTTATCATTAACCGGTACTGCTTTTTCATGGTTTTCTTCTCTACCACATGGTTCTATCCGTGTGTGGTTACAGTTAGAACAGAAATTTCATGATCACTTTTATAGCGGCGACAATGAGCTTAAATTATCACATCTTACATCGGTTAAGCAGAAAAATGGTGAATCGGTCTACGATTACGTCAGGAGATTTAGAGATACAAAGAACCGGTGCTATAGTTTGGTGATAACCGAGAGGGACTTGGCTGACCTTGTGCTCGGTGGTTTGAAAACTCACATTAGGGAAAAGATAGAAGGCTATGAGTTCTTAAGTGTCAACCAAGTCTTGCAAAAAGCTTTGGCTCAGGAAAGTCGGAGCAAAGATCTCAAGGAGGTGCATAGATATAAAACTGATCGTCCTAAGATGAATATGGTTGAGTATAGTAGTGATCACTCTGATGATGAGAGCGATATGTATGCTGCTGAATTTGTTTGGCCGTCTAAGGCCAAACCGTTTACTTGCAACGATCTGAAACCGATTCATAAGAATCGTGATGAAGAGATGAAATTTACTTTTAACATTGCTAAGTGTGACAAAATATTTGATACTTTGCTGCAAGCTAAGATCATTAGGATATCTCACACTTTACCGTCGACTGAAGAATTGAAACGACGTTCTTATTGCAAATATCATAATTCTTTTTCTCATGCTACTAATGATTGCAATGTTTTCCAACGACAGATACAATCGGCCATTAATGACGGACGATTGAACTTTTCTGAGATGCAAGTTGATAGGCAACCCTTCCTAATGAACACTCTAGATTTCGAGGGGAAAAAGTTGCTCATTCGGCCAGAGGTAGCCGAATCTGCTAATAAAACTAATGTCGTTGTTGGTCAGCCTAGGAAAAGCAAGGAAGACAGCAAGGTCTTGGGGAGGCAGGTTGTGCTTGATAAGTAACCCGATGGAAAGGAAGTAATCAAGATCACTATCAAGAATCCTGCACTCGGGGGGCAACCACAGGTGCAACAAGACACTCGTGTTAAATTTGTTAAACCCAAGAGTCCAGAAGTTGGCAAGTGTGTTGGGGAACGTTGCATGGGAAACACAAAATTTCCTACGCACACGCAAACCTATCCATGGTCATGAGCATCTACGAGAGGGGGAGTTGATCTACATACCCTTGTAGATCGCTAAGCGGGAAGCGTTAAGAAACGCGGTTGGTGTAGTCGAACTTCTTCGCGATCCAAATCGCCGAGCGTCCCGCGATCTAATCACGAACCGTCCCGCGATCCAATCACGAACCGTCCCGCGATCCAATCACGAACTGTCCCGTGATCTCGTCACGATCCGTCCCGCGATCCAATCACGATCGTCTCGTGGCCTTGATCACGATCCTTCCGATCTAGTACCGAACGGACGACACCTCCGTGTTCAGCACACGTGCAGCTTGATGACGATCTCCACCGTCTTGATCCATCAAGAGGAGGTGGAGAGGAGGAAGAGTTCACCGGCAGCATGACGGCGCTCCGGTGATGGTGGTGGAGCAATTCCGGCAGGGCTTCGCCTAAGCACTGCGGAAAACCGATCTAGAGGAGCACCGGTGGAACGGGTAGCACGTGGTCGTAAAACTAGTGCAAAAACCCTCTATTCCACCAATATATATAGGAGGATAGGAGAGGCCTAGCCGCAAGGGCTGGCCCTCTTTGGATTCGGCCGAAGCAAGGAAGTGGAGGAGGACTCTCCTCCTCCAATCCTAGTAGGACTAGGATTCCTCCTTTTTGCCTTTTTCCACCTTTTCCTTTAGGATTCCTCCTCTCCAGCCGCATGGGCCTATCGTGGCTGTTCCACCAGCCCACTAAGGGCTGGTTAATACTTTCCCACAGCCCATGAAGCCTCTTGGGTCGAAATACCCCTCCCGAAGGTCTCCTGGTACACTACCGGCACTCCCGGTACACTACCGATGAGCCTGAAACTTTTCCGACGACCAAACTGGGACTTCCTATATATGAATCTTTACCTCCGGACCATTCCGGAGCTCCTCTGACGTCCGGGATCTCATCCGGGACTCCGAACAACCTTCGGTCACCACCATACATAACTCTATACTACCGAAACGTCACCAAACCTTAAGCGTGCAGACCCTGCGGGTTCGAGAACTATGTAGACATGACCGAGACACCTCTACGGTCAATAACCAATGGCGGGACCTGGACGTCCACATTGGTTCCTACATATTCTACGAAGATCTTTATCGGTCAAACCTCCATGTCAAGGATTCAGTTAATCCCGTATAACGTTCCCTTTGTTCTTCGGTATGTTACTTGCCCGAGATTCGATCGTCGGTATCTCCATACCTAGTTCAACCTCGTTAACGGCAAGTCTCTTTACTCGTTCCGTAATACAAGATCCAGTGGCTAACACTTAGTCACATTGCTTGCAAGGCTTGTTGTGATATTGCATTACCGAGTGGGCCCTGAGATACTTCTCCGTCACACGGAGTAACAAATCCTAGTCTTGATCCATGCCAACCCAACAAACACCCTCGGAGATACCTGTAGAGCACCTTTATAGTCACCCAGTTACGTTGTGACATTTGATACACACAAAGCATTCCTCCGGTGTCAGTGAGTTGCATGATCTCATGGTCATAGGAACATATACTTGACATGCGGAAAACAGTAGCAATAAACTGACACGATCATATGCTACGTTTGTAGTTTGGGTCTTGTCCATCACATCATTCTCCTAATGATGTGATCCCGTTATCAAATGACATCTTATGTCCATGGCTAGGAAACCTTAACCATCCTTTGATCAACGAGCTAGTTCACTAGAGGCATACTAGGGACATAGTGTTTTTTCTATGTATCCACACATGTATCCATGTTTCCAATTAATACAATTCTAGCATGGATAATAAACGATTATCATGAACAAGGAAATATAATAATAAACACTTTATTTATTGCCTCTAGGGCATATTTCCAACAGTCTCCCACTTGCACTAGAGTCAATAATCTAGCTCACATCACTATGTGATTTACATTGTTATGAATCGAACACCCATGCAGTTCTAGTGTTGATCATGTTTAGCCCTTGGAAGAGGTTTAGTCAACGGCTCTGCAACATTCAGATCCGTGTGCACTTTGCAAATATTTATGTCCTTCTCCTTGATGTAATATCGGATGGAGTTGAAGCGTCGCTTTATATGTCTGGTCCTCTTGTGAAACCTTGGTTCCTTGGCTAGAGCAATGGCACCAGTGTTGTCACAGAACGGCCTCATTGGATCTAGTGCACTGGGCACTACTCCAAGATCTGTCATGAACTGCTTCATCCAGACACCTTCCTTCGCCGCCTCCGAGGCTGCGATGTATTCCGCTTCGCACGTAGAATCAGCTACCACGCTTTGCTTGGAACTGCACCAGCTTACAGCTCCACCGTTAAGAATAAATACGTATCCGGTTTGCGACTTTGAGTCGTCTGGATCAATGTCAAAGCTTGCATCGACGTAACCCTTTACGACGAGCTCTTCGTCACCTCCATAAACGAGAAACATTTCCTTAGTCCTTTTCAGGTACTTAAGGATATTCTTGACCGCTTGCCATTGCTCCATTCCAAGATCACTTTGAAACCTTCCAGCCATACTTATGGCAAGGCTGACATCGGGTCTTGTGCACAACATTGCATACATGATAGAGCCTATGGCTGAAGCATAGGGGATGACGCTCATCTTTTCTTTATCTTCTGCAGTCACTGGGCATTGAGTCTTACTCAACTTCACACCTTGTAACACAGGCAAGAACCCCTTCTTGGACTGATCCATTTTGAACTTCTTCAAAACTTTATCAAGGTATGTGCTCTGTGAAAGTGCTATCAAGCGTCTCGATCTATCTCTATAGATCTTAATGCCTAATATGAAAGCAGCTTCTCCTAGGTCCTTCATTGAAAAACTCTTGTTCAAATACTCCTTCACGCTTTCCAGCATTTCTATATTGTTTCCAATCAGCAATATGTCATCCACATATAATATTAGAAACGCTATAGAGCTCCCACTCACTTTCTTGTAAATACAAGCTTCTCCATAAACTTGTATAAACCTAAACGCTTTGATCACCTCATCAAAACGCTTATTCCAACTCCGAGATGCTTGCACCAGCCCATAAATGGATCGCTGGAGTTTGCAAACTTTGTCAGCATTCTCTAGATCGACAAAACCTTCTGGTTGCATCATATACAACTCTTCCTCAAGGAAACCATTGAGGAACGCTGTTTTGACATCCATCTGCCAAATTTCATAGTCGAAATAAGCAACTATTGCTAACATGATTCTGACAGACTTAAGCATCTCTACGGGTGAGAAGGTCTCATCGTAGTCAACTCCTTGAACTTGTGAAAAAACCCTTTGCCACAAGTCGAGCTTTATAGACGGTGACATTACCGTCCGCGTCTGTCTTCTTCTTAAAGATCCATTTATTCTGAATGGCCTTTCGCCCTTCAGGTAATACTTCCAAAGTCCACACTTTGTTTTCATACATGGATCCCATCTCGGAGTTCATGGCCTCTAACCATTTCTCAGAATCCGGGCCCATCACTGCTCCTTCATAGCTTGTAGGTTCATTGTTGTCCAACAACATGACCTCCAAGACAGGATTGCCATACCACTCAGGAGTAGTACGCGTCCTTGTCGACCTACGAGGTTCAACAGAAGCTTGATCCGAAGCTTCATGATCATCATCATTAACTTCCTATTCAACCGTCGTAGGCTCCACAGAAACAACTTTCTGCGCTGCGCTACTCTCTGGTTGAAGTAAAGGTTCAATAACCTCATCAAGCTCTATTTTCCTCCCACTCAATTCTTTCGAGAGAAACTCTTTCTCAAGAAATGTTCCATTCTTAGCGACAAACACTTTGCCCTCGGATCTGAGATAGAAGGTATACCCGACTGTCTCTTTCGGGTATCCTATGAAGATGCATTTCTCCGCTTTGGGTTCCAGCTTTTCAGGCTGAAGCTTTTTGACATAAGCATCACATCCCCAAACTTTAAGAAACGACAACTTTGGCCTCTTGCCAAACCATAGTTCATATGGCGTCGTCTCAACGGATTTTGATGGTGCCCTATTTAAAGTGAATGCAGCTGTCTCTAATGCATATCCCCAAAAAGATAGTGGCAAATCAGCAAGAGACATCATAGAACGCACCATATCTAATAAGGTCCGATTACGACGTTCGGACACACCATTACGCTGTGGTGTTCTGGGCGGTGTCAACTGTGAAACAATTCCACACTGTCTTAAGTGACTGCCAAATTCATAACTCAGATATTCACCTCCTCGATCAGATCGCAGGAATTTAATCTTCTTGTTACGATGATTCTCAACTTCACTCTGAAATTGCTTGAACTTTTCAAACGTTTCAGACTTGTGTTTCATTAAGTAAATATACCCATATCTACTTAAGTCATCAGTGAAGGTGAGAAAATAACGATATCCACCACGCGCTGTAACATTCATTGGACCGCACACATCAGTATGTATGATTTCCAATAAGTCACTCGCCCGTTCCATTGTTCCAGAGAACGGCGTTTTAGTCATCTTGCCCATGAGGCATGGTTCACATGTGTCAAGTGATTCAAAATCAAGTGACTCTAAAAGTCCATCAGCATGGAGCTTCCTCATGTGTTTTACACCAATATGACCTAAACGGCAGTGCCACAAGAAAGTGGTACTATCATTATCAACTCTACATCTTTTGGCATCAATGTTATGAACATGTGTGTCATTACTATCAAGATTCAATATGAATAAACCCCTCACATTGGGTGCATGACCATAAAAGATATTACTCATATAAATAGAACAACCTTTATTCTCAGATTTAAATGAGTAACCGTCTCGCAATGAGCAAGATCCAAATATAATGTTCATGCTTAACGCAGGCACTAAGTAACAATTATTCAGGTTCATCACTAATCCCGATGGTAATCGAAGAGAGAGCGTGCCGACGGCGATCACATCAACCTTGGAACCATTTCCCACATGCATCGTCACTTCGTCCTTTGCTAGCCTTCGTTTATTCAGCAGTTCCTGTTTTGAGTTGCAAATGTGAGCAACTGAATCGGTATCAAATACCAGGCACTATTACGAGAGCTTGTAAGGTACACATCAATAACATGTATATCATATATACCTTGTTTGTCGTTGGCCGCCTTCTTGTCAGCTAGGTACTTGGGGCAGTTTCGCTTCAAGTGACCAGTTCCCTTGCAATGAAAGCACTCAGTTTCTGGCTTAGGTCCATGCTTAGGCTTCTTTATAGGAGTAGCAACTGCTTTGCTATCCTTCTTGGTTTTACCCTTCTTGCCCTTGCCCTTGCCTTTGCCATTCTTCTTGAAACTAGTGGTTTTATTGACCGTCAACACTTGATGTTCTTTCTGGATTTCAGACTCAGCGACTTTTAGCATCGCAAACAGCTCGGCGACTGACTTGTTCATCCCGTGCATGTTATAGTTCATCACAAATCTCTTGTAACTAGGTGGCAGCGATTGAAGAACTCTGTCAGTGATCGCCTCTGGCGGAAGGGCAATTCCCAACTCCGCTAGACGAGTTGCATACCCAGACATTCTGAGTATATGCTCACTGACAGACCCGTTCTCCTCCATTTTGCAAGCATAGAACTTATCGGAGGTCTCATACCTCTCGATCCGGGCATTCTTCTGAAAGATAAACTTCAACTCCTGGAACATCTCATATGCTCCATGATGTTCAAAACGTCTTTGAAGTCCCGGTTCTAAGCCATACAATATTGCACACTGAACTATTGAGTAATCTCCAAAACGTGCCTCCCAAGCGTTCTTAACGTCTTCGGATGACATGTCTTCGGGTTGGTTACCAAGCGGTGCATCAAGGACATATAATTTCTGGGAAGCCGTGAGGATAATCGTCAGATTTTGGGCCCAGTCAACAAAGTTACTTCCATCATCTTTCAGCTTAGCTTTCTCTAGGAACGCATTAAAATTCAGGAGTGCTACTGCACGAGCCATTGATCTACAACATAAATATGCAAAGGTTACTAAGACTATTGTTCAGGATAATGAGTTTAGTTAATCAAATTACTAAAGCTCCCACTCAAATTGACATCCCTCAGGTCATCTGAGTGTCACATGACCCAAATTCACCAACTCAAGTCCGATCATCACGTGAGATGAGGTGGCTTCAATGGTGCACATCATTATGTTGATCATATCTACTATATGACTCATGCTCGACCTTTCGGTCTCTTGTGTTCCGAGGCCATGTCTGTACATGCTAGGCTCGTCAAGTTTAATCCGAGTGTTCTGCGTGTGCAACACTGGCTTGCACCCGTTGTATGTGAACGTAGAGTCTATCACACCCGATCATCACGTGGTGTCTCGACACGACGAACTTTCGCAACGGTGCACACTCGGGGAGAACACAAATCATCTTGAAATTTAAGTGAGGGATCACCTTATAATGCTACCGTCGTACTAAGCAAAACAAGGTGCATAAAATGATTAACATCACATGCAATTCATAAGTGACATGATATGGCCATGAACTTGTGCTTAAGATCTCCATATTCAAAGCACCGGCATGATCTCCATCGTCACTGGCACAACACCATGATCTCCATCGTCTTGATCTCCATCAATGTGCTGCCATTGGGGTTGTGGCGCCAGCCCTGCTATTACTTCTATTGCTACCTTTTAGCGATAAAGTAAAGCATTACATAGCGCTTAATGATTGACACGCGGGTCATACAATAATTAAAGACAACCCTATGGCTCCTGCCGGTTGCCGTACTCATCGACGTGCAAGTCGTGAAATTCTATACATCACATGATCATCTCATACATCACATACATCACATCATGCAATTGGCCATATCACATCACATCATACCCTGCAAAAACAAGTTAGACGTCCTCTAATTGTTGTTGCATGTTTTACATGGCTGCTACGGGTATCTAGCAAGAACAATTCTCACCTACGCATAAACCACAACGGTGATACACTAGTTTGCTTTTCAACCTTCTCAAGGACCGCCTTTGTCGGATCCGATCCAACTAAAGTGAGAGAAACTGCCACCCACAAGCCATCTAAAACAACAAGTTGCGTCGAGGGAACCGGTCTCTCGTAAGCGTACGAGTAATGTTGGTCCGGGCCGCTTCATCTCACAATACCGTTGAACCAAAATACGACCAAGGGAGGAAGCAATCTAAGCATCAACGCCCACAAACCTTTTGTGTTCTACTCGAGATCTCATCGAACCATCAACCTAGCTCATGATGCCACTGTTAGGGAACGTTGCATGGGAAACAAAAAATTTCCTACGCACACGCAAACCTATCCATGGTGATGAGCATCTATGAGAGGGGGAGTTGATCTACATACCCTTGTAGATCGCTAAGCAGGAAGCGTTAAGAAACGCGGTTGGTGTAGTCGAACTTCTTCGCGATCCAAATCGCCGAGCGTCCCGCGATCTAATCACGAACCGTCCCCGATCCAATCACGAACCGTCCCGCGATCCAATCACGAACCGTCCCGCGATCTTGTCACAATCCGTCCCGCGATCCAATCACGATCGTCTCGTGGCCTTGATCACGATCCTTCCGATCTAGTATCGAACAGACGACACCTCCGCGTTCAGCACACGTGCAGCTTGATGACGATCTCCACCGTCTTGATCCAGCAAGAGGAGGTGGAGAGGAGGAAGAGTTCACCGGCAGCGTGACGGCGCTCCGGTGATGGTGGTGGAGCAATTCCGGCAGGGCTTCGCCTAAGCACTGCGGAAAACCGATCTAGAGGAGCACCGGTGGAACGGGTAGCACGTGGCCGTAAAACTAGTGCAAAAACCCTCTATTCCACCAATATATATAGGAGGATAGGAGAGGCCTAGCCGCAAGGGCTGGCCCTCTTTGGATTAGGCCGAAGCAAGGAAGTGGAGGAGGACTCTCCTCCTCCAATCCTAGTAGGACTAGGATTCCTCCTTTTTGCCTTTTTCCACCTTTTCCTTTAGGATTCCTCCTCTCCAGCCGCATGGGCCTATTGTGGCTGTTCCACCAGCCCACTAAGGGCTGGTTAATACTTTCCCACATCCCATGAAGCCTCTTGGGTCGAAATACCCCTCCTGAAGGTCTCCCGGTACACTACCGGCACTCCCGGTACACTACCGATGAGCCCGAAACTTTTCCGGCGACCAAACTGGGACTTCCTATATATGAATATTTACCTTCGGACCATTCCGGAGCTCCTCGTGATGTCCGGGATCTCATACGGGACTTTGAACAACCTTCAGTCACCACCATACATAACTCTATACTACTGAAATGTCACCAAACCTTAAGTGTGCAGACCCTGCGGGTTCAAGAACTATGTAGACATGACCAAGACACCTCTACGGTCAATAACCAATGGAGGGACCTGGACGTCCACATTGGTTCCTACATATTCTACGAAGATCTTTATCGGTCGAACCTCCATGTCAAGGATTCAGTTAATCCCGTATAACGTTCCCTTTGTTCTTCGGTATGTTACTTGCCCGAGATTCGATCATCGGTATCTACTTACCTAGTTCAACCTTGTTACCGGAAAGTCTCTTTACTCGTTCCGTAATACAAGATCCAGTGACTAACACTTAGTCACATTGCCTGCAAGGCTTGTTGTGATATTGCATTATCGAGTGGTCCTGAGATACCTCTCCATCACACGGAGTAACAAATCCCAATCTTGATCCATGCCAACCCAATAGACACCCTCGGAGATACCTGTAGAGCACCTTTATAGTCACCCAGGTACGTTGCGACATTTGATACACACAAAGCATTCCTCCGATGTCAGTGAGTTGCATGATCTCATGGTCATAGGAACATATACTTGACATGCGGAAAACAGTAGCAATAAACTGACACGATCATATGCTACGTTTGTAGTTTGGGTCTTGTCCATCACATCATTCTCCTAATGATGTGATCCCGTTATCAAGTGACATCTTATGTCCATGGCTAGGAAACCTTAACCATCCTTTGATCAACGAGCTAGTTCACTAGAGGCATACTAGGGACATAGTGTTTTGTCTATGTATCCACACATGTATCCATGTTTCCAATTAATACAATTCTAGCATGGATAATAAACGATTATCATGAACAAGGAAATATAATAATAAACACTTTATTTATTGCCTCTAGGGCATATTTCCAACAAAGTGGAAGAGGAATGAAGCTAAGGCACAACGTAAGCAAATCAAGCCAACTTTTGATATGCTGCTGTCCAAATATGCAAATCAGTCGGCCAGTTCTAGCTCTAATCGGTCATCATACCTAAAGCGACCAAGGTCACCATCAAATGATATGTTCAGTCGACGTGCAAAACCAAATGGGTCGAGGATGCTGCTTCCACAAGAACAACGACAACCTGTTTGGGATCGACTTGGATGCTTGTATGAAAGCCGATTGAACATGGGTGTCCATCACTCGGTTGGTCAAAATATGCCTCCGAGTGGAAACTATCCGAGTGTAAGAATGCATTCGGGCGGAAATTATCAGAATGAAAGAATACGGTCGAGTGAATTCTACTCAGTTCCGAGTGGATTTCGTCCTAGTAAAAGGGTGCGCCCGAGTGGAAACTTCGTAGGCCAGAAAAGTCAACAAGAGTGGCGCGTCAAACTGCCAAGTGTTGCAGCAGAGGAATCAGGGAAAGGTAAAAACATCAATGCCGACTCACTCATCTTGGGCAGTGAAACGTTCACCATGCAACAGCCGACTGTGCGTAGCAACTCGACTGAGCCGATACTTGTTATCGCGCCAAAGCACTCGACCAATCATCATGAAGCAAGTACCAGCCAAGTAAAGCCAATTGATCCTAAATACACTAGGCCAAGGTGGTGTCCTCCAGGGTTGACAAAGACACAAAATAGGAAATTACAGAGGTTGAGGAATCAAGAGATGGCAAAACAAGAGGCTGAGAAACAAAGGGACGAGTTGTTCAATGTCACTCGACCCATGATACTAGCGAAGCAAGTGTGGAAGCCTAAACCAATGCAAGACACGGTGGCTGCCACGTCTATCACAGTAGCAAATACACCACCAAAAGAGGACGATGTAGATACGACATTGTTTCAGTCGCCTGTTACTTCTCCTTCGCTCGGACAGAATTCAGATCTAGTGGACGCACACGGAGAGGAAGACAATCTGCTGGACTATGAGTCTACACCGGTTCATTAAGGTATGGATATCAATATGGTGTATTACTTACCCGCTGAATTCCGTGTTGTAGATGAAGAAGGGGAAGTGGCTCAGCTGGATTTTGGCCCTAGAAATGCAATATTCGAGAAGCCAAAGGAACCAGTGACACACTTGAAACCACTGTACCTCAGAGGTCATATCAATGGGTCACCACTCACTCGGATGCTTGTTGATGGTGGTGCTATGGTGAATCTCATGCCCTATTCGGTCTTCAAAAAATTGGGTTTGCCCGATGATGAATTAATCAAGACCAAAATGGTGCTTAATGGGTTTGAAGGCAAAGAGAAAACTGAAGCCAAAGGTGTGATGTATGTGGAGCTTACAATCGGGAGCAAAACTTTGGCTACTGCATTATTTGTTGCTGAGGTGCAAGGTAACTATAACGTCATACTAGGTCGTGATTGGGTTCATGCAAACCAGTGCGTACCATCTACAATGCACCAGTTTTTGATCCAGTGGGTTGATGATGAAGTGGAAGTCATTTACGCGGATAACTTGGCTTGTGTTGCTTTGGCCAATGCATCGGTGGATTGGCAACATCCCAATGCTACTTGCTTGACGGGACGCGACTTGTCAGAGTTTGATTTCCTCAGCGCAACGAAGAATGGCTTTGTGCCCGTCTCTTTAAAGCCGATTAGTGGCAATCGACCCCAAGGTATGATATGTTTAAATGGATTCTAATTCCGAGTGGTTGCAGAAACGCCTTGCAAAATATCGGTCTAGTGAGAACGATATGTATGAATCTGTAGAGGAGTTGGATGGCATGGATAAATTAGGACAGGGTTTTCAGTCGGCAGATCCTTTAGAAGAAATAGATATAGGGGATGATCCAGTTCCTAGGCAGACGTTCGTAAACAAGAATCTGAAAGACAATCATAAAGCTGAGTTGATCGGGCTATTGAAAGAATATGTTTGTTGCTTTGCATGGGAATATCATGAGATGCCAGGTTTAAGCCGAGAGCTAGTGGAGCATCGGTTACCTATAAAGGCCGGTGTTAGACCTTACAAACAATTGGCCAGGAAATTTAATCCAAAAACATATGACCGAATCAAGGAGGAGATCGGTCGGTTGCTCAAAGCTAATTTCATTCGGCCTTGCAGGTATGCCGAGTGGATCTCCAACATTGTGCCGGTGGAGAAGAAAGGATCCGGCAAGATAAGGGTGTGCATTGATTTCAGAGATTTGAATAGAGCTACACCCAAAGATGAGTACCCCATGCCAATAGCCGACATGCTTATTAATGATGCTTCTGGACATAAGGTTATTAGCTTTCTTGATGGTAATGCGGGTTATAATCAAATTTTTATGGCCGAAGAGGACATGTCCAAGACAACCTTTCATTGCCCTGGTTTCCTTGGGTTATTCGAGTGGACAATGATGACATTCGGATTAAAAAATGCTGGTGCCACATATCAAAGGGCTATGAATTTAATTTTCCATGATTTACTCGGAATTATGCTTGAAGTCTATATTGATGATATTGTTGTCAAATCGGATGCTTTTAACTCTCATTTGGGCGATTTGCGTTTAGCTTTTGAAAGAATGAAAAAATATGGCCTGAAGATGAATCCTTTGAAGTGTGCATTCGGCGTGTCGGATGGAAAGTTTTTGGGTTTCATTATTCATGAGAATTGCGTAGAAATTGATCCCAAAAAGATAGAAGCTATACAAAAAGTAGAGGCTCCAACATGCAAGAGGGATATGCAAAAACTCCTTGGCAAGGTCAATTATTTGAGAAGGTTCATAGTTAATTTGTCAGGGAAGGTTGATGCATTTACTCCTATCCTTCGGTTAAAGAATGATGCTGATTTTACTTGGGGGGCACAACAGCAAGAGGCATTCGACATGATCAAGACTTATTTGAGCACTCCCCCAGTGATGAAAGCACCCAAACATAAAAAACCCTTTAGGCTTTACATTGCGGCAGAAGAAGGCGTTATTGGTGTTGTATTGACTCAAGAAACCGAAGGAAGAGAGCACACTATTACATATTTGAGTCGACGCTTAGTGGACGCCAAGACAAGGTATACATTTATTGAAAAGTTATGCCTCTGTTTATATTATGCTTGCACAAAACTGAGACATTACCTTGTGTCGAGTGCCTGCATAGTAGCTTGTCAAACCGATGTTATTAGATACATGTTGCATAGGCCAATTCTTAGTGGTAGGATTGGCAAGTGGGCTTACGCTTTAATTGAATATGATTTGGCTTATGAATCTCTAAAATCCATGAAAGGCCAAATTGTTGCTAATTTTATTGTCGAGCATCAGATTAATGACAAGCATGATGTTGATATAAACCTTGTCTCATTGGTACCATGGAGGTTATATTTTGATGGTTCAGTTTGTAGCAATGGCCAAGGTGTTGGTATTGTTTATATATCTCCCCATGGTGCTGTTTTTCAATTGCACAAATAATCAAGCCGAATATGAAGCATTGCTATTCGGTTTAGAGATGTTGCTCGCTATAGGTGCTACACATGTTGAGGCTTTTGGTGATTCGTTATTAGTAGTGCAACAAGTGTCCAAAATCTTTCAATGTCTGGACGAATCACTTAATGTTTATCTTGATAAGTGTTTAGATGCGATTTCTGCTTTGGATTATTTTAGCATTGCTCATATATCTAGACGTGACAATTGGAAAGCAAATGAGTTGGCACAACAAGCATCCGACTATCATATTGATCATGGCATGTTTCATATTTCTCAGAAGCCGATGCCTTGTCTTGTTAATATGGGAGAGGCCAAACTGGAGCCCACTGGTTCGGCCACTAATAATAAATCTAGTGCAGGTGAAAATCATGACTGGAGGAAGCCCATTATTGATTACTTGTGCAATCCGAGTGAAAGGGTGGACAGGGCTATTCGGCGTATGGCTTTCAAATATACAATGAGAGATGATGGTCTTTATCCCCGAACAGTTGAAGATGTTCTTTTGAAGTGTTTGGACGAAGACCAAGCAAGAGTTGCTATGGGAGAGGTACATCAAGGCATCTATAGTACTCATCAGTCGGCACCTAAAATGAAATGGCTCTTACGACATGCTGGATTTTATTGGCCGACTATGATTAATGATTGCTTCAGGTATTATAAAGGGTGTGAAGCTTGTCAAAAATTTGGTGATATTCAGTTGGCTCCTTCTGCTATGTTGCATCCTATTATCAAGCCGTGGCCTTTTAGGGGATGGGGTTTAGACTTTATTGGACAAATTCATCCATCTTCTTTGAAGGGGCATCGGTTCGTGTTGGTGGCAACCGATTATTTCACTAAATGGTCTAAATCAGTACCTCTCAAGAACATGACACATACGGAGGTAATTCGATTCATAACCGAACACATTATTCATAGATTCGGCATTCCTCGAACATTAACTACAGATCAAGGTTTATCTTTCATGTCGCATCAAGTTAGAGAATTTGCCGAATCATACAACATAAAGTTGCTCAATTCATCTCCATATTATGCCCAAGCTAATGGACAAGCTGAGTCTAGCAACAAAATATTGATTAAACTCATCAAGAAGAAGATTGAGGATAATCCAAGAAAATGGCATGAGTTGTTGTCTGAGGCTTTGTGGGCACATAGGATCTCAAGGCATGGTGCTACAAAGGTAACTCCGTATGAGCTAGTATACGGGCAAGAAGCTATTTTACCAGTGGAGGTAAATTTGAATGCTTTGAGAATAACCAAACAAAATGATTTATCGGCAGTGGACTTTTATGATTTGATGATGGACAATATTGACGAGGTTGCTGATAAACGTTTGGCTGCATTAAAAGCCATAGAGAACGACAAATTGAGGGTAGCAAGAGCTTACAATAAAAAGGTCAAGTTGAAGAATTTTCAGGTTGGCGATCTTGTGTGGAAAGTAATTTTGCCGATTGGTTCTAGAGATAGAAGATTCAAGAAGTGGTCTCCAAACTGGGAAGGTCCTTTCAGAACTGCAAGAATAGTTCCTGGAAATTCATATTTAGTGGAATCCATACAAGGAGTATTATTACCTCGAGCTCTCAATGGCAGATATTTGAAGAAGTACCACCCGAGTGTGTGGCAAGAAGCCTAATTAGGCAATGGCCGATATATGATTATCGCCCTTAGCATAAACATGGCCGATACATAATTATCGCCCTGAGAAATATAGATGGCCGATGGAGTGTTGACATCATCCTTAGAACAAACATAGTGCAAATTATTTTTCGGCATACTACCTTGCCGAAAAACAGGGGGCATGTGTTGACACCTGATTTTGGCACGGTGCAAAATGCAGTAAAGATGGACTCAAACGAAAGGGTTTTTTCTACGAGAAAGTTCATATTGCCGAGTGAAACAACCTTGATGTCTAGGCTGTCACCATTCGGCATCATTTCAAGGGACAAATCACACTTGAATTGCCATGTAGATGTTCTGAGTGCTTTTTGGTCTATTACGCCTCCAAGACAACCTCGATGAAGGAATGCTCTGCATGGATTGTCTTCGCCTCGTCGAGCTGATCGATTTTGATATATAAATCTTCTCAATCCGAGGTCGTATGCGACCTGGAGAGGCAAAACAAAATCAGCGTGAGGTTTCACTCGGGATTTCCGAGTGAAAGTTTGCCGACCAAGGGAAACGTTTGCCGTCGAGTGAAAAGTTTCCCGTCCGGCCGAGTGAAATCGCCGTCCGAATGAAAATCACCGTCGAGTGACAATTTCGGTCGAGTGAAAATACTGACCCGAGTGCAATTGCCGTTCGAATGAAAATCGTCGTCGATTGACAGTGTCGGTCGAGTGAAAATACTGGCCCGAGTGCGATTGCCGTCCGAGTGAAAATCATCGTCGAGTGACAGTTTCAGTTGAGTGAAAGTTTCGGTCGAGTGAAATTTCAAAATGGCCTCGGGTGGAAAAGTGTTCAACATGAAAGTTGTTCGTAACGTCGAAACGGTCAACTTTGCTTTTAAGGTCATTATCATCTGAGTTAGTATACGGCCTGCAGAGACGCTACAACACTCGGACAGTCCAGTCTACGTAATCAAGTCCGACTCGAAGTTAAAATGACCTCGTGGAGTATTCAAGATGGCCTTATTTGGGAAAGTGATCAACATACGTATTTTTGGCCTCGTCGAGGCACACAAAATTGATGTTTAGATCGTCTCCATCGAAGGTCATATACAGATTCCACGGCCCACGCCAAAAGCAAGACATAAGATTGGGCCCGATTTGGGCTGAATCCGAGTGGAACGAGAACTAGGACTCTAGGACGTGAATTGATGTAATTTTCTTGTAAGGAAAGCCTAGATGAATTCTTTGCTTGTATGGGAAGTCCAGCCGCCTCTTATATATGTTGGGGATGACGGCCGATTGAACAACACACAATCGAACAAATCAATCTATACTACTTTTTCATCTACGTTCTTCGTTTTTTTCTTGTTCTTCGCTGTTCTTCGTGTTTGAGAGCTGCGAATGCCGAGGTTCTAGGGGCGAGCGAATCGACCTAGGGCAGCCCATAACCGCCGCACTCCCTGACGGGGTCCCTACCAGACGTGCGGGGTTTTCGGGTCTATAAAAGCGTCCGTCGACTGTCTTGCGTATCGCGTTGCCGGACGGATCTCCTTCGACGTGAGCTGCGGTGCATCACCCCCGACATCGAGGGTACACGGTGACGTGTTCGTGTGTCAACACTTTGCAAATATTTGTCTAGGCTTTGTGTGGTTTACGTGCCGTCGTTTTTAACAGTGTACTACATCTGACTGGAATGCCGACCATTCTATCGGTTCGCTTTGGTTGTGAAACCATTCATCAACACTTGCTTTCGGTGCGGAAAAAAAATAAGTAAATCATTTCCTACATGAAGCCATTTCTTTAATCTGCACCGACCTGTTTTTTGTATTGGCTTTGTGGAATCTCAAAGCTGTACCAATGATAATCATTGGGTGGAATACTGTTTGGCACACAAATTTAAAAGGAGGCCGCGCTGTCAGGCAGGCACATGCAGGCGAAAGATTCAAGATATTCCCCCCTTTTCAAACCAAACAACCGAACGAAACAATCATCGAGTACATTCCCGCCGCGCAATTCGTTACAGTAGTAGTATGCTCCTATATACAGCATCTGTGCATCTGTCCATGAGCTTTCATTTCGCGCAGCTCCATCTGGCGGTCGGCACGCAGCTGAGGTAGTGGCACCACTGGCAGTGCTCGTTGCCGTTCACCCCTCGGAAGAGCATCGCCATCCCAGCCGCCAGCCTGCGCAGGACAAACAGCGACACAGCATCAGTCAACCGGAGGTCGAGAGCCCACCTATACTCTCAACAGGATGTCAGTGTCGTTGCCGCTTTGCTTACCCGACGACGGCCAGGACCGAGGCCGCGGCGAGCAGAGCCCACTGGTAGGCCAGGAACTTCCGGCCGACGTCCTTGACGGAGGACGGCAGCACGTAGCGCTGCGCCCAGCCGTAGTGCGGGCGCATGAGCAGCACGAACCCGAGCAGGAACCCCGTGAGGAACCCCCCGATGTGCGCGAAGTTGTCCACGTGCGGCAGGATGCCGATCGCCAGGTTCACCGCGATCACCAACAGCAGCGTCACCAGCGCCGCCGCCTGCGCACATTCCGGCAATCCCGACAGGTGTCAGAAACTCATAATTTCAGAACGAACTCTTGCTGGTGCTGCTACCGCTGCAGGATTGGTTGGAGATGCGCGGGCCCACCTTGTTGGTGTAGATGGTCCAGTTGGTGAAGAGCTCCGAGAGCATGGCGCCGAGCAGCCCGAAGAGGGCGCCGGAGGCGCCCACGGAGATGTTGTCTCTGATGAACAGGGACGACATCACGCTGCCTCCCACGCCGGACACGAGGTAGATGACGCCGACTCTCACTGCAACGAAATTGCTATCAGTTCAGAATGTTCAGGTAATAATGGGAATGTCTGTTCCGGAGAAAACACCGCGCGTACCGAATCCGAACTGCTGCTCGAGCCTGAGCCCGACGAGCACGAGGCTGAGCATGTTGGCGAGCAGGTGGACGACGCCGGCGTGGAGCCAGATGCACGTCACGAGCCTCCACCCCTGGCGCTCGCGCACCACCTTGTCCCACACGAGCGCGCCCAGCTTCTGCAATCTGGAGACGACGGTACGTGCCCGGGAGCGTAAGACACGGCGAATCGAAGGAATCGAAGCGGCGAGAACCGAATTGCTGGGAAGACGTGGTGGACGGATGGATTACTCACGTGGCGGAGGATGGCCCGAGGAGCGGGTTCTGGCTGAGGGGCTCGAAGGCGAAGCGGCGGAGGAACCCCGCGCCGACGCACCTCCTGCCGCCGCGGCCGCCGCGCGCGTGGGCCGGGCAGTTGTTGGCGTACATCGCTACGGCGAACAGCGCGACGTTGGCGGCCACGAAGACCGGCACGATCCACGGCACCCACTCCCGCTCCTCCTCGCGACCCGGCTGCTGCTGCGGCTGCGCCGCCGGCGGTGCCTTCTCCTTCCGGTCCGCATCGCGCCGCGAGCCGGCCATGGCGGTCACGACTTACGGGCTGGCGAGCTGTCGCGTGGTGAGCTGCGTTCCTGAGGCAACGGCAACGGCTCTGATCGGCTGCGGTGGCCTCGTGGAGTGGGGGCTGGAGGGCTGTGGAAAAGGTGGGAGGCGAGGCGAGGCGGCTGGGTGATAAATGGCGCGGCGGCAGGTGGTGCGTTTGCCTCAGCCGCGTGGGGTGGACGCGGTTTAGCCTAGCCTAGCACGGCTGCACGGGCGGGGACGGGTTGGCACGCCCGTAGCCCGTTGACAGTGGGGGCTGTGCTGGCCTGACGGTGGGACGTGGTGGTGGCGGGATGCTGGCGGTGTGCCGAATCTGTTGCCGGCGCGAGCCAGTTTTCGTGCCGCGCGACGCCACGGGTTTGTCCGGCTCGCCCTGTCGGGCAGTCACGGTCCGTCCATGAGTTATCATTTTCGCGAGAAAATTACGGGTCCGTTGACGATTAATTTTGCCAAGTTACGTGTGGCAAATCACAAAGTGTGACTGAAAAAACGAACGTCAAACGTCCCGTTTTCCTCTCCTCACGAATAACATGTGGTTAGCAGGAGCAGTTTCCCACAGTGTGCGCCGACGAGGCTGCGGATCCCTCCCCTCTCCGTCTGCCACTCTGGCGATGGGAGGGGGGCGGGATCCCGGTTTTCTCCTGACCTCTACATAGTCGTAGGGATAGGTTGTACTGCTGCGATGTTTGGGTGGTGGGAGCGGCACACGGCAGAATAAATTTGCATCGGCTCCATTCCCACACTGGCGACATCCTCCGGGGCGACGTCTCGGAGTTGTATGTCATGTCTGCTCATCAGTCCTCCAGATCGGTGAGATTAGGTTTCCTTGTTGATGTCGGCGAGACGGCGGTGACGACGTCTTCTTCGGATGTTTGTGTCCTCCTACTCCGTCCCCGTCGATGCGGCGTTCCCTCCGACGTCGTTGAGGAGCATGGTGGCCTTGTTCAAGAGGTGTCTGGTGTTTACTACTCTTGGTGGTGGCATCAGTGTGTGCAACATGATGGCCTGACTGGTACAAGGGATGAGGTCCGTGGATGGCGATTCTGGTGGTCTTCCTCGACGACGTCGACTGGAAGTTCCGGATCGGAGGTCCCCCCAGCCGACATGCCACGACGTTATGTGCCTTGTTGCGTGCGGCGGGCCTCGTTTTCAGTTCATAAAGCCATCATGGTGATGGTGCCTCCCTGGCTATGGCAACGATGGATGTGTCGTGGGAACGAGCCTGACAGTAGATGGTAGGGCTACGTAAGAAGAGGGCAGAGTCCTAGCTACGACGAGGATGTACACACGGATGTATGAGTTCAGACCCCTATAGTGGAGGTAACAACCCTACGTCTCAGTGCTTAGGAGCTTATGTCATGTGGAATGTAAAGATTACAATGGTCGTGAACCCTTGTGCCAGAGGGGAGGGGTGGCTTATATAGAGTTCGCTGCCCCTCATAATTACCCAGCATCTAAGGGTCCGATCGTGGGGTTAAAGTCTGCCGTTATTGGTAACATACGTAATAAAAGCTATTAATGACGATTGGACTAACGTCTGCCCATTGGGCTCTTGATGGCGACTCCTGGTCTTCTGGCGTCGAGTGAGAACGAGGTCTTCCGAGTGACACGTGACTGCCGAGTGGAGGAAGGAGTCTCCGAGTGGATAACCCGTCGAGTGACTTGAACGTCTCATGGAATCCAGCCGGAAGTTTATACTTGATCTTCAAATCCTCCAATGTAGTGTCCTTAGGTAGGGTATATAGGCCTTGCCTAGGACCCTACCTGTTGGGGATATAACCCCACGGTGAGACCCGCCCCTGAGGCTCCGGGTCACACTAGGCGGCTCGTACACCAGTCCAAAGATGGGCCGTGAAGACATAAGCCCAGGACGTTGGGCGGCTTGACAAGATGGGCCGGAACGTGGCCCGGACAGAGAAAGTATGAAGACCCGGGCGGAGAGCCGCCCGAAGACAACTTGCTCAGAAAGGCAAGACAATGTAGAGACGGATTCAGACACGTAGTGAGAGTCGGTTACAACTTGTATGACCCATGGTCTTGACCTCCTATATAAAGGCGAGACCCAGGGCGACTTAGAGAGAGATGAGAGACTATCGAGAACTAGGTCAAGCAATAGCTCCCTTGTAATCGATACACCAAGCAATATAAACACAAGCAGGACGTAGGCTGTTACCTCGACTTGAGGGGCCGAACCTGGGTAAACCCGTGTCCTTCGTCCCAATCAACCCCTTTGAGTCCATCACCTTTGCGATGGCCTCGAATCCAAGTCCGTTCACCCGGACATCTGCCGTGATAAAACCATGACAGTTGGCGCCCACTGTGGGGCCTGCGCTCGGTGGTGTTGAGTTCTCAAAGGGCTCTCTCCGAGGGCTCAAGGGATACGTGGTCGGAAGGATGAACAAGAGTCGCCGCGGCCGGCTCTACATCGACGCCGCCGGCTGAGGTCTTAATGCCGGCTCTGTCGAATATGGATTCCGGGTTCCCTTCGGCGGGATCCATGTCTTCATCGCCAGGATCGACGGATCTACACCCGGGCCGGACATCTGCACCAGCATCGTCGAGCCGGCTCGGCGCGCGCAACCCGCCCATGATGTGCGACCCTCCCGTGTCAACCCGGGCCGGAAGCACGTCTTAGTGGCCTTCACACTCAAGGTATGGATCTTGAAGCTTCTGCATCACAGGAGACTCTTGTCTGTTCAGAGGACGGATCTTCGAGCGGGGAAGCAGAGTCGATCTACCAGCTTCACAATGGTGGGCTCGGGGGCTACGACGAGCTTTACCCTGAGTCAGAGCGTCCCGAGCCAGACGATTTCGGGCCGCCGGTTCATGCGGCCGTGTTCATGGCGGGATCGGCCCTAGGTGCGAGCAGCACAGCCGCCGGAGCAGCAACCTCGGGGGCTGACCTGCCACCGCTGGCTCAAGTTCTTCTGGATCTGATGAACGAGCTCGCGGCCCTGATGGCCATTGAAGTCACGCCAGATAATCAAGTCGCTCGGAACTTGGAGATTGTGAGACTCAAGGACCGGATGGCGGAGGAGCAACAGAGGATAGCTGAGCTAAAAGTTCAGATGGAGACAGAGGCAGAACGCATTAAGATGGATGCCTTCCGCCTTGGGCTAGAACAGCAATCGACAGCTGCGGTGCATCGGATGAGGCATCAATCCCGCTTACCAGAACATTATGAGGCTAGGAATCTCTTCAGTATGCCAGGAACGGGACGGGCAGCGGATGCACCGGAAGTTGACCGGCGGCTCAAACGCAGCTTAACCCGCCCCGACGAAACCAGGCCTCACCAGTGGTCTTTCCAACGCAGGCAGGTCATTATTCCAACCCAACAGAGAACATGGTGGCCGCGGCCACCCGGCTTGAAACAATCCCTATTACAGATGAGGCGCCTTTTGCAGAAGAGGTACGGAACGCCATTAGGTACCTCCAGACGGCGATGGCCCAGCAGGAGAAATATGCTTATAGCCAGAGTCGCGTTCATTCAACCCCCCTCGCTAGCTGCAGCTTTAGCCGGTGCTATGAATCGTCAGCGGTCTCCAGCAGCGATCGACAGAGAGGGCCTCCGGGGGATGATCAGGCGGCTCTAGATGCACAAGCGCTCATAAACCGGGCGAGAAACCAGCAAGAGGCGGCGGATTTGGCCATGACGGCTCACCAAGAGCCCGTGCCCTCCGTATCAGTAGGAGCGGGAGTGACCACCAGGGACGTGGGAGTACCATGCTTAGCACCGGCTCTACGGAACGAGCGGTTGCCAAAGGATTTCAAAGGACCTCACAAAGTCCCGAATTACACTGCTGACTTGCCTCCAGAGGCCTGGATCGAAAGCTATGAGCTGGCTATGGAGATGTTGGATGTCAGTGAGGCGGTATGTGCTAAATATTTCATCATGATGCTGGAAGGTCTGACTTGCGCGTGGTTAAAGGGTTTGCCACCCAATACCGTCAACTCATGGGCTGAGTTGAGAGCAAGGTTCATCAAAAACTTTCAAGGAACTTGCAAACAGCCTATGACAATTGTGGATCTCAATCATTGTGTCCAGCAGGAGAATGAGTTGGCTCATCATTGGGTCCGACGGGTGTCGACCATCATCCACTCATCTGAAGAGATCACAGCGGCTCAAGCGGTGCTGATCCTAGAAAAGAACTTTCACTTCGTCCCTCTGAAGCACAAGCTCGCCTGGCTCAAGCATATATGTCAGGACATGAGAGAACTCATGGTGGCTCTCACAAAGTATGCTGACTCTGATAACACGAAGGATCCAGACTCTGATGAGGAGAAGGCCGGCCAAGGTAAGAGGAACAACCAGGGCAAGGGTGCGGCAAATAATGGTAACCAGAGCAATCGGAAGAACCCAGATGGCGGGTCAGAACTGGTGGCCAATGCGAGCACCGGCCAGAGTCATCCTAAGGGCAATGGGAAGTTCAAACCGCCTTTTAACAAACATAAGACTCCTTTCAATTTGGAGGAAATGCTTAAAAAACCCTGTCCGGAGCACAGCCGGCCCGATAAAGTTGCGGGGCACACATGGGGTGATTTCCATATCATGCAAAAGTTCAAGAATTACAGCATGCAGCAACACAACAACCATGGTGGTGGTCCGCCCGGCGGCTCAGGACCAGGCGGGCCAGGAGCCGGATTTGGATCCGTCGGTTCAGGGTCCGGTCATCATGGTTAGGGTAATCAAGGAGGACATCCTCAACACTCTGGTAACAACAATCAGCAACAGCATAATCAATTTGGGTATCAGAATAATCCAAAGCAGTTCAGTTTGGGCCAGTATCATGTTTTTACGACCAACCTTAACAAGCGGGATCAGAAATTGCGCAAGCGAGCGGTTAACGCAATCGCGCTGGCTCTGCCGCAATACTTGAAGTGGTTTGAGTATGACATAACATGGAGCCGGGAGGATCACCCGCCGCGTGTTGATGACCCGGGGCGGCTAGCCTTGGTAGTTGCCCCCCAAGTGGGAGGATATATGGTGAATAAGGTACTTATGGATGGTGGCAGTAGCATCAACATCCTGTATTATGATACCTTTTGGCGGATGAAGCTGCTTGATAAAGACCTTAAGCCCTCATCAACCGTTTTTCATGGTGTAGTACCGGGCAAGTCAGCTTACCCGGTGGGCAGGATTTCTTTGGAAGTCTCCTTTGGTGACGAGTACAACTACATGGTGGAGTCCTTGTGGTTTGAAGTGGTCAAGATCAAGAGCCCTTATCATGCATTGTTTGGGCGGCCGGCTTATGCTAAGTTCATGGCTAGGCCCCGTTATGTCTACTTACAGCTCAAGATGCCCGGATTAAAAGGCACGATTACTGTTCATGGTGATCAGAATATGGCTATTGAGTGCGAAGAAGGAGACACGGCTTACGTGGAATCCAGTTGTGCCGAGGCGGAACTCAAGTTCTATAAGGAGAATGTTGACCCAAAGGATATGACCCCGCCGAAGAAGCCTACGATGGAGGTTGAGCCGCCCCTCAAATTTTTGGCAGATGATACCAAGGCGGTGGATTTTACTCCGGGTGACTCATCCAAACAGTTTATTATTGGGGCCAACATGGATCCCAAATAGGAAAGCGCGCTCATCGAATTCATCTGTGAGAATCAGGACATCTTTGCATGGAAACCTTCTGACATGCCGGGTGTACCGAGAGAGTTCACTGAGCATAACCTTAATGTGGATCCTAAGTTTAAACCTGTCAAGCAATTTCTACGGCGGTTCAACGAGGAGAGACACAAGGCCATTAGGGAAGAGGTCGCCCGGCCCTTAGCAGCGGGTTTTGTCGTCGAGGTCTTTCACCCGGAGTGGCTTGCTAACCCAATGCTTGTGCTCAAGAAGAACGACACATGGCATATGTGTGTGGACTATACGGATCTTAACAAGGCCTTTTCGGCTGATCCTTTTGCTCTCCCTCGTATTGATCAAATCATTGATGCTACGGCGGGTTGCGAAAGTTTATGCTTCCTGGATGCTTATTCAGGATATCATCAGATCAAGATGGCAGTTAAGAACCAAGAGAAGACGACTTTCATTATGCCTTTGGAGTCTTCTGCTATGTGTCTATGCCTTTTGGGCTCAAGAGTGCCCAGGCGACTTATCAGTGTTGCGTGCAGAATTGTCTTCACAATCAGATTGGACGCAACGTCCATGCTTATGTGGATGATATTGTGATCAAATCAAGGAAGAAGGAGACCCTGCTTGATGACTTAAAGGAAATCTTTGACAATCTGCGGATCTATAAGATGATGCTTAACCCGACAAAGTGTTTCTTTGGTGTTCCGGCTGGCAAGCTCTTGGGATTTCTGGTTTCTGAGCATGGTATTGAAGCTAACCCAGATAAGATCAACGCTATCACCTCCCTAACTGAGCCAGCTTATATCAATGATGTCCAACGCCTGGCAGGGTGGATCGCCGCGTTGAGCCGGTTCATAAGACGCCTTGGTGAGAAAGCCATCCCTCTATATCAGATGATGGAAAAGACAGACAATTTTGTCTGGAGTACGGTGGCGGGTGAAGCATTTGAGGCGCTCAAGAAGCAGCTCACTGAGCCGCCGGTTTTAGCTGCGCTGGCTAAGAAAGAGCCCTTGCTCCTATACATGGCGGCTAACAACCGGGCTGTCAGCACTACAATTGTGGTCAAGCACAAGGAAGCAGGGAAAGAGTATCCGGTTCAAAGGCCGGTTTATTATATTAGTGAGGTCCTGACAGAGTCCAAGCAGAGATATCCACATTGTGAGAAGCTAGTGTATGGGGTGTTCATGGCCAACCGCAAATTAAAGCATTACTTCTTAGGACACCCGATCACCGTGGTCAGCTCTACCCCGTTGGGAGACATAATTCAAAACAGAGAAGCCACAGGCAGGATTGCTAAGTGGGCATTAGAGCTGGGGCCTCTCAATCTGAAATACGTATCTCGTACGGCTGTCAAGTCTCAAGCCCTTGTGGATTTCATAAACGACTGGACAGAGTGTCAAGCGCTCGAGGAAAAGCCGGATAACACATACTGGACCATACACTTTGGTGGATCCAAGCAGCTGGAAGGATCAGGGGCAGGAGTTGTTTTAACATCTCCCAAAGGTGATAAGTTCTGTTATGTGCTCCGGCTGATGTTCCCTTGCACTAATAATGTAGCTGAATACGAAGTCCTGCTTCATGGCCTCAAGGTAGCTAAGGAGATGAACTTAAGCCGATTAAGGTGCTTCGGCGACTCAGATCTTGTGGCTCAGCAGGTTTCAGGCACTTGGGACTCCAGGGATCCGCGGATGGCGGCTTATCGTCAGGCGGTGGATGTCATTGCTGGTCACTTCAAGGGTTATCAGGTGGATCACATTGATCGTCGCAGGAACGAGGCAACTGATGCCCTGTCAAGGTTAGGCTCTCAGCGAAAGCTGGTGCCGCCCAATATCTTTCTGGACGTCTTACATCACCTGACTATCAAATTACCCTTAGAGGAAGATTTGGATGTTCCTAACCCGGAGGGACAATTGGTGGCGGATCTACATGCTATTCCGGATTGGATTGTGCCTTACTTGGCGTATTTGACCTGGGGCGAGTTACCTGATAATGAAAATCTAGCCAGACAGATCATCCGACGGTCTAAATCCATGACGATAGTCAATGGCGAGTTACACAAGTGCAGCGTCACCGGGGTGTTTCAGTGTTGTGTTTCACCGGAGGAGGGTAAGGAAATCTTAAATGAAATTCATGCTGGTGATTGCGGACATCACGCCAGCTCAAAATCCCTGGTGGCCAAGGCTTTTCGGCATGGTTTCTTCTGGTTAACGGATCACAAGGATGTAGAGGATCTGGTCCGCAAGTGTGACGACTGTCAAAAGTTTGGCCGGCGTGGTCATGTTCCAGCTCAAGAATTGTGCATGATACCAATTACTTGGCCGTTTGCAGTTTGGGGGCTTGATATGGTCGGGCCTTTCAAGAGATCCAAGGATAAGAAAACACACCTCTTGGTGGCGGTTGATAAGCTCACCAAGTGGGTGGAGGCGGAGCCGGTCATCAAGTGTGACGTGGCTACGGTGGTTCAGTTTATCAAAAAGCTGATTTACCGTTTTGGTTACCCTCATAGCATCATCACGGACAATGGCACAAACTTGTCCAAGGGGGCTATGAAAACATTCTGTGACCTGGAACACATCCGGCTTGATGTTTCCACGGTTGCTCATCCACAGTCTAATGGCCAGGCGGAGCGTGCCAATCAAGAAATCTTGAGAGGTATCAAGCCCCGGCTTATGGTTCCTTTACAACGGACGCCGGGTTGTTGAGTGAAAGAGTTGCAGTCCATCTTATGGAGCATCAGAACTACCCCAAACAGATCCACAGGTTATATGCCTTTCTTCATGGTTTACGGTGCAGAGGTCGTGTTACCAAGTGACATCCGACATGACTCGCCACGAGTGGCGGCTTATGTTGAGAAAGACAATGAGACGGCGCATCAAGACGCGTTGGATGCCTTGGAGGAGGAACGAGAACTGGCGGCTGCTTGTTCGGCGATATATTAGCAAGACTTGCGCCCCTATCATAGCCACAGAGTCAAGACCAGGACGTTTCAAGAAGGCGAGTTAGTGCTGCGACTGATTCAAGACCAGACAAATATGCATAAGCTACCTCCTCCATGGGAAGGACCTTTCATGGTCAGCAGAAATCTCAACAACGGGTCGTATTATCTCATTGACATCCGGGACGACTCAGATACCTCGGGGCAGGAGACTAGCCGGCCGTGGAACATAGCGCATCTGCGGCCTTATTACACCTAAGTTGTTGAGATTCGATATTGTACTCTATCATTGTACATATCATATTTATATATGAATAAAGTAGCATCCCTGCAAGCCGGGCCTCTACCATTTCGCATATATTCATCCATGCAAGAAAGATCCAAAACATAGCTGTCGAAGGGGGCTTCCCACCCTTCGGGTGTAGCTTATCAAACCCTAACAACCGGCTCTTAAGCCAAAAATGTTGACAAGTCAACATAGCTGTCGAAGGGGGCTTCCCACCCTCCGGGTGTAGCTTATCAAACCCTAACATCCGGCTCTTAAGCCCAAAAAGTTGACAAGTCAACTTGGTTGTCGAAGGGGGCTTCCCACCCTCCAGGTGTAGCTTATCAAACCCTAACAACCGGCTCTTAAGCCAAAAATGTTGACAAGTCAACATAGCTGTCGAAGGGGGCTTCCCACCCTCCGGGTGTAGCTTATCAAACCCTAACAGCTGGCTCTTAAGCCAAAAATGTTGACAAGTCAACATAGCTGTCGAAGGGGGCTTCCCATCCTCCGGGTGTATCTTATCAAACCCTAACAGCCGGCTCTTAAGCCAAAAAAGTTGACAAGTCAACTTGGTTGTCAAAGGGGGCTTCCCACCCTCTAGGTGTAGCTTATCAAACCCTAACAGCTGGCTCTTAAGCCAAAAATGTTGACAAGTCAACTTGGTTGTCGAAGGGGGCTTCCCACCCTCCAAGTGTAGCTTATCAAACCCTAACAGCCGGCTCTTAAGCCAAAAATGTTGACAAGTCAACATAGCTGTTGAAGGGGGCTTCCCACCCTCCGGGTGTAGCTTATCAAACCCTAACAGTTGACTCTTAAGCCAAAAAAGTTGACAAGTCAACTTGGTTGTCTAAGGGGGCTTCCCACCCACCGGGTGTAGTTTATCAAACCCTAATAGCTAGCTCTTAAGCCAAAAAAGTTGACAAGTCAACTTGGTTGTCTAAGGGGGCTTCCCACCCTCCGGGTGTAGCTTATCAAACCCTAACAGCCAGCTCTTAAGCCAAAAATGTTGACAAGTCAACATAGCCGTCCAGGGGGCTTTCCACCCTACAGGTGTAGCTTATCAAACCCTATCGGTCAGCTCTTAAGCCAAACAGTTGACTCTGTCAACACATTAGGAAGATACAACATCTTTGGGTTATGCTTTTAAGACGCCCTCCTAACGATATAAACATACATCTATTCTTGCAGGAAATTAAGCTGCCAAGAGCCGGTAAAGCATCCAATGAGAAGCGCAAGGAGGATGACATATATATGTTAAGCCGGACTATTTCATATATGCACGATGGCACAATTCAAGCAAAGGCAAAGTTACTACAAGTCTATTACATATGCTCTCTGTGGAGCCCAAAAATATCTTAAATTTTTTACACCGCTCATGGCGGGTCACAAAGAGCCGGCTATCAACAGGCGTTCACAGTGCGATCAGCTGGCCGGTGGGTCACCCTGCTCCGGGTCTTCGACTGCCTTGATCTGAAGATTTTCCAAGTCCTAGTTGTAGTTGGTTAAATCTGCAAAGGTTCCTTCTTCAAAGAAGGGGACAGGTCAAGTTCAGAGGCAAAAAGATTCTTACTGCGGGCAGGCGTCAGATCCTTGGACTCAAAGACAGGGCCGCGAATTCTTTTCTGGTCGGCGCTGTAAGCCGTCTGGTATGTCTCCAGGTTGACTTCTTATGCTAACACGGAGGCAAGGACTTTGGAAGCCTTTACACACCATGCATAGTCAGCCTTTGTAAACTCGGAGCCATCATCTTTTTCGAGGGAAACCTGTCCATCATATCAGTCGGAGTTAACTCTGGAGCAAAAGCCAATGCCCGGCTTATGGCTGCGATCGCCCCCTGACGGGCGGCTGATCTCTTGAACTCTACAATTTGCTTTGGCAGCGTGGACAGAAGCTCTAAGACCCCTTTGATAGTTGAAGGGGTAGTATCCTTGTACAATACATCGTTGATTTTACACACAATGCCACAATAAAGTTGTTCTGTCAGAGTATACATGGCCTTTATGGGTAGCAAGCTATCGGAGGCAAGTTGGCGGCTCCTAGGACCTGCATAAGATGGACGCCTCATCATGAGTCGCCAGCACAAGTACAATACACAAACTGAGTTAAGTTATCAAATACTTACCAAAGATGGCGGCTGTCATCTTCTTGATGTGGCGCTTCAAGGACTGCAGCTCATCAGACACGATCATAAGCCGTTGATCAGCATCATCCGCCCGTTTAGTCAGGGCGGCTTGTTCAGTCTTAGCAGATTCCTTGAAGGTTGCAAAGTCGGCCTTAATCTTGGTCAGTTCTTCAGAAAGGAGCCGACATTTTTCATCAGCTTCACTTCGGGCGGCCTGCTGCGTGGCTAGATTATTTTTTAAGCCGGCCACTTCTGACCTGGCTTCGTTTAAAGCTTCCTATGACATGGCAAAGTATGGAATGAGCCGTCAGGAGGAGAATTCAGCAAGTATCAAACAGATTGCAAGCAATATGTATTACACTTGGGGGCTAATGTCTATTTGATCTCCTAGATTAAAGGCAGTTCCGGATCATCTTTATCAAGTTAACCCGGAACTTGGGGGCTACACATTGGTTTTTCAAGTTGTTCCAAGGTTTGGAAGACCCGGATTATCATGAGCCAATATTAACCCGGCTCTTGGGGGCTACGTAAGGTTATAAGGAGAGTAAAGAATACCTCATATTTCTTCTTCATTAAATTGACAAGCTTCAGCTCCAGGTCCTGGCTTGTGGACAGGCGGTTCAAATAACCAGCATGAAGTTCGTCAGTTGTCATCTTCTCAAGGACGGGGAGCTCAAACTCCAGCTTCTTGGAGGCTTCAGCCGTCTCGCTATGCTTTGTCAGCACATGAGGTTGAGGAGAGTGGAAGCCGGCGCCAGTAGTAAAAACATCCGGAGCGGCTGTTTCATCAGCAACTTTTGCGGGGCTGGGCGGTTTCGAATGGTCCCTTGGAGGACTCTCAGGAATCATATCGTCAGCTGTCGGCTCTACAGAAGCCGCCGAGGGATCTACATCCGGCATGGGACCATCTGGCTTGGCAAGCTCCGGTTCTTGAACATTAGGGCCAGGGGAGGACTTGTTGGTCTTCCTTCGCTTGGCTTGAGCCCGGGAAAAGCATAAAGGTTAGATCCCAAGGTTTACAACCGCCAAAGACTCGGAGGTAAGGCTTGAAAAACACATACAACGGATTAATCTTTGGAGGCGGCAGAGCAGTGGCTGTAGAGTTGCCAGACGAAGGAGATGATCCCTAAAAAGCGGTTCAGATAATGTAAGGCAATGTTGGATTTACAAAGGAAGGACTAGTAAAATCAAGCAGAGAAGAAATATATACCTCCGCGGGACGCTTCTTCTGAGACGGGGAGTTAGGTAGCCCGGACATGAGCATTGTAGAGCCGACGCTCTGGGTCTGGCATCGGTCGGCTTGCTTTTGCTTTTTCAAAAGAATTTGGGGGTCTAAGTAAGCAAGAGGATGAGAAAGGGGAACTTTTCAAATGACCCACCGTATCTTTTGGGGTACAAAGTATTCTGAGTCGGACGAAACATAAGTTACCTCAGGGGCGTTGGCGTGGCTGGTCTCTGTCTCGTCCTATGAATGGTTGTTGTTAATAAGGTGAATAAAGAGGTGGAAAAAAATAGTCAAGTTATACCTCTGAGCCGTCTGATTCCGGCTGTTCAAACCATTCTTCCTAAGGAGTGGTCTTCTTCTTCGTCTTCTTGGCCGTGGTCTTCTTCTTGGATTTCTTCAGAGGAGGAACATATTTCTTCTACCAAAAGTCGGAGTCAGCATGAAAAGATAAGCCGACAACTAGTGAGGGGATTTCCAAGACATAGCTAATAAAGAGAAGAGAGTATAAAGAGTCGCCTTACATCTGGGTCCGGGTTAGTGGCACAGAAAGGTGCCAGCCCAATGGCACTGCAAGCTCGTAAAGTTTCGTGGACAAGACTCCGGATGACAGTTGTAATATCATACTCTGTTAACATTGTCCGGTTGAAGCAGAGGGAATCATCATACTGTCCTGGATATTCGCACATAAGGCGATTTTGCCGGCTCAAGGGCATAATCCTCCAAGAAATCCAACAGCGGATCAAGTCCAGTCCCGTCAGTCTGTTGGCCATAAGGGCTTTAATCTTGGCATGAGACGGCTCGTGCTTCGCCCGTTCAGAAGTTGACAGCTGTCCAGGAAGCTCAGAGGTCGTCTTGAGCCGATATGGGTGCTAACCCGGCAGGGGATGCTCACCCTCTGGGGAGGTATCTTTACAGTAAAACCAAGTCTTGTTCCAATCTTTCGGATGACTCGACATCTGAACAGCCGGAAAAGTTATGTCCCAGCGCCTCTGAATTGAAATCCCGCCGAGTTCTAAGCTTGGGTCGGCCTTCACCTGTGTCTAGCAGTTTGCATAAAAAAACTCACGAAAGAGACCAACGGACGGCTCCGTTTGCAAGTAGACTTTGCTGAGCACTTGGAAGTTGCATATGTTGGAAACAGAATTGGGGGTGTGGTCTTGAGGGCGCAACTTGTAGAAGTGAAGAACATCCCGAACGAATTTTGAGCCGGGGGGGGGGGGGGGGGTACAAACCCACGTTCGACATGATCTGAAAATACAACCACTTCGCCCTCCTAAGGAACAGGCTTTAGTTCATTACCCGAAACCCGCCAATGGATGACATCTTTGGCGGGAAGGGTGCCCGTGTGTACAAAGTCCATCAGGAATTCTTCAATGATGCAAGAGCCGACCCAATTGCATGAGATGGATGCATGAGACATGGCGGCGGTTCAAAACTATGTAAGGTAACAATATACGGCGAGTCAGGGAATGACAGACGTCTACGGGCGGTTAAAAGCCTAAGATTTTAATATTAAGCCGCCAGGATCCGGTTGGTGAGAGCCGGAATTACATGGTGGGCCAAGTTTAAGAGAAGACAAGGCAAAATTTGGCTAAGTGTGGAAAATAGGTTTCTCAACACATCTCTGAGATTGCGGATCTACAAAGCAAAGAAAAATGGTTTTATTTCAAAACCTAGCGACGAACTATCGAAACGGCAAAAGTTTGAAAATGATAGGCGGAGCAGTTGCAGATCTGCGCAACGCTGTTATCGGTTTTCTACAGAATGTCACAATGGGGAAGCATATCATCGAGTTTTATGGGGAAGGCATGGCTGGCATTGTAGAGAAGCTCGTGTTCTAAGCGGCGGAAGAACTCCGTGAAACCCTACCGAAATGGTTACGGATCTAGGGGAGGAAAGACTCACCGGAGACGGCGCGGCGGACGCAGGTAGAACTGTAGAACAAACAGGTTGGTGCAGCGGCCTCGATGACGACGGTGTGAAGACGACACCGGAACGAGGTGTGCTGGAGCGGCGGCGTCGGAAGAAAGAAGACGAAGAGCGAGTAGGGAGGAAAAAAAATGCCACCCCCTTGCGATCCTATTTAATAGGCAAGGGTGGAAACAGGCGCGAAAATCCAGGCGACGGATATCATTTGACTGAGGCGGACGCCTCGATTCCCGGACCGTCCATTTAATAAGGGAAATATTCGTTGCGGACGTCAGAGGATCTTTCTGACAGATTTGACATGACGTCATGGTGGGTCATTATTTTTAGGTAACATAAGGGAGACTCGCCGATAACTGAGAAGGAGGCTGAAGTGAGCAAGCTCAAATCAACCTGGGGCCTAATGTTGGGGATATAACCCCACGGTGAGACCCGCCCCTGAGGCTACGGGTCACACTAGGTGGCTCGTATACCAGTCCAAAGATGGGCCGTGTAGACTTAAGCCCAGGACGTTGGGCGGCTTGACAAGATGGGCCAGAGCGTGGCCCAGACAGAGAAAGTATGAAGACCCGGGCGGAGAGCCGCCTGGAGACAACTTGCTCAGGAAGGCAAGACAATGTAGAGAGGGATTTAGACACGTAGTGAGAGTTGGTTACAACTTGTATGACCCGTGGTCTTGACCTCCTATATAAAGGCGGGACCTGAGGCGACTTAGAGAGAGATGAGAGACTATCGAGAACTAGGTCAAGCAATAGCTCCCTTGTAATCGATACACCAAGCAATATAAACACAAGCAGGATGTAGGCTGTTACCTTGACTTGAGGGGACGAACCTGGGTAAACCCGTGTCCTTCGTCCCAATCAACCCCTTTGAGTCCATCACCTTAGCGATGGCCTCAAATCCAAGTCCGTTCACCCAGACATCTGCTGTGATAAAACCACGACACAACCGTACGTACATATCCTCGTCATTAGGCCCCGAATGGATTGGGGTTTGAGTGGTGAAATGGGGGTATCAATGCCAATCTCGAATTAGGGCATCAAATCTTCCGAATGATATTCGGGGTTTCAATGAAACTTGCGTCGATTGAACTCTAAGTATTGACGTCAATTTAGGATCAAGACGCCGAATCTTCCGAATGATATTCGGGGCTTCAACGAAACTTGCGTCAATTGAATTCTTCTGCATTCGCCCGGATCCATTCAGCCTTAAAAGTGTCCGAGTGGATGTTCAATGCCTGTTTGGCTCTGAATGAACTGAAAGCATCTTTGGAGGTGACAGGTCGGTCTGTCAGACCTGGATTTTGCAGGATACGAAAATTTGGGCAGCGCGTGCGCGTGCGATGATGACGCCACGATCAGGGCAAGTGGAGGCACGATGCCTTGATTCTCGTGCCGGTCATATCGCCACGTACTAGGCGCCGTTAGCGGTTGGCGTGTGCGGTGATCTCGCGGGCCCACTGGTCAACGGGACAGTCGGCGAAGTATAAATCTCCATGCGCCGCGATTTGCACAGTACCTCCGCCCATTCTTTCTCCTTTCCTCTGCCTCATCTGCCTCCAATGCCCTACTCCGTTCCTCCTCAATGAGAGTTACCACACCGATTACGAAGAACGCGACGGAGAAGCTGGAGCGGGCCAAGAAGGGGGCGACGAAGGTTAATGGCAAGAAGCCCTCAACTGCCCGGTTCACCGCGCTGGTGGGATGGATGCAGGGTGACTTCCTCCCTTCGGTGGTCACTTGCCAGGATATCGACGACTTGGTTTCCGATGGGCTCGTGGCGGAAGGAGCCTGGAGGCTATTGGAGGGAGAGCGCAAGCCGGAGCCATGCGACGGGGAGCGGGTCCTCCTCCTCTCCCATGTCGAAAGAGGTTTCTCCATGCCCCCTCATCCGTTCTTTAGAGGGTTCCTGAATTTCTTTGGCGCTCAACTGCATCATTTCCCGCCGAATACCATCGCGTACTTGTCGACGTTCGTGACTTTGTGCGAGTGTTTCCTGGGGTGTCCTCCCCACTTGGGACTCTTTAAGCACATTTTTACGGTTAGATCTCAGACGGTGAAGAAAGCAGACCCGTCGGGTGGAAAAACCCATGTGCTGCAGTTGTGTGGGGGTTTGGGGCTTCAGAAGAGAGCGCAACGTTCTTTCCCTACCATGACTTTCCCTGAATCCGTTAGAGGCTGGCAGTCGACTTGGTTCTATTGCAAGGACGCAGCTTCACCCAATATGTCGACTGGCCTTCCCCCTTACACATATGTCCGCCCAGCCGCCCCCAAGTCTCTGAGGGTGACCAAAGAGGAACATGTCCAAACGGGTATCTTGGTTCAGGGTGTGGTGCAGTTGATCCGGGGTGGGGTGACTGGCATGGATCTGTTGGAGACGTTTCTCAGTCGACGTATTCAATCGCTCCAAGCCAGAGATCACACCATGTGGCACTACACGGTCCCTAAGGACTCGACCAGGGCTCACCCAGAAGAGGTTCCACAAAAAACTGTCGAGTAGTGGCTTCACAGCATCACTGGAGCATGCGACAACCCTTTGGGAGCCAAGAGGATCCAACCTTACTCGGCCAAAAACCCGTCGAAGAACTTGGTGAGTTGCGCGGTGTCGACTGTTGTACTTGTATTGTCGAGTGATACATTGACTTATGAACTGACTTCTTTACTTGAATCATGCAGGAGTGGACGCACATGCACTCGCCCGTTCCCAACGGGAACCATGTTGAAGATGGCGTAGTGAGCGAGGGTGGCAGCATGGACGGCGGCGGTCCCTCTGACACTGAGGATGAATACGAGGACTCCGGCGAAGAGGAAGAAGTCGAGTCACCTCCCCGGCGTGAAGGCCGTACCAAGTCCCACCAGGATCCGACAACTGTTGAGGACAGGGCTCCGGGCCCTAGTGAGAAGAACCGAAAGCGGAGTCACCCTTCAATTGTTGAGTCGAGTGAGAGGCTAACCAAGCAGCCCAAGCAGGTCACGACCAAACCTCTCAAGGCTCTGCCTCGCATGAGGATGGCCATACCTGTCGTCTCCACATAAGTATTTATTTTCGAATTCTTTCTGTCGACTGTGACCTTGAGTTGTAGCTAACCAAGTGTTGTTCGATCCGTCAGAGCTGCTACGTCTGTAACCTCGCCTCATCGAGACAGAGGGGAGGCGATGGACATTGACACTGCTGACGCCGCCACTTCTCATAGAGGTTAATAAGTTCTTGATTCATCCAAATGGGATTTGTCACTTGCAAAAGTTAACACTGTCGGTTGATGTTGCAGAGATCATCCAACTGGAAGATGACGAGGAACACCTTGACGCTTCGCGCACCCGCACCCGAAGAGCTTGATCAACGCACACGCCTCAATGTTTGACTACAGAGTCCTCCCAGGGGATAGGTGACTCGACAAAGATCAGAGCCGAACCTGCAGTACCTCTGTCGAATGCCCCTCCAGCTGTCTCGACCATCGTGACATCGACTCCAACCGGACCTGCTCAAACTACACATGCTGCCCCAGCCATTACGCCGATCCCGCCTATGATGGCTTTCTCTCCGCATCGCGTCCCGGAAGATCAGACCGGAGCTGCGAAGGAGGCTATGATCCAGGCAAAGCAGATAATGCTACGAACCAAGGAGGCGTACAAGGCCAGCAAGCTGGCTTACGATGTTAGCGCAGCCGTCCGCACCAATGTCCGAGTAAGTTCGATTGTAAGTACATTTTTGATTGAATTCTTGTCTTTTCTTGACTGTACACCCAATGAGTGCTTATTATCCACTCGTAGGATGTTTGAAATTTCTCCACTCGAATAGGTCGGGTCGTAGTTGAGCAGGATTTGGGTCGATAGTACGCGTGGTACTGGAGTCACTCGACATGTCGACTGCATTTTTTCCTGACAAGTTAATCGACAGATCGAGAGTTAACCGTCTTAGTGGGGGCCCTCAGAGTGCATCCACTGGGTGTAGTCCCCGAGACCACTGTCGAGTGCTTGCATCGGCAGGGGTCTTAGAGCTTAGTGTATACAGGATACATTTCGCCTTGGATCACACCACTCGGAAGCTACCTTGCAGGTTTCATGGATATTATTGACAAACCATGATATGACGCTGCATAAGGATAGACTGCGCTTCTTAGAGTGATGGATGTTTCTGCCACTCGACTAATCGAGAATTGGTAGATCCAGTGGGGGCATGCTAAGTGCACCCACTGGGTGTAGTCCCCGAGATTGCTGTCGAGTGCTTGCACCGGCAGGGGTCTTAGAGTTTATTGTATACAGGATACATTTCACCTTGGATCGCACCACTTCGAAGCTACCTTGCAGGTTTCATGGATATTATTGACAAACCATGATATGACGCTGCATAAGGATAGATTGAACTTCACAGAGCAGGGAGGAGCGTCACTCGATGGGTGGAGTGACGGGTGGATGTTCTGACAGGGCTGACCTTGTCGAATGTTTTAATAGCCAGTGGGGGCACGCTAAGTGCACCCACTAGGTGTAGTCCCCGAGGCTAATGTTAATCGTAGACGATAAGCAATAGTCTTGAAAACTTGTCGTACACGGAGTACTGGAGTCACTCGACATGTCGAGTGCATTTTTTCTGACGAGTTACTCGACGGATCGAGAGTTAACCGTCTCAGTGGGGGCACTCTAAGTGCACCCACTAGGTGTAGTCCCCGAGACCACTGTCGAGTGCTTGGACCGGCAGGGGTCTTAATAGAGACAACTTTGAATTTGTTCACGCCGCGCGGAGCGCCAAGGCCGCTCGACATGTCGAGTGGGCTTTTTGATTGAATTCTTCTTCCCTTGGACATGGGCTTCATGGACATCATAAGTCAACCGATATATAACATAGTTCCAAGGTCGTAAGACAGTCATTCGATGGTATTCATAGACCAGTCGACCGTCCTTGGCATTACTTGCCGATTGAATCTCTTTCTTTCGTTGGTTTCAGAGGGATTGTGAACTCGGGACGCGGTACAAGGACCTGGAGGATGAAAGGAACCAGCTACGTGTGGATCTGGAAGCCTCCAACCATGCTCTAGAGCAAGCGCGTGCTGAGCTGAAGTCTCTGGGAGGTACTTACTGTTGACTTTCAGCATTCCCATCTTCACTTTTCATGTTTTGAACTGAGTGCTCTCACTCGAACAGACGTGCGCAATGAAAACCCGTCGACTCCAAGCGCGACTCAACAAAGTTGTTTCTTTAGATTCCATGAAGAAGGCACTAGAGGAGAAGGACAAAACATTCGCCGATGCTCAACGGGTGGCCAGGGACAAGACCGAAGCTGCAGATTGGAAGCTGGCAGCCACCAAGAAGCTGGAGGAGGAGAACGCAAAGCTGAAGTAGGAGCACGTGGACCTCGTCAAACAAGCCGAGCAGCTGAATAAAAGGAGCAACGGCTTGGAGAAGCACTTGGACGAATTCTCGAGGAATATATATATCCTGCTTGACGGTGAGTGTTTCTTGTCGACTGAAGTTTGTTAAATCTTTGAAGGTTGTAGCTCACCGACACCCCTCCCATTCAAACTTTCCAACACAATTCTACCAAGACTTTGAGAAGGAGACAGAGGAGGTTGAACCCAATCTAGATCCCACTAAGTCACCTGTCGCAGATGCAATGGCCATGAACATGCTCAGACTCAACTTCCGGCTCCAAGGCGTCCATGCATATATTGCCTGAGTGAAATCTGCAATGAAAAGAATCGACAAGGAGATATGGCCTGAAGTCACTCTTCAGCTCGACCTCAACTCCATGATGGCTCGCCTAAACAAACTTCCCAGTCGAGTGCAGGCTTGGAAGAAATCTGCTGCTCGCTGCGGGGCCGACGTGGCGTTATCACTTGTCAGGGTCCATTACAGGGACATGAGGGAAGAGAAGCTGAAGGAGCTCCAGGTGGTAAACACGAAGAAACTCCCAATTTGGGGACTTCATGGAAACCTTCATTGAGGCAGCCACCAGAATTGCTGACAGCATAGACTTGGACACTTTTGTCGAGCCAGCCAATCCGTCAGGTGCTTAAAAAACTTGGTCTTTGGAAGAAATACTTTTATTCGCCTCGGTATGCCGAGTGGAATTGTATCCCTTAAAACTTCATTCAGGCCTTAGGCCTGAGCACATTTGGATTTTATTCGTATTTGGCTTTCAATCGTCTGTTCGACTGACTTTGTTTTTTAACTTAGGCGAAACGTGTTCGCAGCTAAGTCCCCGAGTGTGAGGATTGCTCACCACTCGGGATGTTTTCAAACTTAGGCGAATGTCGATTCGCAGCTAAGCTGTCGAGTGAATGGATTGATATCCACCCGATGAGGTTTTTAACTTAGGCGAAACATGTTGTAGCTAAGCCCCCGGGTGTGAGGATTGCTCATCACTCGGAGTTATTTTCGAACTTAGGCGAATGTCGATTTGCAGCTAAGCCGTTGAGTGAATGGATTGCTATCCACCCGACAAGGTTTTTAACTTAGGCAAAACATGTTCGCAGCTAAGCCCCCGAGTGTGAGGATTGCTCATCACTCGGAGTATATTTGAACCTAAGCAAAGACGGATTCGCAAATAGGCCATCGAGTGAATGGACTACTATCCACCCAACAGGGTTTTTAACTTAGGCGAAAGCATGTTCGCAGCTAAGCCCCCGAGTGTGAGGATTGCTCATCACTCGGAGTATATTTGAACCTAAGTGAATCCGATTCGCAAATAGGCCGTCGAGTGAATGGACTGCTATCCACCTGACAGTGTTTTTAACTTAGGCGAAAGCATGTTCGCAGCTAAGCCCCCGAGTGTGAGGATTGCTCATCACTCGGAGTATTCCCAGGAATGTAACTGTACGATTGTAATCGACGATATATATTGCAGAAATCTGAATTGCATTACTGAAGTATTCTTATTACATCGGGGGATTCTCCCGTCTCAAGTATAAAGACGCCCGAGCAGATCTGCATTCCAGGCTCGTGGCTCGTCCATCCGCTTCATGAGATTGTACATATGATAGGCTCCATTGTTTAGCACCTTAGCGATGACGAAAGGACCTTCCCATGAAGGAGCAAGCTTGTGAGGTCGGTGTTGATCCACTCGAAGCACCAGGTCTCCCTCGTGAAACGACTGACTCTTAATATTCTTCACATGGAAGTGCCGCATGTCCTGTTGATAGGCAGTAGTCCGGATCAGAGCCATCTCTCATTCCTCCTCCAGAAGATCTACTCCGTCCTGTCTGGCCTGTTCAGCTTCAGCCTGAGAATACAGCTCCACTCGAGGAGAATTGTGGAACAAGTCACTCGGCAAAATGGCTTCAACACCATAGATCAGGAAGAAAGGAGTCCGTCCAGTCGACCGATTTGGAGTAGTTCTCAGGCCCCATAACACAGATGGCAACTCAGTTACCCACGCACCAGTGGCATGATCCAGGTCGCACATGAGACGAGGCTTAAGACCTTGCAAGATGAGGCCATTGGCTCGCTCGACTTGCCCATTGGTTTGTGGGTGAGCGACAGATGCATAATCTACCTGAGTGCCCTGGGAGTTGTAGAAGTTCCTAAATTCTTCTGAGTCAAAATTAGTGCCGTTGTCTATGATGATGCTGTGTGGAATGCCGTATCGATAAATTATCTCCCTCATGAATGTGACCGCCGTGCGGGAGTTCAGCTTCTTGATTGGCTTGGCTTCTATCCACTTGGTGAATTTGTTGACTGCTACCAATAAGTGAGTGAATCCTCCTTTTCCGGGTCGAAAGGGGCCAACCATGTCAAGTCCCCAAACAACAAATGGCCAGGCAAGAGGAATTGTCTTCAGGGCAGATGCCGGCTTGTGTGACAAGTTTGCATAGAACTGGAAACCATCACAATGATCAACGATGTCTTTAGCCATCTCATTAGCTCGTGGGCAGTAAAAACCAGCTCGGTATGCTTTGGCGACAATCGTCCTTGAGGACGCATGATGGCCGCAAGTTCCCGAGTGAATCTCGTCTAGAATCATTCGACCTTCCTCGGGGGAAATGCAGCATTGTGTAACACCAGTCGCACTTTCTCTGAACAGCTGATCTCCCATCACAGTGAAAGCCTTGGATCTGCGCACAATCTGACAAGCCTCTGTTTCATCTTTAGGGAGCTCTTGTCTGAGGATATAGGCAATGTAAGGCACAATCCAATCGGGAATGATAACCAAAATCTCCATGACCAGATCAATCACTACAGGGACATCGACCTCTGTCGGGTCAGTGGAACTCAAAGCTTGTGGGGGCTCTTCGGTGAAAGGATCTTCTTGAACCGAAGGAGTGTGCAAATGCTCCAAGAACACATCGCTGGGGACAGGCCGTCGAGTGGAACCAATCTTGGATAGCTTATCGGCCGCCTGATTTTTCAGTCGGGGAACATGATGAAGTTCCAGGCCTTCAAATTTCTTCTCCAACTTTTGGACTACATTGCAGTATCTAGTCATAGCGGGGTTTCGAACATCCCACTCTGTGATCACTTGATTCACCACCAGATCTGAGTCGCCATAAACCATCAGGCGCTTGATGCCGAGTGAGATAGCCATGCACAACCCATACAAAAGTGCTTCATACTCTGCCTCATTGTTGGAGGAATTGAAGTGAATTTGCAAGACATAGCTGATCTTGTCGCCCCTAGGAGATATCAAGACAACACCAGCACTGGACCCATTCAACATTTTGGAGCCATCAAAGAACATTGTCCAATGCGCCGAGTGAACTTGGATAGGCTGTTGCTGTTCAATCCACTCAGCCATGAAATCTACCAATGCTTGGGACTTGATTGCTTTTTTGGCTTTGAATCTGATGTCAAAGTGTCCAAGCTCGATTGCCCATTTAGACACTTGACCTGACGCGTCTCGATTATTGAAAATTTCAGACAGAGGAGCATCAGTGACGACTGAAATCGAGTGGTATTGGAAATAATGCGCCTCCTTCTTTGCTGATAGGTAAATACCATAAACCAGCTTCTGATAGTGTGGATATCTTTGCTTTGAGGGGGACAATACTTCTGAGACATAATAAACTGGCCGCTGGACTTTATAAGCTTTACCCTCCTCTTCCTGCTCGATAGTTAGTACTGTACTGACGACCTGATTTGTGGCCACGATGTACAGGAGCAAGGGCTCTTTGCTGGCAGGAGAGGCAAGCACCGGCTGGGTGGAGAGCAGGGCTTTGAGCTCAACAAATGCTGCTTCGGCTTCGGGAGTCCAGTCAAATGTGTCGGACTTCTTCATTAATTGATATAAGGGCATAGCCTTCTCACCAAGACGAGAAATGAATCGACTCAATGCTGCTAAGCAACCCATGAGCTTCTGAATGTCGTGCACTCGCACGGGAGTCTTCATACGGGTAATGGCGCTGATTTTCCTAGGGTTGACATCAATTCCTCGCTCGGAAACGAGAAAACCGAGTAACTTGCCGCCAGGGACGCCGAAAGTACATTTGGCCGGATTCAGCTTTATGTCGAATCGCCTCAGATTGGCGAATGTCTCGGCCAAGTCAGCCAGCAGGTCGGAACCTTTGCGGGACTTGACCACTATGTTGTCCATGTACGCCTCGACATTCCGAGGGATCTGGTCGAGTAAACATTTCTGAATCATGCGCATAAAAGTAGCGCCGACATTCTTGAGAACAAAGGCATAGTGATGTAACAAAAACACCCGAATGGGGTGATGAAGGCTGTCTTTATTTCGTCTGGGACATACAGACGGATATGATGGTACCCAGAGTAAGCATCCAAAAACGATAAATGCTCACACCCTGCCGTCGAGTCAACAATTTGATCTATGCAGGGGAGCGGAAAATGGTCTTTTGGGCACACCTTGTTGAGATGTTTGAAGTCAATGCACATGCACAATGACTTATCTTTGTTTGGCACCATCACAACATTCGAGAGCCACTCGGAGTGGTAAATCTCCCGAATGAACTTGGCTTGCAAGAGACGGGCCACGTCTTCTCCGATTGCCTTGCGCTTCTCCACCACTGAGCGACCCAAATGTTCGGATCCACTCGCAGACGGTGCTCAGTCAACTCCCTGGGAATCCCCGGCATGTCAGCAGGCTTCCATGCGAAGATATCCCAGTTCTCATAGAGGAACTGGATGAGCTCGGCTTCCTATTTGCTATCGAGTGTTGATGAGATATTCGTTGGGGCAGCAGTAGGATCCGTCGGATGGATGTGGACCTTCTTCACTTCCCTTGCCGACTGAAATGCCGACTCGGAAGCCAGCTTCCTTGCGCGGAGCAAATCGGCAAGGTTGGCGGTTTTCTTGTACTCCTCCAGCTCAACCATGGCCATCTGGTGATCGGCGATCTTGGAGCCTTGCTGGAGGCACTCTTGAGCCCGCTGTCGATCGCCCGTGAATGTGATCACGCCCTTAGGGCCTAGCATCTTCAACTTGAGATACATCTAACATGGTCAGGCCATGAAATGTGCATACGCGGGTCGACCCAGAATGGCGTGGTAAGCACTCTTGAAATCCACGACTTCAAATGTCAACTTTTCTTTTCGGAAATTTTTGTCATTCCCGAATGTCACAGCCAATGCTATCTGGCCGAGTGACTCGGCCTTCTTTCCTGGGATGCCCCATGAAACTGCATGTTGCTTTCACTCAGACGGGACATTGGAATGTCCATCCCTTTCAGGGTGTCCGCATAGAGAATGTTCAGGCCGCTGCCACCGTCAATGAGGACCTTTATAAGTCGAGTCCCCCCCGGATCAACTACCAGAGTCTGTCGACCAGGAGTGGCCACATGAGCAGGATGGTCTGTCTGGTCGAATGTGATAGCATATTGGGACCACTTGAGGTAGGTGGGGGTATCTGGTACAACCATATTGATTTCTCTGTTGATGACTTTCAAACGACTGTTGCTCTCGACATCAGCAAAGATCACCAGTGTAGCAGTGACATCCGGAAATGTTTCTTTATCCTCATCTTCATCTCCCTTCTCAGGAGATTTCTCACTCGGCGGGTCCCCCTTGAATTGCTGGATAAGGGTCCGACACTGTTGAGTGGTGTGCTTGGGCAAAATCAGATTGCCCTCCGCATCTTTCCTCATGTGAATTACACACGGCTGATCCATGATATCAGTTCCTGACTGATTTTTCCCTTTCTTGGGGGCATACTGAGCTTTAGCCTTGCCCTTGTTCTTTGACTGAGTCGCCAATGCCGTCGCTTCTGCTTGAACCGGATCTTCAACTTTTCGCTTCTGTTTCCGATTGTTACTGACGCCGGCCTCATTGACGACTGTCTTTCCTTTGCCGCTACGGAGGCGGTCTTCTTCCTCGCCATTGGCGTACCGAGTGGCGATTTCCATCATCTTGCTGAGTGAAATATCACCCGTTCGCCCAAACTTCAGATATAGTTCTCTGTATCTCACACCGGCCTTGAACGCACAAATAGCATGGTGTTCCGACACATTCTCCACTGTATGATGCAGAGTGGACCATCGCTGAATATAATCTCTCAAAGTTTTATTAGGCTTCTGGACACAGTGATGTAAGTCGACCAGACCTGCCGGACGCTTGCAAGTGCCCTCAAAGGTTCGGAGAAACACTCCGGCAAGATCCTCCCAGCAATGTATACTGGAAGGAGCCAAACGATTCAGCCAAGCTCGAGCTGAACCATCTAACATCAGGGACATGTGCTTCATTGCAACATTGTCATTTCCACCACCAATTTGCACAGCCACTCGGTAATCATATAACCAAGTCTCGATGCTGCCACTCGGAAAATCTCTGTCGTATCCTTCCCTGTGGGCGTTGCCCCTGTCAATCCGCTTCTGAACGAGGAGGTTGCGGGCGTCAAAGCCCGCATTCCGCTCATCACCGAAGGAGCACCTATCGTCCTAGCGCTGGGGCGTGTACGGACCACTCCGTGGAGGAGTGGGCACTCGACGGTCGTCTTCGCGGTGAAACTGATCTCTGACGCGATCTTCATGGAAACCTCCGCCCCGATGATGCAAGGGCGATCCAGGGCCGTGTGTCGACTGAACGGTCTCTGCCCTGGGTGAATTGCTATATATCCTGTTGCGAGACTGAGAAACTACTGATTTTTGATGCTGCGCTGCATCTAATAGTGCTCTGATCTGCATCAACCCTCTTCCAGCCTTTCACTGGGACGGCTGAATGGAATCTGCTATCCTAGCAGCAACAACAACATTTAACACTGGAGTTCGATATACCTCAACGTCGTCATGAGATCCAGTCGGAAACAGCTGTCATTGACGTCGACTGGGGTGTGGCGGGCGCTGGCGAGTGCGCTCGTCAAGCTCTGCCTAGATTTCTTCCAGACGAATGTGCGCGGCCTCCACAGCTTGGGCCTCGGCAGTCGTGCCGACGATGGGAGTATGAAGAACCTCCTCCTCGTGGCGCGGCTGCTCTTTCGATGGACCGGCAGCCTCGTAGCTGCCATGGCCAAAGCCAGGCGGTGAGCTCTGATGAGATCCCGCCATCAAGACCTTCGCTGCGGGATCGCAGCTTTCGCACTCGGAAGGCACGTCGGACGGATCAGAATCCGACTCGAACACGTCGTGAAGGGACTCGGCGGGCTTGAGTGCTGCAATCTACGGAGAAGTTTGACGCGCGACTGTGTGTTTGACCCAACGCTGAAGTCGTGAGCGGCCGGACCGCTTGCAACCGCGAACAACGAGGGAAGCCGACGTATAAGGAGTCGACGGCTGACGCAGCAACACGCCATAGGAACTCGCACAGAAGTGCGCGGCCCCACGGACCGGGAGCGCCTTGACAGTGAGAGGTGCTTCCTGGAGCCATGTCGAATCGTCGGTGATGAAGGTGAGTGCTCCGAAACGGATCTCATGGCCCAGAGCGAAAACACCGTCGGAAGACATGTCAAAGGATGGAAAATGCAACCTCGCCGGAAGTCGCTTAGATGCCTGCCCCACGGTGGGCACCAACTGTCGTGGGAATGAGCTTGACAGTAGATGGTAGGGGTACGTAAGGAGAGGGCAGAGTCCTAGCTACGGTGAGGATGTACACACGGATGTATGAGTTCAGGCCCCTCTCGTGGAGGTAACAACCCTACGTCTCAGTGCTCGGGAGCTTATGTCGTGTGGAATGTAAAGATTACAATGGTCGTAAACCCTTGTGCTAGAGGGGAGGGGCGGCTTATATAGAGTTCGCTGCCCCTCATAATTAACCAGCATCTAAGGGTCCGATCGTGGGGTTAAAGTCTGCCGTTACTGGTAACGTACGTAATAAAAGCTATTAATGACGATTGGACTAACGTCTGCCCGTTGGGCTCTTGATGGCGACTCCTGGTCTTCTGGTGTCGAGTGAGAACGAGGTCTTCCGAGTGACACGCGACTGTCGAGTGGAGGAAGGAGCCTCCGAGTGGATAACCTATCGAGTGACTTGAACGTCTCATGGAATCTAGCCGGAAGTTTATACTTGATCTTCAAATCCTCCAATGTAGTGTCCTTAGGTAGGGTATATAGGCCTTGCCTAGGACCCTACCCTAGGTACATATCCTCGTCAGGATGCCTTTCTCTTCTATCTCCGGCGAGCTACTCGACCGCAGTGGAGGTTGGAAATGGCCAGTTTGGCGTGTGCAGGTAGCCCTTTGTTTTTGTTTGTGTTTCCATCTTCCTTGGGCTCAGTCTTGCAAGCTTTTTAGGATAGCGGTCATGTCTTTGCGTGTCTCTTTGTTTCCATGTATGTGGATTCCTGTAATCTCACTTTGATTTAATAGAATGCATGGTTACCTCAAAAAAGGAAAAAAGGAACGTCAAATTTTGACAAAAGTTGGCAAACAATGACTCTATGGCAAATGGGCCACATGAACAATAAAGTGTGACAATTAAAACTGTCGCAAAAACCAAACACATGCCAATAAAATTGTGATTGCCAAATTTTGGCTTGGCAAAATGTGGCTGGGAACCAAACACCCCCTACATATACACTAATTGAACTTGATTTTAGGGTTCAGTTTGGTCGTTGTATAACTTGTATTCATGAAAGCTCAAGTTACAGTCACCGGGCTCACTGTACCGGTCGGTCTACCATCATCTGAAAATAAAAGAGGCCAATGAAGCCCAAATAAAAAAATAGGCCAAAGATGCCCACCCAAAAAAATTAAAAAAATGAGAGAAAAGAGAGAAGGGACAATGCTACTATGTTTTTTCCACACTTGTGCTTCAAAGTAGCACCATGATCTTCATGATAGAGAGTCTCATATTTTGTCACTTTCATATAATAGTGCTAAATTTTCATTATATAACTTGGCTTGTATATTCCAATGATGGGCTTCCTCAAAATGCCCCAGGTCTTCATGAGCAAGCAGGTTGGATGCACACCCACTTAGTTTCTTTTTGAGCTTTCATACATTTATAGCTCTAGTGCATCCATTGCATGGAAATCCCTACTCACTCACATTGATATCTATTAATGGGTATCTCCATAGCCCGTTGATACGTCTAGTTGATGTCAAACTATCTTTCCTTTTCCTCACAACCGCCACCATATTCTATTCCATCTACAGTGCTATATCCATGGCTCACGCTCATGTATTGCGTGAGAGTTGAAATGGTTTGAGAACATAAAAGGTGTGAAACAATTTCTTGACTTGTCATCGGGGTTGTGCATGATATAAATACTTTGTGTGGGGAAGATGGAGCATAGCCAGACTATATGATTTTGTAGGGATAACTTTTTTTTGCCATGTTATTTTGAAGAGACACAATTTCTTTGTTAGTATGCTTGAAATATTAGTGTTTTTATGTCAACATTGAGCTTTTGTTTTGAGCCTTATGGATCTAAACATTCATGCCGCAATAAAGAATATTACATGGGTAAATATGTTAGGTAGCATTCCACATCAAAAATTCTATTTTTATCATTTACCTAATCGAGGACGAGAATGAATTAAGCTTGGGGATGCTGATACGTCTCCAACGTATCTATAACTTTTGATTGTTCTATGCTATTATATTATCTATTTTGGATGTTTTATATGCATTAATATGCTATTTATATTATTTTTGGGACTAACCCATTAACCTACTACCAAGTGTCAGTTTATGTATTTTCCTTGTTTTTGAGTATTGTAGAAAAGGAATATCAAACTGTGTCCAAACGGAATAAAATTCTACGATGATTTTTCTTGGACCAGAAGGAACCTACGAGACTCGGAGAAGAGGCCAAAAGGTCTATGGGTGGGCCATAAGCCACCCAAGCGCGTCCTGGGGGGCGCCCCCCGGCTTGTGGGCCCCCGGTAGCTCCTCCAACCCTAATATTCCGCCTATAAATTCAGAAATATCCCCCCAATACCAAAGAGAGACACGATAATACTTTTCAGCTGCCGGAAGCCTCCGTCCCCGAGAGATCCAATCTTGGAGCCTTTTCCGGTAATCTGCTGGATGGGGATTCGATCACGGAGGACATCTACATCAACTCCATTGCCCATCAGATGATGCGTGAGTAGTTCACCACAAACTTATGGGTCCATAGCTAGTATCTAGATGGCTTCTTATCTCTATGTTCTTCAATACCATGTTCTCCGTGATGTTCATGGGGATCTATCTGATGTAATACTCTTTTGCGATGTGTTTGCCGAGATCCGATGAATTGTGGGTTTATGATTAGATTATCTATGAATATTATTTCAATCTTCTCTGAATTCTTGTATGCATGTTTTCATATCTTTGCAATCTCTTCGAGTTATTGGTTTGGTCTGGCCAACTAGATTGGTAATGCTTGCAATGGGAGAAGTGCTTAGTTTTGGGTTCAATCCTGCGGTGTCCTCACCCAGTGACATAGTAGGGGTAGTGAGGCACATATTTGTATTGTTGCCATAAAGGATAAAAATACGGGGTTTTCATCATATTTCTTGAGTTTATCCCTCTACATCATGTCATCTTACTTAATGTGTTACTCTGTTCTTCATGAACTTAATACTCTAGATGCAGGCGGGAGTCGATCGATGTGTGGAGTAATAGTAGTAGATGCAGAATCGTTTCAGTCTACTTGACACGGACGTGATGCCTATATGCATAATTATTGCCTTGGATATCATCATAAGTATGCTCTTTTCTATCAATTGCTCGACAGTAAGTTGTTCACCCGCCGTATTATTTTCCTTCAAGAGAAAAGACTCTAGTGAAACCTATGGCCCCGAGTCTATTTTTGATATTATATTTTCAGATCTATAAACCAAAAATACCAAAAATACCTTGCTGCAATTTTATTTACTTTTACTTCTAGCAATATTTTATATCTATCTCTATCAGATCTCATCCTTGCAAGTAACCGTGAAGGGATGGACAAGCCCTTTATAGCGTTGGGTGCAAGTGTTTGATTGTTTGTGTCGGTGCATAAATTGGGGCCTTTCTTGTTCCTCCTACTGGATTGATACCTTGGTTCTCAACAACTGAGGGAAATACTTATCTACTTTGTTGCATCACCCTTTCCTCTTCAAGGGAAACCAACGCAAGCTCAAGAAGTAGCAAGAAGGATTCCTGGTGCCGTTGCCGGGGAGGATACACATCAAGCCTACCAAGTACCCATCACAAACTCATCTCTTGCATTTACATTATTTTCCTTTTGCCTCTCGTTTTCCTCTCCCCCACTTCACCAATTTGCTGTTTTATTTGCCTTCTTTTTTCGTTTACCCTTTTCCTTGCCGGATCTCTTGCTTGTTGCTATGACTAGCGTTACTACCCCCCCTTTGTCACCAGACTTTGAAGTCCTATACTTCAAACAAAAACAAGGGGAAATTCTGAAAGATGCCTGGTATAGGCTAATGGAATCCTATCGTATTTCCAGTCTAAAAGGAGACACAAAAGTTCTGCTTAGAATTTTTTACATTGGATTGGCTTTGCATCATAGGAAGCTTTTGGATTTTGCCTCGGAAGGCAATTTTATCAAACTTGATGCAAATGCTGCTTATAAAGTTTTGGAAGGGATTTTGGGGATTCCCCCAGAAAAAAGGGGCTTGCCTTTTCACAAGAGGGAGTTCAAATTCTCGACAAATTGGGTGAGTTACATAAGCACTTAGTCGAGTTACAAAAATATCATGAACCCCTCAAACATATTAATGGGAACCTCAATCACTTGAAGGAAGCGGAAAGAGCCCCCCGTATTTGAGAAGGCCCTCACAAAAGTTGCCAAAGATGACAATACCTAGATCTTTTGCGTTATTCCTAGCTAGGGGCAATAAACAATAGCGCTTGTTGGGAGGCAACCCAATTTTATTTTTATGTTTTTGTTTTTTGCTTCTATTTTAGAGTGTTTCACACATTATTACCTCTGTAGTAATTGTGTTTTGGTGTTTTAATTAGTGTTTGAGCCAATTAAGACCTTTGGGATGGTCTGTGGTGATTGTTGATTTGTTCTTTCTGAAAAACAGAAACTTTTGCACCCAGTCAGGGAATTTTATAAATTTACCAAAGCGACGTATGAGTATGAAATTTTTACACAACATTTATATACAAATTTCCTAGGTTTTACTATTTGTTCAGAATTTTTGGAGTTACATAAGTGTTCAAAGTTTACAGATTGCTACAGATTGTTCTGTTTTTGACAGATTCTGTTTTCTTTGTGTTGTTTACTTATTTTGATGTATCTATTTGTTGTATCGGGTGGTATGAACCATGAAGAAGTTGGAATAAAGTAGATATTAAACCAATATAAATAAATAATGAGTTCACAACAGTACCTAAAGTGGTTATTTATTTTTCTAATACTAACGGATCTCACGAGTTTTCTGTTGAGTTTTGTTGTGAAGTTTTCAAGTTTTGGGTAAAGATTTGATGGACTATGGAATAAGGAGTTGCAAGAGACTAAGATTGGGGATACCCAAGGCACCCCAAGGAATATTCAAGGATACAAAAGATCCTAAGCTTGGGGATTCCCTGGAAGGCATCCCCTCTTTCGTCTTCAATCCAACGGTAAATTTACTTGAGGCTATATTTTTATTCAACACATGATATGTGTTTTTCTTGGAGAGTCTTGTATGATATGAGTCTTTGCTTTTTAGTTTGCCACAATCATGATCGCCGCACACACCTTTTGAGAGAGATGGCAAGGATATGTACCTAGGGTAGGGTACTAGGCTTGACCTAGATGCCCTACCTAAGGGCATGACATTGGAGGACTTGAAGATCACAAATAAGATTCCGACTGCATTCCCGGTGACGCTCAAGTCACTCGACAGACAATCCACTCGGAGACTTCTTCCTCTACTCGATGGTTGACTCTCACTCAAAATACCTCATTTCCACTTGATGCCAGAAGACCAGAAGCCACCTCCAGGAGGCCAACAGACAGGCATTAGGCTTTTCGTCATTAGTAGCTTTTATTATGTACGTTACTAGTAACGCCAATCTTTAAACCCACGATCAGACCCTTAGATGCTGGGAAATTATGAGGGGAAGCGAACTCTATATAAGCCGCCTCTCCCCTCTGGCACAAGGGTTCACAACCACTGTAATATCAACATTCCACACGACAAAGCTCCCGAGCACTGGGACGTAGGGCTGTTACCTCCACGAGAGGGGCCTGAACTCATACATCCGTGTGTACATCCCCGTCATAGCTAGGACTCTGCCCTCTCCTTTCGTACCCCTACCTTCTACTGTCAGGCTCGTTCCCACGATAGTTGGTGCCCACCGTGGGGCAGGCATCTAAGCGACTTCCGGCGAGGTTGCGTTTTTCATCCTTTGACATGTCTTCCGGCGGTGTTTTTGCTCTGGGTCACGAGATCCATTTCGGAGCGCTCACCTTCATCGCCAGTGATTTGGCATGACTTCAATAAGCGCCTCTCGATGTCGAGGCGTTCCCGGTCCGTGGGGCCGTGAACTTCCGCGCGAGTTCCTGCGGTGTGCTGCTACGTCAGCCGTGGACTCCCTATGCGTCGGCTCCCCTCGCTGTCCGCTGTCGCAAGCGGTCCGGCCGCTCCTATTGGGGAACGTTGCATGGGAAACAAAAAATTTCCTACGCACATGCAAGATCTATCCATGGTGATGAGCATCTACGAGAGCAAGAGTGGATCTACATACCCTTGTAGATCGCTAAGCGGGAAGCATTAAGAAACACGGTTGGTGTTGTCGAACGTCTTCGCGATTCAAATCGCCGAGCATCCCGCGATCTCATCACGATCCATCCCGTGATCCAATCACGATCCGTCCCGTGAACTCATCATGATCCGTCTCCTGATATCATCATGATCCGTCTCGTGATCTTGATCATGGTCCTTCCGATCTAGCGCCGAACGGACGGCACCTCCACGTTCAACACACGTACAACTCGATGACGATCTCTGCCTTCTTGATCCAACAAGAGGGAGCGGAGAGGTACATGAGTTCTCCGGCAGCGCGATGGCATTGCAGCGATGGTGGTGGAGCTATTCTAGTAGGGATTCGCCTAAGCACCACTGAAAACCGATCTAGAGGAGAAACTGTGATCTAGAGGAGAGGTAGCACGTGGCTATTAGGGTAAGCTTTTTCCTCTAAATCCTCTAGTATATATAGGAGGGAGGGAGGGGAGGAGGAAGCCTCAAACCCTCAAGGTTTGGTCAAAATTCTAGGTGGAGGAGTCCTACTCCAATCCTATTAGGAGTAGGATTCCTCCTTTCCACTTGGAAACTCTTTCCATCTCTCCACCTTTGGATTTTTTTTCCTTCTCAAACCACTCCAGCCGCATGGGCCCTTAGAGGAGGCTTCGGCCAGCCCACAAGGGGCTGGTTTACCTCCTCCCACAGCCCATGTAGCCTCTTGGGTCGAAATACCTCCCCCGATGGTCCCCCGATACACTACCGGCACTCCCGATACACTACCGATGAGCCCAAAACTTTTCCGGTGACCAAGACAGGACTTCCTATATATCAATCTTTATCTCCGGACCATTCCGGAGCTCCTCGTGACGTACGGGATCTCATCCGGGACTCCGAAAAACCTTCGGTCACCACCATACATAACTCTATACTACCGAAACGTCACCGAACCTTAAGTGTGCAGACCCCGCGGGTTCGAGAACTATGTAGACATGACCGAGACACCTCTACGGTCAATAACCAATAGCGGTACCTGGATGCCCATATTGGTTCCTACATATTCTACGAAGAGCTTTATCGGTCGAACCTCTATGTCAAGGATTCAGTTAATCCCGTATGATGTTCCCTTTGTTCTTCGGTATGTTACTTGCCCGAGATTCGATCATCGGTATCTCCATACCTAGTTCAACCTCGTTACCGACAAGTCTCTTTACTTGTTCTGTAATACAAGATCCCGTGACTAACACTTAGTCACATTGCTTGCAAGGCTTATTGTGATGTTGTATTACCGAGTGGGCCCTGAGATACCTCTCCGTCACACGGAGTAACAAATCCCAGTCTTGATCCATGCCAACCCAGCAGATACCCTCGGGGATACCTGTAGAGCACCTTTATAGTCACCCAATTACTTTGAGATGTTTTATACACACAAGGTACTCCCCCAGTGTCAGTGAGTTGCATGATCTCATGGTCATAGGAACAAATACTTGACATGCAAAAAACAGTAGCAATAAACTGACACGATCATATGCTACGTTTGTAGTTTGGGTCTTGTCCATCACATCATTCTCCTAATGACGTGATCCCATTATCAAATGACATCTCATGTCCATGACTAGTAAACCATAGCCATCTTTGATCAACGAGCTAGTCTATTAGAGGCATACTAGGGACATGGTGTTGTCTATGTATCCACACATGTACCTGAGTTTCCGATCAACACAATTATAGCATGGATAATAAACGATTATCATGAACAAGGAAATAAGATAATAACCAATTTATTATTGCCTCTAGGGCATATTTCCAACAGTCTCCCACTTGCACTAGAGTCAATAATCTAGTTCACATCACCATGTGATTCGCATTGTTATGAATCTAACACCCAATGAGTTCTAGGGCTCGATCATGCTTTGCATGTGAGAGAGGTCTTATAGTCAACGGGTCTGCGATAGTTAGATCCATGTGTACTTTGCAAATCTCTATGTCAAACTATAAACACTGCTAGCACACTCGACTTGGAGCTATTCCAAATGGCTGCTCTACTATACGTATCCGGATTGCTACTAAGAGTCATCCGGATTGGTGTCAAAGCTTGCATCAACGTAACTCTTTACGACGAACTCTTTCTTACCTCCATAATCGTGAAACATTTCCTTAGTCTTTTATTACTAAGGATGATCTTGACCGCTGTCCAGTGATCCACTCCTGGATCACATTTGTACCCCTTAACGGACTCATGGCAAGGCACACACACGTGCGGTACACAGCATGGCATACTATATAGAGCCTATGGCTAAGGCATAGGGGACGACATTCGTCCTTTCTCTTTCTTCTGTCGTGGTTGAGCTTTGAGTCTCACTCAACTTCACACCTTACAAAGCAGGCGAGAACACTTCTCTCTGACTAATCCATTTTGAACTCTTTCAAAATCTTGTCAAGGTATGTACTCATTCAAAGTCTCATCAAGCATCTTGATCTATCTCTATTGATCTTGATGCTCAACAATTAGGTAGCTTTATCCAAGTCTTCCTTTGAAAAACTCCTTTCAAACAACCCTTTATGCTTTCTAGAAATTCTACATCATTTCCGATCAAAAATATGTCAACCACATATGCTTATCAGAAACTCTATAGTGCTCCCACTCACTTTATTGTAAATACAAGTTTCTCATAAACTTTGTATAGACTCAAAAACTTTGATCACCTCACCAAAGTGTATATTCCAACTCCAAGATGCTTGCTTCAGTCCATAAATGGATCACTGAAGCTTGCTCACCTTTTAGCATCCTTAGGACTGACAAAACCTTCTGGTTGTATCACATACAACTTTTCCTCAAGTAAACTGTTAAGGAAACAATGTTTTGTCATCCATCTGCCAGATTTCATAATTGAAAAATGCAGCAACTGCTAACATAATTCCAACAGACTTTAGCATCACTACGAGTGAGAAAGTCTCATCGCAGTCAACTCTTTGAACTTGTCGAAAACTTCTTTGTGACAAGTCAAGCTTTATAAATCGTGACATTTACCATCAGCGTCTGTCTTGATCTCAAAGGTCCATTTGTACTCGATGACCTGCCGTCCAACGAGCAAGTCTACCAAAGTGTATACTTGGTTTTCACACATGGATCCTTTCTCGGATTTCATGGCTTCTAACCATTCGTCAGAATCCGGGCCCATCATCGCTTCTCCATATCTCGTAGGTTCATCGTTGTCCAACAACACGACCTCCAAGACAGGGTTGTCATACCACTCAGGAGCAGTACACATCCTTGTCAACCTATGAGGTTCGATAGTAACTTGATCCGAAGCTTCATGATCATCATCATTTACTTCCTCTTCAACTGACGTAGGTTCCACAGAAACATCTTTCTGCACTGCGCTACTCTCTGGTTGAAACAAAGGTTCAACAACCTCATCAAGTTCTATCTTCCTCCCACTCAGTTCTTTCGAGAGAAACTTTTTCTCGGGAAAGGACCTGTTTTAGCAACAAACACTTTATGCTTGGATCTAAGATAGAAGGTTCACCCAACTATTCTTAGGGTAATCTATGAAGATGCATTTGTCCGCTTTGGGTTTGAGCTCATTAGGTGAAAACATTTTTCCACACAAGCGTCGTAGCCCCAAAATTAAGAAATGACAGCTTAGGTTTCTATCAAACCATAATTCACACGGTGTCATCTCAACGGATTTAGATGGTGCCCTATTTAAAGTGAATGTAGTTGTCTCTAATGCATAACCCCAAAACTATAGTAGCAAAACGATAAGAGACATCATAGCCTGCACCATATCCAATAGAGCACGACTATGACGTTCGGACACACCATCACACTATGGTGTTCCAGGTGGCATGAATTGTGAAACGACTTTCACATTATCTAAAGTTGCATGCCAAACTCGTAACTCAGATATTCACCTCCACGATCATATTGCAGACATTTTTATCTTCTTGTCATGATGATCTTAAACTTCACTCTGAATTTGCTTGAACTTTTCGAACGATTCAGACTTGTGTTTCATTAAGTAAAAATACACTATATCTACTCAAATCATAAGTGAAGGTAAGAAAATAATGATATCCACCGCACGCTACAAGACTCATTGGATTGCATACATCAACATGTATCATTTCCAATAAATCACTTGCCCACTCCATCAATCCGAAAAACGGGGTCCTTAGTCATGTTGCCCAAGAGGCATGGTTCGCTCAACCGATTTGAAATCAAATGAGTCCAAAGATCCATCAACATGGATTTTCTTCATGCACTTTATACAATTATGACATTTTGCGGCAGTGCCACAAGTATGTGGTACTATCATTATTAACTTTGTATCTTTTGGCATCAATGTTATGAACATGTGTATTACTATGATCAAGATTCAATAAACCATTCTCACTGGGTGCATGACCATTGAAGGTATTATTCACACTACCAGAAGCTGGTTTATGGTATTTACCTATCAGCGAAGAAGGTGGCGCATTATTTTTAAGACCACTCGATTTCAGTAGTCAGTGATGCTCCATTATCCGAGATTTTCAACAATCGAGGCGCATCTGTTCGATTGGCTAAGTGGGCAATCAAACTCAAACATTTTGACATTAAGTTTGAAGCCAAGAAAGCAATCAAGTCCCAGGCACTAGCAGATTTTATGGCCGAGTGGATTGAACAGCAACAGCCAATCCAGGTTCACTCGGCACATTGGACCGTGTTCTTCGATGGCTCTAAAATGTTGAATGGGTCTGGTGCTGGTGTTGTCCTGATATCTCCCAAGGGCGACAAGCTCACTTATGTCTTACAAATTCACTTTGATTCCTCCAACAATGAGGCAGAGTATGAAGTGCTTTTGTATGGGTTGCGCATGGCTATCTCACTCGGCGTCAAGCGCCTGATGGTTTATGGTGAGCCAGATTTGGTGGTGAATCAAGTGATGAAAGAGTGGGATGTTCGAAACCCCACTATGACTGGGTACTGCAATGCTGTCAGAATGTTGGAAAAGAAATTCGAAGGCCTGGAACTCCATCATGTTCCCCGACTGAAGAATCAAGCGGCCGACGAACTAGCGAAGATTAGCTCCACCTGACGGCCTGTCCCCAGTGATGTGTTTTAGAGCACCCGCGTACTCCTTCGATGCAAGAAGATCCTTTCACCGAAGAGCCCCCGCAAACTACAAGCTCCACTGATCCAACTAAAGTTGATGTTCTTGCAGTAATTGATTTGATCATGGAGAATCTAGTTGTCATTCCGGATTGGACGGTGCCCTACATTGCCTATATCCTCAGACAAGAACTCCCTGAAGACGAAACAGAGGCTCGACAGATTTTGCGTAGGTCAAAGGCCTTTACTGCGATTGGGGATCAGCTGTTCAGAGAAAGCGCAACTGGCGTAACGCGGCGTTGCATTTCCCCCAAGGAAGGTCGAGTGAATCTGGATGAGATCCACTCGAGAACTTGCAATCATCATGCGTCCTCACGGACAATCGTCGCTAAAGCATACCGAGCTGGTTTCTTCTGGCCACGGGCTAATGAGATGGCTAAAGACATTATTGTTGCGATGGATGCCAGTTCGATGCCAACTTGTCACACAAGCCGGCCTCTGCTGTGAAGACGATTCCCCTCGCCTGGCCATTTGCTGTTTGGGGACTCGACATGGTTGGTCCCTTTCGGACCGGAAAAGGTGGGTTCACTCAATTGCTGGTTGCAGTCGACAAATTTACAAAGTGGATAGTAGCCAAGCCCATCAACAAGTTGAACTCTCGCATGTCGGTCACATTCATGAGAGAAATAATTTTTCAATACGGCGTTCCTCACAGCATTATCACGGATAACAGCACCAACTTTGACTCGGAAGAATTCAGAAACTTCTGCACCTCTCAGGGCACTCGGGTGGATTATGCGTCTATTGCACATCCTCAAACCAATGGGCAAGTCGAGCGAGATTATGGCCTCATCTTGCAAGGTCTGAAGCCTCGTCTCATGCGCGATCTGGATCATGCCGTTGGTGCCTGGGTGACTGAGCTACCGTCTGTGTTATGGGGCCTGAGAACGATGCCTAATCGGTCGACTTGACGAACTCCCTTTTTCCTGGTCTATGGTGCCGAGGCTGTCTTGCCGAGTGACTTGTTTCACAATTCTCCTCGAGTGGAACTTTATTCTGAAGTTGAAGCTGAACAAGCTAGGCACGATGGTGTCGATATCCTGGAGGAAGAGCGAGAGATGGCTCTGATCCGGACTATAGCTTATCAGTAGGATCTACGGCGCTTCCATGCGAAGAATGTCAAGAGTCGATCGTTTCATGAAGGAGACTTGGTGCTCCGAGTGGATCAACAATGACCTCATAAGCTTGCTCTAGAGTGGGAAGGTCCCTTCGTCATCACGAAAGTGCTAAACAACAGAGCTTATCACCTATACAACCACGAAACAGATGGACGAGCCATGGGCCTGGAATGCAGATCTGCTCCGACGATTTTATACTTAGAGACAAAAGAGTTTTTGATGTAATGAAAATACTTCATCTATGCAAATCAGACTCCCACAGTATATTGTCGATTCCGATCATACAGTTTCACACTTGGGAATACTCCGAGTGTTGAGCAATCCTCACACTCGGGGGCTTAGCTGCGAACATGCTTTCACCTAAGTTAAAAAGCCCGTCGGGTGGATAGCAGTCCATTCACCCGACAACTTAGCTACGAACCACTCTTCGTTTAAGTTCAAAATTCTTCTCCGAGTGTCGAGCAATACTCACACTCGGGGGATTAGCTGCGAACATTCTTTCGCCTAAGTTAAAAAATTCCTGCCGAGTGGATAGTAATCCATCCACTCGACGTCCTAGCAGTGAATAAGTCTTTGCCTAGGTTCAATAATGCACCGAGTGTTGAGCAATTCTCACACTCGGGGACTTAGCTATGAACATGCTTTCACCTGAGTTAAAAATCTCGTCGGGTGGAAAGTTATCCATCCACTCGACGTCCTAGCTACGAATAAGTCTTTGCCTAGGTTGAAAAATATTCTGAGTGTTGAGCTATCCTCACACTCGGGGGCTTAGTTGCGAACCAGCTTTCGCCTAAGCCAAAACGCAAACTCAGTCGAATAGACGATTGAAAGCCAAATATGGATAAATCCAAAGGTTTAATCGCAGATAAATGTTTCGCGAGAAAGCAAACGTGCCCAGGCTTAAGGCCTCAATGAAGTTGCTAATACAGTTTCACTCGGCATACCGAGGCAAATAAAGTTTTTTCTCTCAAAGATCAAGTTTTCAAGCGCCCGACGGGCTGGCTGACTCGACGAATGTGTCCAAGTCGATGCCATCCGCGATCCTGGTGGCTGCGTCGATGAAGGTCTCCATGAAATCTTCAAACTGAAGTTTCTTCGTGTTAACCACTCGGAGCTCCTTCAACTTGTCTACCCTCACCTCCTTGCAATGGACCCTCACAAGGGAGAGTGCCACATCAGCACCGCAGCGAGCAGCAGATTTCTTCCAGGCTTGCACTTGACTGGGGAGGTCGTTCAGGCGTGCCATAATAGATGTGAGGTCGAGCTGAAGAGTGTCTTCAGGCCACAGCTCCTTGTCGATCCTGTCCATCACAGTTTTCAATCGAAGGACATACGCCTGAACACCCTGAAGCCTGAAGTTGAGTCTGAGCATGTTCATGGCCACCGCGTCTCCAACAGGTGACTTGGTGGGATCCAAGTTGGGCTCGATCTCCTCAGCCTCCTTCTCAAAGTCTTGGCAGAATTCTGGAAAGGGAGAATGGGAGAATGGGAGAAGGACTGATGAGATACAGTCGTCAAAAACTTCATAAAGTTCAATCAACAGAGAAACTCACCGTCGAGCAAAATATACATCTTCCTCAAGAACTCTCCCAAATGCCTCTCCAGGCCGTTACTCCTCTTGGTTAGTTGCTCAGTCTTCTTGATAAGGTCCACACGCTCTTGCTTCAGCTTCGAGTTCTCTTCCTCCATCCTCTTCACAGCAGTCAGCTTCTGGTCAGCAGCTTCAGTTTTCTCCTTCGCCACGCGCTGGGCGTCAGCGAACGCTTTGTCCTTGTCCTCCAGTGCTTTCTTCATGGAATCTAAAGAAGCAACATTGTTGAGTCGTGCTTGGAGTCGACGGTTTTCATTGCGTACGTCTGTTCGGGTGAAAGCACTCGGTTCAAAGCATGGAAAGTGAAGATGAGAATGCAGGGGGTAGACAAAGGTTACCTCACTACTGGGAACAACATCTTTGCCGTCAGCTGGCGGACGGCAAAGAAGCTCTTTGCCATCCGTTTCCAGAAAACGGACGACAAACAACGAGCTGAAGGCAAAGATGCTCTTTGCCATCAGCCACTTCTTTTCCATATGCTAGCGGACGGCAAAGGAGGTTTGCCGTTATCTAGAGGACGGCAAAGAGGGAGGGGGCCCCACTGACGAGCTGCTTACAACTTAACCTAACGGCCCCCCTCTTTGCCTTCTGCTAGCGGACAACAAACCTCCTTTGTATCCGCTAGCGGACGACAAAGAGGGGACTTAACTAACGGCAACGCCCCACCCCGGCCCACCTCTCTCTCTCTCTCTCTCTCTCTCTCTGTTTCTCTCCCTCTCCTCCCCCGCCCACCGCACGTCTGCCGTCGCCCTGTCGCCCCACCACCCCGCCGTCGAACCAGCCCACCGCCCCATCGGCCCACCGCCCCCCGGCGCCCCCGCCGCCCTGTCGCCCCCGCCGCCATGCCCTGTCCCCCCTGAGCCACCGCCCTGGAACCCTGTGGCCCCGTCGCCACCGCCGCTCGTCGCCCGCGCCCACCGCCCCACCGGCCCGGCCGGTGCCCTACGGCCCCCCTGTGCCCCCTCCGGCCCTGCCACCCGCCGCTCCTAGGCGCCCGAGGGCCCCTGTCCCCGCCGCCCGGCCGCCACCGCCGCCTCAGCGCTCCCGGCCCTCCCCGGTGCTCCCCGACCCTTCCCGGCGCTCCCCGCCCCTCCCCGGTGCTCCCCCAACCCTCCCCGACGCCCCCTGCCCTGCCCCCTCTGGTAAGCTCTTCCCCTCCTCTTTTTTCTGTTTTTTATTTTATTTTAGGTTTAGATTATTAGGTTAGTGTTAATTAGGTTAATGTTAATTAGGTTAGTGTTAGTTTAGGTTAGTGTTAGTTAGGTTAGTGTTAGTTTAGGTTTATTATGTTAGTGTTAGTTTAGGTTTATTAGGTTAGTGCAAAAATAATAATAATAATAAGAAGAAGAGAAGAGGAGAAGAAGAAGAAGAAGGAGAAGGAGAAGAAGAAGAAGAAGAAGAAGAAGAAGAAGAAGAAGAAGAAGAGCCCCCGATCCCTGACGCCACTAACCCCCAACCTCCGAGCCACTGACCCACGACGCCACCGACCACCGACCACCGACGCCATCGCCCCCCGATCATCGACACCACCGACCCCTAACCACCGACACCATCGACCCCCGACCACCAACACCATCGGCCCCCGACACCACCGACACCCCGACCCCCGACACGACACCCCGACACCCCGACACGGCACCCCAAACCCCAACACAGCACCCCTACCCCGACATGACACCCCCGACACCCCGACCCCGACATGACACCCCCGACACCCCGACCCCGACACGACACCCCCGACACTCCGATCCCGAAAAAGGTAATCTTCGGCCTTCCAGAGGCCGATGGGTCATATATTTGTGAATTATGAGTTAGGTCATATATTTGGGTCATATATTTCGGCCTTCGAGAGGTACTCTTCTACTTGTGCTTCCTTTTTGTTTATGGAAACTTGTTGGAAACTTGTTTTGGATATGTATGTATGGATATGTTGTTGGAAACCATTGTATGTTGGATATGTTGTTGGAAACTTATTGTTGGTATGCTTGTTAAACTTATTTTGAAATCTGTGTGTATATATATATATATATGTGAAATTCTGTCAAATTGAATGAATTGAAGAAAAATAGAAAAAACAGGGGCTTTATAGCAACTTTGTCGTCTGCAGGCAGATGGCAGAGGTCTTTGCCATAAGCTAGCAGACAGCAAAGCTGCCACGTGGCAGCTACCTATGCAAATTGGGGTAGCCGGCAAAGAAAGAGGTGCTTTGCCGTCTGCCAGCGGACGACAAAGCACACCGTTAACCCCTTAACGGCCGTAAACTGCCACGTGTGCCATCCACGGTCTTTGCTGTCCGCTGGCAGATGACAAATACTTAAGCATCTTTGCCGTCCGTCGGCAGACGGGAAAGCGCCCTTTACCATGGCTTATTCAGTTGGGTTGTTTGCCGCCTGCTGGCAGACGGCAAAGCCTTTGCCGTCCGTCATGCATGCCTTTGCCGTCTGGGATGGCTGACAGCAAAGTAGCGGATTCCTGTAGTGCCTCCCAAAGTTTTCAGCTCGGCCTGCACTCTCTCCAAAGCATTGTTGGAGGCTTCCAAGTCCACGCGCAACCGATTCCTTTCATCTTCAAGATCCTTGTACTGCGTTCCAACTTCACAATCCCTCTGAAATCAACAAAGAAAGAAATTCAATCGGCAAGAAATATCAGCACTGAAGTGTAGAAGACCAAAAACGGTCGACTGGGTGGTGCACATCACCCCACCCCACTATCCTGGAATAGCGTCATATCATGGTTGATCAATGATGTCCATGAAACCTGCGTCCAGGGGAAACAGAATTCAACCAGAATTACACTCGACATGTCGAGTGGCTCATGTACTCCACGTATCGTAAACAAGTTCAAGACAGTCTCTATCAGACCCCCGCCAGTGCAAGCACTCGACGACAGTCTCAGAGTGCCCCCACTAGAACGGTTAACACTCGATCCGTCGAGTGTTCCATCGAGCCCATTCCGCACCTTTGAAGCAGCGTCATATAATGGTTGATCAAATGATGTCCATAAAACCTACAAGATAGCTTCGGAGCGGGATGGTCAAGAAAAAATATATATACAACTCGACATGTCGAGTGACAACCGTACTCCATGTACGACAAAAATTCCGATTTCAAGTTTTCAAGACTACTGCTTATCGTCTTTGATCAACAGTAGCCTCGGGGACTACACCCAGCGGGTGCACTTAGCGTGCCCCCATTGGTTAGAAAACAGTCGACAAGGTCTACCCTGTCGAACATCCATCACTCGATCTGTCGAGTAACGTGCCCCCCACTCCGTGAAGTGCAGTCTATCCTTATGTAGCGTCATATCATGGTTGATCAATGATATCCATGAAACCTACAAGGTAGCCTCGGAGTGATGCGATGAAAGGCAAACATATCCCGCATACGACAAACTCTAAGACCCCTGCCGGTGCAAGCACACGACAGCGGTCTCGGGGACTACACCCAGTGGGTGCACTTAGCGTGCCCCCACTAGATCTGCCAACTCTCGACCTGTTGAGTGGCATAAAATATCCATCTATGGAACATCCGTCACTCGATCTGTCGAGTGACATGCCCCTACACTCCGTGAAGTGTGGTCTATCCTTATGTAGTGTCATATCATGGTTTATCAATGATATCCATGAAACCTACAAAGTAGCTGCAGAGTAGCACGATCAAGGGCAAATGTATCCTGCATACGGTAGACTCTAAGACCCCTGCCGAGGCAAGCACTCGGCAGCGGTCTCGGGGACAACACCCAGTGGGTGCACTTAGAGTGCCCCCACTGACCCAAAACCTACTCGACTAACACCTGATCTATTTGAGTGGAGAATCTTCAAACATTATACGAGTGGAAAATAAACACCCCAGCGGGTGTACAGTCAAAGAAGATAGGAATTCAATCGGAAATGTACTTACAATCGAACTTACTCGGACATTCGTGCGAAATGCTGTGCTGGCATCGTAAGCCAGCTTGTTGGCCTCGTATGCCTCCTTGGTGTGCAGCATCATCTGCACCGCCTGGATCATGGCCTTCTTTGCAGCTCTGGTCTGATATTCCAAAACGCGATGCAGAGGAAAAGCCGTCATCGGCGCGAGAAGCGTAATGGTTGGAGCAGTCGAGGTAGTTTGGGCAGGTCCGGTTGGAGTTGACGTTATGATGGTTGAAACAGCTGGAGGGGCACTCATCAGAGGCACTATTGGGCCATCTCTGATCCATGTCGAGTCGCTCATCCCCTGGGAGGACTCCACAGTCGACCTCTGAGGCGTCTGCGCAGATGAAGTTCTTCGAGTGCATATGCGTGGGATGCTTAAGCTCTCGCCTCTGCCTCTTGTACCCCCAGGGTGTTCTTCATCATCTTCCAGCTGGATGATTTCTGCAATTATCAATCGACGGAATTAGCTTTGGCAATCAACAAACCGTATTCAAGAAGCAGAACTGAAGAGTTAATTACCTCTATGAGAAGTGGCTGCATCGGCAATGTCTACATCCATTGCATGCCCTTCGTCATGTTGACGCGACGTCACCGAAGTAGCAGCTCTAATGGATCAAATAACATTCAGTCAACAAGGATCCAAAGTCACAATCGACAGTGAGAATTCAAAAGTAAACAATCACGTGGAGACGATAGGCACAACCATCTTCATGCGAGGCAGGGCTTTGTGAGGTTTGGTGCCACATTCGGTTTGGGTTGCTTCGCTGACCGTTCACTCGACTCAACAGTCGAGGGTCGACGTCGCTTCGAGTTCTTCTCGCTTGGGCCCGGGGCCCTATCCTTAGCAGTCGCAAGTTATTGGCGGGACTTGGAGCAACGTTCGGAGCGAGGAGGCGACTCAACTTCTTCCTCGTTTTTGTACGAGTTTTCGTACTCGTCTTTGGAGTCTTCTGAGCATCGCCGTCCACACTGCCGCCCTCGCTCATCACACCATCTTCAGTTTGGTTCCCGTTGGGAACATCCGAGTACATGTTCATCCATTCCTGCATGATTCAAACAAAGAAGTCATACCATAAATCGATCTATCACTCAATCGTACAAGTTATTCAGTCGACAAAGTGCAACTTACCAGATTCTTTGACGGGTTTACGGTCGAGTAAGGTTGGATCCTCTTGGCTCCCAAGGGGTTGTCACACGCCCCAGTGATGCTGCGAAGCCACTGCTCAATAGTTTTTTGCGGAACCTCTTGTGGGTGCATCCTGGTCGAGTCCTTAGGGACTGCGTAGTGCCACATGGTATGATCCTTGGCTTGGAGCGGCTGAATTTGTTGACTGAGAAATGTCTCCAACAGATCCATGCCAGTCACTCCACCCCAATCAGTTGCACCACGACTTCCACCAAGATTCCCACTTGGACATGTTCCTCTTCAGTCACCCTCAGAGACTTGGGGACAGCTGGACGGTCAGTTGTATAGGGGGAAAGACCAGTCGACATGTTGGGAGAAGCTACATCTTTGGAGTAGAACCAAGTCGACTGCCAGCCTCTAACAGAATAAGGAAAGGTTATAGAAGGGAAAGAACTATGAGCTCTTTTATGAAGTCCTAGACCCCCACACAACTGCAACACATGAGTCTTCCCATCCACAGGGAGAGATTTCTTCACAGTCTGAGATCTAACTGTAAAGATGTGCTTGAATAGCCCCCAATGAGGAGGACAACCCAGAAAGCACTTGCACAAGGTAATGAAGGCAGACAAGTAGGAAATTGCATTCAGCAGGAAGTGGTGGAGCTGAGCGCCAAAGAAGTTCAGAAACCCACTAATGAATGGGCGGGGAGGCAAAGAAAAACCTCTTTCGACGTGGGAGAGGAGGAGGACTCGCTCTCCGTCGCGCGGCTCTGGTTCGCGCTCTCCCTCCGGCAACCTCCAGGCGCCATCCGCCACAAGCTCGTCGGTGACCAAGCAGTCCATGCCCCCACGAGTGACCATGGAGGGGAGAAAGTCTCCTTGCATCCATCCCGCCGATGCAGTGAACCGAGCGGTCAAGGGCTTCTTGCCTTTGCTTTTCACCGTCCCCTTCTTGGCACGCTCTAGTTTCTCCATGACACCCTTCGTCATCGCGCTGACTGCTCTCATCGGAGAAGAACAGAGTCTGGCACTGGAGACAGGGGAGGCGGAGGAAGAGAGGAAGTTTGGGGAAAAGGTATTGTGCAATCCGTGACGCTTTAGGATTTATACCCCGCCGAGTGCCTCGCTGACCAGTGGGCCCGTGAGATCACCGCGCACGCCAACCACAGACTGCGCCCTGTATGTGGCGAAATGACCAGTGCGAGAATCGAGGCATCCTGCCCCCACTTGCTCCGATCGTGGCGTCATCATCGCATGCGCGCGCGCTTCCCGAATTTTTGTATCCCGCAAAATCCGGGTCTGACAGACCAACCCGCCACCTCCAAAGATTCCTTTGGGTCACTCGGAACAAAATTGACATTGAACATTCACTTGGGCACTTTCAAGACTGAACAGATCCGGGCGAATGAAGAAGAGTTTAGTCGACGCAAGTTCCGTTGAAGCCCCGAATATCATTCGGAAGATTTGATGCCTTATTCAGAACTGGCATCGATATCCCCATTCACCACTGGAACCCCAGTCCATTCGGGGGATAATGACGAGGATATGTACCTAGGGTAGGGTCCTAGGCCTGACCTAGACGCCCTACCTAAGGGCATGACATTGGAGGACCTGAAGATCACAAATAAGCTTCCGACTGGATTCCCGGTGATGCTCAATTCACTCGACAGGCAATCCACTCGGAGACTTCTTCCTCCACTCGACGGTCGAATGTCACTCGAAAGACCTCATTTCCAGTCGACACCAGAAGACCAGAAGCCACCTCCAGGAGGCCAATGGGCAGGCGTTAGGCTTTTCGTCATTAGTAGCTTTTATTATGTACGTTACAAGTAACGCCAATCTTTAAACCCACGATCGGACCCTTAGATGCCGGGCAATTATGAGGGGCAGTGAACTCTATATAAGCCGCCCCTCCCCTCTGGCACAAGGGTTCGCAACCACTGTAATCTCAACATTCCACACGACAAAGCTCCCGAGCACTGAGATGTAGGGTTGTTACCTCCACGAGAGGGGCCTGAACTCATACATCCGTGTGTATATTCCTCGCCGTAGCTAGGACTCTGCCCTCTCCTTTCGTACCCCTACCTTCTACTGTTAGGCTTGTTCCCACGATAAGAGACATGCATGAATCATTAATTTATTAGAATACTCTATGTGCATCACTTATATCTTTTGAGCTAGGCAATTTTGCTCTAGTGCTTCACTTATATCTTTTTAGAGCACGGTGGTGTTTTATTTTATAGAAATAATTGAACTCACGTACCTCACTTATATTATTTTGAGAGTCTTTAAACAACATGGTAATTGGTTTAGGTTATGAATTTAGTCCTAATATAATGGGCATCCAAGAGGGATATAATAAATACTTTCATATAAAGTGCATTGAATACTATGAGAAGTTTGATTCCTTGCATAAGTTTTGAGATATAAAGATGGTGATATTAGAGTCATGATAGTGAGTAATTGTGAATCGGTAAAAAGATTTATGTTAAAGATTTGTGATTCCCGTAGCATGCCTGTATGGTGAACCGTTATGTAACGAAGTCGGAGCATGATTTCTTTATTGATTGTCATTCTTTGTGTGAGGGTCGGGAGTGCACGACGGTTAAATACTACCAACCTCTCCCCTAGGAGCATGCATCTAATACTTTGCTTCGATAACTAATATACTTTTGCAATAAGTATGTGAGTTCTTTATGACTAATGTTGAGTCCATGGATTATACACACTCTCACCCTTCCACCTTTGTTAGCCTCTCTAGTACCGCGCAACTTTCGCTAGTGCATTAAACTCACCATGTACCCTTCCTCAAAACAGCCACCATACCTACCTATTATGGCATTTCCATAGCCATTCTGAGATATATTGCCAAGCAACTTCCACCGTTCCGTTTATTATGACACGCACCATCATTTTCATATTGCTCTGCATGATCGTAAGATAGCTAGCATGATGTTTTCATGGCTTGTCCATTTTTTGATGTCATTTGCTATCCTAGATCATTGAACATCCCGGTACACTGTCGGAGGCATTCATATAGAGTCATATTTTGTTCTAGGTATCGAGTTGTAATTCTTGAGTTGTAAGTAAATAAAAGTGTGATGATCATCATTATTAGAGTATGAAAAATAAAAGAGGCCAATGAAGCCCAAATAAAAAAGAGAGGACAAAGATGCCCAACAAAAAATGAGAGAAAAGAGAGAAGGGACAATGCTACTATCTTCTTTCCACACTTGTGCTTCAAAGTAGCACCATTATCTTCATGATAGAGAGTCTCCTATTTTGTCACTTTCATATACTAGTGGTAATTTTTCATTATATAACTTGGCTTGTATATTCCAATGACGGGCTTCCTCAAAATGCCCTAGGTCTTCATGAGCAAGCAGGTTGGATGCACACCCACTTGGTTTCTTTCTGAGCTTTCATACACTTATAGCTCTAGTGAATCCGTTGCATGGCAATCCCTACTCACTCACATTGATATCTATTAATGGGCATCTCCATATCCCGTTGATACGCCTATTTGATGTGAGACTATCCTCTCCTTTTCCTCACAACCGCCACCATATTCTATTCCACCTATAGTGCTACATCCATGGCTCATGCTCATGTATTGAACGAGAGTTGAAAAGGTTCGAGAACATAAAAGGTGTGAAACAATTGCTTGACTTGTCATCGGGGTTTATATACTTTGTGTGGGGAAGATGGAGCATAGCCAGACTATATGATTTTGTAGGGATAACTTTCTTTTGCCATGCTATTTTGAAGAGACACAATTGCTTTGTTAGTATGCTTGCAGTATTACTGTTTTTATGTCAACATTAAGCTGTTATTTCAAGTCTTATGGATCTGAACATTCATGCCACAATAAAGAATATTACATGGATAAATATGTTAGGTAGCATTCCACATCAAAAATTCTGTTTTTATCATTTACCTACTCGAGGATGAGCAGGAATTATGCTTGGGGATGCTAATACGTCTCCAACATATCTATAAGTTTTGATTGTTCCATGCTATTATATTATCTGTTTTGGATGTTTTATATGCATGAATATGCTATTTTATATTATTTTGGGGAATAACCTATTAACCTAGTGCTCAGTGCCAGTTTCTGTTTTTTCCTTGTTTTTGAGTATTGCAGAAAAGGAATATCAAACGGAGTCCAAACAGAATAAAAGTCCACGATGATTTTTCTTGGACCAGAAGGAACCTACGAGACTTGGAGAAGAGGCTAGAAGGTCTACGGTGTTGGGATACATAGTAGTAATTTTTTTCCTACAATCACCAAGATCTATCCATGGAGAAACCAGCAACGAGTGGGGAGAGATTGCATCTTCATACCTTTGAACATCGCTAAGCGGAAGCGTTACAAGAACGCGGTTGGTGGAGTCGTACTCGCAGCGATTCAGATAGTGGTGGACTCCGATCTTAGCGCCGAACAACGGCGCCTCCGCGTTCAACACATGTGCAGCCCGATGACGTCTCCTACGCCTTGATCCAGCAAGGAGGAAGGAGAGGTTGAGGGAGAGCTCCGACAGCACGACAGCGTGGTGACGGTGGAGCTGCGTGGACTCCAGCAGGGCTTCGCCAAGCACTCCGGAGAACGAGGAGAAGATGAGGTAGGGCTGCGCCTGAGAGGGAGAAAGAACCGTGTCTGAAACAGCCCCAAGGGCACCTCTATATATAGGAGGAGGAGGAGGTAGGGCTGCACCCTAGGGTGGTGCGGCAGCCACCAGATTGATCTGGTGCGGCGGCCAGAGGGAGGAGAGGAGGTGCGGCTGCCCTAGCTGCCCTAGGGTGGGCCTAAGGCCCACCTGGGCCTAGGGTTTGCCCCCTCTCTCCCCTTGCTGCGCCTTGGGCCAGGTGGGAGGGGCGCACCAGCCCATCTAGGGGCTGGTTCCCTCCACCTATGGCCCATGAAGCCCTCTAGGGCCGATGGGCCCACTTGGTGGACCCCCAGAACCCTTCCGGTGGTCCCGGTACGTTACCGGTGACACCCAAAACACTTCCGGTAACCAAATCCTCACTTCCTATATATCAATCTTCATCTCCGAACCATTCCGTAACTCCTCGTGACGTCCGGGATCTCATCCGGGACTCCGAACAACCTTCGGTAACCATGCACACTATTTCCCTATAACCCTAGTGTCATTGAACCTTAAGTGTGTAGACCCTACGGGTTCGGGAGACACGTAGACATGACCGAGACACTCTCCGATCAATAACCAACAGCGGGATCTAGATACCCATGTTGGCTCCCACATGCTCCATGATGATCTCATCGGATGAACCATGATGTCGGGGATTCAATCAATCACGTATACAATTCCCTTTGTCTATCGGTATGATACTTGCCCGAGATTCGATCGTCGGTATCTCTATACCTTGTTCAATCTCGTTACCGGCAAGTCTCTTTACTCGTTCCGTAATACAACATCCCGTGGCTAACTCCTTAGTCACATTGAGCTAGCTCATTATGATGATGTCTTACCGAGTGGGCCCAGAGATACCTCTCCGTCACACGGAGTGACAAATCCCAGTCTCGATTCGTGCCAACCCAACAGATAGTTTCGAAGATACCCGTAGTGCACCTTTATAGCCACCCAGTTACGTTGTGACATTTGGCACACCCAAAGCATTCCTATGGTATTCGGGAGTTGCACAATCTCATGGTCTAAGGAAACGATACTTGACATTGAAAAGCTTTAGCAAACGAACTACACGATCTTGTGCTATGCTTAGGATTGGGTCTTGTCCATCACATCATTCTCCTAATGATGTGATCCCATTATCAATGACATCCAATGTCCATGGTCATGAAACCGTGACCATCTATTGATCAACGAGATAGTCAACTAGAGGCTCACTAGGGACATGTTGTGGTCTATGTATTCACACATGTATTACGGTTTCCGGTTAACACAATTATAGCATGAATAATAGAAAATTATCATGAACAAGGAAATACAATAATAACCATTTTATTATTGCCTCTAGGGCATATTTCCAACAGTCTCCCACTTGCACTAGAGTCAATAATCTAGTTTCATTGTGATGAATCGAACACCCATAGCATTCTGGTGTTGATCATGTTTTGCTCGTGAGAGAGGTTTAGTCAATGGATCTGCGACATTCAGATCCGTATGCACTTTACAAATATCTATATCTCCCTCCTGAATGTAATTGCGGATGGAGTTGAAGCGGCGCTTGATGTGTCTTGTCTTCTTGTGAAACCTGGGCTCCTTCGCAAGGGCAATAGCTCCAGTGTTGTCACAGAATAGAGTCATCGGGCCCGACGCACTTGGAATTACTCCTAGGTTGGTGATAAACTCCTTCATCCAGACTCCTTCCTTTGCTGCTTCCGAAGTAGCTATGTACTCCGCTTCACATGTAGATGCTGCCACGACGCTTTGCTTGCTGCTGCACCAACTGACTGCCCCTCCGTTCGAAATATACACGTATTCGGTTTGTGACTTGGAGTCGTCCGGATCTGTGTCGAAACTAGCATTGACGTAACCCTTTACGACGAGCTCTTTGGCACCTCCATATACGAGAAACATGTCCTTTGTAATTTTCAGGTACTTCAGGATATTCTTGACCGCTGTCCAGTGTTGCGCTCTGGGATCACTTTGGTACCTCCCTACCAAACTTATGGCAAGGTTTACATCAGGTCTGGTACACAACATGGCATACATAATAGAGCCTATGGCTGAAGCATAGGGGATGACACTCATCTCTTCTCTATCCTTTGTCGTGGTCGGGCATTGAGTCGTACTCAATCTCACACCTTGTAACACAAGCAAGAACCCCTTCTTGGACTGATCCATATTGAATTTCTTCAATATCTTTTCAAGGTATGTGCTTTGTGAAAGACCTATGAGGCGTCTCGATCTATCTCTATAGATCTTAATACCTAATATGTAAGCAGCTTCTCCAAGGTCCTTCATTGAAAAACACTTATTCAAGTAGGCCTTTACACTTTCCAAGAGTTCTATATCATTTCCCATTATCAATATGTCATCCACATATAATACGAGAAATGCTACAGAGCTCCCACTCACTTTCTTGTAAATACAGGGTTCTCCATAAACCTGTACAAATCCAAACGCTTTAATCACTTCATTAAAGCGAATGTTCCAACCCCGAGATGCTTGCACCAGCCCATAGATGGAGCGCTGGAGCTTGCATACCTTGTTAGCATCTTTAGGATCGACAAAACCTTGCGGCTGCATCATATGCAGTTCTTCCTTGAGGAAGCCATTAAGGAATGCCGTTTTGACGTCCATTTGCCACATCTCATAATCATAAAATGCGGCAATTGCTAACATGATTCGGACAGACTTCAGCATCGCTACGGGTGAGAAAGTCTCATCGTAGTCAACTCCTTCAACTTGTCGATAACCCTTAGCGACAAGCCGAGCCTTATATACGGTCACATTACCATCCATGTCAGTCTTCTTCTTAAAGATCCATTTATTTTCAATGGCTCGCTTATCATCAGGCAAGTCCACCAAAGTCCATACTTTGTTCTCATACATGGATCCTATCTCGGATTTCATGGCTTCAAGCCATTTGTTGGAATCCGGGCCCGCGATCGCTTCTTCATAGTTCGAAGGTTCACCGTTGTCTAACAACATGATCTCTAGGACAGGGTTGCCGTACCACTCTGGTGCGGAACGTGTCCTAGTGGACCTTCGACGTTCAATAGTAACTTGATCTGAAGTTTCATGATCATCATCATTAATTTCCTCTCCAGCCGGTGCAGGCTCCATAGAAACAACTTCCTGTGCTGTGCTACTCTCCGGTTCGAGTGGAGGTACAATTACCTCATCAAGTTCTATTTTCCTCCCACTTACATCTTTCGAGAGAAACTCTTTCTCGAGAAAGGATCCATTCTTGGCAACAAAGACTTTGCCCTCGGATCGTAGGTAGAAGGTATACCCAATAGTCTCTTTGGGATATCCTATGAAGACGCATTTTTACGCTTTGGGTTCGAGCTTCTCAAGTTGAATTTTCTTCACATAAGCATCGCATCCCCAAACTTTTAGAAACGACAGCTTAGGTTTCTTTCCAAACCATAATTCATACCGTGTCGTCTCAACGGATTTTGACGGTGCCCTATTTAAAGTGAATGCGGCAGTCTCTAATGCATATCCCCAAAATGATAGCGGTAAGTCGGTAAGAGACATCATAGATCATACCATATCTAATAGAGTGAGATTACGACGTTCAGACACACCATTTTGCTGAGGTGTGCCAGGCGGCGTGAGTTGTGAAACAATTCCACATTTCCTTAGGTGCGTGCCAAACTCGTGACTTAAATATTCTCCGCCACGATCAGATCGTAGGCACTTTATTTTCCTGTCATGTTGATTCTCTACCTCACTCTAAAATTCCTTGAACCTTTCAAAGGTTTCAGACTTGTGTTTCATTAAGTAGACATACCCATATCTACTCAAGTCATCAGTGAGGGTGAGAACATAACGGTAGCCACCACGAGCCTCGACACTCATTGGACCGCATACATCCGTATGTATTATTTCCAACAAGTCAGTTGCTTGCTCCATTGTTCCGGAGAACGGAGTCTTGGTCATCTTGCCATGAGGCATGGTTCGCACATGTCAAATGATTCGAAATCAAGAGACTCCAAAAGTCCATCAGTATGGAGCTTCTTCATGCGTTTGACAACAATATGACCAAGGCGGCAGTGCCACATGTAAGTGGGACTATCATTATCAACCTTACAATTTTTGGTACTCACACTATGGACATGTGTAACATCACGTTCGAGATTCATCAAAAATAAACCATTGACCAGCGGGGCATGACCATAAAACATTTCTCTCATATAAATAGAACAACCATTATTCTCAGATTTAAATGAGTAGCCATCTCGCATTAAGCGAGATCCAGATACAATATTCATGCTCAAAGCTGGTACTAAATAACAATTACTAAGGTTTAACACTAATCCCGAAGGCAGATGTAGAGGTAGCATGCCGACGGCGATCACATCGACCTTGGAACCATTCCCACGCGCATCGTCACCTCGTCCTTTGTCATCCTCCGCTTATTCCGCAGCTCTTGCTTGGAGTTACAAATGTGAGCAACTGCACCGGTATCAAATACCCAGGAGCTACTACGAGCGCTGTCTAGGTACACATCAATAACAAGTATAACACATATACCTTTAACGTTGCCGTCCTTCTTATCCGCTAAGTACTTGGGGCAGTTCCGCTTCCGGTGACCGGTACCCTTGCAATAAAAACACTCAGTCTCAGGCTTGGGTCCATTCTTGTTCTTCTTCTTCCCGGCAACTTGCTTACCGTGCGCGGCAACAGCTTTGCCGTCCTTCTTGAAGTTCTTCTTACCCTTGCCTTTCTTGAAACTAGTGGTCTTATTCACCATCAACACTTGATGCTCCTTTTTGATCTCGACCTCTGCTGATTTCAGCATCGAGTACAACTCAGGAATGGACTTCTCCATCCCTTGCATGTTGTATATCATCACAAAGCTCTTGTAGCTAGGTGGAAGAGACTAGAGGATTCTATCAATGACCGAGTCATCCGGGAGATTAACTCCGAGCTGAGTCAAGCGGTTGTGTAGCCCAGACATCTTGAGGATGTGCTCACTGACAGAACTGTTCTTCTCCATTTACAGCTGAACAACTTGTCGGAGACGTCATATCTCTCGACCCGGGCATGAGCTTGGAAAACCAGTTTCAGCTCTTGGAACATCTCATATGCTCCGTGTTGCTCAAAACGCTTTTGGAGCGTCGGTTCTAAACTATAAAGCATGCTGCACTGAACAAGGGAGTAATCATCGCAGCGAGAATGCCAAGCGTTCACAACGTCTTGCTCTGCTGGGAGAAGGGGTGGGTCACCTTGTGGTGCATCAAGGACATACAATTTCGTGGAAGCTATGAGGATGATCCTCAAACCACGGACCCAGTCCGCATAGTTGCTTCCATCATCTTTCAGCTTGGTTTTCTCTAGGAACACGTTGAAGTTGAGGGTGACATTAGAGTTGGCCATTGGATCTACAATATAGATTGTAAAGACAATTTTAGACTAAGTTCATGATAATTAAGTTCACATAATCAAATTATTTAATGAACTCCCACTTAGATGGACATCTCTCTAGTCATCCAAGTGACACATGATCCATGCCAACTAGCCCGTGTCCGATCATCACGTGAGACGGATTAGTCATCCATGGTGAACATCTCCATGTTGATCGTATCTTCTATACGACTCATGTTCGACCTTTTGGTCTTCCGTGTTCCGAGGCCATGTCTGTACATGCTAGGCTCGTCAAGTCAACCTAAGTGTTCCGCGTGTGTAAATCTGGCTTACACCCGTTGTATGCGAACATTAGAACCTATCACACCCGATCATCACGTGGTGCTTCGGAACAACGATCCTTAGCAACGGTGCACAGTTAGGGTGAACACTTCTCTTGAATTTTTTATTGAGAGATCATCTTATTTACTACCGTCGTTCTAAGAAAATAAGATGTAAACACGATAAACATCACATGCAATCAATATAGTGACATGATATGGCCAATATCATCTTGCTCCTTTGATCTCCATCTTCGGGGCACCATGATCATCACTGGCACCGGCACGACACCATGAACTCCATCATCATGATCTCTATCATCATGTCTTCACGAAGTTGCCTCGCCAACTATTACTTCTACTACTATAGCTAACATTTAGCAATAAAGTAAAGTAATTACATGGCGTTTATGATTGACACGCAGGTCATACAATAAAATAAGACAACTCCTATGGCTCCTACCGGTTGTCATACTCATTGACATGCAAGTCGTGAATCCTATTACAAGAACATGATCAATCTCATACATCACAATGCATCACATCACATCCTTTGGCCATATCACATCACAAGGCATATGCTGCAAAAATAAGTTAGACGTCCTCTAATTTGTAGTTGTAAGTTTTTACATGGCTGCTATAGGTTTCTAGCAAGAACGTTTCTTACCTACGCCAAAACCACAATTTGATATGCCAATTGCTATTTACCCTTCATAAGGACCCTTTTCATCGAATCCAATCCGACTAAGGTGGGAGACACAGACATCCGCTAGCCACCTTATGCAACAAGTCCATGTCAGGCGGTGGAACCAGTCCCACGTAAGCGTACGTGTAAAGTCGGTCCGGGCCGCTTCATCCCACAATACCGCCGAATCAAGATAAGACTAGTAGTGGTAAGCAAATTAACAAGATTGACGCCCACAACTGCTTTGTGTTCTACTCGTGCATAGATTCTACGCATAGACCTAGCTCATGATGCCACTGTTGGGAGATGTAGTAGTAAATCAAAAAATTTCATACGATCACCAAGATCTATCCATGGAGAAACCAGCAACGAGTGGGCAGAGATTGCATCTTCATACCATTGAACATCGGTAAGCGGAAGTGTTACAAGAACGCGGTTGGTGGAGTTGTACTCGTAGCTATTCAGATCGCGGTAGACTCCGATCTTAGCGCCGAACATCGGCGCCTCTGCGTTCAACACACGTGCAACCCGATGACGTATCCTATGCCTTGATCGAGCAAGGAGGAAGGAGAGGTTGAGGGAGAGCTCCGGCAGCACGACGGCGTGGTGACGGTGGAGCTGCGTGGACTCTAGCAGGGCTTCGCCAAGCACTCCGGAGAATGAGGAGAAGGTGAGGTAGGGCTGCGCCTGAGAGGGAGAAAGAACCGTGTCTCAAACAGCCCCAACGGCACCTCTATATATAGGAGGAGGAGGAGGAGGTAGGGCTGCCCCCTAGGGTTTCCACCCTAGGGTGGTGCGGCAGCCACCAGATTGATCTGGTGTGGCGGCCAGCCGGAGGAGAGGAGGTGCGGCTGCCCTAGCTGCCCTAGGGTGGGCTTAAGGCCCACCTCGGCCTAGGGTTTGCCCCCTCTCTCCCCTTGCTGCACCTTGGGACAGGTGAGAGGGGTGAACCAGCCCACCTAGGGGCTGGTTCCCTCCACCTATGGCCCATGAAGCCCTCTAGGGCTGGTGGGCCCACTTGATGGACCCTCGGAACCCTTCCGGTGGTCCCGGTACGTTATCGGTGACACCTGAAACACTTTTGGTAACCAAATCCTCACTTCCTATATATCAATCTTTGTCTCCGGACCATTCCGGAACTCCTCGTGACGTACGGGATCTCATTTGGGACTCCGAACAACCTTTGGTAACCATGCACACTATTTCCCTATAACCCTAGCGTCATCGAACCTTAAGTGTGTAGACCCTACGGGTTCGGGAGACACGTAGACATGACCGAGACACTCTCCGATCAATAACCAACAGCGGGATCTGGATACCCATGTTGCCTCCCACATGCTCCACGATGATCTCATCGGATGAACCACAATGTCGGGGCTTCAGTCAATCCCGTATACAATTCCCTTTGTCTATCGGTATGATACCTGCCCGAGATTCGATCGTCGGTATCTGTATACCTTGTTCAATCTCGTTACCGGCAAGTCTCTTTACTCGTTCCGTAATACATCATCCCGTGGCTAACTCCTTAGTCACATTGAGCTCATTATGATGATGTCTTACCGAGTGGGCCCAGAGATACCTCTTCGTCACACGGAGTGACAAATCCCAGTCTCGATTCGTGCCAACCCAACAGACACTTTCGGAGATACCCGTAGTGCACCTTTATAGCCACCCAGTTACGTTGTGACGTTTGGCACACCCAAAGCATTCCTACGGTATCCGGGAGTTGCACAATCTCATGGTCTAAGGAAACGATACTTGACATTGAAAAGCTTTAGCAAACGAACTACACGATCTTGTGCTATGCTTAGGATTGGGTCTTGTCCATCACATCATTCTCCTAATGATGTGATCCCATTATCAATGACATCCAATGTCCATGGTCATGAAACCGTGACCATCTATTGATCAACGAGCTAGTCAACTAGAGGCTCACTAGGGACATGTTGTGGTCTATGTATTCACACATGTATTACGGTTTCCGGTTAACACAATTATAGCATGAATAATAGAAAATTATCATGAACAAGGAAATATAATAATAACCATTTTATTATTGCCTCTAGGGCATATTTCCAACATACGGGTGGGCCATAAGCCACCCAGGCGCGGCGGGGGGTGGGGGGCTGGCTTGTGGGCCCCTCGTAGCTCCTCTAACCCTAATATTCCGCCTATAAATTCAGAAATATTCCCCCAATACCAAAGAGAGCCACGATAATACTTTTCCGCCACCGGAAGCCGCCGTTCCCGAGAGATCCAATCTTGGACCCTTTTCCAATAATTTGTTGGAGGGGGATTCGATCATGGAGGGCATCTACATGAACTCCATTGCCCTTCCGATGATGTGTGAGTAGTTCACCACAGACCTACGGGTCCATAGATAGTAGCTAGATGGCTTCTTCTCTCTCTCTCTATGTTCTTCAATACCATGTTCTGCATGATCCTCATGGGGATCTATCGGAAGAAAAGGAGGCAACTAAGATGCACTCGTGACTTGGTAAATCCCTAAGCTCTATCCCTCTTTGGCATTGAGACACCAAAAGGGCAAAAGGCGTTACGACGGCCTAAGGTGGTAGCAACACATGAGACCATCATCGGTACCCCCCATACTCGCTGGAGCTGGAAACTGTTGTGCTAGGTTGATCAACATCAGAGTCTCATGTGCAATATTTGGAAGTCCATGTCTCCTCATTAGTGATCCTGTCCTCAGACCCACTAGCCACCTCCAGCCCAATGTTCCCCATCATAAGCTTGTCACGACTTCTAGCCTTGTTCTCTACCACATGTGCCGAGTACTTACCATGAGCCTGCATGCAAAACAACCTCTTCATCTTCTCATTTATATTCTTAGCCCAAGATGGCTCTACGCCACATGGCACCTAACTGGGGTCATCACCACCTTCAATCTCCTCCTCCTCCTCCTCCTCATCCTCATCAACATCCTCTGGAACATTCACCTCCGGAGTAGCATGAGTATTCCACTTGTCCTTCAGCCTCAGTTGCACAACCTCATGGGAAACCAGATCACCACATTCAAAGAATTCGCCTCCTGTGAGTTCTTCATGTTCTGACAGTAGAGCAGCATATCCACCAGATAAGAGTGCACCTGAGTTCCCAACATGGGAAAGAATGTGTGCCTGAAGATGTGATGCATGATGTCGAGCAATGGATACAACACATAGGTTACATTGCCAGTGGTGGAGGAGACCTTCTTAGTAGCGAAGGGCCAGAGATGACTCTTGTGAGTGGAAGTAACCTCGGCGTGATTGATATGTCCATTTTGCATCATGCTTTTATACTGATATTTACTACATTATGGGTTGTTATTACACGTTATGGTACAACACTTATGCCTTTACTCTCTTATTTTACAAGGTTTACAAGAAGAGGGAGAATGCTGACAGCTGGAATTCTGGGCTAGAAAAGGAGCACATATGAGAGATCTATTCTGCACAACTCCAAAAGTTGTGAAAAGTTATGGAGAATTATTTTGGAATATATAAAAAATATTGGGTGAAACAAATACCACAAGGGACCCACCAGGAGGTCACAAGCCTGGTGGGCGCGACCTACCCCCCTGTCCGCGCCCTTGTGGCTTGTGGGCCCCCTGGCAGGCCTCCGGTGCCCATATTCTACTATATGAAGGGTTTTGACCTGGAAAAATTATAAGAGAGCTTTTGGGACGAAGTGTCGCCGTCTCGAGGTGGAACTTGGGCAGAACCAATCTAGAGCTCCGATGGAGCTGTTCTGCCGAGGAAACTCCCCCCCCAGGAGGGGGAAATCAAAGCCATCGTCATCACCAACGATCCTCTCATCGAGAGGGGGTCAATCTTCATCAACATATTCACCAGCACCATCTCCTCTCCAAACCCTAGTTCATCTCTTGTATCCGATCTTTGTCTCAAACCTTAGATTGGTACCTGTGGGTTGCTAGTAGTGTTGATTACTCCTTGTAGTTGGTGCTAGTTGGTTTACTTGGTGGAAGATAATATGTTCAGATCCTTAATGATAATTAATACTCCTATGATTATGAACATGAACATGCTTTGTGTGTAGTTATGTTTGTTCCTGAGGACATGGGATAAGTCTTGTTATAAGTAATCATGTGAATTTGGTATTCGTTCGATATTTTGATGAGATGTATGTTGTCTATCCTCTAGTGGTGTTATGTGAACGTCGACTACATAACACTTCACCATTATTTGGGCCTAGGGGAAGGCATTGTGAAGCAATAAGTAGATGATGGGTTGCTAGAGTGACAGAAGCTTAAACCCTAGTTTATGTGTTGCTTCGTAAGGGGCTGATTTGGATCAATATGTTTCATGCTATGGTTAGATTTATCTTAATTCTTCTTTCGTAGTTGCGGATGCTTGCAAGAGAGGTTAATCATAAGTGGGAAGTTTGTCCAAGTAAGGCAGCATCCAAGCACCGGTCCACCCACATATCAAATTATTAAAGTAATGAACACGAATCAAATGAGCATGATGGAAACTAGCTTGACAGAAATTCCCATGTGTCCTCGGGAGCGCTTCACTTTATATAAGAGTTTGTCCAAGCTTGTCCTTTGCTACAAAAAGGATTACCGCTAGCAGAAGCGGTAGTACCGCTCGTCACCCAGCGGTAGTACCGCCTGGACGACCAGAACTTGGCAAACTAACTCTAAAAGGGTGGCTTATGCAAATTAAGAGTTTGAAGATGAGAAATGGCTTGGGTTAGAGACACAAAAAATAGAAAATGGGAAGGGACACTCCAATTTCAAAATGACAAATAGAAATAAGAGCAAACTTCCAGTGACAGAAATCAGAAACAAGCTCTAAGAAGCAAATACCTCACTAGGAGGGAGGCAGTGGCCGTAGCCACCTATGTTTGAGTCAATTGGTATGGCACCGCAAACATTTTAACCTTGCGCCCGTGACCAAAGCTCTTCTTTGAGGCACAAGTACCATAAAAATGGCTAACTTGAAATACTTGATTGATTTATGCATAATGGGGGAGGGATGGTTCATTGAGAGAACAACACTCCCCCTATTTCCATGCCTACATCTAAACAAGACAAAATGATGAGTGCGGTGGGGTGTGCAATACTTCAAGACACATTGCTCAAATCAATGATATTTAGCTCATGCCTTAACTCGCGAAATCTTTCTTCATCCAATGGCTTCATGAAAATATCAGTAGGTTGTTCATGAGTGTTGACATAAACAAGATCAATATCTCCACACTTGATATGCTCCTGGATGAAGTGGTGACTAATCTCAATATGCTTCGTCTTGCAATGTTGAACCAGGTTGTGGGAGATCTTGATAGCACTTTCATTGTCATCAAAAGAGTCACTTTGTCACAAATGACACCATAATCCTGTAAAGTTTTCCTCATCCATAGCAATTGTGCACAACAACTTGCGGTGGCTACATACCCGGCCTTGGAGGTAGAGAGAGAAACACAATTTTGTTTCTTTGAAGACCAACTTACCAAAGAGCGATCAATGAATTGTCACCCTACAAAAGTTGACTTCCTATACACACGATCTCCCGCCCAATCTGAGTCCAAATATCCCATGATATCAAATGAAGCACCTTTGGGGTACCATAAGCCAAAGTTTGGGGTATGACCTAAATATCAAAAGATTCGCTTGACTGCCACAAGGTGGCTTTCCTTAGGTGTGTCTTGAAATGATGCACAAATTCCCACACTCAACATAATATCTGGTCTAGATGCACAAAGATAAATTAAGGATCCAATCATGGAGCGATATACCTTTTGATCCAATGCTTCACCGTCGGGATCAATGTCAAGTTGGCACTTGAGTTGCATAGGAGTCTTGGCCGGCTTGACATCATCCAACGTGAAACTTTTGAGCATGTCTTGAGCATATTTTTCTTGGTTGATGAAGGTTCCTTGTCTTTGTTGCTTGAATTCGAATCCGAGAAAGAACTTCAACTCTCCCATCATAGACATCTTATACGTCTCCAACATATCTATAATTTTTGCTTGTTCCATGCTGTTATATTATCAATCTTGGATGTTTTACAATCATTTTATAGCAACTTTATGTCATTTTTTGGGACTAACCTATTGATATAGTGCCAAAGTGCCAGTTGCTGTTTTTGCTTGTTTTTTACTTCGCACAAAATCAGTACTAAACGGAGCCCAAACACTGTGGGGTTTTTTGTGGACCAGAAGAAGGAAGATGGGCCAAACAACACCAGAAGAGGGGGCCCTATGTGGCCACCCTCCACCAGGGCGTGCTAGAGGCCCCTGGCATGGCCTGGTGGAGGGTGGGCACCTTGAGCACCCCCTCAACTGACTATCAAGCCTATAAATTCCCTAAAAATCAAAAAACACTAAGGGAGTCGACGAAACACAACTCCAGCCACCACAAGTTCCACAATCTCGGGATCCAATCTAACACCATCATAGAGGGGTTCATTTTCTTCATAGGTGCCTCTCCGATGGTGCGTGAGAAGTTCACCATAGACCTACGGGTCTGTAGGCAGTAGCTAGATGGCTTCCTCTCTCTCTCTCTCTCTATGTTTCTCAATACAATGGTCTCTTGGAGATCTATTTGATGTAATGACTTTTGCAGTGTGTTTGTTGGGATCCATTGAATTTTGAGTTCATGATCAGTCTCTATCCATGAATATGATTTGAGTCTTCTTTTATCTACTATTTGCATGATTACTTATAGCCGCGTATTTCTTCTTTGAATCTTTGGTTTAGTTAGGCCAACTAGATTGATTTTTCTTGCCATGGGAAGAGGTGCTTTGTGATGGGTTTGATCTTGCGGTGTTCTTTCACACTGACAGAAAGGGCAGCAAGACATGCATGTATCGTTGCCATTAAGGATAAAAAGATGGGGTCTGTTCCTACATGAATAGATCTTGTCTACATCATGTCACCGTTCTTATTGCACTACTCCGTTTCTCCATGAACTTAATACACTAGATGGATGCTGGATAGCGGTCGATGTGTGGAGTAATAGAAGTAGATGCACAATCGTTTCGGTCTATTTATCTTCTACATGATGCCTCTACAATGATCACTGCCTCGATATCGTCATGATTATTTGATCTTCTATCAATTGCCTAACAGTAATTTGTTCACCCATTGTGTGCTATACTCATGAGAGAAGCCACAAGTGAAACCTACGGCCCCCGAGTCTACTTTTCCAACATATTGCTTTCCGATCTACTATTTGCAACTTTTGTTTTCAGATCTATTAATAAAAAATACCTTGCTGCACTTTTTGTTTATTTGTTTTACTTTGTGTTCTTGCAAGATCTCTTTGTCAAAACCATCATTACCTAATCTATCTTATTACCGTAGAGAGCGTGACAACCTCTCTTTTGCGTCGTGTTGAAAAGTATTTGTTGTTTATGTACAAGTGCTGCTTACTTGGGTGCGTGATATTCCTCTACAGATTGATACCTTTGTTTCATAACTGAGGGAAATACTTACCGTCGTTGTGATGCATCATCCCTTTCTCTTTGGGGAACGACTGGCGTAGTCTCAAGCCATGTCAAAGGAATTTCTGGCAGCGTTGCCGGGGAGGAAGCAATCTCATCTACCAGGTTCCTAATCACCAATCTCACCTCCTTTCAATTTACATTATTTACCATTTGCCTCTCATTTTCCTCTCCCCCACTTCACCAATTTGCCCTTTTATTCGCCCTCTCTTTTTCATTTGTCTTTTTCTCATCAGATCTCTTGTTTGCTTTCAATCTTGTTTGAGTAGTCACGATGACTCAAGAAAACACCAAGTTGTGTGATTTTTCCAACACCAATAATAATGATTTTATGAGCACTCATGTTGCTCCTCCCGCCACTAGTGCGGAGTCTTGTGATATTAATGCCGCTTTGTTGAATCTTGTCATGAAAGATCAATTTTCCGGTACTTCTAATGAGGATGTCATGTCCCATCTACATACCTTCGTGGAATTATGCGATATGCAAAACAAAAAATATGTGGACAATGATATTGTGAAGTTGAAATTATTTCCTTTTTCCTTGCGGGATCGTGCAAAAATTTGGTTTTTTTCTTTGCCTCGCAATAGTATCGATTCTTGGGATAAGTGCAAGGACGCTTTTATTACTAAGTATTTTTTGCCTGCAAAAACTATTTCCCCTAGAACTCAAATCATGAATTTTAAGCAACTGGAGCATGAACATGTTGCACAATCTTGGTAAAGAATGAAGTTGATGCTAAGAAATTGTCCTACTCGTGGTTTAAATCTTTGGATGATCATACAATTTTTTTATGCGGGATTGAATTTTGTCTCTAGAAATCTTTTAGATTCTGCCGTGGGTGGTACTTTTATGGAAATTAATTTGGGTTAAGCTACCAAATTGCTAGATAATATCATGGAAAATTGTTCACAATGGCATACCTAAAGAGCACCTACTAGTAAAAAGGTTAATTCAGTAGAAGAAATTAGTACTTTGAGTGAAAAAGTTGATGCTCTTATGAAGTTAGTTGCTAGTAGAAATTCTCCTCTTCATCTTAATGGTGTGCCTTTTTGTACTTTGGTTGAGCAAAATAGTGATTCTGTAGATGTGAATTTCATCTCGCGAAACAACTTTAATAACAATGCTTATAGAGGTAATTTTAATCCTAGGCCTTTTCCTAGAAATTCCTCTAATACTTATGGTAATTCCTATGGTAATTCTTATAATAATAATAATTATAATGATAACACCTCTGATCTTGAGAATATTTTTAAATAGTTTATCAATGCTCGAAACTCTTTCAATACTACAATAGAAGAAAAGTTGAGTAAGATTGATGATATGTCTAGAAGCATTGATAGAATTTCCAATGATGTTGAAAATCTCAAGTTGCATGATTTTCCACCTAAGATAAATGGATAAATTAAGGGTTTATATGTTTCTACGGATGGAAGTAAGAAAAGAACCTCTATGCTTAGAGCTAAAAGAGAATTTTTAGAAAAAGCGTTTTCTAGGGATTACTTTCGTAACAATGATGAAGATCTTAAAATGATTTGTGTTTGCTCTATTTATTCCTTGTTCAGTAATGTTAAAATTGATGATAAAGGGACTTAAGAAGAGTCAACTTTAGTTAGAGGGCATCCCAATGATTTGGAGGGTGAAAATCTTGATGAAAATTTTGATAAAAGTGGGTTTGGAGAGGTCAAAACTTTAACTAGTGATATGTCCACTATTTTTTATTACAAAGACTTTAATTATGGGAGTTGCTCCTTGGTTGATTGTATTTCTTTGCTGCACTCTATGATAAATTCACCCCTTGTTTATGAACAAAATAAAGCCTTTACTAAACATATTGTTGATGCCATGATGCTATCCTTAGAAGAGAAGTTGGAATTAGAAATTTCAATTCCTAGAAAATCAAGTGAGTGGGAACCTACCATTAAAGTCAAGAATAAAATTTATGAATGCTTTGCTTTGTGTGATTTGGGTGCTAGTGTTTCCACGACTCTGAAATCTTTATGTGATGTGCTTGGTCTTACCAATATTGAAGAATGCTCTCTTAATTTGCACTTGGCGGATTCCACTATTAAAAAGGCATTGGGAAGAATTAATGATGTTCTTATCCTCGCAAATAGGAATTATGTTCCCCTTGATTTTATTGTTCTTGATATTGATTGCAATCCGTCTTGTCATATCATACTTGGTAGACGTTTTTACACACTATAGGTGCCGTGATTGATATGAAAGAAGGCAATATTAAGTTTCAGTTTCCCTTAGAGAGGGTATGGAACACTTCCCTAGAACCAGAATTAAGCCACCATATGAATCAATGATGAGGGCCTTCTATGGAGTGCAAACTAAGGATGACAATACTTGAATCTATGTGTTATGCCTAACTAGGGGCATAAAACGATAACGCTTGTTGGGAGGCAACCCAATGAATAAAATATTTTAATATTTTGCTTTATGTTTTTGTGAGTTTTGGACAATTATGATCATGTTATGATTTTGTTTTTATGTTTTATTTAGTGTTTGTGCCAAGTAATTCCTTTAGGATGATCCATAAGATGAGTAGAAACAATGCTGAATCTGAAACTGAAACTTTGTTGCCATTGCACGAATTTTCATTTTTTATTGGAACGTTATATTGAGATAAAATATTAACACATTATTTATATAAAAATTCTTTACATTTTCCTAATTTTATTTAAAAAATAGTTCTAGAAGTATGGGTATAGTACATATTACTACAGACTATCCTATCTGAAACAGATTCTGTTTTCGTTGCATTGTGTGCTTGTTTTTGATGAATCTATGGCTTGTGTTGGGGGTATAAGTCATGGTAAAGTTACAATACAGTAGGTATAATGAAATAATAAAATATTAATGGGTTTACAACAGTACCTAAAAGTGGTAATTTGCTTTATTATACCAACGGATCTCACGAGAATTTTGTTAAGTTTTGTGTGATTGAAGTTTTCAAGTTTTGGGTGAGATCACGATGGATGAAGTAATAAGGAGTTAGAAGATTCAAAGCTTGGGTATGCTACAGCACCCTGAGGTAATATCGAAAGAGTAACAAGAAACTAAGCTTGGGGATGCCCCTAGTGACATCCCCTCTTTCTTCTAACAACCATCAGTATACTACTTGGAACTATATTTTTATTCGTCACATATCATGAGTTTAGCTTGGAACGTCTTCTATATTTGCTTTGTTTGCTTTTATCCTTTCTGCACACACCTATTTGAGAGAGCCAAAATTATGCCATGATTTGTTATAATTGCTCTTTGTGCTTCACTTAAAACTATTGAGCAAAGGAATTGCTCTAGTGCTTCACTTATATCTTTTTTAGCACGGGGTGATTTTACATGTTTGAAGAAATGCTCGCATGCTTCACTTATATTAATTTGAGAGTTAGTAATTTTTGAAGAAATCCTCTCATGCTTCACTCATATTATTTTGAGATGAAACTTATATGCTCATGTTCTTCACTTGTATACATGTGAGCTTATCAAAAGCAATTGCAACATATGAAACTAGTCCCAAAATGATAGATATTAAAGAGGGATATAATATAAACTTTCATGAAGATCATTGGACAAATTAAACTTGATTCTTGGTAATAGTTTTGAGACGTAACAATAGTGATATGTGAGTTATGTTGATGAATAATTATGCTTAGTAAGAATATTGGTGTTAAGGTTTGTGATTCCCTATGCAAGCACGAAAGTCAATAGTTGTGCTACGAAATTACATCCTACTTATGGTACATTATTCAGTGTTAATTATGCTTAATGCTCGCTTATGTGATTTTCTGTTTCTTGGTTGTATGCTTCTCAATCTGATGCTGGCCTTCACTTGTACTAAGTATAAATACTACTTGTGCATCCAAAACCCTTAAACCAAGTTTTGCCATATGAATCCACTATACCTACCTATATACGGTATTTCCATGCCGTTCCAAGAAAATTTGTATGTGCCTTCTCTAAACTTTCAAAATAAAATTTCCTTTTTGTGTACTCGAACCGCTCATGAAACGATAGGGGGTGACCAAATTGTTTTCATGCTAGATGTGTTATTCTCAAGATGAGTGTTTATTCACTTGTCATTGCATGAGAGTATGGAGATAATAGGGATGCCTAGTCCCAAAATGAAAAAGAAAAAATATTTACTTTATGTTGTCAAATAATAAATTCCTTGGAAAGTGTTGCTATGGAAGACAACCGTGGATTCGGCTAGCCATGGAAAGTGAATGTATGGTGGAAAAAGGAACAAACTTTATTTTCTGGTCGGGAACCACCTATGATGCATCTATTGTGCAAAGATATTGAAATCTCTCAGTCGTTTTTGTTGACAGGAAAGGCATGCCACTCAAAATATTTTTCTCTATAAATTTAAACACTTGAGCTCTGGCACATCTACAAATCCCTACTTCCCTCTGCGAAGGGCCTATCTATTTACTTTATACAATTTTTATTTTTCAATATTTGTCTCCATCCTCTCTTATAAAGCACCAACTAGGGGGCACTATGATCGTACTTGAGAATTATGTGTCGCTAATATTTGAGTGTGTATTGTGAATAGATCCATGATTGAGCGTGATGGGCTAGGGATCACTTGCTTTACCATTGATATTTTGAAAGACATGGTTGCTTGTTGATATGCTTGAGTATTAAAGTTGTCATGTCAATACTAAACTATTTCTTTGAACCATATGAAAAGTCCAAATGTCCATGCTATAAAGAAAAGAATATGTGATGAACATGATAGGCAGCATTCCACATCAAAAATTCTGTTTTTATCATTTACCTACTCGAGGACGAGTAGGAAATAAGCTTGGGGATGCTGATATGGCTCCAACGTATCTATAATTTATGCTTGTTCCATGTTGTTATATTATCAATCTTGGATGTTTTAGAATCATTTTATAGCAACTTTATATCAATTTTTGGGACGAACCTATTGACATAGTGCCAAAGTGCCAGTTGCTCTTTTGCTTGTTTTTTACTTCGCAGAAAATCAATACCAAATAGAGCCCAAACACTGCGGGGATTTTTGTGGATTTGTTTTGGACCAAAAGAAGGAAGATGGGCAAAACAACACCAGAATAGGGGGCCCAGGGTGGCCACCCTCCACCAGGGTGCACCTTGGGAACCCCCTCAACCGACTATCGAGCCTATAGATTCCCTAAAAATCCAAAAACCCTAAGGGAGTCGACAAAACACAATTCCTGCCGCCGCAAGTTCGAGAATCTCAAGATCCAATCTAACACCATCACGGAGGGGTTCATCTTCTTCATAGGTGTCTCTCCGATGATGCGTGAGTAGTCCAACGTAGACCTACGGGCCCGTAGGCAGTATCTAGATGGCTTCCTCTCTCTCTATGTTTCTCAATATAATGGTCTCTTGGAGATCTATTTGATGTAATGACTTTTGCGGTGTGTTTGTTGGGATTCGATGAATTTTGAGTTCATGATCAGTTTCTATCCATGAATATGATTTGAGTATTCTTTGATCTCTTATTTGCATGATTACTTATAGCCTCGTATTTCTTCTTTGAATCTTTGGTTTAGTTAGGCCAACTAGATCGATTTTTCTTGCCATGGGAAGAGGTGCTTTGTGATGGGTTCGATCTTGCGATGTTCTTTCCCACTGATAGAAAGGGCAGCAAGACACGCATTGCGGGATCACTAGAAGTGTATGTCTAGTGGGGGGTGAATAGACTATTTGCAGGAATTTAAAACTACCTCAAGCATAAATCAAGTGTTGGCAGTTTTTAGCATACATAGCAAATCTAGAACACCCTACACATGCAAGTCATCAAGTATAGCAGCGGAAAGTAAAGACATTGCACATGGAAGTAAGGAGTAGAGATAGAGAGATCAAAAGCATGAGGGACACACAAGATTTTTTCCGTGGTTCTGATAGGTGGCACTATCGTACATCCACATTTATGGAGTCTTCAACCCACGGAGGGTAACGGTCGCGAGAGTCCACGGAGGGCTCTATCCACGGAGGGTTCCACGAAGAAGCAACCTTGACTATACCATGATGGCCTACGTCCATGGAGGACTAGCCTAAGTCGGGGTAGATCTTCACGAAGTAGGCAATCTCCTTGCCCTTACAAACTTCTTGGTTTACTCCATAACACGAAGTAGGAGGCTCCCAAGCGACACCTAACCAATCTAGGAGGCACCACCCTCCAAAAGGTAAAAGGCTCAATTGTGTCGATGAACTCCTTGCTCTTGTGCTTCAAGATGATAGACTCCTCAACACACAATCATTCTCTCACAGATTTGGCTTGGTGGAAGAGATTGAGTGGGTGGAAAGCAACTTGGGGAGGCTAGAGATCAAGATTCATATGGTAGGAATGGAATGGCATGATCTCAACACATGAGTAGGTGGCTCTCTCTCAGAAAATTAATAGGTATGAGTGGGGAACTGTTCTTAGTGCTTCTCTTGCGAGTGAGTGGTGGTCGAGGGGTATATATAGGCATCTCGAAAAATCCAACCATTACACACAAAATGAACAACTCGATGAAACCGATGTGTTAATCTTGGTGGTACCAAAGTGACCAAAAGGTGGCAACTTTTGAATCTCGGTGAGACTGATATAGGAAACTCGGTTGCACCGATAAGGTGACAAACAGTCAGATTGCCCAATCTCAGTGTCGCTGATCCAACAATCTCGGTGGGACCGATATTGTGAATTTGTGTAATAGAAAGTTGGCAACCTAAACTGGGTGGCACCGAAGCAGAATCGGTTGCAGCGAAGTGGCTAGGGTTTGGCTAAGTCTGTCTAGGTTCTGGAATCGGTGGCACCGAGTGGAAAGTGTTGGTTGCACTGATTTTGAATATTTGGCTTTGGATAGACTTTCGTGGAAGAGATTGTGGGTGTATGTGGTGACTATCACTTGTGCACGTATGAGCATTTTGTTCACCAACAAAACCTTACCCCCTTTTAATAGTATTCACTTTCGTATTGACTCAAAGTGATTTCTCACAAATGTAAAATGTAGAGTCCTCTTCCTTGAAGCTTTCCCAATGTTATTCCTTCTTATTCTTCTCCTTGGGGATACTCTTCACACTCCCTTTGCCAACCCATCACTCTCTATGGACTTTATCCGAAATACACTAGGTAAAAGTATTAGTCCAAGAGACAATGTATGTTGTCATGACTTATCAAAACCACCAAGGGAGCATGTTGTGCTTTGAATCTCCCCCTTTTTGGTAATTGATGACAACATACAATAAAGTCTTCAAATAAAGATATGCATGCATATAATGAAGACTTTGAGAGACTCATGACTTAGACTTTCTCCCCCCTAAATATGTGCAATCCAATTTAAGGATAGTTTCTTTGGAATGCATGGTCACACATATAGTAGAAGGGACATAATAAGGCATGTGTATCTTGGTTATATGCATCAAGTATATGTGAGTGAGTTGTATCCTTGTTCAAGACTTCACTCTTGCAAACAATATGTGAAAGAAGCAAGAGATCATCTTGATCAAAGATATGATGCATATACTTACCTTGAGTTCTTAAGAATTCTAGTAGTAGAAACACACTTGAGAAAACAATGTTAGGAAACACAAGAGTATTCTACCAATCAAAAAAGGCAATAGAACTCAAATGTACCAAGATATGGAGAACATATAAAAGGTAGTAAATTCTCAAGATTGATATGTCTCCAAGATCATTTAGGACTTTCTCCCCTTAGATATGGAAATAGTGGATCATCCTCTCCCCTGAATCTTAGTATGTATATATTGGGATTGGATAGGGTGAGAAAGGATTTAAGATGAAATAAGCATATTTTCCTCCAAACATATTTTTCTCCCCCTTACTTTGACATTCTCACCTTGTAAATGTAAATTTGATGTTTTCAATGTAAATTTGATGTTTTCCTCTCCCCCTTAATTATATCTCCCCCTTTGCATAAGCATCTATCTCCCTTCAGCGTGAAGCTTTGTATATTTCTCCCCCTTTGGCATTGATTTCAAAAAAGGTCATACATAGGGTAGGATACACGGATCATTGACTAAGAAGGGATCCTTGAGAACAAGGGTCATAGAATGTAGGGTTCATAGAAATGAAAATTTGAGGGAATCATGGAAAATGATTTCTCTCCCTTTGGCTAAGCTAATGGCTTGTAAGACTTCTCCGCCCTTGAGTTAGGGCTCCTTGAATAAAGTCCCCCCCCCCCCCAAGATTTTTTTAAATAATAAGGGATCATTGAAGTAACAAGGACATCACTAGAAAGATACCAAAAATCTATGACTCCGGGACAAACAAATCGATGGAACCGAGATGAAGTTTTGTAGCTCATCTGATAAATCGGTAGAACTGAGATATTTGTATCGGCGACTCCGAGACAGAAACAGAAACTTGGTAATGAGATTTTGGCATCGGAGACTTCTCAACCTCTTCCAATAACACAGTCTCAAAAGAAAGTTTCAAGAAAATGCGAAAGTTTTTTTTTGTTTTTAGAAAAATGTATCAACTAGAGAAGATTTGAGTGATTCCAAGAAGTTCTGCAAAATAGAGAATGAACCAACCAAAAACTTAACTAGATGATGGGCGGTGACTAGGTCACCTATATTAGAGTATATTGACTTAGGAGCCAAGCAAGAATACTTGATAATAGGTCATACTCATTGTTAAGCTCAAAATGGGGATATCATATTTCGAATAAGCATTTTAATGTCTTCATATCACTTGACTTGCTTTATCTCATGACTCTGAGTAAAGCTATATCAAGAATATGAGTACATACCTTTGAGTGATGTTGTTGACGTAACTTGTAGGTGAACTTGATGAGGATCCTCGAAGTTGATGAAGATCATCTTGAGTTGGGAGCAATCCTTGTTGTTTTCTTTCACTTTTCACCTACATAGGTTAGTCACGCAAGGAAAAACATGATATATCCAAATGACATGATACCAATTTGTGAGCTGATACCAAATGAGAAATATATGTGAAGGATATGTTTTGTTGTCTTCTTCTATTCATCATCAAAGTAAGGTTGTGGATACTTGGTCATGACGAGATTGCTTAAGATATGAGTTGTTGGTAATCTTGTGGAGTGTTGTTCTTCCAAGTACCTACAGAGGGTTAGATGCAATCCAAGGGAGCACAGAATTCCAAGATATATGATATTCAAGGTAATAGCATGGAATGGACATTTAAGCTCATCCCTTCGCATGCATCCGAGTGAGCTTAGCTCAAGTTTGAAGCATCAATGATGTTCAACTCACTGCTCAAATGAAAAAACACTTTTTCATCAAGTGGCTTAGTAAACACATCGGCCAATTGCTTGGTAGTACGGACATGCTTAAGATTAATATCTCCTTTGGCAACATGATCACGAATGAAATGAGGTCGAACTTGAATATGCTTGGTTTGAGAATGTTGCACAAGATTATAACCAATCTTAATAGCACTCTCATTGTCACAAAGTAATGGCACATTCTTAAAATAGATTCCATAATCCTTAAGCGTTTGTGTCATCCATAACAATTGCGTACAACATGATCCAGCAGCAATATATTCAGCTTCAACGGTAGATAAAGATAGCGACTTTTGTTTCTTGGAGGACCAAGACACAAGAGATATACCAAGAAATTGACAAGTACCCGAGGTGGATTTTCTATAAACCCTATCACCGGCATAATCCAAGTTGGAGTAGCCAACAAGATTAAAAGAAGATCCCTTGGGATACCAAATGCCAAAGTTTGGTTTATGTATCAAGTATCTCACAATGCGTTTCACAGCCTTAAGATGACATTCTTTGGGTGCAGCTTGATATCTAGCACACATGCAAACACTAAGCATAATATCGGGACGGGAGGCACATAGATATAGCAATGAACCAATCGTTGATCAATAAACCTTTTGATCAACCGGTTCACCCTCCTTAGTAAGATCATCGTGTCCGCTAGTGAGCATGGGAGTTTTCATACCTTTGCACTCTTGCATGTTGAACTTCTTGATTAAGTCCTTGGTGTACTTAGTTTGAGAGATGAAAGTTCCTTCTCTTGATTGATTAATTTGCAAACCAAGAAAGATTTTCATCTCACACATCATAGACATCTCATACTTTTCTGACATCAACCTTCCAAACTTCTTGCTAAATTGTGGGTTAGTAGATCAAAAGATAATATCATCCACATAAATTTGGAACACAAATAATTCACCATTAACCCTGTTTGTGAATAAGGTTGCGTCAATTTTACCAATTACAAATCCTTTTTCCATAAGAAACTTCGTTAGGCATTTATACCAAGCACGAGGAGCTTGCTTAAATCCATATAAAGCTTTGCGAAGTTTGTAAACGTGGTTAGGTTTCTTAGGATTTACAAAACTAGGTGGTTGCTTAACATAGACCTCTTCTTCAATCTCACCATTTAAGAAAGCACTTTTAATGTCCATTTGATAAAGCGTGATATCTGGTGATTAGCATAGGCAAGAAGAATTCGAATAGCTTCTAATCTAGCAACGGGGGCGTAGGTCTCACCATAGTCCATACCTTCGACTTGCGTATATCCTTGGGCTACGAGACGTGCCTTGTTGCGTACGACTTGACCGTCTTCATCTTGCTTGTTCCGAAACAGCCATTTGGTTTTGATGATGTTTAGCTCATCCTCAGGCTTCTCCACAAGTGTCCACACTTTGTTCCTCTCAAAGTTGTAAAGCTCTTCATGCATAGCGTTCACCCAATCCGCATCTTCAAGAGCTTGTTCTACCTTCATGGGTTCAGTGCTAGAGATGAAAGAATAATGCTCACAAAAGTTAGCTAGACGAGTTTTAGAGCGAGTGATCCTCCCTGTTTGTATGTCACCAAAGATTTGGTTTAGGGGATGGTTCTTGGTCACTTGTGCTCGAACTCGGGTCAGCTTGCAATTGTTGGACGGTGGAGCTTCTTCTTCATCATCATCTCCTTCGTCTTCGTTGTTGTTGAAGGTGTCGTTCCCTTGAGAAGGTGGTGAAGGAGGTTGTGGTGGATCTTCATGATGCGCTTCCTCCTTTCATCATCTAGTCGTGTACCACTTGTGGATGCCTCCATGTCATGTTGTGGTTCACCTTGACGTGAAGTAGGGGCTTCCACTTGAGTTGATGAAGTACTTTCCTTCACCTGCATGAGACGAATCTCGCCAATAGACAAGTCTTGGATAGCTTTCGAAGGGTCCTTATCACCTACATCATTTGGCAATTGTTCGACTTGCGAACCATTAGATTCATCAAACTACACATCTACCGTCTCTCAACTTTTCGAGTGAAGTTGTTGTAGACACGGTAAGTGTGAGAGTTCGATCCATAACCAAGTAGGAATCCTTCATGAGATTTAGAGGCAAATTTAGTACGACGATGCTTATCAAGAATGTAGCACTTTGAGCCGAATACCCGAAAGTATCCAACTTGGGGTTTGTTACTGGTGAGAAGCTCGTATGTCGTTTTCCCGAGAAGCTTGTGCAAGTAAAGTCGGTTTGTGGCATGACATGCTGTTTCCACGGTTTCTGCCCAAAAGTGTTTTGGTGTTTTGCATTCGTCAAGCATCGTTCTTTCCATCTCAATGAGCGTCCGGTTATTCCTCTCAACAACTCCATTTTGTTGAGGTGTGTACGTAGCCAAGAACTCATGTGAGACACCCTCTTCGTCAAGAAAGGTATCCACATGGGTGTTCTTGAACTCCGATCCATTATCGCTCTGAACCTTCTTGATCTTCATTTCAAACTGATTTTGCGCTTTGCAAGCGAAGTTCTTGAAGATCTTTTGTACCTGTGACTTATCATCAAGAAATAATACCCATGTAAATTTGGAAAAATCATCAACTATAACTAGACCATAAGAGTTTCCACGGAGACTCTTGTAAGCATTGGGACCAAAGAGATCCATATGAAGTAACTCGAGTGGTCTCCTAGTAGTCATGATATTTTTGATCGGATGACTTCCACCTACTTGCTTTCCTGCTTGACAAGTGCTACAAAGTCTATCTTTGTTAAAGATAACATCCTTAACACCTAGAATGTGATCGCCCTTGATAAGCTTATCTTGATTGCACATGCCTACATGTCTAAGCCTTCTATGCAACAACCAACCTTTAAATGATTTTGCAATTAGACAAGTACGAGGTTGGACCTTCTTAGTGAAATCAACAATGTATATATCACCTCTACGAGTACCGGTAAAGACAATTTTATGATTATGAAGTCGAAACACTTGGCAATCTATTTTAGTAAATAGCACATTAAAACCGAGGTCTGCTAGTCTAGATACGGAAAGAAGATTGTAGCCAAGGGATTCAACAAGCATCACATTTTGAATTGAGCTATCATGAGGTATGGCCACCTTACCAAGGCCAAGTAACTTACCCTTAGAGTTCTCTCCAAAGGTCACGTACCTCTGAGGACCTTGATTAGGCGTGATCTCTTGGAACATGTCTTTATCACCAGTCGTGTGATCCGTGCATCCACTGTCGAGAATCCACTCTTTTCCGCTGGACATGTAATCCTTGAAATTCGCCATTAGACTTAGATTCCTCGTGATCTTTTCATGCTCGGTGTCGAACAACACATCTTCACCATAGTAGCCATGTGCTTCATTGTCATCCTTTGGTGGAATCTCCTCGTCATAGAAACCAATAGACTCATTAGAATCATAACCATGACAATGTTCAAGTTTATGAATGCGAATGGCTTCAATAATAATGTTTTTGATAGTTGTGACATCTCCTTTAGCGTGCATAAGATCACGAAGCTCAAATAGGCATTTATTAAAGTTTGGATCACTAGGCTTAATTTTGTGAAAAACAATAGTTTTATGAAGAATTTCATCAAGATTACATAATGAAAGATTTGGATATCGTTTCTCCAAATCAGTCCACAAAGTATAAGCACATGCAAAGTTCTTCAATTGAGAAAGCACGAATCTTGGTAAACCTCTAACAACAAGATTGACAGTTCTTAGGTTACCAAGCATGTTAATTTCCTCTTCGTGTGTGGGATGAAATTCATCAATGGGGAGCAAATAGGGGTTTTAAATATATCCTCTCAAATGGAATTTATCAAATAGATCAATCATGGCATTCTTCCATCGACTATAGTACTCACCATCAAGAATGGGCACTCTACAATACAAACTCTCCACACTAGACACATCCATCTTCCTCCACGGTGCTAAAATCGAAAGCAATGGAGACCAATGCTCTGATCCCAATTGCGGGATCACTAGAAGTGTATGTCTAGAGGGGGTGAATAGATTGTTTGCAGGAATTTAAAACTACCTCAAGCATAAATCAAGTGTTGGCATTTTTTAGCATACGTAGCAAATCTGGAACACCCTACACATGCAAGTCATCAAGTATAACAACTGAATGTAAAGACATTGCACATGGAAGTAAGGATTAGAGATAGAGAGATCAAACGCATGAGGGACACAAGATTTTTCCCGTGGTTCCGATAGGTGGAGCTATTGTACATCCATGTTTATGGATTCTTCAACCCACGGAGGGTAACGGTCGTGAGAGTCCACGAAGGGCTCTACCCACGGAGGGTTCCATGAAGAAGCAACCTTGACTATACCATGATGGCCTACGTCCATGGAGGACTAGCCTAACTCGGGTAGATCTTCACGAAGTAGGCGATCTCCTTGCCCATACAAACTTCTTGGTTCACTCCACAACACGAAGTAGGAGGCTCCCAAGCGACACCTAACCAATCTAGGAGGCACCACCCTCCAAAAGGTAAAAGGCTCGATTCTGTCCATGAACTCCTTGCTCTTGTGCTTCAAGATGATAGACTCCTCAACACACAATCACTCTCTCACATATTTGGCTTGGTGGAAGAGATTGATTGGGTGGAAAGAAAATTGGGGAGGCTAGAGATCAAGATTCATATGGTAGGAATGGAATGGCATGATCTCAACACATGAATAGGTGGCTCTCTCTCAGAAAATTAGTAGGTATGAGTGGGGAACATTTCTGAGTACTTCTCTTGCGAGTGAGTGGTGGTGGAGGGGTATATATAGGCATCTCCAAAAATTCAATTGTTACACACAAAATGACCAACTCGGTGACACCGATGTGTTAATCTTGGTGGTACCGAAGTGACCAAAAGGTAGCAACTTTTCAATCTCGGTGAGACCGATATAGGAAACTCGGTTGGACCGATAAGGTGACCAATGGTCACATTGCCCAATCTCAGTGATGCCAATCCAACTATCTCGATGGGACCGATAATGTGAATTTTCATAACAGAAAGTTGACAACCTAAATTCGATGGCACCGAAGCAGAATTGGTTGCACCGAAGTGGCTAGGATTTGGCTGAGTGTGTCTAGGTTCTGGAATCGGTGGCACCGAGTGTTAAGAGTTGGCTATACCGATTTTGAATATTTGGCTTTGGACAGTCTTTTGTGGAAGAGCTTGTGGGTGTATGTGGTGACTATCACTTGTGCACGTATGAGCATTTTGTTCACCAACAAAACCTTACCCCCTTTTAATAGTATTGGCTTTCCTATGGACTCAAAGTGATTTCTCACAAATGTAAAATGTAGAGTCCTCTTTCTTGAAGCTTGGCCAATGTTATTCCTTCTTATTCTTATCCTTGGGGAAACTCTTCCCACTCCTTTTGGCAACTTATAACTCTCTATGGACTTTATCTGAAATACACTAGGTAAAAGTATTAGTCCAAGAGAAAATGTATGTTGTCATGAATTATCAAAACCACCAAGGGAGCATGTTGTGCTTTCACGCACATATCGTTGCCATTAAGGATAAAAAGATGGGGTGTATTCCTACATGAATAGATCTTGTCTACATCATGTAACCATTTTTATTGTATTACTCCATTTCTACATGATCTAATACACTAGATGCATGCAAGATAGCAGTCGACGTGTGGAGTAATAGAAGTAGATGCAGAATCGTTTCGGTCTACTTATCTTGGACGTGATGCCTATATAATGATCATTGCCTGGATATCATCTTGATTATTTGATCATCTATCAACTCCCCAACAGTAATTTGTTCATCCATCGTGAGCTATACTCATGAGAGAAGCCACTAGTGAAACCTACGGCCCCGTGGTCTATTTTTCCAACATATTGATTTCCGATCTACTATTTGCAACTTTTGTTTTTAGATCTATTAATCCAAAAAATACCTTCCTGCACTTTTTTTATTTGTTTTACTTTGTGTTCTTGTGAGATCCATTTTCCAAAACCATCATTACCTAATCTATCTTATTACCGTAGAGAGTGTGACAACCTCTCTTTCGCGTCGGGTTGCAATTATTTGTTCTTTGTGTGTAGGTGATGATTACGTGGGTGCATGATCTTCCTCTACAGATTGATACCTTGGTTTCATAATTGAGGGAAATACTTACCTTCGCTGTGCTGCATCATCCCTTCTTCTTTGGGGAACTACCGACGTGTTCTCAGGCCACATCAACATCTCAAACTCTTCAGTCATTAGTGCAGCAAACTCATCATTGAAAGCTCTGTTAGGAGAACCAAAGATAATATCATCAACATATAGTTTGCATATGAACAAGCCCCCTTTAACCCTCTTCGTGAAAAGAGTGGGATCAGTTTGCCCAATTTCAAACCCACGGTCTTGCAACAACTCGGTAAGGTGCTCATACCATGCACGTGGGGCTTTCTTAAGGCCATAGAGTGCCTTATCGAGCTTCTATACATGCTTGGGGAACTTGGGATCCTCGAACCCCAGAGGTTGGTTGACATATATCGACTACTGAATGGGACGAAATGCACTCTTCACATCCATTTGTTGCAACTTGAAATCATGATGAGATGCATATGCAAGTAACATGCGAATAGGTTCAAGGCGAGCAACGGGAGCAAAGTTTCACCATCGATACCCTCAACTTGGGAGTAGCCTTGTGCTACCAATCTTGCCTTGTTGTGAGTGACAACACCGTTCACATCTTTCTTGTTTTTGAAGATCCGTTTGGTTCCAATATCATTGTGGTTCTCCTTTGGACTTGGCACCAATTGCCACACCTTGTTGCACTCAAAGTTGTTGAGTTCATAATGCATGGCTTCAAGCCAATCCATGCCCTCAAGCTCCTCTTGTACCATTAGGGGTGGAATACAAGACACAAACGCGTGATGCTCACAAAAGTTTGTTAATTGTTTATGAGTGGTTACACCTTTACTCAAGCTCTTGTAGACATTCTCAAAAACATGTTGGTAATGTTTAAGCTTAGAGGCGATCTTGGTGGCTCAATGTTCTAATATATCCTCCATAGAAAGTTGAGGAGCGCCATCTTGACAATCTTGAGCATCGTCATGAGCTTGCTCTTGATCTTGCGCTTGCTCGGGCGTATGAACTTGATCTTGGGCATATCTTACTGAATAACCATCATCGTGAGGTTGATCTTGCCCTTGATCTTGTTCACTTGGTTGAGGTCCTTCACTTTGTTGTTCAGAAGCATATGGGTTTTGCGTTAGTGATATTTCCACTTGAGTAGAGCATTATCCTTCTCCTTCGGCCACAAGTGGTTCCTCAACGGGTAGGAAGTACCCCCACACCCATTCTTATTATGGCTTGGGGAGGAATTTCATCACCTACATCACAAATACCACTTTGATCCACTTGGGAGCCATTATTTTCATCAAACTCTATGTTACATCTCTCCTTAATGAGTCCATTTGACTTGTTGAGGACACGATAAGCATCAGAGTTTGTGGCATAACCAACAAATATGCCCTCTTGATCTCTAGGTTCAAATTTAGACAAATGAACAACTTTATTGAGAATGAAACACTTACAACCAAACACCGAGAAGTACTTGAGGTTGGGCTTGTTACCAATAAGTATCTCATATGGATTCTTGTTCAAGTCTTTGCGGAGATAAAGCCATTAGATGCATGACATGCTGTGTTGATGGCTTCGGCCCAAAAGTTGTACGGAGATTTGAATTCCGCCATCGTGGTCCTTGGCACATCCATTAATGTCCGGTTCTTCCTCTTAGCCATGCAATGACAACTCCTCGTAGCCCTTCAACGTCTACGTCCTCCTCAAGAGCAGCTGATACGAGACCTTCGGAAAGCACACGGTGTGCGATTGTAGTCATGGTGCTATGTGCTGCTTGAGCCCATACCCGAGTACCTGGTAATCTAGGGTGAGGCCCATTCAGAAATCACACCCATCCTCGCTCCCATTGCCGAGGAGGATGGCGATGAGGCATTGTTCAAGGTGATATGCTTTGCAGACTATGATACAAATCCTGTTGTGTTTGTCTTCTCTTCCATCACACGTCGATGGTACATTGCTGCATCTCCCAACTAGAGTTATTTGGGCGTAGATCCCATGGCTAGTCTATGCCTATTTTGATTATGTACGTGGTTGCTTCTACTTGGCGTTACCATGGGAAGACAAGTTGCTTGTGGCGGCCACACGGACAATGGATATTTCCACTATCAATGTTCGCACTTGCTACCATATGTTGCTCACATGGCTCCCTAGCCATGCAAAAGAAGTTTCTACCGGACACGATTAGCGAGGCAGACTCCACCCTGCTCAGGAAAGAAGTCTGCCTTCCATTGTGGTAGGTAGAGAAGAATCCCTTGAGATGTTTTTCCCTCGTCAGTGATTGATACGTCTCCAGTGTATCTATAATTTTTGATTGTTTCATATTATTATTTTATCGATCTTGTATGTTTTACACACCATTTTATATATTTTGGGGAACTAACCCATTAACCCAATGCCTAGTGCTAGCTGCTATTTCTTTGCTTGTTTTTTGGTTTTACAAGAATATTATACCAAACGGAGTTTAAATATGACGAAATTTTTTGACGATTTTTTCTGAACTAGAAGACACCCTGGAAGCTTCGGGAGGAGTCCAGATGAAACACGAGGAGACGACAAGGCAGGGTGCACACCAGGGAGGGTAAGCGCGTGATGACCCACAAGTATAGGGGATCAATCATAGTACTTTTGATAAGTAAGAGTGTCGAACCCAACGAGGAGCAGAAGGATATGATAAGCAGTTTTCAACAAGGTAATTTTTGCAGCACTGAAATTGTAAGTAGCAAGTAGTTTCATAGCAAGGTAATTTGTAACGAGCAAGTAACGGTAACAATAGTTAAGGTGCAGCAAGCTAGCCCAATCCATTTGTGGAAAAGTACATGCCAAATGTATCTCTTATGTTGAGAAAAGAGTTCTTGAGGGTACACGGGAATTTTGTCGAGTCACTTTTATCTTGTTGGTTTGATTCGTGTTCGCTACTTCGATAATTTGATATGTGGATCGACCGATGCTAAGGTGGTGTTCTTACTTGACCTAACAACCTACTTATGATTAACCCCCTCGCAAGCATCCACAACTACGAGAAAAGTATTAAGACAAAGTCTAACCATAGCATTAAACATGTGGACCCAAATCAGCCCCTTATGAAGTAGCGCATAAATTAGGGTTTAAGCTTCTGTCACTCTACCAACCCATCATCTAATAACTACTCCACCATGCATTCCCTTAGGCCCAAGTATGGTGAAGTGTCATGTAGTCGATGTTCACATGACACCACTAAGGGAATCACAACATACATATCATCAAAATATCGAACACATATCAAATTCACATGATCACTTGCAACATGACTTCTCCCGTGACCTCAAGAACAAAAGTAACTACTCACAAATAATATGCATGCTCAAGATCAGAGGTGTATTGAATAACATAATGGATCTAAACATATAATCTTCCACCAAATAAACCATATAGTAATCAACTAACCAAGGTAATCAACACTACTAGTCACCCACAGGTACCAATCTGAGGTTCCGGTACAAATATTGAACACAAGAGATAAACTAGGGTTTGAGAGGAGATGGTGTTGTTGAAGATCTTGATGAAGAATGGCCTCCCCAGGATGAGAGGGTTGTTGGTGATGACGTTGGCTTAGATTTCCCCCGAAGGGCAAATGCGCTCCTGCCCAAGTTTCCCCTCGAGACAGTGGCTCTTCATCCCGAAAGTCCTCCTCTGATTTTTTTTAATTTTATTTGAGACTTTATACCAGAAGTTGGGCTCCGGAGGTGGGCCTAGGTGCCCACCCTCCACCAGGGCGTGGTTAGGAGGGCAGGTGCGTCCTGGTGGCCCCCTCCGGTAATTCTCACCTCCAGAAATTCTTATTTAATGTATAAAATTTCTTAGTAAATTTTCAACTTCATTGGAGTTGTGCAGAATAGGTATCTCTGACGTCCTTTTTTCGGGTGGTGAATGCCAGTTGCCGGCATTTTCCCTCTTGATGTAAACCTTGGAAATTATGATGGAAATGGAATTAGAATTACTCCCAAAGCATTATTATGCACAATTTTTTTTATAAATAACAGTAATAAAACATGACGCAAAATGGATGTATCAACTCTCCCAAGCTTAGACCTCGCTTGTCCTCAAGCAAAAGCCGATATCAAAGAACATGTCCACATGGTTTGAGAGAGAGGTGTCAATAAAACAAAATACGGACATAGTAGCATCATGATTATTATTATAACAACAACAAAACTAACATAAAAATTTCTCATAAACTTTTATTTCATAGCAACATCATATAACTTCTTATGAACAAGTAACAATTCATCACAACGTGGAAGTATAAAGCATAAACCTTACTGGAAACCAACAAACTATGTTCTTAGTCAACTTTGCAACTACAATTCATCATATTTTCAGGAAGGGTCTCATGTAGGAGCCTTTTGGCAAGTCCACATACTCAACCATCATTTAGTCTTCTACGATTGCTGATGCTCATAACATACCCATGGACAAAAAGTTTCAATCGGACAATAGAAAGATAGGGGCTTATAGTTTGCCTCCAAACATATTCACCTCAAGGGTGATGTCAACAATAATAACTTATGCTCACTCATATCCAACTAGTCATATGTTCCTAGATCTTTTCTCACCACATGATGCTTGCCAAAGGAGAAAAAAAGGAATAGGAAAAATACTTTGACTCTTGCATAAAAGTAAGTACATAAAAGTAAAAGATAGGCCCTTCACAGAGGGAAGCAGAGGTTGGCATGCGCTTTTTGGTTTGTATGCCAAATTCCTTAGTGCAAAAGAACGTCACGTTGCATTGCGTCTTGCGATAGCAACCTTTATTATGCAGTCCGTTTCTTTTATTACTTTGTCATCACAAGTTCATGCAACGCTCAATTTTATCTTACACAAATTGATCCAACACTTTTAGAAGCAATTTTTATTGCCTTGATGCACCGATGACAACTTACTTGAAGGATCTTATTCAATCCATAGGTAGGTATGATGGACTCTCAAACATGAGTTTGGGTTTGGGTTTTTGGATGCGCAAGTAGTATCTCTACTTAGTGCAGAGTTTTTGGCTAGCAAAGATATTGGGCAAGCACCACATGTTAAAGGATCCATGACAATATAACTTGTTTGTGAATATGAACAAGCATAAATCATTACGTTGTCTTCCTTGTCCTATGTCAACAATTTTGGCATATAATATTTAATGGGGGATCACAATCATAAAAGATGTCAATGATAATATATTTGCATGTGAATCTTCCCTTCCCTAATTAATTCTTTCATGAATTGCATCATTGACTAATGCTATATTTGCCAATCTCCAATAAACTTTACCACTTATACTTTTCTTTATTGTGATGTCATTACTCACCATAGGATTAGCATATGATATTTTTCATTTATCTTCTTTTATCGATTGCAAAAAGAAAGTGAAAGGTGTAAAAGATCAAACTAAACTTTATTATATAACTCTCACTTGATTACATAGATAGATAGATCACGAAACTAACACTCGAGAATAGATCATACTAAACTTTTATTCAAAATGGCTAAGGATCAAAATAAAAAGCAAAAGGTAAAAGTGATGGTGATACGATACCGTGGCACCTCCCCAAGCTTGCATGAAGCCAAGGGGAGTGCCCATACCCATGTACTCAGAACTCCTATGGTGCTGGTGACGATGAAGGTCGTGGCGGGGCGTCACACTTCAGCTCCAATAAGTACCTCAATTTGCGGATGACGCTTCTAAGGGTGGTGATATGCTCTTATAGCAAAAGATTTTCATGGGTGAGTAATTTATTCTGAACAAGAACCTCCTCGAAAGCCCTAAAAGCTTCAATTTCAAGAGGGTTAAGATGAGGATAGTAAGGTCGGAGGATATCCTCTTATTCTTCTTCCATAATGCTTGTGGGTTGCCCTCCTTCTTGAACTTGATTCTACATAGCCTCCTTGCCCTTGTTCTCCTTATTGGCTTCTTTTAGCTCTTCTCTTTTCAGCTTCATCTTCATCAACCAAGCATCTTCTTGTACGTTATCGGGAGAGGAAGAAGACATGATGCTTGGCTTTACAGATCTGCCAGAAAAACAACACTAACCAAGAACAGAAGAAAATCTCGCGATGCGGTGGTCAAAATAGTCGGGGGTATATATAGAGATTTTTTATTCTTGGAAACCAAGCAAACGAGAGGAAAACGGATTCGGGAAGGTTCCCGAGGTGGACACGCTCCACCAGGGCACGCCAAGGATGGCAACCACGCCCTAGTGTGTCGTGCCCTCCTCGGTTATCTTTCGGTTTATTTTTTATTTCCTAAGATTCATAAATATTCCAAAAATGATAAAAAATATTTTTGCAGATTTTTTGGAGACTGTTTACTCACTGTATCAAGTACCTCTTTATTTTCACGATTCTGGAGTGTTTCGGAAGGTTTCTTTTATATGCTCCTCCGGTGTCATGGTTTGGATAACATTGCTTTCAACATTAATAGGCGTACCTGAGATATAGTGTTTAATTTTTTGTCCATTGACCACCTTCGGGTTACTACCTTCGGCATTATTAATCTTGATAGATCCAGAGCAATAAACCTCTTCGATAACATATGGTCCTTCCCATATGGAGAGAAGATTTCCTGTAAAAAATCTGAAACGAGAATTGTAGAAAAGAACATATTCTCCAACTTTGAATTCTCGCTTTTGGATTCTTTTGCCATGTCATCTTTTAATTTTTTCTTTAAATAACTTGGCATTTTGATAAGCTTGGGTTCTCCATTCATCTAATGAGCTAATATCAAATAACCTCTTTTCATCGGCAAGTTTGAAATCATAGTTTAGTTCTTTGATTGCCCAAAATGCTTTATGTTCTAATTCTAGAGGCAAATAACAAGCTTTTCCATAGACCATTTTGTATGGAGACATACCCATAGGATTTTTATATGTTGTTCTATAGCCCCAAAGTGCATCATCTAGTTTCTTAGACCAATTCTTTCGATACCTATTAACAGTTTTTTATAATATCAATTTTATTTCTCTATTGCTAAGTTTAACTTAACTACCAGATTGAGGATGATAGGGTGATGCAATTCTATGGTTAACATCATATTTAGCAAGCATTTTACGGAAAGCACCATGAATAAAGTGTGAACCACCATTATTCATTAGATATCTAGGGACTCCAAACCTTGGGAAAATAGCTTCTTTAAGCATTTTAATGGAAGTATGATGATCAACACTACTAGCTGGAATAGCTTTTGGCCACTTAGTGACATAATCAACAACAACCAAAATATGAGTGTACCCATTAGAGGAAGGAAAAGGTCCCGTATAATCAAAACCCCAAACATCAAATGGTTCAACAACAAGTGAATAGTTCATAGGCATTTGGTGATGCTTACCAATATTACCAATTCTTTGACATTCATCACAAGATGAGACAAACTTACGAGCATCCTTGAAGATAGTAGGACAATAAAAACCAGATTGTAATACCTTATGAGCAGTTCTGTGTCCAGCATGATGTCCTTCATAAGCTTCAGAATGACATTTCCGTAAGATTTGTTCATGTTCATGCTCAGGTACACAACGTCTAATAATACCATCTACTCCTTTATAAAGATGTGGGTCATCCCAAAAGTAATGTCTTAAGTCATACAAGAATTTTTCCTTTTGTTGGTATGTGAAACTAGGTGGAATATATTTAGCAACAAGGTAATTAGCTTAGTCAGCATGCCATGGAGTGTTTTGAGAGACATTTCTTGCAGCTAGTTGTTCATCAGGAAATCTATCATCGATAGGTAGAAGGTCATCAAGAATATTTTCTAACCTAGACAAGTTATCAGTTACGGGGTTCTCAGCTCCCTTCGAATCAACGATATGTAAATCAAATTCCTGGAGCAAGAGAACCCACCTAATGATTCTAGGTTTATCATCTTTCTTTTCCATAAGATATTTTTTAGCAACATGATCAGTGTGAACAAGAACTTTGGAATCAACATTGTAAGGTGTGAATTTATCACAAGCAAACACGACTGCTAAAAATTTCTTTTCAGTAGTGGCATAATTTCTTTGGGAACTATCTAGAGATTTGCTAGCATAATGGATAACATTTAATTTCTTATCATCTCTTTGTCCTAGAAAAACACTAACAGCATAATCACTAGCATCACACATAATTTCAAAAGGCAAGTTCCAATCACGTGGTTGAACAATAGGTGCAATGGTTAAGGCTTTCTTAAGTGTTTCAAAGGCTTCCATGCAATCATCATAAAAAACAAAGGGAATATCCTTTTGCAAAAGATTAGTAAGAGGCCTAGAAATCTTTGAAAAGAGTTTAGTAAACCTCCTATAGAAACCAGCGTGACCAAGGAAACTTCGAATACCTTTGATATCTTTAGGACATGGCATTTTCTCAATTGTGTCAACTTTAGCTTGATCCACCTCAATACCTCGTTCGTACATCTTATGCCCAAACACAATACCTTCATTAACCATAAAGTGGCACTTCTCCCAATTCAAGAAGAGATTAGTTCGTTCACATCTCTGTAAAACTCTATCAAGGTTGCTTAAGAAATCATCAAAGGAAGTTCTGTAAAAGGAAAATCGTCCATGAAAACCTCCACAATCTTTTCACAAAAATCAGAGAATATAGTAGTCATACATCTTTGAAAGGTAGCAGGTGCATTGCATAAACCAAAAGGGATACGTCTATAAGCATAGGTTCCAAAAGGACAAGTAAAGGTGGTTTTCTCTTGATTAGATTGTGACACAAGTATTTGAGAGAAACCAGAATATCCATCTAGGAAACAAATGTGTATGCTTAGATAATCTTTCAAGCATTTGCTCAATAAAAGGCAAGGGGTAATGATCATTTCTAGTAGCTTTGTTTAATTTTCTAAATTCAGTTACCATCCTATAGCCAGTAATAATTCTTTGCGAAATAAGCTCATTTTATCATTGGGAACAACAGTAATACCTCCTTTCTTAGGGACACAATGAACAGGACTTACCCATCTACTATTAGCTATGGGATAGATTACACCTACTTCCAAAAGCTTTAATATTTCAGTTCTTACCACTTATTTCATCTTGGGATTCAATCGTTGTTCGTGATCAACAACAGGTTTAGCATCAGGTTCCATATTAATATTGTGCTGACATAGAGTGGGACTAATGCCCTTAAGATCATCAAGAGTATATCAAATAGCAGCCCAATTCTTCCTTGGAATTTTCAATAATCTTTCCTCTTCATGTTCTGAAAGGTTAGCACTAATAATAACATGATATATCTTTTTCTCATCAAGATAAGCATATTTCAGAGTGCTAGGCAATTGTTTAAGTTCAAACACAGGATCACCTTTAGGTGGAGGAGGACCTCCAAGAGTTTCGATAGGCAAATTGTGTTTCAGTAGAGGTTCTTTTTCAAAGAATTTTTTATCTATTTCATTTCTTTCACGAAAGTGGAAATCATTTTCATGGTCTATGAAAGCACATTTGCTCCCTTGGTGGTTTTGGTAATTAATAACAACATATAAGTCATTGAACTAATGTTTCCACCAAGTATATTTCAGGAAAAGTTCAATGATAGTGATGGCAAAAGGATTGTGGAATTATCCCAAGATGCAAGGAAATAGGTTGGCCAAGCTTCAAGCAAGAGGACTCTACATTTTACATTTGTGAGAAATCATTTTGAGTCCATAGGAAAGCCAATACTATTAAAAGGGGTAAGGTTTTGTTGGTGAACAAAATGCTCATACGTGCACAAGTGATAGTGCACAAGTGATAGTCACATGTGCGTTATATCGACTAGAGGGGGTGAATAGGCGATTTTTACAAATTCATCACTTGAGGAATTTCAACTTTGAGGAATTTGATATGTGATGAATAACTAGCAGCAAAATAAGTATTCAAGTGCATGAGGAACATAGTAACAACATAGTCTTCATGATGAAATGAAACATGCACACATAGTAAGTAGCGTGATACAGGATAAGCAGTGATGAACAAGGTAACTTGAAGAATTTGAGGTGAGGAATTTGTGAAAGTCTTCAGTCAAATTCTTCAAATAGTAACAATCAATTTCATCAAAAGGTATATGAGGAATAGAGGGGTTGAGGAAATAGAACCAGATAGCTCGATGAACACAATGGTTTGATGACCCAGTTCCAACTGTTGTGATAGTCATACGTCTGGTTTGGAGCGGCCTAGTATTTAAACCAGAGGACACATAGTCCCAGGACACACCGTCCTTACCGTATTCTCCTTGAGCTAAGGTCACACAGTCCTCGCCCAACACTCGTGGTAAGTCTTTAGGGTAGAATTCCAAAACCCTCACAAACTGGTCACCCAGCAATCCATAATTTACTGCTGGATGCTCTAGACCAAGGTCACTTCGTGATCCTCAATTGACTGCAGGAGCACTACACCATAACGCCTAACCGTCTGGAGGATGCACGGTCCTCAAAGGTAACAAGCATCAGATCCACACAAGAATTTCTTTAGTGATGCTCAATCACTATGGGTTTGGTGGTTTGGTTTGGATTTTTCCTCACTGATGATTTTCTCTCAAAGTCCTCGGAGGATGGGTTGCTCTCAAATGACAAGTGTTAGTTCTCTCTCGGAGCAGCCGGCTATTTATAGCGAGGGTGCAACCTGACATGATATGACATAAATGCCCCCAATGATATGACCGTCATGTGGATATTTGTGATTGGGGACAGCTGGCGCTAAGCACAACAACGATCAGATTATCGAACTATGAAATTCCTCAAACATATCATGTTCCTCACTTGTAGGCAATTCGCACTGGCGAAATCCTAACTCCTCAGTCAGATCAGTTTCCTCAAAGACCAGAAGAACTTCGTCTCTGTCACTGAAGAACTTGACTAAATTGTAAGAGATTTCCAAAGGCTTCACTCGAAGTATTGTATAGGTTGAGGATTTTGGAGTTGCGCATCAGTTCAAAATTTTCCTTAGTATTACCTCGGGCCCCTTTAACAGTACGGTGTTTCTTATGACTAAAAGAAAGGAAAATAAACTACGAAAACAAAAGTCTTCACGCTTCATAATCCTCGTTCATATCTTCAAGGTCACACCAACTTCCTCATTCTCAAAGTCTTCACAAAGTCTTCACCAAAGTCTTTAGTTGAAGACATACATTTTTAGGGGTCGATAATCTCCGAATATATCAAACTCCTCATTGACTTATAGCGCCTGTGTACACTCACAAATGCATTAGAACCTTAACCTATAAGTCTTCAATACACCAAAATCACTAAGGGGCACTAGATGCACTAACAATCTCCCCCTTTTTGGTGATTGATGACAAATAGGTTAAGTTTTCAATGGGATAAAAATATGAAGTGAAAGTACTGAGTTTGAGGAATTTGATTGGAAGATATAGAAGAACTCCCCCTAAAGATGTGCATATTTGAGGAATTTGCTTTGGAATGCAAATGCACATGGCAGGTTAAAACATGGAGAACTCCCCCTATATCTTGTAATTCATACACACATTTGAACATATGATATGAAGAATTTGAAATGCGCGAGAAAACGGTGTCTGACGAAATTCAGCATGTATGCATTAAGGTACTTGAGGAAATAAACATGCGAGGAAATAGTTCAAAAGTGTCAGACCACCATCGGACTTAAGTTTACAACTCAACCAACAAAAATTTCACAAGAGCGAGAGTTGTAACTCAAACAAAAAACAGCCCATATATAGAGACCCGCTTGAAGACTGGCTCAAATTTTCTCCCCCTTTGTCATCGAAGACCAAAAGGGATGAAAAAGTTTGGACTAACGCCCCTTTGAAGAATTTCATCGTGTTGGTGAGGAAGGAGCGCTAGCGTTGGTGGGGCCATTTGCCGATGCAGGGCCTGCCGCAGTGTCGTTAATGTCTTCATCCTCATCGCCCTCTCGAGATGAAGAATATGAACTTGTGACCAACAAAGGAACTTGGACTTTTGTTGAATTTCTTCTGTGCTCGACGAGCCTAGTCAGGACTTGATCCAGCTCATTTAGTTCTTCAGAAGACTTGAGGTGAGACAATATGGCCCCAAGTGCGGTTGAGGTTTTCATGCGCATAGTAGTCATTCCTCTTCACAGTGTTCTGTGTCACAGTCATGTTTTGCACAATGTAACCAAGTTGACGCTTCACCCACTTATGATTGCGATCGACCTTCTGATGAAGACTTATTAGAAGCTCGCGATTAGTCATCACACGAGGTGCGGACTCTTGAGGTTTGTGAGCTAAGGCCTTTGCTTCGGAGTCTTGAGTTCCAGTGTCATCATTGGTGGAGAAGGAAGCAGCTTTGCGAACTATCCATCCAATGGACGAGTGCCTTCATCAATGACAGCCTTGCCTTTTCCTTCCACTGAGTCAATTGTGCTCTTGATAATTTCGATTGGAGGCAGGAAGCCAAAGTGGTTCTGGAAATCATCCTTGAACGGAACTGAGGACTTTGCCCTGATAAATTTCATGATCCAAGGCGCATATGGCTTCTGTTCAAATGGAGCTAAAGCGGCACCAATATCCTCATGAAGAAATCGTGTAAGTCTATGGGAATCCCATGAATGGTGTTGAAGAGCATATTCTTCATGACTCCCTTCACTGCTTCTTCTTCAGAATTGTGGCCCTTCGGAGGACATAGAGTATTTGTGAGTATGCGGTAGACCCTCCTGGGCACATATAGCAAATCCTTCACAAGGAAGGTTTTCCGTTGAGGCTTTCCAGGAGGCAATGTCTTCATCAGCACTTGCATCAGCTGATTCAGAAGTGCAGGCTCATCAAATAGTCTGCGAGCTTCATCTGAGGGAATTGGAACTGGTACACACTAAAGCAATTCAGAAGCTTGAGTAGTGAAGTGTGTTGATCCTGTCATCCAATCTAAAACCCAGGAGTTGATGTTTGAAGCATTTCCACTGATATGCAGTGTGGCATAGAACTGAAGGATGATTTCCTCATTCCAGTTGCAGATGTCGACGCAGAAAGGAAGAATGCCTCCATTGTGAAGAACTTGGAGCACCGGTGTGAACGATTGAAGTGTTTCCATGTCCGCACGAGGAATTTGGTGGTGCTCAAAGACTTTCTTCTTGTCGAACATGACTGATGCATAGTAGTTGAGTTGAGTTGCCGTCCAGAATCTGCTACGACCGGCCCTTGCAAAGTCATACGGATTTGGACCTATGAAGAACATGCGCTCATTGAAGAAATTGCTCTTGAGGAATTTGGGGCGTGCTGAGCCTTTGAAAGACATCCTTGACTTCGATTGAAGATTTGGCTTGAAGCGGCGCTTGATCTCCTTTGGCATGGGAGGAACTTGAACAATTTGGAGGGCTGGTTCCTCAGTTACGGGTGGAGCAGCAAAGTCATCAGTCGTTGTAGCTGAAATTTCTTCAATGACCTGGGTGGTCTGATCGGCAGATTCTTCATGTATTTCTTCAGTCGGAGCAGGTGACTGAGGAATCTTTGTTAGAGGAGTAGTCATTGGTGAATTTGGGTGTGCTGATTCCCAATATTCATCATTGATGACAGGCGTTGTATTGCCAATGTCTATGTCCTCATCAATTTCTTCAACTCCAGCCTCTTCAGCACTGAACTAAGGCTGGGGTGATGATACCTTTGGAGTTGAAGCAATGTCTTCAACTTCAATTTCTTCATCAATCTGCTCTATCGAAGCAGCAGAATGATCTTCATCTTCTTCATCTGGATGACATAGTCAACCCCAAATGGTACAAGTTCATAGGCAGGTGCAAAGGAAATTGGTGTAGCATCAATGACTCCAGTTGAAGAACTTGGCATAGTCTTCAACTTCTTCACAACTAAGGATTCTGACATTGATGCTTTTCTCTTGAGAGTTTTTTCCTTTGCAGTTTCAACTTCTTCAGGTACGACTGATGCAGTCACCCTGGTGGGTTCAGGTTCTTTAGGCAGCAAAAGCTTCAGCTGGCCTTTTAGTTTCTTCAGGCACAACAATGATGGTTGTCCTGGCATGGTCATCAGTGGTCTGAGTTTCCTCAGCAGCACTAGTCGTTGCTTCTGTTGCAGAAGCATTCTCATCAGCAGTCACATCGGGCTGAGAAGTTTCATCAACAGCCTGAGAAATTTCATTAGACTGAGGATTTTGTGGTTGTGATCGAGCTGCAACCCTAGTGTTGTGATCCTTCACAGCAGCTTGAGCAGCCTTGACGAATCACACCTTGGTGCCCTTCCATTTAGCATCATACCTTTCTTGATCCTCAGAGAGTGCGAATTTCAGACTGAACTGTGACGAGTTGATTTGGGGTCAAGTTCATCACATTGTCTCTCAGAAACTTTTGTTTCCAAACCCTTTCCTCTTAGCTCTCAGAGCTTTTTCTCTCTTCCATTTCTCTTCAGAGATGAAGTGAGTGAGGACATGATCCACACCAAGAGGCAGATTTAGTGAAGAAAGTGGAGTGTTTGGATCTTCATGCCATATATCGATGAAGTTGAGGATCATTTTGGGATCCAGCATGAGAGGAACAGAGCTGCCCTTGGCTATAGTAGCCTTCTGCTGACTTTTCCTGATGAATTCTTCCAATTCTTCATCATCAGCTTCATCATCATCATCCTCAGATCCTGAGGGTATGGTTACCATGGCCTTGCTTGAGTGAGGACTTGGTCTTTGACGTCGTCCAGCAGTTTTCTTCAGCTTCAAAACTATAGGGCTAGTTGAAGACTTTGCTGTAGTACAGGGGCTTGCCGAGATCTTTGGAACTTTTCTGAATCCCTCAGTCCTCTTACATGATGCCAGATGCACTGGGGTTGAAGTCTTTGCAGCTGCGCCTGAGGACTGAGCAGCAATAGTACCAGCATCTGAGGCCTTTGTAGGTTGTGGCCTTTGGTCTTGAGGAATCTACTATGATGGTTTTGAGGTTGAAGAACTTGTCTTCACAACAACTTTCTTCATCATTGATTTCTTCGGAGCCCTTGCAGAGGCTCCGGCAAACGCAGCAGCAGCAGCAGAATCTTCATTGAATTTCTTCATTGCCTCTTTGGCTTTCCTCGCCAGCTTGGCTTGCTGCTTCTCCCACAAATGAGGAAAGTCCTCACCAGTCTTGAGGCTAGTGGGATCAGCAATTTGATTTTGAGCCAGGGGAGCCCTACTGCAAGGAGATTTCACAATGAATTTCATCATGTATTTAGGAGTTACATAACGATATTCCTTCCGTTCCCCTGCCCGTCTCCTCTCAATTTTCTACAGACAGATTTTTCTCTGCTTGGTCGTTTCTTTGCCATGAGTTTCTTCATCGGGTGTGCAATATTCCTCATACAAGTCATCTGGAATCTCAAAAGCAGTGTGCACATCTGGTTTGTTTCCACCTTTCTAAGATTTCTTTCCATCAGCCATTTTCTTCTCCTGAGGAATTTGAACTCTTGAGGACTCTGAAGAAGCACATAGTTTTTCCTCAAGGAACGCTGCAAATGAGTTAAGTTGATGAGAACCTAGTGATTCATTAGCGGACATGTTGTACCTGTGAACAGAGTATAGGTGCGAGGAATTTGAAGAGGTCATATGCGTTCTCAGAAATATTTTTTAAATAGATGTGGGTGAGGAATTTGACCATGGGTGTCTTGAGGAATTTCACTAAGTGTTCTTTGTCTTAGGTTCCAGAGTTATGTAAATTTTGAGGATTCACACAATTGAGGAATCTTGAAGAAAAACATTACTTAGGGAAAATCATCAAGTATATGAAGATGTAAGGTGCTTTACAATAAGATTCATGAGGAATAAACACCTTTTGAGGAATATGAGGAGCATTTGAAGATCAAACAAGGGCAGTAAAAATAAATTTTATTTACCCTGGAGAAGAACACGATGAACTGAGAGATGAGATTGGGAAGTTCGTCAGTTCAGATCTCCCACGCCCTAGCTTGGCAGAGGGAGACAGCTACAGCGGCGGCGGGATGAGGACTTCCGCGGCCGATGCGAGTATGATGACAACGAGGTCAAGGCAATGAAGCTCTTCGACACTGGCGTCGATGACTTTAGCGCCGGTGCTTGGTTGGAGCTCGGGAGAGAGTAGAGATGAGGAGTAACCGAGCACTGTTGAAGGGGAGGGGGTATTTATAGTGGAAGTGAAAACCACTCCACCCGAAGTTTTTGGACAGGATTTCCCCTAACCCTTGCTCTCCACGCGACAGGTGTCACCCATGTTCTGAGTAGAGGAGATTATGGGGGGTCGTGGGTTATCCAGTCATGGGAATCAGAACCGTTTGAGCGGGAACCGCTAAAAAATTTGATAGAGAAAATTTCAAAGTTTTCGTTCGCAAATTCTTCAGCTGTCAAGGACACAGTGAAGACTTTGAACAAGTGTCAAATTAGAATGCATATGAAGAATTTGTGAACAGACTGGGTTGAGTTTAGCATAGAGAGGAAAGGGTCCGATCACATTCACTTAGATGAAAATCAACTTGAATAATTTAGCAATAAGTGAATGTTGTTGAGGACATTGAAAACTCATATATATATATATATATATATATAGTCAATGAAGAACATGAGTTTCAAAGTTTGAAGAATTTGAAAAGTTGAGGAATTTAAAATTTTGAAGAATTTGAAAAATGACGAAAAACTCAATTTTGAAGAATTTCAACTTTGGTTGGTGGCGTGACCCACCTCATAAGAATGATGATTTCAGACACCGCGTACAATTGTCATAGGGTTCTGGGAATCAAATTCTTCATTAATTTCTCCACACTTAGAGGGTTATTCTTCATTTATTGAAGAAAAACGTTACTTCGTGTGTTGCACATCTAAGTCATCAATTTTGCATAAGTGTTAGGATGTGTGTCCTTTTTCAAAGAACATTCAAAGATTTTAAGATATTTAGCTCACATCGCAACTTGCAAAATCTCTTTTCATCCAAGGGCTTTGTGAGGATATCGGCCAGTTGTTCTTCAGTGGGGATGTGGTCGCTGGAGATGTCGCCCTTGAGTACATGATCTCGAAGAAAGTGATGACGAATCCGGATGTGCTTGGTCTTGGAGTGCTAAACTGGGTTGTAAGCAATCTTGATGGCACTCTCGCTGTCGCAGTATAGAGGCACATTCTTCAACTTGATGCCATATTCCCTAAGGGTTTGCTTCATCCATAGTAACTGAGCTCAACATGAGCTAGCAGCAATGTACTCAGCTTCAGCAGTAGAGAGTGAGACGCAGTTCTGCTTCTTCGAGGACCAACGGACTAAGGATCATCCGAGAAAATGACATGTGCCATAGGTTGACTTGCGATCCACACGATCTCTAGCATAGTCAGCATCAGAGTATCCGACGAGATGAAGATTTGAGCCCTTGGGATACCATAATCCAAGTGTTGGTGTGTGAGCTAAGTATCGAAGAATATGTTTCACAGCCTTATGGTGTGATTCCTTCGGTGTTGCTTGGAATCGGGAACACATGCAAACACTTAGCATAATATCAGGCCTAGATGCACATAGATACAACAATGAGCCAATCATGGAGCGGTATACCTTCTGATCGAAATCTTTACCATTTTCATCAGTGCAGAGGTGGCCTTTTGAAGGCATTGGAGTTTTGACGCCTTTGCAATCTTGCATGTCGAATTTCCTCAAAACATCTTTGAGGTATTTCTCTTGTGAGATGAAGATGCCGTTGTCTTGCTGACGAATTTGAAGACCTAGGAAGAATTTCAACTCTCCCATTATAGACATTTGATATTCTTCACTCATCATATAGGCAAATTCATCATTGTAACATTTGTCAGTACAGCCAAAGATAATATCGTCTACATATATTTGGCATATGAACAGTTCATTGTCATAGGATTTTTTGAAAAGAGTTGGGTCGAGTGAACCGGGTTTGAAGCCTTTCTTCATGAGGAATTCCTTTAGAGTGTCGTACCACGCCCGAGGGGCCTGCTTGAGGCCATAGAAGGCCTTTTTGAGTCTAAAGACTTTATCAGGATGCTTAGGGTCTTCAAAACCTGGGGGGTGAGCAACATATACTTCTTCCTCAAGCTTACCATTGAGGAATGCACTTTTCACATCCATTTGATATAAGATGATATTATGATGGTTACCATAAGCAAGCAATATGCGAATAGCTTCAAGTCTAGCAACAGGTGCAAATGTTTCATCAAAGTCAATTCCTTCAACCTGTGTGTAGCCTTGAGCTACAAGACGAGCCTTATTCCTCACCACAAGGCCATTTTCATATTGCTTGTTGCGGTAGATCCACTTGGTACCTATGATGTTATGTTTGCGAGGATCTGGCCGCTTGACAAGTTACCACACGTTGTTGAGCTTGAACTGATGCAATTCCTCTTGCATAGCTTGAATCCACTCAGGCTCCTTGAATGCTTCATCAACTTTGGTGGGCTCTATGATAGAGACAAAGGCAAAGTGCCCACAAAATTTAGTTAAATGTGAAGCTTTTGAGCGAGTGAGGGGACCTGGTGCATTGATGTCATCGATGATTATGTCAATTTGTACTTCATTTGCAACTCTAGGATGAGCAGGTTGACATGGCTGAGGACTTCCTTTAGCACCATTATCTTCAGGTGTATCAACATGAAAGTCTTAATTCGTTGGAATGACTTCCTCAGTGGGTACAATATCTTCAGTTGCCTTCTGCTTAATGGATTCCTCAGGAGACTGTTCATCAAACACAGAAGGCATGTGCTCTCTTTGCAAGCCATCAGTTTCATCGAACCGCACATCTACAGGTTCAACAACCTTGTGATGGTAGGTGTTGAAGACTCTGTAGGTGTGCGAGTCCTTTTCGTAACCAAGCATAAAACCTTCATGTGCTTTCGGTGCAAACTTAGAACTGTGGTGAGGATCTCTGATCTAGCATTTTGCACTAAAGACTTTGTGATAACTTACATTGGGTTTCGTGCGAGTCATAAGTTCATACGAAGTCTTATTGAAGAATTTGTGAAGATATACCCTGTTGATGATGTGGCATGCAGTATCAATTGCCTCAGGCCAGAAGCGACGAGGAGTCTTGTATTCATCAAGCATGGTGCGAGCCATCTCAACTAGAGTCATGTTCTTACGCTCCACAATGCCATTCTACTGAGGAGTATAAGGGGCAGATAACTCATGAGTAATACCAAGTTCATCAAGGTATTCATCAAGATTAGTGTTCTTGAACTCAGTCCCATTATCACTCCTAATATGCTTGATCTTGACGCCGAAGTTGGTGGAGGCCCTTGAAGCAAATCGTCTGAAGACATCCTGCACTTCATTCTTGTACAGAATAATATGCACGCAAGTGTAACGAGAGTAATCATCAACAATGACAAAGCCATACAAACTTAAAGAATTTGTTAGTATGGAGTAATGAGTGGGGCCAAAGATATCCATGTGAAGCAATTCAAAGGGTCGAGTCGTGGTAATGATTGTCTTCGAGGAATGCTTGGATCTGGTCATCTTTCTAGATTCACATGCACCACAGAGGTGTCCTTGAGGAATTTGACACCCTCGATGTCAATGACGTGCTTTTTCTTCATGAGCGTGTGCAAGTTCCTCATACCCGCATGTCCAAGTCATCGATGCCACAGCCAGCCTTCTGAAGACTTTGCGAGTAAGCATGTGGCAGGCTGAGGACCTGTAGAGAAATCGACAATGTACAAGTCTCCTCTCCTAAATCCTTCAAAGACTTTGGAATTGTCAGATTCCATGGTGACAACACAACGATATTTTCCAAATATGACAATCATAGCAAGATCACAAAGCATTGAGACAGACATAAGGTTGAACCCAAGGGATTCGACAAGCATCACCTTATCCATGGTTCGTTCCTTTGAGATAGCAACCTTACCAAGTCCCAATACCTTGCTTTTTTCCTTTGTCTGTGTAGGTGATATGCTTCAGAGGAGATGGAGCGAGTGGCAAATTTATCAGTAGATTCTTGTCACCAGTCATGTGGTTTGTGCATCCACTATCGAGGACCCACTCGGTAGCTTTTGGAGTATCATCCTGTAGATGAATTAGTACCACTTACGAACTCATAAACTTCAAAGTGAAGAATATGACATCAATTTCATCAGACATAATTTCATCACACAAAATAGTAAGCAAGTAGTGTGAGGACGTGAGAAATGAAGAATTCATTTCCTCATGTTTAGCTTGCGTCCTTTCAAGCATTTCCTTAGGTCTCCAGCAATGTTCAATTTCATCTGGAGACCTGATGCTGCATAAGAAATTAGTTTGATTTCTTCACCACCCACATCTGGAGGGGTGGCAAAGAGTTCATCATTCTGCGAGCACCATATGAGAAGGGAGGCATTGAAGCAAGTGCGCTTCGTTTCACAGCGCGAGGGTTAGAGTACTCAAATGAATAAGCAGAGAAATTCTTCGAGGACTTATGAACATAATGGTTTGAAGAATAATGCACATATTCATAACTCTGAGATTTTCCCTGCGAAACAGAAGCATTAGCGTGAGAATGGTATTTTTGACCATTTGAGGAATTTGGTCCAAGTGAGGACTTTGGTCCATATGAGGAATTTGATCTGGGGTTCCCATTCTTCATGAGTGATATCATGAGGACATTCACTTGAAGATTCTGTAGGTAGCTCTTGGGAACCCAATTTTTTTTCATAGGAGAACCGTTCTTGTAGTTAGTTCCAACAAATCTAGCATATACTTCACCTTTCTGATTTTTCAAGAATTTGTAGTTGGAGTCAAGTGACTCATCAGAGGAATATGAAGTTTCACAAGTAAAGCCAGATAAAGTGGATGGATCTAGAGGACAACCTTTCGCAGCAACCCATGAGGTTTTGGGGTACTGCTGAGGTGTCCAGTACGATCCATCAACATTGAGTTTCCTCACAAAGGCAGTATCCTCTTTCCTAGGGTTCCTGTTCAGAGTCTGCTTTTTGAGGACATCACAAAGGGTTTGATGCCCTTTGAGACTTTTGTATATGCGTGTCACATACAACTCCTTCAACCCTACATTGTCGTTAGTGATACTTGTGGTATCCTTGGATGAGGAATATGAGACCACTCGAATAGTTGAAGAATTTGCAGCAATAGAAGCATTTGAACATCCAGGTGAAGAATTAGCAGTTTCACGTTCGATGCATTTCAAACAAGGTGGAACAAATTCTTCCTGAGCGCTACTGATCTGTTGAGCCAGTAAGGAATCGTTTTCCCTTTGGAGATCCTCATGTGACACCCTCAATTTCTCAAGATGTTGCTTTCTTTTAAGAAATTCATAAGAAAGCTTATCATGATTGGCTAAGAGGTCGTTATGATGACTCTGAAGGTTATCATACTTTTTCTGAAGACTTTTGAGATCGTCAGATAGAGTTTGAGTCTGATGCACTTCATAGTTCAACAGATCATCGCTTTTGTCTAGCATTTTATGAAGCTTTTCAAGTGCACTTTGTTGATTAGTGGCAATTTTAACAAGTTTAGCATAGCTAGGTTTCACAAATTCATCAGATTCACCTTCACTTGATTCAGAAGAGGAATGATGTTTGTGTACCTTTGATCCTTTTGCCATTAAGCAATAGGTGGAAGCATAATCATCATTGCTGACGTTAGAGTCGTTGGAGTAGTCATATTCTTCATCACTGAAGATGGACTTGCTGATGAAATCAGTAGCGAGACCAAGGCTAGCGACACCAGATTCTGATTCCTCCTCGGATTCTTCCTCTTCTTCATATTCTTCAGATTCTTCCTCAAAATCCATTTCCTTGCCGATGAATGCTCGAGCCTTTCTGGAACCATTCTTCTTGTGCTTTGAGGACTTTGAAGATGAGGACTTTGCAGATGAGGACTTTGAAGATTTCTTCTTTTTCTTCGAGTCATCAGAACTATCCTCCTTGTATTTCTTCTTCTTCTTTGAATCTTTTTCCCAGAGAGGACAGTCAGAGATAAAGTGACCGGGCTTCTTGCAATGATGACAGGTTCTTTTCTTGTAGTCTTCTAAGGAATCTGATTTCCTCAAGCCACTTTTTGATGACTTTCCAAATTCAGCTCTCCTTGAGAACTTTTGGAATTTCCTCATGAGCATTGCCAGTTCCTGACTTAGCTCTTCAGGATCACCAAGGCTGCTGTCTGAATCTTCTTCGAATGAGGAAATTACTTTTGCCTTCAGAGCACGAGATCTTCCACAGCTTGGCCCGTAGAGGTCACTCTTTTCAGCTTGTTGGAATTCATGAGTATTGAGTCTCTCAAGAATATCAGCAGGATCAAGTGACTTGTAGTCTCCACATTCTTGAATCATCAAAGCCAGAGTATTGAATGAGGAGTCAAGAGATCTTAGCAGTTTCTTCACCACTTCATGGTCAGTGATATCGGTGGCACCCAGTGTTGAAGCTCATTGGAGATATCAGTGAGACGATCAAAAGTTTGCTGAACATTTTCATTGTCAAGTCTCTTGAAGCGGTTGAAGAGATTGCGAAGAACATCAAGACGAGAGTCATGTTGAGTGGAAACACCTTAGTTGACTTTGGACAGCCTATCCCAGATAAGCTTAGCAGACTCCAAAACAATCACTCTGCCATACTGACCTTTGCTCAGATGGCCATAGATGATATTCTTCGCTTGAGAATCGAGTTGCTTGAATCTCTTGACATCGGCAGTAGTAACAGTGGGAGTGACAGAGGGCACACCATTTTCCACAACGTACCAGAGATCGTTGTCAATAGCTTCAAGGTGCATACGCATCTTGTTCTTCCAGTAGGGGTAGTCCGTCCCATCGAAGGTAGGACACCCCGTACAAACCTTGATCATACCTCTAGTTGACATAACTAGAACTCTGTCGGGACCCCGATCCTAAGTCATATGATTCCATACTGTAACAAGCCACATCACTTTGCGGCCTCACGCACGGTACTCCACGGCTGCCACCTTACCTTGGCCAGGACCGTTTGCGTCTTTTGGCTCACGTATGTGAACATGTTGCTGGCAATCACACAACAAAGAACCCGGGCCGACATAACTAGTCATAGAACCCAAGTGGCACATCCGTACGGAAACATGCATACATAACCCAGAAATGTAGGTGTCGGTCTCAAGCGTGTGTAGACGAGTCATAGCAAGTTACAAGGACTCCATTACGTCGCGAGACACGAATGTCATCACTGCACGTAGACGAGTCGTAACAGGCTGCAGGGACTCCATTACACTGCGAGACATTTCCCCGAAGGGACAGACACAGCAGCAAACAAGGATACATGCCGGTCAATCAATGTGTCCGGAGCAGTAGCAAGCTACCATGGCTCGGTGGAAGCACAAAGAGGCAGTTTCCCGTAAAGAGTACTACTAAAGGCACACAACTAGGTGTCGGATCCCATACATACCGTTGCACGTCACACGTACGCACGACATGCCCGATATGCATAGATACAACCATGGCATCACAACATAACCATACAATAACATGACTTTTATTTAGGAGGCTCAGACGAGCCATGCATAATATGTTCATACAGATAGGGTCACATGACCCGGCACTCAAGTCATACAAACATAGTATTACAAGCCAGCGGAAACTAAAGCGGTCTAAGTACAGACGGCAAAATATAAAAGAGGCATATGGCCTGACTAACTACGGCCCACCACACGGGCAAGATCGTAGCTGGGACACCAACTATTCGGCATCGTCAACGTCTAGATAAAACCCACCTGATGGTTCCTGGTTTTCTTCTGCAACATTAATTAAGCAAGGATGAGTACAATCGTACTCAGCAAGTCTTTAAAACATACCTAGTCTATTTATGCTCATGTATCAACAAAGGGGTGGTGGAGTTTATGCAGAAAGCCAGCTTTGACTCATGGCTAACCTACACTACTGAGACTCTTTGTTACAATTTTAGTTATCGCACACGAGTCCACTACCTCCATCACAATACACTACCATGGATTCACCTTCCCCTTCCGGAAGTGTGCCATCCATGGTACTCACACTTGTCTTGAGATTTTTAGAAGTCTCCATTTGATTATCTATGAACAGCATAAGTTCTCCAAGTAGTCCATATCCGAGGACGCGGCTATTCGAATAGTTTCATAACCCTGCAGGGGTGTACTTCTTCACACATGCTATCGCCACTTATCGTTGTGTGCTTATAAAACCATGCACCTCGGCAACCTTCAAGCGGATGCCCAGCGAGGGAGTCGGCCACGACCGTCATTCACATAAGACCTCTGGTCCAGGGTACCGCCTATTTGAGACTGAACCCGCATGGAAGTCCGGCCGAAGTTTCCGCTACGTTCCCAAACGATGTGCGCAGGGTTCCCAAGCCCACCATTCGGGTGACCCTTGGTATGCCGTGCCACTACCTACCGCGTCGTAACCCACCCCGAGGGTCAGCGCTACGCACGGCCTCCAGCATGCTATAAACACCAGAAACTACTTGCAATACCTGGACCAAAGACTAAGCGACTGATAAGTCGAGAGGGTCGGTTAAGTATCCCAACGTGTGGTAGTATCTAGTCTTGGATCACAAACACGGAACCCAGTTCCTAAGAACGGTCCCAATGAGACAACCCACTATGTACTCCTACATAGCCTCTCATCGCTACCTTTACCAAATCGTATTCATTATAAGCTCATCACATTGGACAACACTGTTTCACTCAGTTCATCACCCAGATGAATCCGACTTGACACAACTCTAAGCATAGCAAGCATAGCAGGCAACGTAAGCTAAGCACATCATGGCACAAGCATCTACCAGGTATGCTAGGTTGCAAGGTTTAGCTATTTACTGTGAAAAGAGCAGGTCATGCATAAGGATAGGATCATCTACCGTGCATAACTGACATGTGATCGTTTGTCCTAATGCAATAAACGAGAGCAGGAGCGAGAGAGTGGGATGTTATCGGAATGATCAATGAGGTTGCTTGCCTTGCTAGGTTGCGGAAGAGTTCTCTCCTTCGTCGGGGTACGGGGTAGTACCCTCCGGATTAGGGCCTACCGCAACGCAAATAAAAACATTCAATACAAGCAGATGCAACAATATGATGCATGATCATGGCATAATGATGTGCATGGATGAGCTAATGTAACTACTGGTCATGTCAATTTGAAATGTGTTTGAATATAGGTTCAAAGTTGTTCTCATTTCAAATTCTATATATTGACCTAATGCTAAAATGTCCATGTTCACCTATTTAGATTGCTCTAACATGCATGAGAATAGCACCATTGGATTCATTGGATTTTTCTGATCAATTTTCATATATAAATTATTTTCATCTGACTTACAGATTATTTTATATGGTTTTTCAAAGTTTTAAATAATTTCTGGAATTTCCTGATTTATTTTTATTAAGGAAATTGAGTTATTGTGTCAGCATGACATCATGATGACATCAGCTGGTCAGCTGACTTGGCCCAGAGTCAAACCTCACATGTGGGGTCCACATGTCAGTGACTGGTTAACTTAACTAACAAATTAAAACTAATTCTGTTTTAATTAACTAACTGGGCCCACCTGTCAGTGTCTAATTAACTTAATTAATTAAAATGTTTAATTAGTACTAATTTCTAATTAGCCAGGGGGCTGGCCCCACCTGTCAGGGGTCAAACCCCGTGGTCAAACTAACCAGGGCCACCGGCGTTGAGCCGCCGGCGACTCCAGGAACGGTGGAGGGGCTCGGAAACCCACCTCCGGCGACCAAATCCACGGCGGATGGCACCTATCTACTCAGCGTCGAAGTGCACGTCCATTCCGACCCTTCCCACGAGCTGTGGTGGTCGGAATCGACGCCGGCGATGAGCTGGGCGGCGGCCGGAGCTCGGGCAAGCTCGGGCTCGTCGAACCAGGGCACGGCAAAACTCCTACTTGGCACTGACAGCAACTACGCGACTCCGCAAGCTCAACGGTGGCCTCGGAGGAACCAACTGGTCACCGGAACGCGGCCGGCGACGAGCTCAGGCGGCGGCGCCATTCGGGCTCCGATGGAATCCAAGGCTAGGGCGCGAGATAGAAGGGGGAAAGAGGGGAAAAGGACCAGGGGCTCACGGCAAACGCAGGGGCGTCGAAAGCGGGCTCGGGGACGGTCAGAATCGACGGCGAGCTTCGATTTCCCCTCCGGCGACCCGAGGAGGAAGAAGACGGCGCGGCGACGACCGAGAGCTTCCGGCGACGCGTGGCTCGGCTATGAGGTAGAGGGGGTTTGGGCGGAGCGTTTGGCTGGCTCAGATGGGCTCGGGGTTGGCTAGGGCGACGGCACGACGGCGAGGAGCGGGGAGGCCATGGCAGGAGCAGAGAGGGATGCGCGCGAGAGAGAGAGCGCGCGGGAGAGAAGAGGGAAGAGGAGGCCACGACGGCGAGGTGCTTCGCGCTGGCGCCCTCCCAGCCTTCCAGCAAGGTGCCAGACAGGGAGGAGGTGGCCGGCGCGCGGCGACCATGCACCCGGCGTCGTTCTGGCGCGAGGAGGACGACGACTGGCGTCGCTTCGTCTTGGGCCGGGCCTGCTAGAGTGCTGGGCCACAGGTAAGTCTCCTCTCTCTCTTTTCTTTTTCCTTTATTTCTGTTTTCTGATTTCTTCTGACATTTGTTTTTTTTTTGCAGGTACAAATACCCCTTCAATAATTCTAAAACTTTTCTATAACTTCAAGTTTGAATATTTCAAACTTGTAGCAAAAGTTTCAGATTATTTTGAAAGCAGTGATAATGATAATGTTTTTATTTGTCATTTTTAGAGACTTAATTCAATAATTTAAAATATTTCAAATGTTCAAATAATTGAAATGGTCCCTGGTATATCCATGCCCTTAATTATCAAACATAGGGAACATTTTTGATGGGAATTTTGGATTTGTTGAAATTTCATTTGTTTGGAATTCCTTTAATTCATAAAATGCTTAGGGTTTCTTTCTTTCTCCCCATTTCATATTGATGCAATGATGATGATGATGATGCAAACACAATGCTATCCTAGACACTTGCTAGGGTTGTGACAAACTCTAGGTGGTTAAACCAAAATCACACAAAGCGAGGGAGTACCTGCCCTGATACCAATTGAAAGTGCGTTATATCGACTAGAGGGGGGTGAATAGGCGATTTTTACAAATTCATCACTTGAGGAATTTCAACTTTGAGGAATTTGAAATGTGATGAATAACTAGCAGCAGAATAAGTATTCAAGTGCATGAGGAACATAGTAACGACATAGTCTTCATGATGAAATGAAACATGCCCAAATAGTAAGTAGCGTGATACAGGATAAGCAGTGATGAACAAGGTAACTTGAAGAATTTGAGGTGAGGAATTTGTGAAAGTCTTCAGTCAAATTCTTCAAATAGTAACAATCAATTTCATCAACAGGTATATGAGGAATAGAGGGGTTGAGGAAATAGAACCAGATAGCTCGATGAACACAATGGTTTGATGATCCAGTTCCAACTGCTGTGACAGTCGTACGTCTGGTTTGGAGCGGCCTGGTATTTAAACCAGAGGACACACAGTCCCAGGACACACATTCCTTACCGTATTCTCCTTGATCTAAGGTCACACAGTCCTCGCCCAACACTCGTGGTAAGTCTTCAGGGTAGACTTCCAAAACCCTCACAAACTGGTCACCCGACGATCCACAATTTACTGCTGGATGCTCTAGACCAAGGTCACTTCGTGATCCTCAATTGACTGTAGGAGCACTAGACCATGATGCCTAACCGTCTGGAGGATGCACATTCCTCAAAGGTAACAAGAGTCGAATCCACGTAGGAATTTCTTCAGTGACGCTCAATCACTATGGGTTTGGTGGTTTGGTTGTGGGTTTTTCCTCACTGATGATTATCTCTCCAAGTCCTCGGAGGATGGGTTGCTCTCAAATGACAAGTGTCAGTTCTCTCTCGATGCATCCAACCAACTAGTGGTTCTGAGGGGTGGCTATTTATAGCCAGGGTGCAACTTGACAAGATATGACATAAATGCCCCCAATGATATGATCGTTATGTGGATATTTGTGATTGGGGACAGCTGTGGCTAAGCGTAGCAACGGTCAAATTTTTGAACTATGAAAGTCCTCAGACATATCATGTTCCTCACTTGTAGGCAATTCGCACTGGCGAAATCCTAACTCCTCAGTCAGATCAATTTCCTTAGAGACCAGAAGAACTTCGTCTCTGTCACTGAAGAACTTGACTGAACCATAAGAGATTTACAAAGGCTTCACTCGAAGTATTGTATAGGTTGAGGATTTTGGAGTTGAGCATCAATTGGAAACTTTCCTTAGTATTACCTCGGGCCCCTTTAACAGTACGGTGTGTCCTAGGACTGAAAGAAAGGAAATGAAACTACGAAAACAAAAGTCTTCATGCTTCACAACCCTCGTTCATATATTCAAGGTCACACCAACTTCCTCATTCTCAAAGTCTTCACAAAGTCTTCACCAAAGTTTTTAGTTGAAGACATACATTTTTAGGGGTCGATAATCTCCAAATATATCAAACTCCTCATTGACTTATAGAGCCAGTGTACACTCACAAACACATTAGAACCTTAACCTATAAGTCTTCAATACACCAAAATCACTAAGGGGCACGAGATGCACTAACAATTACCGAGCCTATTACCTTTTGGAGGGTGGTGCCTCCTAGATTGGTTAGGTGTTGCTTGGGAGCCTCCTACTTCATGTTATGGAGTGAACCAAGAAGTTTGTAAGGGCGAGGAGATCGACTACTTCGTGAAGATCTGCCCGTAGTGAGGCTAGTCCTTCCTGGACGGAAGCCATGTGGAATAGTCAAGGTTGTTAATTCGTGGACCCTTATAGGTGGAGCCCTCCGTGGACTCTCACGACCGTTACCCTCCATGGGTTGAAGACTCCATAAACGTGGATGTACGATAGCGCCACCTATCGGAACCACGGGAAAAATCATCGTGTCTACAATTGCGTTCGATCTTCCTACCCTATCCTTTTTACTCATGCTTGTTGTTATTTTCCGCTGCTATACTCGTAGACTGCATGTGTAGGGTGTAATTGACTTGCCATGATGCTAAAACTGCAAACACTAAAATTTGGGAAAAGGCAAAACTTTTATTTGGTCAAGTAGTCTAATCACCCCCCCTCTAGACATACTTTCGGTCCTACAAGTGGTATGAGTGCTTTGGTCTCCATTGCATTGGTCTCACAACCTAGGAGAGTATGGCGTCTAGTGAGGGTAATTATCACCGTAGAGGTCCGTACTTTGATGGTACTAATTTTTATAGTTGGAAGCACAAAATGAAAATGCATATTCTTGGTCATAACCCCGCCGTTTGGGTTGTTGTTCATGTTGGCTTTCAAGGTGAATTCGTTGGTGATGGAAGAGAACCAGATCGTGAAGCGACCGCGGATGAATTGAAGATGTTGCAACTCAATGCTCAAGCATGTGACATTCTCTTCAACTGTCTATGCCCCCAAAGAGTTCAACAAAATCAGCCGTCTTGAGAATGCAAAAGAGATTTGGGATACTTTGGTTGTTATGCACGAAGGAACCGAGTCCATGAGAGAATCCAAGTTAGATGTTCTTCAAAGTCAGCTTGACAAGTTCAAGATGAAGGATGGTGAAGGAGTCGTAGAGATGTACTCTAGGCTAGCTCTCATTACAAATGAGATTTCCGGCTTAGGAAGTGATGAAATGACCGACAAATTCATCATCAAGAAGATACTTAGAGCTTTGCACGAGAGATATGACACCGTGTGCACATTAATCGAAATGATACCCAACTACAAAGATCTCAAGCCTATGAAAGTCATTGGAAGGATTGTTGCTCATGAGATGACACTCAAAGACAAAGAAGTGCTCTGCAACAAGTCTAGTGGTGCTTACAAGGCCACAAGTGATGCTCCCGCAACTTCAAGCGACAACCTTGTCACCAATGAAGAAATAATCCTCATGGTCAAGAAATTCAACAAGTGCCACAAGAATAGAGGCAAAGAAAAAAATCCAACTCAAGATATGATGAGAAGCGTTCGTCAAAGTCATGAACGCAATTGCTACAATTGTGGGAAGCCCGGACACTACTCCAATCATTGCATGGCTCCCTACAAACGAAGAGAAGAGTCACCTAGAAGACGAAGCTCAAGGAATGAATCACCTCAAAGAGAGAGAAGGAGTAGATATGATCGTTATGAACGAAGACCCTCAAGGAGAAGTAGAGATTCGGAGAAGAAGGGCAAGTACACCAAGAGATACAATAAAACATCAAGATCATGTTGGTGAATGGGTTTCTGGCTCCGACTCCGACAACAACTCTGAGAGAAGCTATAAGTCCGACTCCGACAACAACTCCGAGAGAAGCTATAACTCCGACTCCGACTATAGTCAAGATGATGGTGTTGCCGTAATTGCTCTAGTGACTACCAACTCCTTTGATCTATTTGATTCACCAAACGAAGGGAGTGGAAGTTTCTTCATGGCTAAAGGCCCCAAGGTATCACACCCCGAATATCTTGATTTTGATAGTGATGAAGATGATTTGCTTTGTGATGATGACTTGCTATGTGATAAAACTAGTGATGTTGATCAAAATGAACTTGATAATTCTCATGCTAGTCAAGATAGGTCGATTGACGATGATAAGATGAAAATAGAAGAACTAACAAAAGAACTTAACACTCTTAAGTTAGCCCAAGAATCTACTCTCAAAGATCATACAGAGCTTTTAAGAACTCATGAGAAGCTACGCTTCGAGAAGATCAATTTGGAGCACGAACATGAATTTCTTAAAGCTATCAATGATGATCTCGGAAAGAAGACTTCATCTTATCTTGCCAAATGACTACTCTTGTCTATATTCATTCCACAAGTTAAATCTAAGAAAACTAGTAACAAAGGCAAGGAAGGTTCTTCATCTAGTTGCAACAATAAAAATGCTAAACCCAATGATGTTGCTCCTAGTAGTTCTATTGATTCCACTAATGATGATTCTCTTGGACAAGTTACACTTGAGCAAGAAAATGCTTTATTGAAAGGAATTATAGTGAAAGGTATATACAAGAGTCTTGTTGGGTGTAAGCAATTTGAGGAAATTGTACGCAAGCATGGAGGATGCCGGAAGAATCATGGTGTTGCCTACTTCAACGCTAATGGAGTTGGAGAGGAAGATGGTCAATATCCCGAGCCCAAGTTTGTTCCTCAAAAGGAGAAGTATGAAAATACTCTTCCCAAGGGGACAAACACTCAAGATGACCTTCCACCACAAGACCACAAGCTCAAGGGCAAGAACAAGCTTCAAGAGGACATTGACTCATATGAAGATGAATCCCTAGCTAAGGTGGAGTGGGTTCCCAAGGATACTTCAAGCTCAACGTCTACAAAGGCTACTACAACACCAAGGATCCCCATCAACTTAATGTGGGTCCCCAAGAAGAAGAACTAGAAAGTTCTTGATGGCTGACTCTGCCAATGAAATTCACTCACATTCATTATTGGCATGATCTATTTGCAATCAACATCAACCCTATGCAATAGTTCAAGGAGTCACACATTCCCTCAAAGGTAAGCAAGGGACAAGGTAATCAACAAATCAGTGGACATCCTCACACATGCTTTGCACTCCATGACCATAGATATCCTTGTATTTGTCTCTTGTGTGTTGGGACTAACCCATGTAAGTGAGAAGAGTAAGGAAACAACAAGGATGCTCCCAACTCTTGGTGATCTTCATCAACTTTGAGCATCCACCACTACCTCACCAACATGAAGTATTCATCGACAAAACCAAAGGTTAGTTTATCCCCCTTATGGGGGGATGTCACATCAAGGGGAAGCTTTACTCTAAGACTTGAGTCAAAGCATCTCTTAGTATGTGACAACATTAAATGCTTTATGTAAAAGTGGTAACCCCACTTGTGCTTAAATGATGAGTATGACCTATGATCAAGTATTCTTACTTGGCTCCTAAGTCAAATAGTCATATATAGATGACTTCGTCATCGACCAAGTGCTTGTTAGATGCTAGAGTGTTTGTGCATCTTTGTCAAGATTTCATTTGACATCTTATTGTGTGATCATGTTGGTCTGCATTTATTTTTTCATTCGAGGACATCTAATTGTTGGTACTTGGTCTTTGATTTATCTTTTGCCAATTGGATGGGCAAGAATGCCTAGGACCACTCTTTAGCTATCTATGCTTTCTCACCTCACACTCTATTCATGCTGCATCACAAAATTTGAACAAGTACTTTCCGATCCCTCTGTGTGTGGAGCACTCGGAGTTTGGTATCGACAAGGACTGACCATTAAAACCTCCCAAGTGCATCTCGGTGGAACCAACTCCAAAATTTCGGTCTCACTGAATGCCTAGGGTTGATCTAGTTTTCTATATCAGTACTACCGATTCCATATTCTCGGTTACATCGAGTTTCCCTGTCAACTGACAATTGAGGAACTCAGTGACACCGACAATATAGAATCAGCGTCACCGACAGTGGTGGGTATATATACTATGGAACCCGGCGCTTTGAAATTCATCCTCAAACCATCGCGCCTCAGAACCCTAAGCTATCGTTTTCAATACCCTGGTCATCGCCCTTGTCCCCCTGCGCTCCTCTACCGCTGGGAATTGCCGCCATCGATGCAAACTTCTCCATCGTCACCGTCGTAGAGGATCCGTTGCCGAGTTAGGGGTCAGTATGTCACATGCTGAGGATAGTCAGAATTTGCCAGAGCAGGGTGTTGACATGAGTTCGGGCACTAGCCCTGAGCCTAGTACATCTTCAGATCCAGGCACCCCCAGCTCCGATGGGTTGCCCAAGGCTGCTACTAGGGCCAGGAAGAAGCTGAATCCAGAAGAGGAAGATTCATACTTTGTCCCTGAGGAGATTCTTACCAACAAGCAAGATAAGGCTGCTAAGAAGTCTGCTACTGAAGCCACTTCTTCCAGGAGAGTTGTTAGCAAAGTCTATGCTAGCTATGAAGCTATGAAAGCACATGAGAGTGCTAGGGATACAGTGACCATTGATCCCCCAAGGAAGTCTATGCCTAAGAAGGTGGGGGAGAAGAGAGCCAGAAAGAGGATAATCCATGTGACTGACAAGCCTACATCTATGTATGAAGATCCAGAGGAGGCAGCTGCTGCTGAAGAGGAGGATGAGCCAGCTGCAAAGGCTCCTCCCAAGAAGAAGGCAAAGAAACTTCTAGCTTATGCTATGCCCAAGTATGGTACATCCAAGAGCACAAAATCCCAGAAGGATGTTGCTGAAAAGCCTAAGAGGACATCTAGGCAGATTCCATCTTCTAAAAAGAACAAGGGAACTACTTCCAAAGCTGAGCATGATGATGACTTGACAACCTTGATGAAACTCATACCACACCTTCCAGTACATAATGCCAGCTATCCACTTGCTGAAGATATGAAGAAGAGGAAAGACTCGGGTTTGAGGGCATGGAGAGCTATAGATCCATATGCCCAATGGAAGAAGACGGACGTGGACTACAGATTCTATACCAAAGAGCAACAGGATTTCTATGAGACTACGCTATTTGACAAGAGTCCGGCTGTGTGTGACATGAGGTATGTAGACTGGAAATTTATTAAGGAGAATGAGGACTATTTTCCAAGTGTCCAAGACATTTCCACTGCATTGGTTTGGATGAGTTTATTGGCAGAGAACTTACTACATGGAATGATAAGATGATCATGCATTTCTACTCCACTGCACATTTCTATGGATATGGTAGGATTGTGTGGATGACAGAAGGAGCAAGATATGAGTCCACTGTTGATGAATGGGCTGCACTTCTAGGAGTCCTTGAGGTACAGGATGGTGATTTGGATGTCTACACGGAATCCAAGGCAAGCCACAATGCCATGAAGGATATGTATACTCCTATCCCTGTAGACAAAGTGCAATCTCACAAGCTAGGATCCATCTACTATCTTCAAGCTAGCCTCAGCACCATGAACACCATTCCGAGGCATACTTTGATGCCCAAGTCAGGAGATGACAAGAAGATCCGAGGCTACTCCATCAACATGTTGATCCACCTTAATAGTCACACCAGGATCAGAGTCATGGACTTGATTGTTGAGACAGTCAAGAGGGTTGCTGCTGATCAGAAGCGCTCTTGCTGCTATGCACGCTATATCCAGATGCTTATCAACTCTCAGATTGAGAAGCACATATTTGCTCTTGACAGTCCCCATTTGCCCCTACAGCCAGAGCTTGAGGATAACATCGTGGTGATGGACCCAGATCATCCCACTTCAGCTGTAACTCAGGCAGAGGCAGCTCGAGCCACTAGTGCTCAAGTCCCTAGATCTAGAAATGAGCAAATGGATCTGTTGATCTCATCAGTTCAGAACATGCAAAAGGACATTAAGGGCATTTTGGACAACCAGAACAGTCTTGTAAGGATCTTTGAAACTAGGATCAAGACCCTTAATGATAAGGTGGACAGGCTAACTAAGACAATCACGGAGCTCCAGAAGGAAGTTGACTCGGTGCCACTTCCTCACACCACTTCTTCAGATGATGATGATGATGAGGAGGAGGAGGAGGATGGATCACCTCTTAGGACAGGCACACAGTTTCCTACTCAGGCCAGATCAGCCATTGTGCCTGCTCCAGACTTGAGGCCCTCTTCATCAACTCCTTCTACTGTCACCTTAGCTTCTGCTCCATCATCTCAAGTTCCTCCAGCTGCCACTCCAACTCCATCCATGACATCTGCAGATGTCTTTGTTGTTCTCTCGACTCCTTCATTGGCAATCGAAGGAGATCAACCCAAGAACGCTTAGATCTATGCCTTTGAACTTTTTGGTAACTTGTTGCCAAAGGGGGAGAAGTGTATATAGATCTTTAGGCTTCGAGTGAGAGAGCGTTTTGATGTTTATTGCTTTTTCAAAGACAATTTCTTTTGGTTGTTGTGATACTCTTTTGGTTGCTTGTGATACACGTTTGATGATGTTTGATCATACGCTTTAATGTGTGATGCTATTATTTCCTATCATATTAATGCTTATGTGATGGTCATTCATCTTTGCTTAATTGTGTTGTGCTATGATGTTCATTCTAATTATTATCGCACACCACCAAGTTGTATGTGACACGTAATAAGTGACCCATGTCCCTAATCGATTGTGCATTTGCATTCAAATGCAAATTTAAAATAATGCACAAATTTAGGGGTAGCTCTTTCTTATCACATACTTCTCAAAGCGACGATTATATTCATTGATTATATCTTTGTTGAAGCTTTGATCTATATGTTGTCATCAATTACCAAAAGGGGGAGATTGAAAGCACATTTGCTCCCTTGGTGGTTTTGGTAATTAATAGCAACATATAAGTCATTGAACTAATGTTCCACCAAGTATATTTCAGGAAAAGTTCAATGATAGGGATGGCAAAAGGATTGTGGAATTACCCCAAGATGCAAGGAAATAGGTTGGCCAAGCTTCAAGCAAGAGGACTCTACATTTTACATTTGTGAGAAATCACTTTGAGTCCATAGGAAAGTCAATACTATTACAAGGGGGTAAGGTTTTGTTGGTGAACAAAATGCTCATACGTGCACAAGTGATAGTCACCAAAAACATCCACAAGCTCTCCCACCAAAGTATGTCTCTAGCCAAACACTCAAAATCGATGCAACCAACATTCCTATCCCGGTGCCACCGATTCCAGAACCTAAACAGACTCAGCCAAACCCTAGCCACTTCGGTGCAACCGATTCCATACTGGTGCCACCGAGTTTACATTTGTGAGAAATCACTTTGAGTCCATAGGAAAGCCAATACAATTAAAAGGGGATAAGGTTTTGTTGGTGAACAAAAATTCTCATACGTGCACAAGTGACAGTCACCAAAAACATCCACAAGCTCTCCCACCAAAGTCTGTCTATAGCCAAACATTCAAAATCGGTGCAACCAACATTCCTATCATGGTCCCACCGATTCCAAAACCTAGACAGACTTAGCCAAACCCTAGCCACTTCGGTGCAACCGATTCCATACCGGTGCCACTGAGTTTAGGTTGCCAACTTTCTGTTACGCAAATTCACATTTTCGGTACCATCGAGAATGTTGGGTCGGCATCACCGAGATTGGAAATCTGACTGTTGGTCACCTTATCGGTGCAACCGAGTTTCATATATCGGTCTCACCGAGATTCAAAAGTTGCCACCTTTTGATTACTTCGGTACCACCAAGATTAACACATATGTGTCACCGAGTTGGTCATTTTGTGTGTAACGGTTGGATTTTTGGGGATGCCTATATATACCCCTCCACCACCACCTACTCAAAAGAGAAGCACTCGGAACTATTCCATACCTATCCTATCAGTTTTTCTGAGAGAGAACCACCTATCCTTGTGTTGAGATCAAGATCTTCCACTCCAACTAGATGGATCTTGATTTCTAGCCTCCCCAAGTTGCTTTCCACCAATCCCATCTCTTCCACCAAGCCAAATCTGTGAGAGAGTGATTGTGTGTTGAGGAGTCTATCATCTTGAAGCACAAGAGCAAGGAGTTCATCGTCATTACCAAGCCTATTACCTTTTGGAGGGTTGTGCCTCCTAGATTGGTTAGGTGTCGCTTGGGAGCCTCCTACTTCGTGTTGCGGAGTGAACCAAGAAGTTTGTAAGGGCAAGGAGATCGCCTACTTCGTGAAGATCTACCCATAGTGAGAATAGTCCTTCGTGGACAGAAGCCATATGGAATAGTCAAGGTTACTACTTCGTGGACCCTTATGGGTGGAGCCCTCCATGGACTCTCGTGACCATTACCCTCCATGGGTTGAAGACTCCATAAACGTGGATGTACGATAGCGCCACCTATCGGAACCACGGGAAAAATCATTGTGTCTACAATTGCATTTGATCTTCCTACCCTATCCCTTTTACTCATGCTTGTTGTTATGTTCCGCTGATATACTCTTAGACTTGCATATGTAGGGTGAAATTGACTTGCCATGAATGCTAAAACTGCAAACACTAAAATTTGGGAAAAGGCAAAACTTTTATTTGGTCACGTAGTCTAATCACCCCCCTCCTCTAGACATACTTTCGGTCCTACAGTCTAGCAAATATTGTTCTACTGGATCAGTAGGAGGAACGACAATAGAAGAAAGACGAATTATTCCATCCTTACTAGGTAATTCTCTATCACGAGGTTGTCTACTAAACTTGGAAAAAATAAACTCATGAGACACATCACCAAACTCAATACTGACAGTTTCTTTTTGACAAACTAGCTTAGCATTAACAGTGTTCAAGAAAGGTCTACCAAAGATAATGGGACAAAAGTCATGTTGTGGGGAACCAAGGATTAGAAAAGCAGTAGGATATTTTATTTTCCCACACAACACTTCAAAATATCTAACAATCCCAAGTGGTGTGATGGTATCTCTATTGGCAAGTTTAATAGTAACATCAATATCTTCTATTTCCTTAGGTGTTACGTCATTCATAATTTCTAGATATAAGTTAAAACGAATAGCACTCACACTAGCCCCCAAATTACATAAGCCATGATAACAATGATCTCCTATTTAACTGAGGCAATAGGCAAACCAACTACGGGTCTATGTTTGTCTTTTTCATCGGGTTTAGCAATTCTAGCAGCTTCATCACAGAACTAAATGACATGTCCATCAATGTTTTCTACCAAGAGATCTTTAACCATAGCAACATTAGGTTTCACTTTAATTTGTTCAGAGGGCTTGGGTGCTCTAATATTACTTTTTTGAACCACAGTTGATACCTTAGCACGTTCCTTTATCCTAACAGGGAAAGGTGGTTACTCAATATAAGCAGCAGGCACAACTAGATCAACATTATAAATAATAGTTTCTTCTTTAGCTATGGACTGGGTCTTTAATTTATTCTTTAATGGGGGTGATAGTTAAAACACTTCTCTTTAGGGAGATCAACATGAGAAGCAAATGATTCACAAAAAGAGGCTACTATCTCAGAGTCAAGTCCATATTTAGTGCTAAACTTGTGAAAAGCATCGGTATTCATAAAAGATTTAACACAATCAAATTCAATCTTTATACCTGACTCATTACCTTCGTCGATTTCCCAATATTTAGAGTTGCGTTTAATTCTTTCCAAGAGATCCCACTTTAAATCAATAGTCTTCTTCATGAAAGAACCAGTACAAGAAGTATCGAGCATGGTTTGATCATTATGAGAAAGCGAGCATAAAAATTCTGAATGATAACTTGTCTCGGGATATCATGATTGGGGCATGAATATAACATTGACTTAAGCCTCCCCCAAGCTAGAGCGATACTTTCTCCTTCACGAGGCCAAAAATTATATATGTAATTCCGATCACGATGAACTAGATGCATAGGATAAAACTTTTGGTGGAATTCCAATTTCAAACGATTCGAGTTCCATGATCTAATATCATCACATAGCTTATACCATGTGAATGCTTTTCCCTTCAAAGATAAAGGGAAAACCTTCTTCTTAACTTCATCTTCGGCTAAAGCTGCAAGCTGAAATAGTCCACATATTTCTTCCACGTGTATTAAGTGCATATCAGGATATTCAGTTCCATCTGCTACGTAAGGACTAGCTAGCAGTTGTTCAAACGTACACGAAGGAATTTCATAGCCAATATTTCTAGTAGGTGTTGTAGGTTGAGGGGAAACTAATTGTGGTTTCGGTCGAGGTGAGGATACCCCGAACAAACCCCTCAAAGGATTTCTTTCCATAGTAACAATTGACAGTAAATTTCAGCACATAGTATAAGTTTTTCCTTACTGATTTCCTTATAAGTTTTTCCTTACTGATTTCCACTTACCAAGAGCGCTTCACTCCCCGACAACGGTGCCAAAAAAGAGTCTTGATGACCCACAAGTATAGGGGATCAATCGTAGTCCTTTCGATAAGTAAGAGTGTCGAACCCAACAAGGAGCGAAAGGATATGATAAGCGGTTTTCAGCAAGGTAATTTCTGCAAGCACTGAAATTGTAAGTAGCAAGTAGTTTGATAGCAAGGTAATTTGTAATGAGCAAGTAACGGTAACAATAGGTAAGGTGCATCAAGGTATCCCAATCCTTTTGTGGCAAATGATAGGCCAAATGTATCTCTTATGATGAGCAAAGTGTTCTTGAGGGCACACGGGAATTTCATCTAGTAACTTTCATCATGTTGGTTTGATTCGTGTTCGCTACTTTGATAATTTGATATGTGGGTGGACTGGTGCAAAGGTGATGTTCTTACTTGAACTAACAACCTACTTATGATTAACCCCCTCGCAAGCATCCGAAACTATGAGAAAAGTATTAAGAAAAAGTCTAACCACATCATTAAACATGTGGACCCAAATCAGCCCCTTACGAAGTAGCGCATAAACTAGGGTTTAAGCTTGTGTCAGTCTAGCAACGCATCATCTAATAACTACTCCACAATGAATTCCCTTAGGCCCAAGGATGGTGAAGTGTCATGTAGTCAACGTTCACATGACACCACTAAGGGAATCACAACATACATATCATCAAAATTTCAAACACATGTCAAATTCACATGATTACTTGCAACATGACTTCTCTCGTGACCTCAAGAAAAAAAGTAACTACTCACAAATAATATGCATGCTCAAGACCAGAGGTGTATTGAGTAGCATAATGGATCTGAACATATTATATTCCACCAAATAAACCATATAGTAATCAACTAGACAAGGTAATCAACACTACTAGTCACCCACAAGTACCAATCTAAGGTTCCGGTGCAAAGGTTTAACACAAGAGATGAATTAGGGTTCAAGAGGAGATGGTGTTGTTGAAGATGTTGATTAAGAATGGCCTCCCCAAGATGAGAGGGTTGTTGGTGATGATGATGGCTTCGATTTCCCCCTCTGGGAGGGAAGTTCACCCGGCGGAATCACTCCACCGGAGGCAAAAAGTGCTCCTGCCCAAGTTCCACCTTTAGGCGGCGGTGCTTCCTCCCGAAAGTCCTCCTATGAATTGTTTTAGGTTTTTTCGGGACTTTATACCAGAAGATGGGCTCCGAAGGTGGGCCTGGGTACCCACCCTCCACCAGGGCACGGTTAGGGGGCAGGCGCGCCCTTGTGGAGGGTGGCCACCTGGTGGACATCCTCCAGTAGTTATCAGCTCCATAAATTCTTATTTAATGTATAAAAATTCTCCGTAAATTTTCAGTTTTATTGGAGCTGTGCAGAATAGGTATCTCTGACGTGCTTTTTCAGGGTGCTGAATTCAAGTTGTCGGCATTCTCCCTCTTGATGTAAACCTTGCAAATTATGAGAGAAAAGGCATTAGAATTACTCCCCAAAGCATTATTATGCATAAAAACATTATAAATGACAGTAATAAAACATGAGGCAAAATGGACGTATCAGCGAGCCCTACCCCCTTGTGCCCCCATGTGGCTCCAATCACCCTAATTCTTGGCCTACATATATTGAGAAACCCTTAGGGGGCACCCGGAATAATTTTTCCACCATCGCAAGCCTTTGTTCTTTTGTGATCTCATCTGGAGGCCTTTCCCGGTACTCTGCTAGAGGGGGAATCCATCAGGGAGGCTATATTCATCAACTTTGGTGCCTCCCCAATGATGCGTGAGTAGTTCCCACATGACCCACTGGTCCATATCAGAAGCTAGATCTCTCTCTCTCTCCATGCCTCCCTCTCTCTCTCCCTCCCTCTCTCTCTCGTTTGATCTTCAATATAATGATCTCTTGGGAGACCTATTTGATGTAATCTTTGTGGTGTGTTTTTTGGGATCCGATGAATTGTGGGTTTATGATCAGATTATTCATTGAAAGTAACCGAGACTTTTTTGAGAATTATTATGTGTGATTGTATATCCTTGTATTTATCTCTAGTCTATCTGTTTAATTTGGCCAATTAGATTTATTTATCTTTGGTGGGAGAGCTGCTTGGTAGTAGGTTCGATCTTGCGTTGTCCTCACTCTATGATAGGAGAAGTAGCGAGGCACATATTTGTAATGTTTCTACTAAGTGTAAAACGACGAGGTTCGAACATATTGTTTGGTCTTACTTTGTCTACAATATGTTAACATGTCCCAAGCATTACTCTGTTTGTTATGAACTTACTACCTTAGGATGCATGCGGGATAGCGGTCAAGGGGTGGAGTAATAGTAATAGATGCAGAATCGTTTTGATCTACTTGTCATTAATGCAATGCCTATATATTAATCATGCCATGAATATCGTCATAATTATTCACTTTTCTATCAATTGCCCAACAGTAATTTGTCTACCCACCGTTACTATGCTCATGAGAGAGATGCCTCTAGTGAAAGCCATGCCCCCGGGTCCATTCACTACATATTACTAAAATCCGAAATTACTTGCTGCAATTTATTATTTATGATTTTATTTTTAAATTTATCTATCTACTACTATCTAAATTAATCTTTGCAATTAACGAGTACAGGAAGATTGACAACCCTCTTGCCCGAGTTGGATGTAAGTATTTATTTCTGTGTGTCCAGGTACCGCTTACCGTTCGTTTGTGTGATCTCCTAGTAGTTCGGTAAGTCTTGGTTCTTAATTGAGGGAAATACTATCTGCTACTATAGTACATCACCCTTTCTCTTCGGGGAAATCCCATCGCCTATCACAAGTAGTAGCAGAATTTATGGAGCCGTTGCCGGGGACACTTGATCAAACAAAATCAAGGTCCATTCAAAAACATATATTATTTAATTTCTATACTTTTTATTTGCCTTTGTTTTTTGTTAAAGAAATAAAAATACCAAAAATATCGTGTGTGCTATTTTGCTTGAAGTTGCTATCATGTCTGAATTTGAGAAAGTTATCACAGAAAATGCTAGTGAAGATAGTCCTAGCAAAACTAATGAGGAAGAATTTAAAACACACAATTGTTATGACAATACTCATGGTGATGAGTCTCATAATAATGAACCTTCCATTGTTTTGAAAACTAAAACTTATCATGTAGGTGTTGGGGAACGTTGCATGGGAAACAAAAAAAATCATACGCATACGCAAGATCTATCCATGGTGATAAGCATCTACGAGAGGGAGAGTGGATCTATGTACCCTTGTAGATTGCTAAGTGGGAAGCGTTTAGAAACGCAGTTGATGTAGTCAAACGTCTTTGCGATCCAGATCACTAGCCGTCCCGCGATCGAATCACGATCCTTCCGATCTAGCGTCGAGCGGACAACACCTCCGTGTTCAGCACACATACGGCTCGATGACGATCTCCACCTCCTTGATCCAGAAAGCAAGGATGAAGAGGTAGATGAGTTCTCTGGCAGCGCAATGGTGTGGTGGCGGTGATGGTGGAGCTGATCCGGCAGAGCTTCGCTAAGCTATACCGAACAGATCTAGAGGAGAAGCAATCTAGAGGGAGCGAGGAAGGCATGTGGCTTTTCACGTGGTGGCTGCCCTCAAAACCCTCCAATATATATAGGGGGGAGGGGTGGGTGGGAGGCACCCTAGGGAAAACCCTAGGGGCTTGGCACACAAGACAAGGACGAGTCCACCTCCCACAAGGGAGGTGGAAGTAGGACTCTTCCCTCTCTTGGCCCCTCCCTCACCCCCATGCGCAAGGGCCTCTAAGGCTGGCTGCCCAGACCACTAGGGCCCGATGCGCCACCTCCTAGGCCCATGTGGCCCCTGGGGTGGGTGGGACCCACTTGGTGGACCCCCGGAACCCATTTGTCACTCCGGGTACACTAACAGTAGTGCCCGAAACTTTTCCAGAACCAAAATACCACTTTCCTATATATCAATCTTTACCTCCGGACCATTCCGGAGCTCCTCGTTACTTCCGGGATCTCATCCGGGACTCAAAATAACCTTCGGTCACCAACATACATAACTCAATACTACCGAACGTCACTGAACCTTAAGTGTGCAGACCTTGCAGGTTTGAGAACTATGTAGACATGACCGAGACACCTCTATGGTCAATAAACAATAGCGGTACCTGGATGCCCATATTGGTTCCTACATATTCCACGAAGATCTTTATTGGTTGAACCTCTATGTCAACGATTCAGTTAATCTCGTATGTTGTTCCCTTTGTTCTTTGGTATGTTACTTGCCCGAGATTCGATCGTCGGTATCTCTATACCTAGTTCAATCTCGTTACCGGAAAGTCTCTTTACTCGTTCCGTAATACAAGATCCCATGACTAACTATTTAGTCACTTTGCTTGCAAGGCTCATTGTGATGATGTATTACCGAGTGGGAGCTGAGATACCTCCCCGTCAAACGGAGTAACAAATCCTAGTCTTGATCCATGCCCACTCAACAAACACCCTCGGATATACCTATAGAGTACCTTTATAGTCACCCAGTTATATTGCAACATTTGATACACACAAGGTACTCCTCCAATGTCAATGAGTTGCATGATCTCATGGTCATAGGAACACATACTTTACATGCAGAAAACTATAGCAATAAACGGACACGATCATATGCTATGTTTATAGTTTGGGTCTTGTCCGTCACATCATTATCCTAATGATGTGATCCCATTATCAAATGACATCTCATGTCCATGGCTAGGAAACCTTGACCATCTTTGATCAATGAGCTAGTCTATTAGAGGCATACTAGGGACTTGGTGTTGTCTATGTATCCACACATGTATCCGAGTTTTCGATCAATACAATTCTAGCATGGATAATAAATGATTATCGTGAACAAGTAAATATGATAATAACGAATTTATTATTGCCTCTAGGGCATATTTCCAACAATCTCCCACTTGCACTAGAGTCAATAATCTAGCTCGCATCGCTGTGTGATTTACATTGTTATGAATTTCACACCCAATGAGTTTCGGGTGTTGGTGTCAAAACCGGCGGATCGCGGGTAGGGGGTCCCAAACTTTGAGACTAGGATCAACAGTAACAGGAGACGAAGGGGACACGAGTTTACCCAGGTTCGGGCCCTCCAATGGAGGTAATACCCTATGTCCTGCTTGGTTGTATTGATGGTGTATGGGGTTATAGAGTTGATCTACCTCGAAAACGTATGTCTAACCCTAGATGAGTTGTTCTACCTATACCCAAAAAAACCCGGCTTATATAGACGTCGAAGAGTCCTAGGGTTTACACATGGTCGTTTACATGCCAAAGAGATGAACATGCCTATTTACTACATCAAACGTGGAGCGCAAGCCGTGCTCCCCGAAGCTTCCATCCTGGAAACTGGGCCTTCAGATCATCCAGTGTTCGGCATGTAGCCCATACAGTCCGGCCCATAAACAACAGGTCGGCTATCCGAGGACCCCCTAATCCAGGAATCCCTCAGTAGCCCGCGAACTTGCCTCCAACGCCAAGGGTATTCAGCTTCAATTGCTTTGCAAACAGAGTCTTCACCTTGCGAGGTGAGTTCCTTTCCACTGAACCACAGTTTGGCCTCCGATGATAAGTAGTTTTTCTGCATAGTGGCACGTCCGAATTCTATGAATCAAGTTGGCTTTGAAGGCCAAGTGCCAGGGAAAAAATAAGGTTCCCTGATGACCTTTCTGATGAAAGGTCACAGACCTCCATGATCGATAGGCCAGTTACAGGTACTCGATGCGCGGTTCGAGGCCGTTCCATTCACACAATCTATCGACATGTCGATCATGTCCTGTTTATATGGGATTTACTTAATTACGCACTCACAACAGCTCGTGCGTCTCGGGAAGTGGAGGGATTCACGGCGCAGCAGGGGGAGCCCGAATCGGCAGACCTCATAAAAGGAGAAAGAAAACCCCAAGGGCTTTTCACGCTCTCCATTCGACTTCTCTGCCTCCTATTCCCTTGCGCCTCTAGAGCACAGATCTAGGTTTCTTCACCTCCGCTCCCGAGCTCAGCAATGGCGGGCTCCAATGGCTAGTGGGAAGATTCACGGTCACCAATCAAGACATAATCGACCTCAAGAAGGCCGGTTACCTCCCCACCAACATCCCTCATCGCGCGGCGGAGGAGGGCCAAGTAATCCCCAACCCCCAGCCAGACGAGCGAGTGGTGTTCATCCCCCACGTCATCACGGGGTTGAGCTTCCCCCTCCACCCCTTCGCTAGGGGGCTGATGTTCTTCTACGACCTCGACTTCCACGACCTCCCGCCAAACTCCATCATGCACCTCTCAGCCTTCATCCTCGTCTGAGAGGCCTTCCTACATGTCGAGCCGCATTTCGGGCTCTGGCTGTAGGTTTTCAACATCAAGCCGAAGTGCGTCAGTGGCAAGCACGCCGACTGTGGCGGGGCCATCATTGGCAAACTCACCCGCGTTGGGTGGCCGTCAGGCACCCTCATCGACACCATCAAGGGGTGGCAAAAGGAGTGGTTCTATGTCACCGAACCACAAGAAGGAGGTTAACTCCATGCCGTCGCATTCAGATCTGGTCCCCCGACCTAATTGGCTTCCTGGCTCAAAAAGGGCCTCGCCTGGGGGTCGAGCAAGGAGGTGATCGATCTGTAGAAGCGCATCCGTTCCCTTGCCGAGGACGACACCACGCTGCCCGATGTGGTCCAGGTGATGCTTCAAAGATGCATCCTCCCTTGCCAGCGCCAGGACACTCCCCTGTGGGCTTGGAAACTCGAATCCGAGCCCAGAGTCTGAAACCTTTTCCGGACTACGCGGGAGAAGCTATGGAAGGCGTTCTTCAAATCCATGAAGAGTTGGCCGGCCAAGGAGGAGGACAAGGGCCTGCACACCACCAAGCCGGATTCCCCGGTACGATACACCCTAGCTTGGCGGGCCTTATTACATAGAAGATATATAACCCTGTGTCTGATCTGTTTATGCAGAGATGGATGAAGAAAGCCATCAACATCAGTTGTCCGGCTCCTCAGCCCAAAGATGAGAGGACTGAGCTACTAGCCAGGATGCTTGTGGAGAAGCCTTACGAGGATCCCACAAAGAAGGAGAAGAAGAAGAAACCAGGTCAGGCTGGCCTTCGCATCAAGGACCAGCCTGATGCTGCATCCGAAGACACCCCTGCCTCCTCAAATCAGGAGGAGACCGAAGAGGAGGAAGAGGAGGAGGAGGTCAAGAGAGAGGGGGGTAACTTCCCCCGCACTAAGAAGAGAGCGGCGTCTTCGGACGCCCTGGGGTAGGCAGCTTCTCCTGCCCCAAAAAGGGCGCGACAAGCGCGGATGATCCTGTCCGACGACAGCTTGGACTCGAGCTCCGCGTCCGAAGACCCCGAAGAGGTTCCACGAAGGAGCCTAAGGGTCAAGCCCCCTCCATCTAGGTTAGGATCCGAAGACCCTCCTTCCTATAACTAGTAAATTCAGAGTTTGCTAACACGCAGGTCATTAGTCCTACAGCCCCCCGCGTGTCATCCCCACCGATGCGTGATCAGATGGGGAGACCCCGCCCGCCGAACTAGCGAAGAGTGGGGACGCCTTGCACCCCACCACTCCAGGCGCTACGAAGGACGCCATGGAGGTGTCGTCCCAGCCTACTCCAATGGAGGCGGGCCTAGAGGGCAAGAGAGATATCACCGTGGTCAAGGCTAATGCTTCGGCCACCGAAGACCAGGAAAAATCCCTCGCCCTAACACCGAGGAGGCCGAACGAACGGGCAATCAGTCCCCTCTGAGGACATCTCTGGAGCGTATTGTGCCTCCGGAGGCAGTGGTCTATTGCCCTGTAACATCCCAAATTTTGGAATGTTATAATAATTATTAGAATGATTGTTTGTTTGCTTGAGTGATTGAAATTGAGTGAAAATTTGAAACTTTTTGAAAGTTTTGAAAGTTTAATGAGAGGAAATGAAATGACTTTCCCAAACTTTCACTTTGCATTTTTCTCACCAAGAATTCAAATTCATTTCATCACAAAACCCTGGAGTGAAGATGACATGACTTCTTCCATTTAAAGAAATGAAAAGGGATTTGAAAAGAATTTGAATTTCATTTGAAAAATATTTCAAATTCAAAAAACCTTATGCAACTCAATGATTTTCATGAGAGAGGATAATATGACTTCCTCAAATTTTAAGAAATATGAGTTGGAAGTTTAAAAGAAGGAATTGAAAGAGCTTTTGAAAACCTCTGGATTATTTTGAAAATCCATTTCATATTTGGTCCCTATTCAAAATTTTCAAAGTATTCAAACCCCTGACAAAATTTTGAAAGGAGTAACATGACACTCCAAGCTAGGGGGTAATTTGTGAAGTTTTTTTGAATCATCAAACCCAAAAAGTTATTTGAAAAATATTTGCAAAATTAAATAAAGCCAATTAAGGCATTTTCTGAAAAATGATTTTTTTAATGTATTCAAATGCCAGAATAAAAATGTCCATTAAATGGAATTTATTATTCTGTTAATTTTGATATAAAATTTGACTATATTTGGAATTTATTCGAATGCTTTAAATAGGTTTTATGGCTCTGAAAAAATCATAAATAGAAAAACGGTAACGGTTTTATAATAAAACGGCCAGCCCACCAGCCTTAAATGCCGATACCGTTACGAGCCGGTCAACCGACGCAAACCCCATCCTCTCCTCTCGCTGACGTGTGGGACCATCGCCCGCTCCCTTCTCCCGCGCGGTCGCCTTCCTCCTCCCACGCGCCCGACGCCGTCGCCGGTTCCCCTCGCCGCGGACCCCCTCCCTCCTTTACTCCCCTACCCCGCACCTGGTCCTATAAATAGCCCTCACCCTCCTCTCTCCATTCCTCCTGTTTTCCCCTTCTCCCGTGCATCACCCTCACCGGAATCTCTCGCCGGAGATACCGGTAGCCGCCGCGCCATTTTCGACATGCTGCTTCCCCTGCCTTCCCCGCACCCTCCCGGAGCCCACCAACCTCCCTCTCTCGCTCGCCCGCATCTCCCCATCTCCTCACCTTCTCCGGAGACCCACCGGAGCCCCTTATCCGTCGGCACCCGAAACACCACCGCCGCCTCTGAGCTCGCCGTCGTCGCCACCTTTGTCCCTGAGTCCCTCCGACACCACCATCCTCATCGCCGTCTTCGCCTGCGTCAAACGGAGCCTTCTCTGTCGCCAGAGGACCACCGGAGGCGCGTCCCGGACGACCTCGCCGTCCCTGCCGTCGACGTCGACCTCGCCGGAGCTCTTTCCACCACGGTGAGCACTCTTTTCTGTTAACTAAAGTTTGTTAGTAACAATTCTTTTAACTAAAGTTTTAAGTAATTAGATTTTGTTTTCAAATAAAATTTGTATTAATTCTTTTCTGTTAAGAAATATTTTGTTAATAAAAATAATTTAATTTTGCTCTATTATGATAGGAAACTAGATTATTTTTTTTCATTGGGTAACATGTTATAAAACAATTTACTTTTTCATAGAAACTCTTTTCACAAAATTTTAGATGATTTAATTCTGTTTTATAATAAAGATTTTCATTGTTTATTTTCTGTTAACTTAGTTGTTTCATATTTGTTTTTCTTTTAGTTTATGGTTGTGCTTGTAGTTAAGTTCACACTCATGTTGTTAGAATGTTGTTTTCATAGTTTTACTTATTCTTCAAAAGTAATTCTTTTTGCTAGTAAAATATTTAGTAAAATCCTTTTTGTTATATTTTACTTTGTTTCTGGTTTAGTGGTATTGAAAATAGTTGCTTGTAGTGGGAAATTACCTTAGTTGCTTTTATGAAAAACTTTGTTGATTTTGTCTTAAGTATTTCCTTCATCATCACCTTAGTTGTGTTGATGTAATTTTCTTGATTTTAACTTTTGTCTTAAGTATTTCCTTCATCAACCTTGTTGTTTTTGTTCCTTGTGTTACCTTTTGATTGTTAGTATTGCTTGTTAGAAGTGTTTGCTTATGAATGCAATGTTTGTTATAGATTTTCATCGGAGAGTGACGTATAGTCTATCAAGTTATTTCTGAGAGCGATCTTTCTCTTCATCAACAGTACAGGCAAGTTCACTTTGACCATCTATATAATACCTATGTTTTTATTGCATGTAGTGACATCATTCAACACATCCCTCCCGTAGTGTTATTGAAATTCTTGTAGTTGAGTAGAATGCATGAGGTAGGAACCCACCACTGGTTACTAAAGCCCCGGGAACGTTAGTTACTTTTATGCTATGCTAAAGTAGACGGGGTTTGGTATGAGTGTTCGTGAGTGGTGTGAAGAAGGACTCTACGTCAAGACGACAACTTCATGAAGACATCTTCAAGTCCTGCATCTTCAAGACCTCAAGTCTTCAAGACTCGAGAAGACAAGTTTTCAATACACACTACTGGGTGAAGGATGGAATTGATGGGCACACCCTGGAGAAACCAGTGAGTGGCCGGGATGCATGGAGAAGCGCCATGACATCTTGCGGAAAGCTTCACCCAGACTCAAAGAGAAGGATGAATACTTCATGCCCGGAAGCTTACCTGTGTAGCCACAAGTCATTATGGGCTCTGGCTTGGTTGATCTTTGTTGTGACTCTGCTGGGCAGTGCTACGAGATGTAGTCGACGTTAGGATTGGATGGGCACTACCGGACAGTCAGGGAAGCACTCTGAAAGACCATGTTTCTTTCATCCTGTTCTCAAACACCAGGCAGTGCGAGGAGTTACCAGGAGGGAAAGAATCTTGTGGGTAAAGTACACAACACTCTGCAGAGTTAAACCTAATCGATTAGCCGTGTCCCCGGTTACGGACAATTTGAGCTTCTAGACTTGGATCTATCTCTGAACTCTCAACACTGGACTGATAACTAATTGTGGGCAACTTATGATACTTATGGGCATTGAGACATTGGTTGGCGGAACCATGTCATGATAGGTAACTCCATAGTGAAATTCCTGATATTCCTTTGTTGTAGGGAAAATAAATTCAGCTTTTACGCAAAAACTTAGACACAGAGCCACAAAGCCTTTGCATATAGAATAGTCTTTATTCTTCCGTTCTACTATGGTGATCTTGCCAGTACATTCAATGTACTGACCTACACGGCTGCAACGTCTTATGTTGCAGATACTCTCCTACGACGGGTAAGAGTACGATTCAGGGTTACGGTCCGCACTCAACTTGCCGTTGGTGTTATTGGGACTCCACTCCCGTTGATTGTATCCGCTGCTATTTTAAGGTACATCTCAGTTTTACGTTATTTACATGTGATTACACTTTGATATATACATTGATGTACTGTGTGTGCCAGCATACTGATCCAGGGATGGCACAGAACACACAGAGGCTTGACTCGTTTTGAGTCGGGTCGCTACATCCCCGATGGGTGATCGGGAAATCCGATCATCCCCGGCACCGCCGACCAAGAGGTGGTCGGCCATGGAGGATGCTCTATCAAGCGCCTCCATTTCCGAGGATCGCCGCACCCTTATGGGTGCGGTACTACAAAGCGTCCAGTCCGTTGACAATGGACTGAAGGAGGCCTTCAAAGGTCTCCTTGCGGGATTTCAAGTAAGTCGCATGATGTTTTCGCTAAGATTTTTATTGATTCACATTGTATACATGGCAGCCTCCGAGCCCTAAGTGAGATGGACAAGCTCACCTAGGGTTCATATCTTTAATTGTGGGAAGGGAGTGCCGATGTGATGTATGCATTGTGTGTGTAATGTAGGCTTCATCATCAGCGGCGGCCAAAAATGGTGTCGAGCTGGACGAGCTACATCGAAAGCTCAAGCGCTCCAAGGATGAGGTGGAAGCCCTCAACAAGAGGTTCGACGAGGCGCGGGGTAAGTCTAAACTAAATTTAGATACTTTCTCCCGAATACTGTCAATGCAGATTCCTGTTGAATAAAGTCACATCGTGTTGCAACTTCATCGAAAGAAATCAAAAAGCTCAAGGCCGAGCTTCAACGTGCCAAAGATGAAGCGGCCGTGGAAAAGACGGCAGACAAAGAAGTAGACACCGCGCTCTCCGCCCTACGAGCCACCAGCGATAAACATCGAGCTCGTGTGGAGGAGATACAGGATGAGCTCAAGGACGCTAGCAACAAGTGCGGGTCCTTGGAGCAAAAGAATACGGCAATCTCAGCCAAACTGTCCACCATGAAGTCCGATCTCCAGAAGGAGCGGGTGGACAGACGGTTCTTTGAGGAACAAGTTTGCCAAGCCAAGGAGATAGCCGATGGTAAGCCATACTCCGTAAAGTGCGTGTTCGGAGATAGCAAATTCAAATTGCTGACCCGGGTGTGGCGATCCTCAGGCGCAGCCGCCGATCTCCAGAAGAGCATGGCGGACACCAATCAGCTGCTTGCCTCGTGGGGGGAGGAAGACAAAACTCGGACATTTTGGGCACAGTTCGGAGACCCCGAGCGTCCTCCTGTTCTAGTGGAGCAGCTGAAACAGCTCATGGAGATGCACTAGATGGCGGAGCCATCCATCAAGGACCTTTGCATCCGCTTATGGCCTGACAAGCCACTCCCAGATAGCTACTTTGGCCTAGTGCAACGACTGATTGCTGCCACGCGCCACCTCGATGTCGTCAAGCGCTCCTCCTGCATCGAAAGAGTTCGGATGGCCCTTGCCGAGGCCAAAGTGCATTGGCCGGGGCTCAGTCCGATGAAGGTTGCCACCGACCCACCGCCGCCAAGAAAGGAGCATCGACGCCCCGAGCTTTACTTCGATGGAGTGATGGAGAGTGCGCAGGTCATAGCGTCATAGTGTTTGAGCGAAAAATTATTTGAATGAGCTTGTAATGTGTCCGAAGACTTGTGATAACTTTCAATGATATTAGTATCCGCTCCTATATGGTTTTGCATTCCTTTATAACTCATGTATGGTTGTTTAATACTGAAAGATGCGAGTCGTCGGCTTCAGCCCCCACGTAGATACTATATGGGGTGTCTTTGACAATGCACTGTGTCCCTTAGCCGAATTATAGGAACCCGAAGGCGGTTTAGTGTGACAGACTAGGCAATCGGACTATTGTGCTTTATTTCTTTCACTTAACCGAAGGGGCGCAAAAAGGACTATGGGAAGCGTACGATTAGCCACCGGAGTATTTGTGATATTCGCACGAACCAAGGCCGAAGCCGACATCGTAGTATTTGCACAAAGGGCGAACTCCTCGTATAACGTGGAATAACCGCTTACGAGGGTGAAGTACAATACTTCTAAGTTGGGGTTCACAGATCGGATCACGCATACTATGACAGTCCATTTTTGGGTTTCTCCCCTGAGGTGCTTGACCGGACTATCCAGAAGCACAATCGCGGGGGTGCTCCCTTTGCCCTTTTAGCCGACCGAGCAGAACATAAAGGGGCAAGCAGAGGAGCCGGACAACCCAACTTAATGACCAAAGACATAGTCCAAAACCGATGCATATAAAGAGAACGCCAAGACGCCGAACACACAAAGGTTAAGGAGATTTATGTTTGAAATCGAGCCCCTAGTTTATTGGCCGGTGACCTCAAGTCATATCGAACAGGTTCACGAGAACGGGGAGGGAAGAAAAAGGTATGCGCCAAAAAAACAGGACAAATGAGGAGTACTTGCGCCATGCAATTTCGCATTTCCTCAACAACTCTTATAACTCGGATTGCCGAAGCATCTGTTTATAGGTATGTGAAAGAAAAATAAGAAATAAAGTCCTACATGAGCTGTTGTGCCAGGGGTCTTCAACTGGTGACCAATCGTCTTCAATATGCCCTATTGCTAGTTGACTCCTGCTTTTAGATGCACCTTGATGGGTGTTAGTGCGGGCGGATCTTGCGAACAAAATCTTGAGAGGCTACAGTGTTAAAGGTGAGCTTTACGCCGTGGGCAGGCTCTTTTAGGAGCGCATGCATCTTGTCCGAAGACGTGTTGATGATAACAGTTCGGGACAACCGAACACCCATCGTAAGTTCCCCACCGCTACCCATGGAATCTTAAGTGCAAAGTTGTGCCTCCTCAGCACGTACTTCGCTGGTCCTGAGGTTGTATGGTGGGGGGCGAGTCCCTATTGAGGGGAGGAAAGAGGGTTGGAGTTTTTGGTCTGAATCCGAACTCGCTTCCCAGCCTTTTGTGCCTTTACAACGAATGCCGGAGCTTGTCGGTCGTCTTTGTAGCTGAATTCGACCGCCAGTGCGAGTGCATGTTCCTCTGTTCTAAGGGACCGCTCTGTATTCCCATTGACAGTAATGACCCCTTTGGGGCCCAGCATCTTGACCTTGTGGTATGCGTAATGTGGGACTGCATTGAACCGAGCAAACGCCATCCGGTCGAGCTGCACGTGATAGACGTTGCAGAAGGGCACAATGCCAAAGATCAAATCCTCACTGTGGAAGTTATCGGGCGAGCCGAACACAACCTCCAAGGTACAGAGCCCGTACATTGGGCCTCAACACCTGGGATCACTCCCTTGAAGGTAGTGCTGTTGGGTTTGATCCTTGACGGATCTATACCCATCTTTTTCACCGTGTTTGAGTAAATCAGATTGAGGCTACTTCCTCCGTCCATAAGGACTTCAGTGAGGTGATACCCATCTATAATGGGATTTAGGATGAGGGCGGCCGAGCCCCCATGACAGATACTGGTCGGGTGATCGCGTTGGTCAAAAGTGATCGGGTATGCTGACCATGGGTTATACTGCGGAGCTACGGGCTCCACAGCATAGAGCTCCTGAAGGGCCCGCTTACTCTCCTTCTTAGGTATGTGGGTGGTGTATATCATATTCACTGTTTTGACTTCGGGAGGGAATTTCTTCTAACCGCCACCCATTGGACCCCGAGGCTCATCTTCGTCCTCACTACGCGAGCTTTTTTCCCTGGTCTTCAGGTTGTATCTTGCTGACCTTTTAAACACCTAGCAATTGTCATGTGTGTGTGTGATTGGCGGGCTTTTCCAAAGTCCCATGTATTTGGCAAGTCCATGATCTTCTTGAGCTAAGTGGGTCTATCGCGATTGCCTTTAGGGGGTTTCTTCCGTTGCCTAGGTCGGGAGTTGCGGAATCCGACATTAACCATCGTGTCATCAACGTCGTTGCTATTGTGTTGGCGCTTGTTCTTATTGCGCTTTGGCTTTGAGTTGCCATCCTGGGCTTCAGGTGCTACTGGATCTTCAGAATTGTGGTTGCGTCTTTCTAGCCAGTTATCTTCGCCCGCACAAAAGTGGGTCATGAGGGAGGTAAGGGTGGACATAGTTTGAGGCTTGTCCTGGCCTAGCTAGCGAGCCAGCCATTCGTCCCGGATATTGTGCCGGAAGGAGGCTATGGCCTCAGCATCCGGACAGTCAACAATCTAGTTCTTCTTAGTCAAGAACCGATTCCAGAACTGTCGGGCAGACTCGCCACGCTTCTGGACAACGTTGCTAAGATCGGAAGAGTCCGGTGGGCGGACATAGGTCCCCTGGAAGTTCGAGCGGAACGCGTCCTCCAGGTCCTCCCAGCATCCTATGGAGTTTTTGGGGAGGCTGTTTAGTCAGTGCCGAGCTATCCCCTTAAGCTTAAGAGGTAGGTATTTGATGGTATGGAGATCATCTCCTCATGCCATATGGATATGGAGGAGGAAGTCCTCGATCCATACAGTTGGGTCAGTAGTCCCATCATACTTTCTATATTTACGGGTTTAAACCCTTTGGGAAATTGATGCCGCATTACTTCATCTGTGAAGCACAGTGGGTGAGCGGCGCCTCTGACCCGAACTATGTCCCACTTGTACCCGGCGTCTGTATGGGGCCGGTTGCGTTCCCGGGCTCTATGGTTTTGGTCGAACCATGGTCTATACTCTCCCCGTCTATCCGGTGAGTAATCTCTGGATCCGTAGATGGATCTTGTATGGCCTGCTCTATGATCTAAGTCGTCACGCAGGTCGAACCTGTCATTGGGTTTGAATGGCTCCTTACCCCGTCTTTGGGGCATCGCCGGTACATAACCGGTGTATTGGCCGCTCTGTCACGCCCACGGGGAGGGCGGTCCAGCTTGTCATATGGGGTATGATGCCGAGACGGAGTGTCACTGAGCTCATCGTCAAATTGTGGCAACAGCCTTCTCTGAGGGTAGCTTTTGGGATGGTTTGATAGACAAGTGTCATTTACTTTCTCGGCTAAGAGGACCTTCATCCATCGATTAGTGTGGTTCGCATGTTCGGCTTTGAGTTGCCGCTCTTTGGCCTTTAGGCTGCGAGCCGTTGCTATGAGCCGCTGCCTGATTTCTTCCTGATCCTCGAGGTTATCGGGGATGTACAAGTCATCGGCTTTTGGTATGTCTTCGTCCTCGACGGGTGGGGAGGTAATCGTCGCCTTCAGGGTCATTGATGGTATTGGGGTCGTTTTGGTCCTCAGGTTCGTTTGGACCCTCAAACGGGTTCTCGGGGACATCGCGATTGTCATGATCGGCGGGGGCGTTACCGTCCCCGCTGTTGATAATAGCTCTTCTTCCCTTTTTGCTTTTGGACTGCTTATGCGATTTCCAGTGGCTTGATGGCGCATCGCTCGATTTATCGCCATCGTTGTGAGGCGTATTGTTGCCATTGGTGGTAGGAGTATCCACCATGTAGACGTCATATGTGGAAGTGGTGGTCCAATTCCCAGTATTGACGGGAGTGGAACACATTCCTCTTCATCCATGTATTCTGCGTCTTTGGAGGCATAGTCCAGCACGTCAATTAAGTCTTCGACGGTGGCTATCAAGTGGGTGGTGGGTGGGTCGAAAAATTCGTCCCTGTCCGAACTGTAACCGGGTTGGATATAGATCAGGGCTGGATCATTGGTGATCCTCATCAACGAGAGGTGCTCCAAGGCCTCGTCAATCGTTGAGGGGCCGGTCTGATCCAGCTGGTCGGAACTTGTGGGGTTTGCCGCCATGAACTCCAGCCATGGAGATTGTTCGAAAGGAATGTATGTCCGGTCGTATGGTTTAACAGCTGGACCGAGATGAGATATCGGACTGTCGCCGTGGGTGACCCCATCGGCGTGTCCGAAGAAGGGGCTCGAGGTTAAAGCCTCAACGCCCTCGGGGGCTACGGGCGAAGCTGCGAGCCCGGTTAGTGACAAGTCGCCTAGAGAGTCGATGGAAAACTCTAGGTTTTCGAATCTAACCTCTTGATCGGGGGCGAAGTTCTCCACGCGGACTAGATGGCTGGTGGAATCAGCATGCAGCACAAAGCTGCTGAAGGCGAAGATCTGCCCAGGGACGAAAATGTCCATGTTGCGGACCTCTTCGTTGATGACAAGGCGAGGTGTCGATCCCATCTCGCTCACAGAGGAACTCTCAATGAAAAGCACCAATGTCGGTGTCAAAACCGGCGGATCTCGGGTTGGGGGTCCCAAACTGTGAGACTAGGATCGGCGGTAACAGGAGACGAAGGGGACAGGAGTATTAGCTCCCTTTCTTTGTTTTAACCCCCTTACCCACTAATGGGTTAGGGGATTTGATATGATATGTAATACCTTGTTGCTTCTAATATATATGCAGTAGGAGATTCCCCTATTGTTTCAACCCTCAAAAAATCAGGAGACGAAGGGGACACGAGTTTACCCAGGTTCAGGCCCTCCAATGGAGGTAATGCCCTACGTCCTGCTTGGTTGTATTGATGGTGTAAGGGGTTACAGAGTTGATCTACCTCGAGATCGTATGTCTAACCCTAGATGAGTTGTTCTACCTATACCCTAAAACCCTCCGACTTATATAGACGCAGAAGAGGCCTAGGGTTTACACATGGTCGGTTACATGCCAAATAGATAAACATGCCTATTTACTACATCAAACGTGGAGCGCAAGCCGTGCTCCCTGAAGCTTCCATCCTGGAAACTGGGCCTTTAGATCATCCAGTGTTCGGCATGGAGCCCATACATTCTGGCCCATAAACAACAGGTCGGCTATCCGAGGACCCCCTAATCCGGGACTCCCTCACCGGGGTTCGATCATGTTTTGCATGTTAGAGAGGTTTCAATCAACGGGTCTGCAACATTCAGATTCGTGTGTACTTTGAAAATCTCTATGTCATACTATAGATCCTGCTACCATGCTCCTTGGAGCTATTCCAAATGACTGCTCCACTATAAGTATCCGGATTGCTACTCGGAGTCATCTGGATTGGTGTCAAATCTTGCATCGACGTAACCCTTTATGACGAACTCTTTATCACCTCCATAATCGAGAAACGGTTCCTTAGTCCTCTAGTTACCAAGAATAATTTTGACCGTTGTCAGGTGATCCACTCCTGGACCACTCTTGTACCCCTTGACAGACTCATGGCAAGGCAAACACCAGGTGCGGTACACATCATGGCATACTATATAGAGCCTATGTCTAAGGCATAGGGGGCAACCTTCATCCATTATCTTTCTTCTGCCGTGGTCGAGCTTTGAGTCTCACTCAACTTCACACCTTACACATCAGGCTAGAACTCCTTCTTGGACTGATCCATTTTGATGCCCAATATTCAAGTAGCTTAATCCAGGTCTTCCTTTGAAAAACTCCTTTGAAACAACCATTTATGCTTTCTAGAAATTCTACATCATTTCCGATCGACAATATGTCAACCATATATACTTATCAGAAATTCCGTAGTGCTCCCACTATTGGGAGACGTAGTAGTAAATCAAAAAAATTCCTACGTGTTCACTAAGATCTATCTATGGAGAAATCAGCAATGAGTAAGGGGAGAGTGCATCTTTACCTTTGAAGATCGCTAAGCGGAAGAGTTACAAGAACGCGGTTGGTGGAGTCGTACTCGTAGCGATTCAGATCGCGGTGGACTCCTATCTTAGCGCCGAACAACGGCGCCTCCCCGTTCAACACACGTGCAGCACGGTGACGTCTCCTACACCTTGATCCAGCAAGGAGGGAGGAGAGGTTGAGGGAGAGCTTCGGCAGCACGACGGCATGGTGACGGTGGAGCTGTGTGGTCTCCGCCAGGGCTTCACCAAGCACTACGGAGAACGAGGAGAGGGAGGAGTAGGGCTGCGCCGAGAGGAGAGGAACTCGTGTGTTCGCAGCCCCCCAAAAAACCCACTATATATAGGAGGAGGGGAGGAGGGTGTGCAGCCCCTAGGGTTCCCACCCTAGGGTGGTGCGGCAGCCCTAGATGGCATTTGGTCGGCGGCCAAGAGGGGAGAGGGGGAGGGCACACTCCTAGTGGGCCTTAGGCCCATCTGGGTCTAGGGTTTCTACTCCCTCCCACCTTTCCTGCGCCTTGGGCCAGGGTGGAGGGCACACCAGCCCACTCTGGGGCTGGTCCCTTCCACTCTCGGCCCATGCAGCCCTCTGGGGCTGGTGGCCCCACTTGGTGGACCCTCGGAGCCCTTCCGGTGGTCCCGGTACGTTACCGGTAATTCCCGAAACACTTTCGGTGGCCAAATCCTCACTTCCTATATATCATTCTTTACCTTCGGACCATTCTGGAACTCCTCATGACGTTCGGGATCTCATCTGGGACTCCGAACTACCTTTGGTAACCACGTACACTATTTCCCTATAACCCTAACGTCATCGAACCTTAAGTGTGTAGACCCTACGGGTTCGGGAGGCACGTAGACATGACCGAGACACCTCTCCGGTCAATAACCAACTGCGGGATCTGGATACCCATGTTGGCTCCCACATGCTCCATGATGATCTCATCGGATGAACCACGATGTCGGGGATTCAATCAATCTCGTATAAAATTCCCTTTGTCTACCGGTATGATACTTGCCCGAGATTCAATCGCCGGTATCCCCATACCTTGTTCAATCTCGTTACCGGCAAGTCTCTTTACTAGTTCCATAACACATCATCCCGTGGCTAACTCCTTAGTCACATTGAGCTCATTATGATGATGTCTTACCGAGTGGGCCCAGAGATACCTCTCCGTCACACGGAGTGACAAATTCTAGTCTCGATTCGTGCCAACCCAACAGACACTTTTGGAGATACTCGTAGTGCACCTTTATAGCCACCCAGTTACGTTGTGACGTTTGGCACGCCCAAATCATTCCTACAGTATCCGGGAGTTGCACAATCTCATGGTCTAAGGAAACGATACTTGACATTAGAAAAGCATTAGCACACGAACTACACGATCTTGTGCTATGCTTAGGATTGGGTCTTGTCCATCACGTCATTCTCCTAATGATGTGATCCCGTTATCAATGACATCCAATGTCCATGGTCATGAAACCGTGACCATCTATTGATCAACGAGCTAGCCAACTAGAGGATCACTAGGGACACGTTGTGGTCTATGTGTTCACACATGCATTACGGTTTCCGGTTAACACAATTATAGCATGAACAATAGACAATTATCATGAACAAGGAAATACAATAATAACCATTTTATTATTGCCTCTAGGGCATATTTCCAATAGTCTCCCACTTGCACTAGAGTCAATAATCTAGTTACATTGTGATGAATCGAACACCCATAGCATTCTGGTGTTGATCATGTTTTGCTCGTGAGAGAGGTTTAGTCAACGGATCTGCGACATTCAGAGCCGTATGTACTTTACAAATATCTATATATCCCTCCTGAATGTAATCACGGATGGAGTTGAAGCGGGGCTTGATGTGTCTTGTGTTCTGTGAAACCTGGACTCCTTCGCAAGGGCCATAGCTCCAATGTTGTCACAGAGTAGTCATCGGGGCCGACGCATTGGGAATCACTCCTAGGTCGGTGATGAACTCCTTCATCCAGACTCCTTCCTTTGCTGCTTCCGAAGCAGCTATGTACTCTACTTCACATGTAGATGCCGCCACGATGCTTTGCTTGTTGCTGCACCAGCTGACTGCCCCTTCGTTCAAAATAGACACGTATCCGGTTTGCGACTTGGAGTCGTCCGGATCTATGTCAAAGCTAGCATCGACGTAACCCTTTATGAAGAGCTCTTTGGCACCTCCATATACGAGAAACATGTCCTTTGTCCTTTCTAGGTACTTCAGGATATTCTTGACCGCTGTCCAGTGTTCCGCTCCGGGATCACTTTGGTACCTCCCTACCAAACTTATGGCAAGGTTCACATCAGGTCTGGTACACAGCATGGCATACATAATACAGCCTATGGCTGAAGCATAGGGGATGACACTCGTCTCTTCTCTATCCTTTGCCGTGGTCGGGCATTGAGTCGTACTCAATCTCACACCTTGTAACACAGGCAAGAACCCCTTCTTGGACTGATCCATATTGAACTTCTTCAATATCTTTTCAAGGTATGTGCTTTGTGAACGACCTATGAGGCGTCACGATCTATCTCTATAGATCTTGATGCCTAATATGTAAGCAGTTTCTCCAAGGGCTTCATTGAAAAACATTTATTCAAGTAGGCCTTTATACTTTCCAAAAGTTCTATATCATTTCCCATTATCAGTATGTCATCCACATATAATATGAGAAATGCTCCAGAGCTCCCACTCACTTTCTTGTAAATACAGGGTTCTCCATAAACTTATACAAACCCAAACGCTTTAATCACCTCATTAAAGCGAATGTTCCAACTCCGAGATGCTTGCACCAGCCCATAGATGGAGCGTTGGAGCTTGCATACCTTGTTAGCATCTTTAGGATCAACAAAACCTTTCGGCTACATCATATACAATTCTTCCTTAAGGAAGCCATTATGGAATGTCGTTTTGTCGTCCATTTGCCAGATCTCATAATCATAAAACGCGACAATTGCTAACATGATTTGGACAGACTTCAGCATCGCTATAGGTGAGAAAGTCTCATCATAGTCAACTCCTTGAACTAGTCGATAACCCTAGAGACAAGCCGAGCCTTATAGACGGTCACATTACCATCCGCGTCAGTCTTCTTCTTAAAGATCCATTTATTTTCAATGGCTCGCTTATCATCAGGCAAGTCCATCAAAGTCCACACTTTGTTCTCATACATGGATCCTATCTCGGATTTCATGGCTTCAAGCCATTTGTTGGAATCCGGGCCTGCCATCGCTTCTTCATAGTTCGAAGGTTCACCGTTGTCGAACAACATGATCTCCAGGACAGGGTTGTCGTACCACTCTGGTGCGGAACGTGTCCTAGTGGACCTTCAACGTTCAATAGTAACTTGATCTGAAGTTTCATGATCATCATCATTAACTTCCTCTCCAGCCGGTGTAGGTCCACAGAAACAACTTCCTCTGCTGCGCTACTCTCCGATTCGAGTGGAGGTATAATTACCTCATCAAGTTCTATTTTCCTCCCACTTACTTCTTTTGAGAGAAACTCTTTCTCGAGAAAGGATCCATTCTTGGCAACAAAGACTTTGCCTTCGGATCTGAGGTAGAAGGTATACCCAATAGTCTCTTTGGGATATCCTATGAAGACGCACTTTTTCACTTTGGGTTCGAGCTTCTCAGGTTGAAGTTTCTTCACATAAGCATCGCATCCCAAACTCTTAGAAATGACAGCTTAGGTTTCTTTCCAAACCATAATTCATACGGTGTCGTCTCAATGGACTTTGACGGTGCCCTATTTAAAGTGAATACGACAGTCTCTAATGCATATCCCCAAAATGATAGCGGTAAGTCGATAAGAGACATCATAGATCGCACCATATCCAATAGAGTGTGATTACGATGTTCAGACACACCATTTCGCTGAGGTGTGCCAGGCGGCATGGGTTGTGAAACAATTCCACATTTCCTTAGGTGCATGCCAAACTCGTGACTTAAATATTCTCCACCGCGATCAGATCGTAGGCACTTTATTTTCCTGTCACGTTGATTCTCTGCCTCACTCTGAAATTCCTTGAACCTTTCAAAGGTTTCAGACTTGTGTTTCATTAAGTAGACATACCCATATCTGCTCAAGTCATCAGTGAGAGTGTAACATAATAGTAGCCACCGCGAGCCTCGACGCTCATTGGACCGCATACATCGGTATGTATTATTTCCAACAAGTCAGTTGCTCGCTCCATTGTTCCAGAGAACGGAGTCTTGGTCATCTTGCCCATGAGGCATGGTTCGCACGTGTCAAATGATTCGAAATCAAGAGACTCCAAAAGTCCATCAGCATGGAGCTTCTTCATGCGTTTGACACCAATATGACCAAGGCGGTAGTGCCACATGTAAGTGAGACTATCGTTATCAACCTTACACTTTTTGGTACTCACACTATGGACATGTGTAACATCACGTTCGAGATTCATCAAAAATAAACCATCGACCAGCGGGGCATGACCATAAAACATTTCTCTCATATAAATAGAACAACCATTATTCTCAGATTTAAATGAGTAGCCATCTCGCATCAAGCGAGATATAGATACAATGTTCATGCTCAAAGCTGGTACTAAATAATAATAATTGAGGTTTAAAACTAATCCCAAAGGTAGATGTAGAGGTAGCATGCCGACGGCGATCACATCAACGTTGGAACCATTCCCAACGCGCATCGTCACCTCGTCCTTTGCCAGTCTCCGCTTATTCCGCAACTCCTACTTGGAGTTACAAATGTGATCAACTGCACCGGTATCAAATACCCAGGAGCTACTACGAGCACTGGTTAGGTACACATCAATAACTAGTATATCACATATACCTTTAACGTTGCTGGCCTTCTTATCCGCTAAGTACATGGGGCAGTTCCGCTTCCAATGACCGGTACCCTTGCAATAAAAACACTCAGTCTCGGGCTTGGGTCCATTCTTGTTCTTCTTCCCGACAACTTGCTTACCGGGCGTGGCAACAGATTTGTCGTCCTTCTTGAAGTTCTTTTTACCCTTGCCCTTCTTGAAACTAGTGGTCTTATTGACCATCAACACTTGATGCTCCTTTTTGATCTCGACATCCGCTGGTTTCAGCATCGAGTACAACTCAGGAATGGACTTCTCCATCCCCTGCATGTTGTAGTTCATCACAAAGCTCTTGTAGCTAGGTGGAAGCGACCAGAGGATTCTGTCAATGACCGGGTCATCTGGGAGATTAACTCCCAACTGAGTCAAGCGGTTGTGCAACCCAGGCATTTTGAGTATGTGCTCACTGACAGAACTATTCTCCTTCATCTTACAGCTGAAGAACTTGTCGGAGACTTCATATCTCTCGACCCGGACATGAGCTTGGAAAACCAGTTTCAGCTCTTGGAACATCTCATATGCTCCGTGTTGCTCAAAACGCTTTTGGAGCCCCGGTTCTAAACTGTAAAGCATGCCGCACTAAACAAGGGAGTAATCATCGCAGCGTAATTGCCAAGCGTTCGTAACGTCTTGGTCCGCTGGAAAAATGGGTGGGTCACCTAGTGGTGCATCAAGGACATACAATCTTTTGGAAGATATGAGGATGATCCTCAAGCCACGGACCCAGTCCGCATAGTTGCTTCCATCATCTTTCAGCTTGGTTTTCTCTAGGAACGCATTGAAGTTGAGGGTGACATTAGCGTTGGCCATTGGATCTACAATATAGATTGTAAAGACAATTTTAGACTAAGTTCATGATAATTAAGTTCACATAATAAAATTATTTAATGAACTCCCACTTAGATAGACATCTCTCTAGTCATCCAAGTGACACATGATCCATGTCAACTAGCCCGTGTCCGATCATCACATGAGACGGACTAGTCATCCATGGTGAACATCTCCATGTTGATCGCATCTACTATACGACTCATGTTCGACCTTTCGGTCTTCTGTGTTCCGAGGCCATGTCTGTACATGCTAGGTTCGCCAAGTCAACCTAAGTGTTTCGCGTGTGTAACTCTGGCTTACTACCGTTGTATGCGAACATTAGAACCTATCACACCCGACCATCACGTGGTGCTTCAGAACAATGATCCTTAGCCACGGTCAACAGTTAGGGTGAACACCTTTCTTGAAATTTTATTAAGAGATCATCTTATTTACTATCGTCGTTCTAAGAAAATAAGATGTAAACATGATAAACATCACATGCAATCAAAATAGTGACATGATATGGCCAATATCGTCTTGCTCCTTTGATCACCATCTTCGAGGCACCATGATCATCACTGTCATCGGCACGACACCATGATCTCCATCATCGTGTCTTCATGAAGTTGTCTCGCCAACTATTAGTTCTACTACTATGGCTAATGTTTAGCAATAAATTAAAGTAATTACATCGCGTTTATGATTGACATGCACGTCATACAATAAAATAAGACAACTCCTATGGCTCATGCCGGTTGTCATACTCATCGACATGCAAGTCGTGAATCCTATTACAAGAACAAGATCAATCTCATACATCACAATGCATCACATCACATCCTTTTGGCCATATCACATCACAAGGCATATGCTGCAAAAACAAGTTAGACGTCCTCTAATTTGTGGTTGCAAGTTTTTACGTGGCTACTATAGGTTTCTAGCAAGAACGTTTCTTACCTACGCCAAAACCACAACGTGATATGCCAATTTCTATTTACCCTTCATAAGGACCCATTTCATCGATTCCAATCCGACTAAGGTAGGAGAGACAGACACCCGCTAGCCACCTTATGCAACAAGTGCATCAGGCGGTGGAACCGGTCTCACGTAAGCGTACGTGTAAAGTTGGTCCGGGCCACTTCATCCCATAATACCGCTGAATCAAGATAAGACTAGTAGAGGTAAGCAAATTAACAAGATCGACGCCCACAACAACTTTGTGTTCTACTCGTGCATAGATTCTACACATAGACCTAGCTCATGATGCCACTGTTGGGAGACGTAGTAGTAAATCAAAACAACTCCTACATGTTCACCAAGATCTATCTATGGAGAAACCAGCAACAAGTAAGGCAGAGTGCATCTTCATACCTTTGAAGATCGCTAAGCGAAAGCGTTACAAGAATGCGGTTGGTGGAGTCGTACTCATAGCGATTCAGATCGCGGTGGACTCCGATCTTAGCGCCGAACAACGGCGCCTCCGCGTTCAACACACGTGCAGCCCGGTGACGTCTCCTACGCCTTGATCCAGCAAGGAGGGAGGAGAGGTTAAGGGAGAGCTCCAGCAACACGACGGCATGGTGATGGTGGAGCTGCATGGTCTCCGGCAGGGCTTCGCCAAGCACTATGGAGAACAAGGAGAGGGAGGAGTAGGGCTGCGCCGAGAGGAGAGGAACTCGTGTGTTGGCAGCCCCCCAAAAAACCACTATATATAGGAGAAGGGGAGGAGGGTGCGCAGCCCCTAGGGTGGTGCGGCAGCCCTAGATGGCCTTTGGCCGGCGGCCAAGAGGGGAGAGGGGGAGGGCGCAGCCCTAGTGGGCCTTAGGCCTATCTGGGTCTAGGGTTTCCCCTCCCTCCCATCTTCCTTGTGCCTTGGGCTAGGGTGGAGGGCGCACCAGCCCACTCTAGGGCTGGTACCTTCCACTCTCGGCCCATGCAGCCCTCTGGGGCTGGTGGCCCCACTTGGTGGACCCCCGAAACCCTTCCGGTGGTCCCGGTATGTTACCGGTAATTCCCGAAACACTTCCGATGGCCAAATCCTCACTTCCTATATATCATTCTTTACCCCCGGACCATTTGGGAACTCCTCATGACGTCCAGGATCTCATCCGAGACTTCGAACTACCTTCAGTAACCACGTACGCTATTTCCCTATAACCCTAGCGTCATCGAGCCTTAAGTGTGTAGACCCTACGGGTTCGCGAGGCACGTAGACATGACCGAGACACCTCTCCAGTCAATAACCAACAGCAGGATCTGGATACCCATGTTGGCCCCCACATGCTCCACGATGATCTCATCGGATGAACCACGATGACGGGGATTCAATCAATCTCGTATACAATTCCCTTTGTCTACCGGTATGATACTTGCCCAAGATTCGATCGTCGGTATCCCCATACCTTGTTCAATCTCGTTACCGGCAAGTCTCTTTAATCGTTCCGTAACACATCATCCCATGGCTAACTCCTTAGTCACATTGACCTCATTATGATGATGTCATACCAAGCAGGCTCAAAGATACCTCTCCGTCACACGGAGTGACAAATCCCAGTCTCGATTCGTGCCAACCCAACAGACACTTTCGGAGATACCCGTAGTGCACCTTTATAGCATCCCATTTACATTGTGACATTTGGCACACCCAAAGCATTCCTAGTATCTGGGAGTTGCACAATCTCATGGTCTAGGGAAAGGATACTTGACATTAGAAAAGCTTTAGCAGACGAACTACACAATCGTGTGCTATTCTTAGGATTAGGTCTTTTCCAACACATCATTCTCCTAATGATGTGATCCCGTTATCAACGACATCCAATGTCCATGGTCATGAAATCGTGACTATCTATTGATCAACGAGCTAGCTAACTAGAGGCTCACCAGGGACACGTTGTCGTCTATGTATTCACACATGCATTACGGTTTTTGGTTAACACAATTATAGCATGAACAATAGACAATTATCATGAACAAGGAAATACAGTAATAACCATTTTATTATTGCCTCAAGGTCATATTTCCAACACCCACTCACTTTCTTGTAAATACAAGTTTCTCATAAACTTTGTATAAACCCAAAAACTTTGATCACCTCATCAAAGCATATTTTACAACTCTGAGATACTTGCTCCATCCCATAGAACGATCGCTGGAGCTTGCATACCTTTTAGCATCCTTAGGACTGATCAAACCTTCTGCTTGTATCACATACAACCTTTCCTCAAGCAAACCATTAAGGAAACGATGTTTTGACATCCATCTGCCAGATTTCATAAATGAAAAATGCAACAACTACTAACATAATTCCAACAGACTTTAGCATCGCTACGGGTGAGAAAGTCTCATCGTAGTCAACTCCTTCAACTTGTCGGAAACTTCTTCACGACAAGTCGAGCTTTATAAATGGTGACATTCACCATCAGCGTCTGTCTTCTTCTTAAAGGTCCGTTTGTACTCAATGACATGATGTTCAATGGGTAAGTCTACCAAAGTCCATACTCGGTTTCCATACATGGATCCTTTCTTGGATTTCATCGCTCCTAGACATCTGTTGGAATCTGGGCCCACCATCGCTTCTTCATAGCTCGTAGGTTCGCTGTTGTCTAACAACATGACCTCCAAGACAGGAATTACGCACCACTTAGGGGGGTACGAGTCCTTGTTGACCTACGAGGTTCAGTAGTAACTTGATTCGAAGCTTCATGATCATCATCATTTGCTTCCTATTCACTTGGTGTATGCGTCATAGAAACATCATTCCGCGTCATGCTACTATCCAACAGAAGTGATGGTTCAACAACCTCAGCAAGTTCTACTTTCCTCCCACTCAATTCTTTCGTGAGAAACTCTTTCTCGAGGAAGGACCCATTTTCGCAACAAACACTTTGCCCTTGGATCTGAGATAGAAGGTATATCCAAATGTTTCCTTAGGGTATCCTACGAAGATGCACTTTTCCGCTTTGGGTTTGAACTTATCAGACATACGCGTCGCATTCCCAAACTCTAAGAAATGACAGCTTAGGTTTTTGCCAAACCATAATTCATACGGTGTCATCTCAACAGATTTAGATGGTGTGCTATTTAAAGTGAATGTTGTTATCTCTAATGCATAATACCAAAACGATAGTGGAAAAATGATAAGAGACATCATAGTAGGCACCATGTCCAATAGAGCATGACTACGACGTTTGGACACACCATCACACTATGGTGTTCCAGGTGGCGTGAGTTGTGAAACAGCTTCCACATTGTCTTAAGTTGTATACCAAACTCGTAACTCAGATATTCACCTCCACGATCATATCATAGACATTTTATGTTCTTGTCATGATGATATCAAACTTCACTCTTAACTTTCTTGAACTTTTCAAACATTTCAGACTTGTGTTTCATTAAGTAAATATACCCATATCTACTCAAATCATCAGTGAAGATAAGAAAATGACGGTATCCACCGCACGCTACAACACTTATTGGACCGCATACATCAACGTGTATCATTTCCAATAAGTTACTTGCTCGCTCCACCATACCAAAAAACGGGGTCTTAGTCATCTTGTCCAAGAGACATGGTTCGCATGTCTCAATCGATTTGAACCGAGTGAGTCCAAAGATCCATCAGCATGGAGTTTCTTCATGCGCTTTACACCAATATGACATTTAGCGTCAGTGCCACAAGTATGTGGTACTATCATTATTAACTTTGCATCTTTTGGCATCAATACTATGAACATGTGTGTCACTACAATCAAGATTCAATAAACCATTCTCATTGGGTGCATGGCCATTGAAGGTATTATTCATGTAAATATAATAACCATTATTCTCTAACTTAAATGAATAACCGTATTGCAATAAACACGATCTAATCACGTTCATGCTCAACGCAAACACCAAATAACATTTATTTAGGTTCATCACTAATCCTGAAGGTAGAGAGAGCGTGCGATGGTGATCACATCAACCTTGGAAACACTTCCAACACACATCGTCACCTTGCCCTTAGCTAGTCTCCGTTTATTCCGTAGCTATTATTTCGAGTTACCAACATTTAGCAACTGAATCGGTATCTAATACCTAGGTGCTACTAGGAGTACCAGTAAGGTACACATGAATAAAACGTATATCAAATATACATCTGTAGACATTGCCAGCCTTCTTATCTACCAAGTATCTTGGGTAGTTCCTCTTCAGTGATCGTTCTCCTCAATAGAAGCACTCAACATCGGGTTTGGGTTCAACCTTGGGTTTCTTCACTAGAGCGGAAACTGGCTTGCCATTCTTGAAGTTTTCCCTTCTTGCCCTCGCCCTTCTTGAAACTAGTGGTTTTACTAACCATCAACACTTGATGCTCCTTTTGGTTTCTACCTTTGTGGTGTCAAATATCACGAATAGCTCAGGGACCATCTTATCCATCCCTGGCATGTTATACTTCATCATGAAGCTCCAGTAGCATGGTGGCAGTGACTTGGAGAACTATACCAATCACTATCTTACCTGGAAAATTAACTCCCACTCGATTCAAGCGATTGTAGCACCCAGACAATCTGAGCACATGCTCACTGATTGAGCTATTCTCCTTCATCTTGCAGGCAAATAATCTTGTTGGAGGTCTCATACCTCTCAACATGGGCACGAGCCTGAAATCTCAATTCCATTTCTTGGAACATCTCATATACAGTGTGACGTTCAAAAATTCTTTAGGAGGCTGAATTCTAAGACGTAATGCAAGACGCACTGAACTATCGAGTAGTCATCAAAACGTGCATGTCAGATGTTCACAACATCCACAATCGTCGTTTGAGGGGGTGGTGCACTGAGCGGTGCATTAAGTACATAAGCCTTCCGTGCAGCAACAAAGGACAATCCTATGATCGTGGACCTATTCCGCATAATTGCTAACATCATCTTTCAACTCTATTTTCTCTAGGAACGTATCAAAAACACAGGGGAGCTACAACGCGAGCTATTGATCTACAATATAATTTTGCAAAGACAAGTTTTAGACTATGTTCATGATAAGGAGTTTAGTTAATCGTATTACTTAAAAACTCCCACTCAAATTGACATCCCTCCGGTCATCCTAGTGATAGATCATCCAAATTCACCAACCCAAGTCCGATCATCACGTGAGATGAGGTGGTGTCAATGGTGAACATATCCATGTTGATCATATCTACTATATGACTCATGTTTGACCTTTCGGTCTCTTGTGTTCTGAGTCCATGTCTGTACATGCTAGGATCATCAAGTTTAACCTGCGTGTTCCACATGTGCAACACTGGCTTGCACCTGTTGTATGTGAATGTAGAGTCCATCACACCCAATCATCACGTGGTGCTTCGAAACGACGATCTTTCGCGACGGTGCACACTCGGGGATAAGACGATTTTATCTCAAAATTTTAGTGAGGGATCACCTTATAATGCTACCATCATCCTAAGCATAATAAGATGCATAAAAGTATTAACATCACATGCAAACCATAAGTGACATGATATGGCCATGAACTTGTGCTTTTGGTCTCCATCTCCAAAGCACCGACATGATCTCCATCGTCACCGGCATAACACCATGATCTCCATCATTGTGTCGCCATCTGGGTTGTCACGCCCACCATGCTTCTACTACTATTGCTACCGCTTAGTGATAAAGTAAAGCATTACACCGCGCTTAATGATTGACACGTAGGTCATACAATAATTAAAGACAACCCTATGTCTCCTGCCAGTTGTCGTACTCATCGACATGCAAGTCGTGATATTCTATACAAAACATGATCATCTCATACATAACATATATCTCATCATGTAATTGTCCATATTATATCACAACCTACCCTACAAAAACAAGTTAGACGTCCTCTAATTGTTGTTGCATGTTTTACATGGCCGCTACGGGTATCTAGCAAGAACGAATCTTACTTACGCAAAACCACAATGGTGGTACACAAATTGCTATTCAACCTTATCAAGGACCGCCTTTTGATAAACCACAAGTATAGGGGATCAATTGTAGCCTTTCTCGATAAGTAAGAGTGTCGAACCCAACGAGGAGCTAAAGGTATAACAAATATTCCTTCAAGTTCTATTGACCACCGATATAACTCTAGCGTGCTTAATATTCGCTTTACCCAGAACAAGTATGAAACTAGAAGTACTTTGTAGGTGTAATGGGATAGGTTTGCAAGATAGTAAAGAACACATAAATAAAAACTAGGGGCTGCTAAGATAAAGAAACAACTAAGTTAGTTTAACGAGTGTGGAGAAGTGGTGGTAGGAGTTGCGGAATTGTCCCTAGGCAATCGATAACTAGACCGGTCATCATTACTGTAATTTTATAAGAGGGAGAGGCATAAGCTAACATACTTTCTCTACTTGGATCATATGCACTTATGATTGGAACTCTAGAAAGCATTTGCAACTACTAAAGATCATTAAGGTAAAACCCAACCATAGCATTATAAGGTATCAAGTCCTCTTTACTCCCATATGCAACGACCCACCTACTCGGGTTTGTGCTTCTGTCACTCACGCAACCCACCATATGCAAATCATGAACACATTGCTACACCCAACAGCGAGGATCCCTCACGCTTGCGTGACATGGAGAGCACCATAGTACAACACTGATAATAAAACATTCAAATCAAACCAATCATGATCATCAATCAACCCATAGGACAACAAAAATCTACTCAGACATCATAGGATGGCAACACATCATTGGATAATAATATGAAGCATAAAGCACCATGTTCAATTAGAGGGTACAATGGGTTGCGGGAGAGTGTACCATTGTAGATCGATGGGGGAAGGTGATGGAGGTGTTGGTGAAGATGATGGAGTTGTTGGAGTAGATCGCCATCATGATGATGGCCCCGGTGGCGTTTCGGCGCCACCCGGAGAGAGGGGAAGAGATCCCCCCTCCTTATTATTCTTCCTCGACCTTCACCCTAGATGGGAGAAGGGTTTCCCCTCTGGTCCATGGACTCCATGGCAGCGGAGGGGCGAGAGCCCCTCCGAGATTGGATCTATTTGTTTGTTTCCTTCTATTTCTGCACTCCTAGATTCTGACCTTTCACCATTTCTTAAATATCCGGAGATCCGTAACTCTAGTCGTGCAGAAATGTTTTGCGGATTTTTACCCGGATATTAGCTTTCTTGCGGCAAAAGGAGATCTCCAACCGACCTAAGGGCTGGCCACAAGGGCCCAGGGCACGACCAGGGGGGTAGGTCGTGCCCCCTGGCTTGTGGTCACCTCGGGCATCGTCTCGCGTTGATTCTTTTTCCCAAAAATCACATATATTCCAAAAAAATGTCCGTAAGTTTTTACCGCGTTTGGACTTCATTTGATATGGATTTTCTACGAAACAAAAAACATGCAATAAACAAGAACTAGCACTGGGCACTGGATCAATATGTTAGTCCCAAAAATAGTATAAAAAGTTGCCAAAAGTATATGAAATTTGTAGAATATTGGCATGAAACAATCAAAAGTTATAGATATGACGGAGACGTATCAGCATCCCCAAGCTTAATTCCTGCTCGTCCTCAAGTAGGTAAATGATAAAAAGATAATTTTTGATGTGGAATGCTACCTATCATAATTTTGATAATATAATCTAATCATGGCATGAATATTAAGACATGAGTGATTGAAAGCAATAGTCTATCATTTGACATTAAGACAATAATACTTCAACCATACTAATAAAGAAATTGTATATCTTCAAAATATAATGGCAAAAGAAAGTTATCCCTACAATATCATATAGTCTGGCTATGCTCCATCTTCCCAACACAAAGTATTTATATCATGCACAACCCCGATAACAAGTCAAGCAATTGTTTCACACCTTTTATGTTCTCAAACTTTTTCAACTCTCACACAACACATGAGTGTGAGCCATGGATAAAGCACTATAGGTGAAATAGAATATGGTCGAGGTTGTGAAGAAAAAGGACAAGATAGTCTCACATCAACTAGGTGTATCAACAGGCTATGGAGATGCCCATTAACAGATGTTAATGTGAGTGAGTAGGGATTTCCATGCAACGGATGCACTAGAGTTATAAGTGTATGAAATCTCAAAAAGAAACTAAGTGGGTGTGCATACAACTTGCTTGATCATGAAGACCTAGGGCAATTTGAGGAAGCCCATCATTGGAATATACAAGCCAAGTTATATAATGAAAAATTCCCACTAGTATATGAAAGTGACAAAATAGGAGACTCTCTATCATGAAGATCATGGTGCTACTTTGAAGCACAAGTGTGGCAAAAGGATAGTAGCATTGTCCCTTCTATATTTTCTCTTTTTTTGGTGGGCATATAAGGCCTCATTTTTTTGGGCTTTGCTAGACTCTTTTGTTTTTCATAAAGTCCGGAGTCTCATCCAAATTTTTGAGGGAATCATAGCTTCCATCATCCTTTCCTCACATGGGACAATGCTCTAATAATGATGGTCATCACACCTTTATTTACTTACAACTCAAGAATTACAACTCGATATATAGAACAAAATATGACTCTATATGAATGCCTCTGGCGGTGTATCGGGATATGCAATGATCTAGCATAGCAAATGACATCAAAAAATGAACAAGCCATGAAAACATCATGCTAGCTATCTTACGATCATGCAAAGCAATATGAAAATGATGGTGTGGGTCATAAAAAAGGAATGGTGGAAGTTGCATGGCAATATATATCGGAACGGCTATGGAAATGACATAATAGGTAGGTATGGTGGTTGTTTCGAGGGAGGATATATGGTGGGTTTAATGCACTGGCGAAAGTTGCACAGTACTAGAAAGGCTAGCAAAGGTGGAAGGGTGAGAGTGCGAGTGCGTACAATCCATGGACTCAGATTGGTCATAAAGAACTCACATACTTATTGCAAAAGTCTATTAGTCATCGAAGCAAAGCATTAGATGCATGCCCCTAGTGAAGAGGTTGGTAGGAGTAAACCATCGCGTTCTCCCGACCCTCACACAAAGGTTGTCAATCAATAAACAAATCATGCTCCAACTTCCTTACATAACGGTTCAACATACGTGCATGCTACGGGAATCACAAACCTTTACACAAGTATTTATACAAATCCACAATTACTCACTAGCATGACTCTAATATCACCATAGTTATATCGCAAAACTATTGCAAGGAATCAAACACATCATATTCAGTGATCTACAAGTTTTATGTAGGATTTTATGACTAACCATGTGAATGACCAACTCCTATTAACTCTCTGAATAGATCTAAGTGAAGCATGAGAGTTTAATTCTTTATACAAAATATATTCCCATGATCTAACAAATATAAGTGAAGCAAAAGAGCATTCAACAAATGGTGGTTTTCTATGTGTGAGAAACAGGCAATCCAAACTTCAAATGATATAAGTGTAACACATGAAGCATTCTATAAAGCCATACTCAAAAGATATAAGTGAGGTGCCAAGAGCCTTCTATAAATCAACCACAGACTTTCTCATACCAGCATGATGCATTATTAAAATAAAAATAAGAAGCACACGACGCTCCAAAATTTACGCATATCATGTGACGAATAAAAATATAGCTCCAACTAAAATTACCGATGGTCGTTAGAAGAAAGAGGGGATGCCTTCTGGGGCATACCCAAGTTTAATTTATTGGGAGTCCTTGAATATTATCTTGTGGTGCCTCGGGCATCCCCAATCTTAGTCTCCTTCCACTCCTTATTCCTTCATCCATCGTGATCTCACCCGAAACTTGAAAACTTCATTCACACAGAACTTAACAAAACCCTCATGAGATACGTTACTATAATAAAACAAATCACAACTTTAAGTACTGTTGACAACCAATTAATATTTTGTTTTTCATTGTATCTACTGTAATATAACTTTTCCATGGCTTATCCCACCGATACAATCGATAGTTTCATCAAAACAAGCAAAGCAATGCATCAAAAAACAGAATCTGTCAAAAACAGGACAGTCTGTAGTAATCTGAACATTCACCATACTTATGTAACTCTAAAAATGCTGCAGCATTGTTATGTGGTCAAAAAATTGTATATCAGTATTGTGTAAAATTTTCAGAATTTTTGCACCCTCCAGTAAAATATAGAAATTCAAATACTGCAACAAAAGTTTCTGTTTTTACAAAGCACATATCAAAAATGCAATTTAAACATTCTAAAGGTAATTCTTGGAACATTATTTTTTATAATACAATGGATTTGTACAAGGGGATAATTATTTTTCTTGAAAAGTTTCTGTAATTAAGATTCACAAAGTTTCCATGGGCATGAACAAAGTTCAAGGCTAGCCCCCACTTCAACGTTGCTCGTCTTTCTCACTTTCACTTTTCTTTTTGAAAAAGTTTTAAGTTCCCAACTTTATTTTTTTGTTTTTAAACTATATAAAAGCACACAACAAAATAAAATGACTCTCTAAAACTTCCGGGTCGTCTCCCTGGTAGTGCTTTCTTTAAAGCCATTAAGCTAGGAATATAGTGCTCAAGTAATGGATCCACCCGGATCCCAAGGTATATCAAAGCCAATTTTAATTAACGGTGATTTGTAATTTAGTAGTGAGAAAAAAGTAACATATATCATAAAAACAAAGTCTAACTCTCTTCCTATGCATTGGTATGTCATAGTTTTCATAGCAATATTTAAGTATGGCAAAATTTTCAGATTTGTAAAGAGTAGCATCATACTTTTCAATGAAAGAAGCAATTTCATAGGCACCCTTGAAAGCAATAAATTCTTCAATTTGTTCAACATCATTATAGAAATAGGCCTCCTTGGCATAAGAGGATAATATTTCATTATCATTAAACACACATTGGTAGGGAAGGTGTTTTTAGCTTCTTTAGAACAACAAGTAAAATCATGCAATTCACACGAGTTCCAAGCATAAAATCACAAAGTATTAATTTGATGCCACACGAGTTTACATTTTGGAGATATTATGTTTCGCACATAATGAGCATGCTCATTTAATGACTTTCCCTCAACTAAGCTAATTAGGTTTTCAGCATGAGCACAAGTGGATCGAAAATGACCCAAGTAATATTCTTCGGTGGAATGGAACACTAGTGGTTCCTCAACTTTTGGAGCAGAAATTACAACTATATTTTTAGTATTTTACGTTTACTACCCATATCTAAAGATAGAAAACAAGTTAATAACAGAAAAATACTTAGTGATAAAGCAAACAAGCACACACGAGAATATACACCCTACGTTATTGCTTCCCGGCAACGGCGCCAGAAAAAGGACTTGATAACCCACAAGTATAAGGGATCAGTTGTACCCTTTCTTGGTAAGTAAGAGTGTCAAGCCCAACGAGGAGCTAAAGGTAGAACAAATATTCCCTCAAGTTCTATCGACCACCGATACAACTCTACGCACGCTTAATGTTCGCTTTGCCTAGAACAAGTATGAAACTAGAAGTACTTTGTAGGTGTAACGGGGTAGGTTTGCAAGATAATAAAGAACACGTAAATAAAAATTAGGGGCTGCTAAGATAAATAAACAACTAAGTTAGTTTAACGAGTGTGGAAAAGTGGTGGTATGAGTTGTGGAATTGTCCCTAGGCAATAGATAACTAGACCGGTCATCATTATTGCAATTTTATATGAGGAGAGGCATGAGCTAACATACTTTCTCTACTTGGATCATATGCACTTATGATTGGAACTCTAGCAAGCATCCGCAACTACTAAAGATCATTAAGGTAAAACCCAACCATAGCATTATAAGGTATCAAGTCCTCTTTACTCCCATGTGCAACGACCCACCTACTCGGGTTTATGATTCTATCGCTCACGCAACCCACCATAGGCAACTCATGAACACATTGCTACACCCAACAACGAGGATCCCTCACATTTGCGCAACATGGAGAGCACCATATGACAGTACCGATAATAAAACATACTAATCAAACCAATCATGATCATCAATCAACCCATAGGACAACAAAAATCTACTCAGACATCATAGGATGGCAACACATCATTGGATAATAATATGAAGCATAAAGCACCATGTTCAAGTAGAGGGTACGGTCGGTTGCGGGAGAGTGTACCATTGTATATAGATGGGGGAAGGTGATGGAGGTGTTGGTGAAGATGACAGAGTTGTTGGAGTAGATCGTCCTCATGATGATGGCCCCGGCAGCGTTCCGGCGCCATCGGGAGAGAGGGGAGAGAGCCCCCCTCCTTCTTATTCTTACTTGACCTTCACCCTAGATGGGAGAATGGTTTCCCCTCTGGTCCATGGCCTCCATGGCGGCGGAGGGGCGAGAGCCCCTTCGAGATTGGATCTCTCTCTCTGTTTCCTTCTGTTTCTGCGCTCCTAGATTCTGGCCTTTTAGCGTTTCTTAAATATCCGGAGATCCGTAACTCTGATCGGGCTGAAATTTTGAGGGGATTTTTACCCGAATATTAGCTTTCTTGTGTCAAAAGGAGAGCTACAACCAACCTAAGGTCTGGCCACAAGGGCCCAGGGCGCGACCAGGGGGTAGGCCACGCCCACCTGGCTTTTGGTCACCTCGGGCCTCGTCTCGCATTGATTCTTTTTTGCAAAAATCACATATATTCCAAAAAAATCTCCTTAAGTTTTTATCGCGTTTGGACTTTGTTTGATATGGATTTTCTACAAAACAAAAAACATGCAACAAACAGGAATTGGCACTGGGCACTGGATCAATATGTTAGTCCCAAAAATAGTATAAAAAGTTTCCAAAAGTATATGAAAGTTGTAGAATATTGGCATGAAATAATCAAAAATTATAGATACCACAGAGACATGTCACCTTTGTTGAATCTGATCCAACTAAAGTGGGAGAGACAGACACCCGCCATCCATCTTTATGCAACAAAGTCACATGTTAGTCGATGGAACCGATCTCTCGTACATGGACTAGTAAGGTTGGTCCGTGCCGCTTCATCCCACAATACCGTTGAATCAAGAAAAGACCAAGGGAGGAATCAATCAGAATATCAACGCCCATAAACTCCTTTGTGTTCTACTCGTGATCTCATCTACGCATAGACCTAGGTCATGATGCCACTGTTGGGGAACGTTGCATGGGAAACAAAAAAATTCCTACGCAAACGCAAGATCTTGATACGTCCATTTTGCATCATGCTTTTATATTGATATTTAGTGCATTATGGGCTGTTATTACACGTTATGGTACAATACTTATTCCTTTTATCTCTTATTTTACAAGGTTTACATGAAGAGGGAGAATGCCAGCAGCTGGAATTCTGTACTAGGAAAGGAGCAAATCTGAGATACCTATTCTGCACAAGTCCAAAAGTCTAGAAATTTAACGGAGAATTATTTTGGAATATATAAAAGATACTGGGCCAAACAAATACTAGAGGGGGGCCACCAAGAGGTGACAAGCCTGCCAGGCACGACCACCCCCATGGCCGCATCTAGCAGGCTTGTGGCCCACCTGGCTGGCCCTCGATGCCCATCTTTTGCTATATGGAGGGTTTTGACCTGGAAAAAATCAGAAGGGAGCTTTCGGGACGAAGCCCCTCCGTCTCGAGGCGGAACTTGGAAAGAACCAATCTAGAGCTCCGGCAGGGCTGTTCTGCCGGGGAAACTTCCCTCCCGGAGGGGGAAATCGAAGCCATCGTCATCACCAACGATCCTCTCATCGAGAGGGGGTCAATCCCCATCAACATCTTCACCAGCGCCGTCTCCTCTCCAAATCCTAGTTCATCTCTTGTATCCGATCGTTGTCTCAAACCTCAGTTTGGTACCTCTGGGTTGCTAGTAGTGTTGATTACTCCTTGTAGTTGATGCTAGTTGGCTTATTTGGTGGAAGACCATATGTTCAGATCCTTTATGATAATTAATACTCCTCTGATTATGAACATGAACATGTTTTGCAAGTAGTTAAGTTTTTCCTGAGGACATAGGATAAGTCTTGTTATAAGTAATCATGTGAATTTGGTATTCGTTCGATATTTTGATGAGATGTATGTTGTCTCTCCTTTAGTGGTGTTATGTGAATGTCAACTACATAACATCACCATTATTTGGGCATAGGGGAAGGCATTGGGAATTAATAAGTAGATGATGGGTTGCTAGAGTGACAGAAGCTTAAACCCTAGTTTATGGGTTGCTTCGTAAGGGGCTGATTTGGATCCACACGTTTCATGCTATGGTTAGATTTATATTAATTATTCTTTCGTAGTTGCGGATCCTTGCGAGAGGGGTTAATCATAAGTGGGAGGATTGTACAATTAAGGGCATCACCCAAGCAGCGGTCCACCCACATATCAAATTATCAAAGTAACAAACGCGAATAAAATGAGCATGATGAAAACTAGCTTGACAGAAATTCCCATGTGTCCTCGGGAGTGCTTTGCTTTATATAAGAGTTTGTCCAGGCCTGCCATTTGCTACAAAAAGGATTGGGATACCTTGCTACACCTTTGCTACATTTTTTACTTGTTACTCATTACAAATTATCTTATCGCAAAACTATTTGTTACCGATAACTTCATTGCTTGCAGAGAATACCTTACTGGAAACCGCTTGTCATTTCCTTCTGCTCCTCATTGGGTTTGACACTCTTACTTATCAAAAGGACTAAGATAGATCCCCTATACTTGTGGGTCATCAAGACTCTTTTATGGTGTCGTTGCCGAGGAGTGAAGCGCCTTTGGTAAGTGGAATTTGGTAAGGAAAAAATTATATAGTGTGCTGAAATTTACTGTCACTTGTCACTATGGAAAGTAATCCTTTGAGGGGATTGTTCGGGGTATCTTCACCTCGAACGGAAACACAAAGAGTTATCCCTAAACCTACTGAACCTACTGAAAATATTTATTATGAAATTCCTTCGGGTATGATAGAGAAACTGCTGGCTAATCCTTATGCAGGTGATGGAACACTACATCCTGATTTGCATCTAATCTATGTGGATGAAGTTTGTGGATTATTTAAGCTTGTAGGTCTGCCCGAGGATAACATCAAGATGAAGGTCTTTCCTTTATCTTTGAATGAGAAGGCATTGGCATGGTATAGGCTATGTGATGATATTGGATCATGGAGCTACAACCGATTGAAAATGGAATTTCATCAAAAGTTCTACCCTATGCATCTAGTTCATCTTGATCGGAATTATATTTATAATTTTTTGCCTCGTGAAAGAGAAAGAATCGCTCAATCTTGGGGGAGGCTTAATTCAATGTTATATTCTGCCCCAATCATGAGCTCTCAAGAGAAATTATTATTCAGATTTTTTATGCTCGGCTTTCTCGTAATGACCAATCCATGCTCGATACTTCTTGTGTTGGTTCCTATATGAAGAAAGATATTGACTTCAAATGGGATTTATCAGAAATAATTAAACGCAACTCTGAAGATTAGGAACTCTACGAAGGTAATGAGTCAGGTATGAAACTTAAGTTTGATTGTGTTAAATCCTTCGTAGACACCGATACTTTCCGCGAATTTAGCACTAAATATGGACTTGACTCTAAGATAGTAGCTTCTTTTTTGTGAATCTTTTGCTGCTCATGTTGATCTCCCTAAGGAGAAGTGGTTTAAATATCATTCTCCCATTGAAGTGAAAGTAGTTGAACCTATTAAAGTTCAAGAGAAAACTATCACTTATGATGTTGATCTTGTTATTCCCGCTGCTTACATTGAAAGACCACCTTTCCTTGTTAGAATAAAGGAACATGGTAAAGCTTCAACTGTGGTACGTAAGAGCTGTGCTAGAACACCTACACCCCCTAAGCAAATTAAAGTTGAACCTATTATTGCTATGGTTAAGGGTCTCTTGGTTGATAATATTGATGGGCATGTTATTCAATTTTGTGATGAAGTCGCTAGAATTGTTAAACCTGATGCTAAAGATAAACATAGACCCATTGTTGGCACGCCTTCTATTTTTGTTAAAATAGGAGATCATTGTTATCATGGCTTATGTGATATGTGTGCTAGTGTGAGTTTAATTCCTTTTCCTTATATAAAGAGATTATGAATGATATTGCACCAGCTGAGTTAGAGGAAATTGGTGTTACAATTAAGCTTGCTAATAAAGACACTATATCACCAGTTGGGATTATTAGAGATGTTGAAGTCTTGTGTGGGAAAATCCTACTGATTTTCTTGTTCTTGGCTCCATAGAAGATGATTTTTGTCCCATTATATTTGTTAGACCCTTCTTGAATACCGTTAATGCCAGGATAGATTGTGAGAAGGAAACGATTACCATAAGTTTTGGGGATATGTCTGATGAGTTTAATTTCTCTCAATTTTGTAGACAACCACATGATAAAAATTTCCTAGTAAGGTGGTCTTGCTTCTATTGTTGTGCCTCCTACTGATCCTTTAGAACAATATTTGCTAGACCATGAAAATGACATGCATATGAATGAAAGGAATGAAATAGATAAGATTTTCTTTGATCAACATCCTATTCTAAAACACAACTTGCCTGTTGAAATACTTGGGGATCCTCCTCCACCCAAAGGTGATCCCGTGTTTGAGCTTAAACAATTACCAGATACTCTGAAATATGCTTATCTTGATGAAAAGAAGATATATCCTGTTATTATTAGTGCTAACCTTTCAAAGCATGAAGAACAGAGATTATTGAAAACTCTGAGGAAGCACCATGCTGCTATTGGATATACTCTTGATGATCTTAAGGGCATTAGTCCCACTCTATGTCAGCACAAAATTAAAATGGAGCCTGATGCTAAACCAGTTGTTGATCACCAACGACGGTTGAATCCTAAAATGAAGGAAGTGGTAAGAAATGAAATATTAAAGCTTCTGGAGCCAGGTATCATTTACCCAATTGCGGATAGTAGATGGGTTAGTCACGTTCATTGTGTCCCTAAGAAAGGAGGTATTACCGTAGTTCCTAATGATAAAAATGAATTGATCCCGTAGAGAATTGTTACATGATATAGAATGCTAATTGATTTTAGAAAATTGAATAAAGCTACTAGAAAAGATCATTCCCCTCTACCCTTTATTGATAAAATGCTAGAAAGATTATCCAAACACACACATTTATGCTTTCTAGATGGTTATTCTGGTTTCTCTCAGATACCTGCGTCAAAAGAGGACCAAGAGAAGACCACCTTTACCTGCCCTTTTGGTACCTTTGCTTATAGACGTATGCCTTTCGTTTATGCAATGCACCTGCTACATTTCAAAGATGCATGACTACTATATTCTCTGATTTTTGTGAAAGGATTGTAGAGGTTTTCATGGATGATTTTTTCGTTTACGGAACTTCTTTTTATGATTGTTTGAGCAACCTTGATCGAGTTTTGTAGATATGTGAAGAAACTAATCTTTTCTTGAATTGGGAGAAGTTCCACTTTATGGTGAATGAAGGCATCGTCTTGGGACACAAAATTTCCAAAAGAGGTATTGAAGTTGACAAGGCTAAAGTTGATGCTATTGAAAAAATGTCGTGTCCTATGAATATCAGAGGTATAAGAAGTTTCCTTGGTCATGTTGGTTTCTATAGAAGATTCATTAAAGACTTCTCTAAGATTTTAGGCCTCTCACTAATCTCTTGCAAAAAGATGTTCCATTCGTTTTTTATGATGATCGTGTAGAAGCTTTTGAAATTCTTAAGAATGCCTTGATTTCTACACCTGTTGTTCAACCACCTGATTGGAACCTACCCTTTGAAATTATGTGTGATGCTAGTGATTATGCCATTGGTACTGTCCAAGGAAAAAGAGTTGATAAGAAATTAAATGGTATTCATTATGCTAGAAAAACTCTAGACAGTGCTCAAAGAAACTATGCTACTACTGAAAAAGAATTTTTAGCAGTTGTGTTCGCTTGTGATAAGTTTAGACCCTATATTGTTGATTCTAAAGTAACAGTTCACACTGATCATGCTGCTATTAAATATCTTACGAAAAAGAAAGATGCTAAACCTAGACTTACTAGGTGGGTTCTTCTGCTACAAGAATTTGATTTGCATATTGTTGATAGAAAGGGTGTTGATAACCCCGTAGCAGATAACTTGTCTAGGTTAGAGAATGTCCTTGATGACCCACTACCTATTGATGATAGCTTTCCTGATGAGCAATTAGCTGTCATAAATGCTTCTCATAATGCTCCTTGGTATGCTGATTATGCCAATTATATTGTCGCTAAATTTATACCGCCTAGTTTCACATACCAACAAAACAAAAAGTTCTTCTATGATTTAAGACATTACTTCTGGGATGACCCACACCTTTATAAAGAAGGAGTAGATGGTGTTATTAGACATTGTGTACCCGAGCATGAACAGGAATAGATCCTACAGAAGTGTCATTCCGAGGCCTACGGAGGACACCACGCTGGAGATAGAACTGCACATAAGGTACTACAATCTGGTTTTTATTGGCCTACTCTCTTCAAGGATGCTCGTAAGTTTGTCTTGTCATGTGATGAATGTCAAAGAATTGGCAATATCAGTAGACGTCAGGATATGCCTATGAATTACTCTCTTGTTATTGAACCATTTGATGTTTGGGGTTTTGATTATATAGGACATTTTCCAATGTCCAACGGGTATACTCATATTTAGTTGATGTTGATTATATTACTAAGTGGGTAGAAGCTATTCCAACTAGTAGTGCTGATCATAACACCTCTATTAAGATGCTTAAAGAACTTATTTTCCCTAGATTTGGAGTCCCCAGATATTTAATGACTGATGGTGGTTCGCATTTTATTCATGGTGCTTTCCGTAAATTGCTTGCTAAGTATGATGTTAACCATAGAATTGCATCTCCTTATCATCCTCGGTCTAGTGGTCAAGTAGAATTGAGCAATAGAGAAATTAAAATGATCTTGCAAAAGACGGTTAATAGATCTAGGAAGATTTGGTCTAAGAAACTTGACGATGCATTATGGGCTTATAGAACTACTTATAAGAATCCTATGGGTATGTCTCCGTATAAAATGGTTTATGGTAAAGCATGTCACTTACCTCTAGAGCTAGAGCACAAAGCTTATTGGGCAATCAAAGAGCTCAACTATGATTTCAAACTTGCTGGTGAGAAGAGGTTATTTGATATTAGCTCGCTTGATGAATGGGGAACCCATGCCTATGAGAATGCCAAGTTGTTTAAAGAAAAGTTTAAGAGATGGCATGATAAAAGGATACAAAAGCGTGAATTCAATGTAGGTGATCATGTCTTGCTATACAATGGTCGGTTAAAAAAAATTCACGAAAACTTCTCTCTAAATGGGAAGGGTCTTACATTGTTGAGGAAGTATATCATTTCGGTGCCATCAAGATCAACAACGCCGAAGGCACAAATCCGAAGGTGGTAAACATGCAAAGAATCAAAGATTATATCTTAGGTACTCCCATTAATGTTGAAACCAATGTTATCAATACCATAACTCTAGAAGAGCATATTAGGGAGACCTACCAGAATGTTTTAGACTCCGAAAAGGAATAGGTCCGTGGTGCGGTAAGTAAACCGACTCCAAAACTTTCCCAATAGCAATTTTACTCAGTTTTGGAATATTTAAAAAATTAGGAAAATGAAAAGTAGTCCGAAGGATGCACGGGGAGGCGACAAGCCTGCTTGGCGCGGCCACCCCCCTGGCCATGCCTAGGGGGCTTGTCACCACCCCGTGCGCCCTCCGGACTCTGTTTTCTTGTGGTACACCCCTTCGGGTGAGCAAAAAATCATTATATAATCTCCCGAAGGTTTGCACTTTTGTATCATGACAGTACCTCTTGTTTACGTTTTGAGCCGTTTCTGCAGCAGATTTAGAGCAAGATGTCATCCCAAGAGTCTGATGAGGAGAGATACATATCGCATTATCTTGCCAATCCCAAGCTCTATGGGGACTTAGATCCTTATGGATTATTCTCGAAGGAAGAACAAGAAGACAAGTATAGAGAAGAAAGGTCAGATTAAGAGGAGACTCATATTCCTCAACTGGTAGACATGCACATGGAGTTCGGGAAATCAAGCCTCCCAAACGCAAGAAGAAAACCCAAAGTTCTATTTATTCCTTCTCATTTTTTGTAGGAGAGTAAAGGAGAATTATGTCAAAGGATATTGAAGCTCGAGCGGGAAGTAGATGAACTGAGGGAACAAAATTTCATGCTTAAGAGGAAATTGGACAAGCTTCCAACCTCATCATCCACTCCACCACCATCACCTCCGAAGAAGGACACCTGAGCACATGGGCATGGGCACTCCCCTTGTCTTGTGCCAAGCTTGGGGGAGGTGCCCCGGTATCGTATCACCATCACACCTTTTTCCTTTTTCCTTTTTCCTTTTTTGTGTTTTTCTTAGTTCAATCCTTTTTGTTTTGTTTTGATCTAGTAGAATAAAAATTTAGTATGATCTACCTTTTAGTTTTTGCCTTTGCTTTCCTTATGTAAGCAATCCGAGAGTTATATAATAAATAGTAGTTTTAATGGGAGGGCTTTGCTAGATTACTATGCTCTTTAGAGTAATGAATAAAGAATAATAGAATAAAAGCAAAGAGTTTACATAATGATCTCATGGGGAGTGATGACTTCACATATTAAAAAGTATGTCGATTGAAATTTGTTGCGAGTTAACAAACATAGTAATTGGTCATTGGTGAAATTGAATAGGAAGTGATAAAGAAAGAGATATTCACATATAAATATATTATCTTGGACATATTTTATGATTGTGACCACTCTTTAAAATATTACGTGCTAAGAAGTTGATGTTGGACAAGAAAGACAACATAATGGGTTATGTTTGCTTGCCTCCGGATAGAAGTTATATGGTTTTAGATCCTCCAACATGTAGTGCTTGCTTCCACCTCATATTAGCCAAAACTTCCGCACCAAGTAGAGATACTACTTGTGCATCCATACACCTCAACCCAGTTTTGCCATGAGAGTCCACCATACCTACCTACGGATTGAATAAGATCCTTCAAGTAAGTTGTCATCGGTGCAAAAAGCAATAAAAATTGCTCCTAAATATGTGTGATCTTTTATTGTAAGGGAAATAAGCATTGTACAAACTTGTGATAGTAAAGAAATAAAAGCAACAGACTGCATAATAAAGGTTGCTATCACAAAGGGCAATACAACGCGGCGTTCCTCTGCACTAAGAGTTTGTGCATCCCAAAACAAAAAGCGCATGACAACCTCTGCTTCCCTCTACGAAGGGCCTACCTGTTACCTTTACTTTTTAAGTACTTACCTTTATGCAAGATTCATGGTGATCCTCACCACTTCCTATATTTCGTCTCTCTCTTGGCAATCATTATGTGTTGGGGAATGATCTAGACGCATATATCCACTCGGATGTGGGTGATCATGAGTTATTATTGTTGACATCACCCTTGAGGTGAATAGTTGGGAGGCAAAACTATAAGCCCCTATCTTTCTCCGTGTCCGATTGAAGCTTTGATCTCATGGGTATCTCGTGAGTGTTAGCAAGTGTGAAAGACTAAAAGATGATTGAGCATGTGGGTTTGCTTTACAAGCTCTTATATTGACTATTTTTTATGTTATGATAAATTGCCAATTGCTTCAATGACTAAGATCATAATTTGTTGGTTTTCAATAGAGTTCTTGGTTCATACTTTATCTTGTGAATGAATTGTTACTCTAGCATAAGAAATCTTATACAATAAATATTGATATTCTAAGGATGTTCATGATGCCCTCATGTCCGTATTTTATTTTTATTGACACCTTTATCTCTAAACATGTGTACATATTTATCGATCTCGGCTTTCGCTTGAGGGCAAGCGAGGTCTAAGCTTGGGGGAGTTGATACGTCCATTTTGCATCATGCTTTTATATTGATATTTATTGCATTATGGGCTATTATATAATGTTATGGTACAATAATTATGCCTTTTGTCTCTTATTTTACAAGGTTTACATGAAGAGGGAGAATGTCGGCACCTAGAATTCTGGACTGGGAAAGGAGCAAATCTAAGATACCTATTCTACACAACACTAAAAGTCTAGAAAATTTACGGAGAATTATTTTGGAATATATAAAAAATATTGGGTGAAACAGATACCAGAGGGGGCCCACCAGGAGGTGACAAGCCTGCCAGGCGCGGCCACCCCCCTGGCCGCGCCTAGCAGGCTTGTGGCCCACCTGGCTAGTCCCCGACGCCCATCTTCTGCTATATGGAGGGTTTTGACCTGGAAAAATCAGAAGGGATCTTTTGAGACGAAGCGCCACCGTCTCGAGGTGGAACTTGGATAGAACCAATCTAGAGCTCCGGCAGGGCTGTTCTGTCGGGGAAACTTCCCTCCCAGAGGGGGAAATCAAAGCCATCGTCATCACCAACGATCCTCTCATCGAGAGGGGGTCAATCTCCGTCAAGATCTTCACCAGCACCGTCTCCTCTCCAAACCCTAGTTCATCTCTTGTATCCGATCTTTGTCTCAAACCTCAGATTGGTACCTCTGGGTTGCTAATAGTGTTGATTACTCCTTGTAGTTGATGCTAGTTGGTTTACTTGGTGGAAGTTCATATGTTCAGATCCTTTATGATAATTAATACTCCTCTGATTATGAACATTAACATGTTTTGCGAGTAGTTACGTTGGTTCCTAAGGACATGGGATAAGTCCTCTTATAAGTAATCATGTGAATTTGGTATTCGTTCGATATTTTGATGAGCTGTATGTTGCGTCTCCTCTAGTGGTGTTATGTGAACGTCGACTACATAACACTTCACCATTATTTGGGCCTAAGGGAAGCCATTGGGAAGTAATAAGCAGATGATGGGTTGCTAGAGTGACAGAAGCTTAAACACTAGTTTATGCGTTGCTTCGTAAGGGGCTGATTTGGATCCACACGTTTCATGTTATGGTTAGATTTATCTTAATTATTCTTTCGTAGTTGCGGATGCTTGCGAGAGGGGTTAATCATAAATGGGAGGTTTGTCCAATTAAGGGCAGCACCCAAGCACCGGTCTACCCACATATCAAATTATCAAAGTAACAAACGCGAATCAAATGAGCATGATGAAAACTAGCTTGACAGAAATTGCCATGTGTCCTCGGGAGCGCTTTGCTTTATATAAGAGTTTGTCCAGGCCTGTCATTTGCTAAAAAGGATTGGGCTACCTTCCTACACCTTTGCTACACTTGTTACTTGCTACTCGTTACAAATTATCTCATCACAAAACTATCTGTTACCGATAATTTTAGTGCTTGCGGAGAATACCTTACTGGAAACCGCTTGTTATTTCCTTCTGCTCCTCGTTGGGTTCGACGCTCTTACTTATCGAAAGTACTATGATAGATCCCCTATACTTGTGGGTCATCAGATCTATCCATGGCGATAAGCATCTACAAGAGGGAGAGTGGATCTACGTACCCTTGTAGATCGCTAAGCGAGAAGCGTTAAGAAACGCGGTTGATTGCAGGATCACTAGAATAGTATGTCTAGAGGGGGGGTGAATAGACTACTAGCAGGAATTTAAAATCTACACAAGGTGCAAACATAAGTGTTGGCATATTCTAGCAATTATAGCAAGTCTAGCACACTCTACACATGCAAGTCATCAAGTATAGCAGCGAAAAGTAAAGACATTGCACATGGAAGTAAGGAGTAGAGATAGGAAGATCAAACACATGAAGGACACAAAGATTTTTCCCGTGGTTTCAATAGGTGGTGCTATCGTACATCCATGTTTATGGAGTCTTCAACCCATGGAGGGTAACGGTCGCGAGAGTCCACAGAGGGCTCCACCCATAAGGGTCCACGAAGTAGCAACCTTGAACATTCCATAACGGCTTCCGTCCACGAAGGACTAGCCTCACTATGGGTAGATCTTCACGAGGTAGGCGATATCCTTGCCCTTACAAACTTCTTGGTTCACTCAACAACACGAAGTAGGAGGCTCCCAAGCGACACCTAACCAATCTAGGAGGGACCACCCTCCAAAAGGTAATAGGCTCGATAATGTCGATGAACTCCTTGCTCTTGTGCTTCAAAATGAAGGAATCCTCAACACACAATCAATCTCTCACATATTTGGCTATGGTGGAAGATATTAATTGGGTGGAAAGCAACTTGGGGAGGCTAGAGATCAAGATTCATATGGTTGGAATGGAATGGCATAATCTCAACACATGAGTAGGTGGATCTCTCTCAGAAAATCTGATAGGATAAGTGGGGATCTGTTCTGAGTGCTTCACATATGAGTGAGTGGTGGTGGAGGGGTATATATAGGCATCTCCAAAAATCCAACCGTTACACCTAATAAGTCAGACTCGATGACACCAATGTGTTAATCTCGGTGGTACCGAGTTGCCTCAAAGGTAGCAACTTTTGAATCTCGATGAGACCGATACATAAAACTTGGTTGCACCGATAAGGTGACCAACGGTCAGATTTCCAAACTCGGTGACACCGATTCAACAAACTCGATGGTACCGATTTTGTGAATTTGCGTAACAAGAAGTTGGCAACCCAAACTCGGTGTCACCGAAGCATAATCGGTTGCACCGAAGGGTTAGGGTTTGGCTGAGTCTGTCTGAGGCTGAGAATCGGTGGCACCGAGTGAAAGTGTTGGTTGCATCGATTGTGGATATTTGGCTTTGGACTGACTTTTGTGTAAGATCTTGTGGGTGTATGTGGTGACTATCACTTGTGCACGTATGAGCATTTTATTCACCAATAGTACCTTACCCCCTTTTAATAGTATTGGCTTTCCTATGGACTCAAAGTGATTTCTCACAAAGTAAAATGTAGAGTCCTCTTGCTCGAAGCTTTGCCAATCTATCTCTTCTCCTTCTTCTTCATGGGGATACTCTCCACACTCCTTTTTGCCAACCCATCTTTCTCTATGGACTTTATCTGAAATACACTAGATGAAAGTATTAGTCCAAGAGACAATGTATCTTGTCATGAATTATCAAAACCACCAAGGGAGCACATTGTGCTTTCAATCTCCCCCCTTTTTGATAATTGATGAAAACATACAATCAAAGCTTCAAAGATATGCATGTATATAATGAAGACTTTGAGAGACACATGACTTAGACTTGCTCCTCCTAAATGTGTGCAATCCCTTTAAAGGATAGTTGCTTTGGAATGCATGGACACACATATAGTATAAGGAATATGATAAGTCATGTATATCTTAGTCATATGCATCAAATGTATATGAATGAGGTGTATCCTTGATCAAGACTTCACTCTTGCAAACAATATGTGCAAGAAGCAAGAGATCATCTTGATCAAAGATATGATGCATATACTTACCTTGAGTTCTTGAGAATTCTAGTAGTAGAGATACACTTGACAAAACAATGTTAGGAAACACAAGAGTATTCTACCAATCAAAAGCAATAGAACTCAAAAGTACCAAGATACGGAGAACATATAGAAGATAGTATTCTTTAGGATTGATATGTCTCCAAGGTCATTTAGAACTTTCTCCCTTTTAGATATGAAAATGTAGGACATCCTCTCCTCTGAATCTTAGCATGTAGATACTGGGATTGGATAGGGTGAGAAAATTCTAACATGAGTAGTCAAATGAAATAAACACATCTTTCTCCAAAATCATATTTTTCTCCCCTACTTTGGCATTCTCCCCTTATTTATATAAGTCTAAAATTTTGATATTCTCCTCTCCCAGTAAATTATATCTCCCCCTTAGCATAAGCATGTATCTCCCTCTTTAGCTTTGAAGCTTTGGTATTTCTCCCCCTTTGGCATTAATTGCCAAAAAGGTCAGATATAGGGTTAGATACAGGGATCACTGATTAAGAAGGGATCGTTGAGAACAAGGGTCATAAAATGTAGGATTCATAGAATATGAAAATCATGAGAGAAAGAGGAAATCATTGAAAATAATTTCTCTCCCTTTGGCTAAACTTAGAATTTGCAGAACTTCTCCTCCTTTGAGTTAGGGATCCTTGAATGTATTTATCCCCCTTACCAAGTTTTTTTAATAAAAGGGATCATCGAAGAATTCAAAATATCACAGAAAGAACACAAAGATTTACAGATACAAACATAGACTAAAAGATGATAGTAAGTCAGTGGCTCCGAGACAAATTTGCCGGTGGTGGCAATATGATGTTCTCCAGCTCATCTGCTGAATCGGTATAACCGAGTCCTTTGTATCGGAGGCTCCGAGGCATAAGAGAGAAACTTGGCAAAGTTTGAGAAACTTTCAAATTTATTTGAAAAAAAGTAATGGAGTGTCAAAATATTTTTGTAAAGAAAATGCAAAATATTTGTACAAAGAGATATCAACTAGAGAAGATTTGAATGGTTCCAAGAAAGCTTGCAATAAGGGATGAACCAACCAAGATCTTAACTAGATGATGGGCGGTGACTAGGTCACCTATATTAGGGTATATTGACTTAGGAGCCAAGCAAGAATACTTGATCATAGGTCATACTAATCGTTAAGCTCAAAATGGGGTTACCATTTTTCGATTAAGCATTTTAATGTCTTCATATCACTTGAGTTGCTTTATCTCATGACTTGGAGTAAAGCTATATCAAGGATATGAGTACATACCTTTGAGTGATGTTGTCGATGTAGCTTGTAGGTGAACTTGATGAGTATGCTCGAGGTTGATGAAGATCATCTTGAGTTGGGAGCAATCCTTGTTGTTTTCGTTCACTTTTCACCAACATAGGTTAGTTATGCAAGGAAGAACATGATATATCCATATGACATCATACCAATTGTGAGTTGATACCAATTGAGAAATATATGTCAAGGATATGTTTTGTTGTCTTCTTCCGTTCATCATCAAAGCGATGTTGTGGATACTTGGTCATGACAAGATTGCTTAAGATATGAGTTGATGGAAATCTTGTGGAGTGTTGTTCTTACAAGTACCTAAAAAAGGGTTAGATGCAAGACAAGGGAGCATAGAATTCCAAGATATAATATTCAAGGTAATATTAGCATGAAATCGACAATAAAGCTTGTCCTCTTGCAAGCATCCGAGTGAGCTTAGCTCAAGTTTGAAGCATCAATGATGTTCAACTCACTCCTCAAATTACAAAATACTTTTTCATCAAGTGTCTTAGTAAAGATATCGGCCAATTGCTTGTTAGTGCGAGCATGCTTGAGATTAATATCTCCTTTGGCAACATGATCACAAATGAAATGATGACGGACTTGAATATGCTTGGTTCGAGAATGTTGCACATGATTATGACCAATCTTAATAGCACTTTCATTGTCACAAAGTCATGACACATATTTAACATGGATTCCATAATATTTAAGAGTTTGTGTCATCCATAACAATTGCGCACAACACGGTCCAACGGCAATGTATTCCGCTTTGGCAGTACATAGAGATACCGAGTTTTGTTTCTTGGAGGACCAAGACACAAGAGATATACCAAGAAACTGACAAGTACCCGAGGTGAATTTTCTATCAACCTTGTCACCGGCATAATCCGAGTCAGAGTAGCCAACAAGATCAAAAGAAGATCCCTTGGGATACCAAATGCCAAAGTTTGGTGTATGTATCAAATATCTCATAATGCGTTTCACAGCCTTAAGATGACATTCTTTGGGTGTAGCTTGATATCTAGCACACATGCAAACACTAAGCATAATATCGAGACGGGAGGCAAACAGATATAGCAATGAACCAATCATTGATCAACCGGTTCACCCTCCTTAGTAAGATCATCGTGTCCGCTAGTGGGCATGGGAGTTTTCATACCTTTGCACTCTTGCATGTTGAACTTCTTGATGAAGTCCTTGGTGTACTTGGTTTGAGAGATGAATGTAAATTCTCTCGTTTGCTTGATTTGTAGACCAAGGAAGAATTTCAGCTCACACGTCATAGACATCTCATACTTCTTTGACATCAACCTTCCAAATTTCTCACTAAATTGTGGGTTAGTAGATCCAAATATAATATCATCCACATAAATTTGGCACACAAATAATTCACCATTAACTCTCTTTGTGAATAAGGTTGCGTCAATTTTACCAATTTCAAATCCTTTTTCAATAAGAAACTTCGTTAGGCATTTATACCAAGCACGATGAGCTTGCTTAAGGCCATATAAAGCTTTGCGAAGTTTGTAAACGTGGTCAGGTTTCTTAGGATCTACAAAACCAGGTGGTTGCTTAACATAGACCTCTTCTTTAATCTCACCATTTAAAAAAGCACTTTTAATATCCATTTGGTAAAGAGGGATATCATGGTGATTGGCATAAGCAAGAAGATTTCGAATGGCTTCTGGTCTAGCAACGAGGGCATAGGTCTCGTCGTAGTCCATAACTTCGACTTGCGTATATCCTTGCGCTACGAGGCAAGCCTTGTTCGAATGACTTGACCGTCTTCATCTTGCTTGTTCAAAAAAAAACATTTTGTGTCGATGATGTTTTGCTCGTCCTTGGGATTCTCCATGAGTGTCCACACTTCGTTCCTCTTGAAGTTGTGAAGCTCTTCGTGCATAGCATTCACCCAATCCGCGTCTTCAAGAGCTTGTTCAAACTTCAAGGGTTCAATGCTAGAGATGAAAGAATAATGCTCACAAAAGTTAGCCAAGCAAGTTTTAGAGCGAGTGATCCTCCATGTTTGTATATCACCAAAGATTTGGTTAAGGGGATGGTTCTTGGTCACTTGTGCTCAAACTCGGGGTAGCTTTGGATTGTTAATTGGAGGAGCTTCTTCTTCATCATCATCTCCGTTGTTGTCGAACTGGTCGTCTCCTTGAGGTGGTGGTGAAGGAGGTTGTGGTGTATATTCATGATGTACCTCCTCCTCCTCTTCATCTTGATGTGTACCACTTGTGGATGCTTCCATGTCGTTTTTTCTGTAGCCTTGATCCGAAGTAGGAGCTTCCACTTGGGTTGATGAAGTACTTTCCTTCACCTCCATGGGATGAATCTTGCCGATGGGCAAATCTTGGATAGCTTCCGAAGGATCTTTATCACCTATATCATTTGGCAATTGTTCGACTTGCGAACCAGTAGACTCGTCAAACTTCACATCTACCGTCTCTGCAACTTTTCGAGTGAATTTGTTGTAGACACGGTAGATGTGATAGTTTGATCCTTAACCAAGTAGGAAACCTTCATGAGATTCATGAGCAAATTTAGCATAGCGATGCTTATCAAGAATGTAACACTTAGAGCCGAATACCTGAAAGTATCCAACTTGGGGTTTGTTAGCGGTGAGAAGCTCGTATGTCATTTTACCGAGAAGCTTGTTCAAGTAGAGTCAGTTTGTGGCATGACATGTTGTTTCAACGGCTTCTGCCAAAAAGTGTCTTGGCGTCTTGTATTCGTCAAGCATCATTCTTGCCATCTCAATGAGGGTTCGGTTCTTTCTCTCAATAACTCCATTTTTTCAGGCGTGTACGTTGCCGAGAACTCATGTGAAATACCCTCTTCATTAAGAAAGGTATCCACATGGGTGTTCTTGAACTCTGATCCGTTATCACTTCGAACCTTCTTGATCTTCACTTCCAATTGATTTTGTGCTTTGCGTGTGAAGTTCTTGAAGATCTTTACCTGTGACTTATCATCAAGAAAGAATACCCACATAAATCTAGAAAAATCATCAACTATAACTAGACCATAAGAGTTTCCACCGAGACTCTTGTAAGCATTGGGACCAAAAATATCCATACGAAGTAACTCGAGTGGTATCCTAGTGGTCATGATGTTCTTGACCAGATGACTTCCACCTACTTGCTTTCCTGCTTGACAAGCGCTACAAAGCCTATCTTTGTCATAGATAACATATTTAACACCAAGAATGTGATCGCCCTTGATAAGCTTATCTAGATTGCACATGCCTACATGTCCTAGCTTTATATGCCATAGCCAAACTTTAGAAGATTTTTCAATGAGACAAGTATGAGGTTGGGCCTTTTTAGTGAAATCGACAATGTATAGATCAACTCTACGAATAGCGGTAAAGACAATTTTATGATTATCAAATCGAAACACTTGGCAATTTACTTCGGTAAATAGCACATTGAAACCAAAGTCTACTAGTCTAGATATGAAAAGAAGATTGTAGCCAAGGGATTCAACAAGCATCACATTTTGAATAGAGCTATCATGAGATATGGCCACCTTACCAAGGCCAGGTACCTTACCCTTAGAGTTGTATCCAAAGGTCACGTACCTTCGAGGACCTCGATTTGGCGTGATCTTTTGGAACATGTCTTTATCACCAGTCATGTGATCTGTACATCCACTGTCGAGAATCCACTCTTTTCGACTGGACATGTAATCCTTGAAGTTTGCCATTAGACTTAGATTCTTCTGATGTTTTCATGCTCGATGTCGAATGACTCATCTTCATCATAGTAGCCATGTTCTTCATTGTCATCATTTTGCGGAATCTCCTCGTCATAGAAACCAAAAGACTCGTTAGAATCATAACCATGACAATGTTCAAGTTTATGAATTGAATGGCTTCAATAATAATGTTGTTCGTAGTTGTGACATATCCTTTAACACCCATAAGATCACGAAGCTCAAATAGGCATTTACCAAAGTTTGGATCACTAGGCTTCATTTTTTGAAAAGTAACAGTTTTATGAAGAATTTCATCAAGATTACTTAATGGAAAATTTGGATATCGTTTCTCCAAATCAGTCCACAAACTATAAGCACATGCAAAGTTCTTATATTGAGAAAGCACGAATCTTGGTAAGCCTCTATCAATAAGATTGACAGTTCTAAGGTTACCAAGCATGTTAATTTCCCCTTCATGTGTGGGATGCAATTCATCAATTGGGAGCACATAGGGATTTTCAGTATGTTTTATCATATGGAATTTGTCAAATAGTGTTGGAAATATGCCCTAGAGGCAATAATAAATTAGTTATTATCATATTTCCTTGTTCATGATAATCGTTTATTATCCATGCTATAATTGTATTGATCGAAGACTTAGATGCATGTGTGGATACATAGACAAAACCATGTCCCTAGTATGCCTCTAATGGACTAGCTCGTTGATCAAAGATGGCTAAGGTTTCCTAGCCATGGACATGATATGTCATTTGATAACGGGGTCACATCATTAGGAGAATGGTGTGATGGACAAGACCCAAACTACAAACGTAGCATATGATCGTGTCAGTTTATTGCTACTGTTTTCTGCATGTCAAGTATATGTTCCTATGACCATGAGATCATGCAACTCACTAACACCGGAGAAGTGCCTTGTGTGTATCAAACGTCGCAACGTTACTCGGTGACTATAAAGGTGCTCTAAAGGTATTTCCAAGGGTGTCTGTTGGGCTGGCATGGATCAAGACTGGGATTTGTTACTCCGTGTGACGGAGAGGTATCTCGGGGCCCACTCGGTAATACAACATCACAATAAGCCTTGCAATCAATGTGACTAAGTGTTGGTCACGGGATCTTGTATTACGGAATGAGTAAAGAGACTTGTCGGTAATGAGGTTGAACTAGGTATGGAGATACCGACGATCGAATCTCGAGCAAGTAACATACCGAAGAACAAAGGGAACATCATACGGGATTAACTGAATCCTTGACATAGAGGTTCAACCGATAAAGATCTTCTTAGAATATGTAGGAACCAATATGGGCATCCAGGTCCCGCTATTGGTTATTGACCGTGGAGGTGTCTCGGTCATGTCTACATAGTTCTCGAACCCGCAGGGTCTGCACACTTAAGGTTCGGTGACGTTTCGGTAGTATAGAGTTATGCATGGTGGTGACCGAAGGTTGTTCAGAATCCCGGATGAGATCCCGGATATCATGAGGATCTCCGGAATGGTACGAAGGTAAAGATTCATATATAGGAAGTCCTGTTTTGGTCGCCGGAAAAGTTTCGGCCTCATCGGTAGTGTACCGAGAGTGCCGGTAGTGTACCGGGAGACCATCGGGAGGGGTATTTCGACCCAAGAGGCTACATGGTCTGTGGGAGAGTAAATACCAGCCCTTAGTGGGCTGGTGGAAGTCCCGCACAAGGCCCATGCGGCTGGGAGAGAAAGCCCAAAGAGAAAAAGGTGGAAAAAGGCAAAAAAAAAAGGCAAAAATAAGGAGGAGTCCTAGTCCTACTAGGATTGGAGGAGGAATCCTCCAATCCCACTAGGTTTGGACGACCCAAGAGCTGCCTCTTTGGTAGCCAAGCCTCCTCCTCCTCTCCTCCTATATGTACTAGAGGATTTTAGGGTTTTGGCACAGAATTTCCAGCCACGTGCTACCCGTTCCTCTAGTGCATAGTTTCTCCTCTAGATCGGATTTCTGCAGTGCTTAGGCGAAGCCCTGCCGGAATAGCTCCACCACCATCTACGGAGCATCGTCACGCTACCGGAGAACTCTTCTACCTCTCCGCTCCCTCTTGCTGGATAAAGAAGGCGGAGATCGTCATCGAGTTGTACGTGTGCTGAACGCGGAGGTGTCGTCCGTTCGGCGCTAGATCGGAAGGACTGTGATCAAGATCGCGAGACGGATCATGATGAGTTCGCGGGATGGATTGTGATGAGTTCGCGGGACGGATCGTGATCAAGATCGCGAGATCGTGATGAGTTCGCGGGACGGATCGTGATGAGTTCGCGGGACGGATCGTGATGAGTTCACGGGACGGATCGTGATCGGATCACGGGACGGATCGTGATGAGATCGCGGGACGCTCGGCGATTTGTATCGCGAAGACGTTCGAGTACACCAACCGTGTTTCTTAACGCTTCCCGCTTAGCGATCTACAAGGGTACGTAGATCCACTCTCCCTCTCGTAGATGCTCATCACCATGGATAGATCTGCGTGTGCGTAGGAAATTTTTTGTTTCCCATGCAATGTTCCCCAATAGTGGCATCATGAGCTAGGTCTATGTGTTGATGAGATCTCGAGTAGAACACAAAGATTTTGTGGGCGTTGATGCTTAGATTGCTTCCTCCCTAGGTCGGATTTTGGTTCAGCGGTATTGTGAGATGAAGCTGCCCGGACCAACATTACTCGTACGCTTACGAGAGACCGGTTCCCACAACCGCAACTTGTTGCATAGATGGCTTGCGGGTGCCAGTTTCTCTCACTTTAGTTGGATCGGATTCGACAAAGGCGGTCCTTGAGAAGGTTGAAAAGCAACTAGTGTATCACCGTTGCGGTTTTTGCGTAGATGAGAATTGTTCTTGCTAGATACCCGTAGCAGCCACGTAAAACATGCAACAACAATTAGAGGACGTCTAACTTGTTTTTGCAGGGTATGTTGTGATGTGATATGGCCAATTACATGATGTGATATATGTGATGTATGAGATGATCATGTGATGTATAGATTATCACGACTTGCATGTCGATGAGTATGGCAACCGGCAGGAGCCATAGGGTTGTCTTTAATTATTGTATGACCTGCGTGTCAATCATTAAGCGCTATGTAATGCTTTACTTTATCGCTAAACGGTAGCAATAGTAGCAGAAGCATGTTGGGCGCGACAACCCCGATGGCGACACGTTGATGGAGATCATGGTGTCTTGCCGGTGGCGATAGAGATCATGCAGGTGCTTTCAAGAAGGAGATCAAAAGCACAAGTTCATGGCCATATCATGTCACTTATGATTAGCATGTGATGTTAATCCTTTTATGCACCTTGTTTTGCTTAGGACGACGGTAGCATTATAAGGTGATCCCTCACTTAATTTCAAGATAAATTGTGTTCTCCCTGAGTGTGCACCATTGCGAAAGTTCATCGTGTTGAGACACCACATGATGATCGGGTGTGATAGACTCTACGTGCACATACAACGGGTGCAAGCCAGTGTTGCATGTGCGGAACACTCGGGTTAAACTTGACGAGCCTAGCATGTACAGACATGGCCTCAGAACACAAGAGACCGAAAGGTCAAACATGAGTCATATAGTAGATATGATCAACATAATGATGTTCACCATTGAAACCACCTCAACTCACGTGATGATCGGACTTGAGTTGGTGAATTTGGATCATGGATCACTCGAATGACCGGAGGGATGTCAATTTAAGTGGGAGTTCTTAAGTAATATGATTAACTGAACTCATTATCATGAACATAGTCAGTAGTGACTTTGCAAAATTATGTTGTAGATTACTAGCTCACGCTATAGCTCCATTGAATTTTTATATGTTCCTAGAGAAATAGAGTTGAAATACGATGGTAGCAATATTGCGGACTGGGTCTGTGATCTGAGGATCGTCCTCATTGCTGCACAGAAGGCTTATGTCCTTAATGCACCGCTCGGTGCGCCAACCCCTCTAGCGTTATCTGTAGATGTTGTGAACATCTGACAGGCATGTTCTGATGACTACTTGATAGTTTAGTGCGTCATGCATTACGGCTTAGAATTGAGGCTCCAAAACGTTTTGAACATCACAGAACATATGAGATGTTCTAAGAGCTGAAATTAGGATCTCAGGCTCGTGCCCGTGTTGCAAGATATGAGATCTCCAACAAGATTCTTTGCCTGCAAGATGAAAGAGAATAGGTCAATCGTTGAGCATGTGCTCAGATTGTATGGGTGCTACAATCGCTTGAATCGAGTGGGAGTTGATCTTCCAGATAAGATAGTGATTGATATAGTTCTCCAAGTCACTGTCACTAAAGCTACTAGAACTTGGTGATGAACTATAAAATGCTAGGGATATAAATAATGATCCCTGAGCTATTCGCGAGGTTTGACACTGCGAAGGTAGAAATCAAGAAGGAGCGTCAAGTGTTGATGGTTAGTCAAACCACTAGTTTCGAGAAGGGCATTAGCAAGGAGGGAAAACTTCATGGATAGCAAGTGAGTTGCTGCTCCAGTGAAGCAACCCAAAGTTGAACCCAAACCCGAGACTAAGTGCTTTGATTATGAGGAGAGCGGTCGCTGAAGCGGAACAACCCTAGATACTTGGTAGATAAAAAGGCTGGCAACATCGACAATAGTATATTTGATATACGTGGTATTTATGTGTACCTTGCTAGTACTCCTAGTAGCACCTGAGTATTGGATACCGGTTCGGTTGCTAAATGTTAGTAACTCGAAATAAAAGTTACAGAATAAACGAAGCACTAGCTAAGGGTGAGGTGACGATGTGTGTTGGAAAATGTTTCCAAGGTTGATGTGATCAACATCGCACGCTCTCTCTACCTTCGAGATTAGTGACGAACCTAAATAAATGTTATTTGGTGTTTTGCGTTGAGCATGAATGTTATTAGATCGTGTTTATTGCAACACAGTTATTCATTTAAGTTAAAGAATAATGGTTATAATGTTTACATGAATAATACCTTCAATGGTCATGCACCCAGTGAGAATGGTTTGTTGAATCTTGATCGTAGTAATACACATGTTCATAACATTGATGCCAAAAGATACAAAGTTAATAATGATAGTACCACATACTTGTGGCACTGCCGCTAAATGTCATATTGGTATAAAGCGCATGAAGAAACTCCATGCTGATGGATCTTTGGACTCATTCGATTTCAAATCGGTTGAGACATGCGAACCATGCCTCTTGGGCAAGATGACTAAGGACCCCGTTTTCTGGTTTGATGGAGTGGGCAAGTGATTTATTGGAAATGATACATGTTGATGTATGCAATTCAATGAGTCTTGTAGCATGCGGTGGATATCGTTATTTTCTTACCTTCACTCATGATTTGAGTAGATAATAGTGTATATTTACTTAATGAAATGCAAGTCCGAATCGTTTGGAAAAGTTCAAGCAAATTCAGAGTGAAGTTTAAGATCATCGTGACAAGAAGATAAAAATGTCCGCGATATGATCCTGGAGGTGAATATCTGAGTTACGAGTTTTGTATACAACTTAAGAATGTGAAAGTTGTTTCAGAACTCACGCCACCTGGAACACCATGGTGTGATGGTGTGTATGAACGTCATAGTCGTGCTCTATTGGATATGGTGCGAATTATGATGTCTCTTATCCTTTTACCACTATCGTTTGGGGGTTATGCATTAGAGACAACTACATTCACTTTAGATAGGGCACCATCTAAATCCGTTGAGATGACACCGTGTGAATTATGGTTTGATAGAAACCTAAAGTTGTCATTTCTTAATGTTTGGGGCGACAACACTTATGTGAAAAAGGGTTTTCACCTAATGAGCTCGAACCCAAAGCGGACAAATGAATCTTCATAGAATACCCTTAAGACAGTTGGGTAAACCTTCTATCTCAGATCCAAACATAAAATGTGTGTTGCTAAAACTGGGTCCTTTCTCGAGAAAGAGTTTCTCTCAAAAGAATTGAGTGGGAGGAAGATAGAACTTGATGAGGTTGTTGAACCTTTGTTGAACCAGAGAGTAGCGCAACGCAGGAAGATGTTTCTGTGAAGCCTACGTTAGTTGAAGAGGAAGTTAATGATGATGATCATGAAGCTTCGGATCAAGTTACTATCGAACCAAGTAGGTTGACAAGGACGTGTACTGCTCCTGAGCGGTACGACAACCCTGTCTTGGAGGTCATGTTGTTGGACAACGATGAACCTACGAGCTATGGAGAAGCGATGATGGGACCGGATTCCGACAAATGGTTAGAGGCCACGAAATCCGAGAAAGGATCCATGTATGAAAACCAAGTATAGACTTTGGTAGACTTGCTTGTTGGACGGCAGGTCGTTGAGTACAAATGGATGTTTAAAATGAAGACAGACGCTCATGGTAAATGTCACCATTTGTAAAGCTCGACTTGTTGCAAAGAAGTATATGACAAGTTCAAGGAGTTGACTATGATGAGACTTTCTCACTCGTAGCGATGCTAAAGTCTGTTGGAATTATGTTAGCAGTTGCTGCATTTTTCAATTATGAAATCTGGCAGATGGATGCCAAAACATCGTTTCCTTCCTTAAGGAAAGGTTGCATGAGATACAACCAGAAGGTTTTGTCAGTCCTAAGGATTCTAAAAGGTGTGCAAGCTTCAGTGATTCTTCTATGAACTGAAGCAAGCATCTCGGAGTTGGAATATACACTTTGATGAGGTGATCAAAGTTTTTGAGTCTATACAAAGTTTAGAAGAAACTTGTATTTGCAATAAAGTGAGTGGGAACAGTATAGAGTTTCTGATAAGTATATGTGGATGACATATTGCTATTCGGAAATGATGTAGAATTTCTAGAGAGCATAAACGGTTGTTTGAAAAGAGTTTTTCAAAGGAAGACCTGGATAAAGCTACCTAATTGTTGAGCATCAAGATCTATAAAGATAGATCAAGATGTTTGATAAGACTTTCAATGAGTACATACCTTGACAAAATTTTGAAAGAGTTCAAAATGGATTAGTCAGAGAGAAGTGTTCTCGCCTGCTTTGTAAGGTGTGTAGTTGAGTGAGACTCAAAGCTCGACAACGGCAGAAGAAAGAGAAAGGACAAATGTCGTCCCCGATGCCTTAGCCATAGGCTCTGTATAGTATGCCAAGCTGTGTATCGCACCTGTGTGTGCCTTGCCATGAGTCCGTCAAGGGGTACAAGAGTAATCCAGGAGTGGATCACTGGACAACAGTCAAGATTATCCTTAGTAACTAAAATACTAAGGAGATGTTTCTCGATTATGGAGGTGATAAAGAGTTCATCGTAAAGAGTTACGTCGATGCAAGCTTTAACACCAATCTGGATGACCCGTAGTAGCAATCTGGATACATATAGTGGAGCAGCCATTTGGAATAGTACCAAGTGGAGTGTGGTAGCAGTGTTTACGGTTTGACATAGAGATTTGCAAAGTACACACGGATATGAATGTCGCAGACCCGTTGACTATAAGACCTCTCTCACATGCAAAGCATGATCGAGCCCCAGAACTCATTGGGTGTTAGATTCATAACAATGCGAATCACATGGTGATGTGGACTAGATTATTGACTCTAGTGCAAGTGGGAGACTGTTGGAAATATGCCCTAGAGGCAATAATAAATTAGTTATTATCATATTTCCTTGTTCATGATAATCGTTTATTATCCATGCTATAATTGTATTGATCAGAGACTTAGATGCATGTGTGGATACATAGACAAAACTATGTCCCTAGTATGCCTCTAATGGACTAGCTCGTTGATCAAAGATGGTTAAGGTTTCCTAGCCATGGACATGAGATGTCATTTGATAACGGGATCACATCATTAGGAGAATGGTGTGATGGACAAGACCCAAACTACAAACGTAGCATATGATTGTGTCAGTTTATTGCTACTGTTTTCTGCATGTCAAGTATATGTTCCTATGACCATGAGATCATGCAACTCACTGACACCGGTGGAGTGCCTTGTGTGTATCAAACACCGCAACGTAACTGGGTGACTATAAAGGTGCTCTACAGGTATCTCCAAGGGTGTCTGTTGGGCTGGCGTGGATCAAGACTGGGATTTGTTACTCCGTGTGACGGAGAGGTATCTCAGGGCCCACTCGGTAATACAACATCACAATAAGCCTTGCAAGCAATGTGACTAAGTGTTGGTCACGGGATCTTTTATTACGGGACGAGTAAAGAGACTTGCCGGTAACGAGGTTGAACTAGGTATGGAGATACCGACGATCGAATCTCGGGCAAGTAACATACCGAAGAACAAAGGGAACATCATACGGGATTAACTGAATCCTTGACATAGAGGTTCGACCGATAAAGATCTTTGTAGAATATGTAGGAAACAATATGGGCATCTAGGTCCCGCTATTGGTTATTGACCGTAGAGGTGTCTGGGTCATGTCTACATAGTTCTCGAACCCGCAGGGTCTGCACACTTAAGGTTCGGTGACGTTTCGGTAGTATAGAGTTATGCATGATGGTGACCAAAGGTTGTTCGGATTCCCAGATGAGAACCCTAATGTCATGAGGAGCTCCGGAATGGTCCGGAGGTAAAGATTCATATATAGGAAGTCTTGTTTTGGTCGCCGGAAAAGTTTCGGGCTCATCGGTAGTGTACTGGGAGTGCTGGTAGTGTACCGAGTGACCATCGGGAGGGGTATTTCGACCCAAAAGGATACATGTGCTGTGGTATAGTAAATACCAGCCCTTAGTGGGCTGGTGGAAGTCCCACACAAGGCCCATGCGGCTGGGAGAGAAAGCCCAAAGAGCAAAAGGTGGAAAAAGGCAAAAATAAGGAGGAGTCCTAGTCCTACTAGGATTGGAGGAGGAATCCTCCAATCCCACTAGGTTCGGACGACCCAAGGGCTGCCTCTTTGGCATCCAAGCCTCCTCCTCCTCTCCTCCTATATGTACTAGAGGATTTTAGGGTTTTGGCACAGAATTTCCAGCCACGTGCTACTCGTTCCTCTAGTGCATAGTTTCTCCTCTAGATCGGATTTCTGCAGTGCTTAGGCGAAGCCCTGCCGGAATAGCTCCACCACCATCTCCGGAGCATCGTCACGCTACCGGAGAACTCTTCTACCTCTCCGCTCCCTCTTGCTGGATCAAGAAGGCGGAGATCGTCATCGAGCTGTACGTGTGCTGAACGCGGAGGTGCCGTCCGTTCGGCACTAGATCGGAAGGACCGTGATTAAGATCGCGAGATGGATCGTGATGAGTTCGCGGGACGGATCGTGATGAGTTCGCGGGACGGATCATGATCAAGATTGCGAGACGGATCGTGATGAGTTCGCGGTACGGATCGTGATGAGTTCACGGGACGGATCGTGATCGGATCACGGGACGGATCGTGATGAGATGGCGGGACGCTCGGCGATTTGGATCGCGAAGGCATTCGACTACACCAACCGCGTTTCTTAACGCTTCCCGCTTAGCGATCTACAAGGGTACGTAGATCCACTCTCCCTCTCGTAGATGCTCATCACCATGGATAGATCCGCGTGTGTGTAGGAAATTTTTTGTTTCCCATGCAACGTTCCCCAACAAATAGATCAATCATGGCATTCTTCCATCTACTATAGTACTCTCTATCAAGAGTAGGCACTCTACAATACAAACTCTCCACACTAGACACGTCCATCTTCCTCCACGGTGATGAAACCGAAGCAATGGAGGCCAATGCTCTGATACCAATTGTGGGATTACTAGAAGAGTATGTCTAGAAGGGGGGTGAATAGGCTACTAGCAGAAATTTAAAATCTTCACAAGGTGCAAAGATAAGTGTTGGTAGATTTTAGCAATTATAGCAAGGCTATCACACCCTACACATGCAAGTCATCAAGTATAGCAGCAAAAAGTAAAGACATTGCACATGGAAGTAAGGAGTAGAGATAGGAAGATCAAACGCATGAAGGACACGCAGATTTTTCCTGTGGTTCCGATAGGTGGTGCTATCGTACGTCCATGTTTATGGAGTCTTCAACCCACGGAGGGTAACGGCCGCGAGAGTCCACGGAGGGCTCCACCCATAAGGGTCCACGAAGTAGTAACCTTGACTATTCCATAACGACTTCCATCCACGAAGGACTAGCCTCACTATGGGTAGATCTTAATGAAGTAGGCGATCTCCTTTCCCTTACAAAAACTTCTTGGTTCACTCCACAACACGAAGTAGGAGGCTCCCAAGCAACACCTAACCAATCTAGGAGTCACCACCCTTCAAAAGGTAATAGGCTCGATAATGTCAATGAACTCCTTGCTCTTGTGCATCAAAATGATAGACTCCTCAACACACAATCACTCTCTCATAGATTTGGCTTTGGTGGAAGAGATTGATTGGGTGGAAAGAAACTTGGGGAGGGTAGAGATCAAGATTCATATGGTTGGAATGGAATGGCATGATCTCAACACATGAGTAGGTGGCACTCTCTCACAAAATCTGATATGATTATTGGGGATCTGTTTTGAGTGCTTCACATATGAGTGAGTGGTGGTGCTAGGGTATATATAGGCATCTCCAAAAATCCAACCATTACACCTAATAAGTCAGACTCGGTGACACCGATGCGTTAATCTCGGTGGAACCGAGTTGCCTCAAAGGTAGCAACTTTTGAATCTCGGTGAGACCGATACATAAAACTCGGTTGCACCGATAAGGTGACCAATGGTTAGGTTCCCAAACTCGGTGATGCTGATTCAACAAACTCGGTGGTACCGTTTTTGTGAATTTGCGTAACAGGAAGTTGGCAACCCAAACTCGGTGGCACCGAAGCAGAATCGGTTGCACAAAAGGGTTAGGGTTTGGTTGAGTCTGTCTGAGGCCGAGAATCGGTGGCATCGAGTGGAAAGTCCTGGTTGAGCCGATTTTGGATATTTGGCTTTGAACAGACTTTTGTGGAAGAGCTTGTGGGTGTATGTGGCGACTATCACTTGTGCACGTATGAGCATTTTATTCACCAACAGTACCTTACCCCCTTTTAATAGTATTGGCTTTCCTATGGACTCAAAGTGATTTCTCACAAAGTAAAATGTAGAGTCCTCTTGCTTGAAGCTTTGCCAATCTATCTCTTCTCCTTCTTCTTCATGGGGATACTCTCCACACTCCTTTTTGCCAACCATCTTTCTCTATGGACTTTATTTGAAATACACTAGATGAAAGTATTACTCCAGGAGACAATGTATGTTGTCATAAATTATCAAAACCACCAAGGGAGCACATTGTGCTTCCATTAATGTAGCCAAACGTCTTTGCGATCGAAATCTCTAGCCGTCCCGCGATCCAATCACAATCCGCCCCGTGATCCAATCACGGTCCTTCCAATCTAGCGCCGAACGGACGACACCTCCGCGTTCACCACACGTACGGCTCAAGGACAATCTCCACCTCCTTGATCCAGCAAGCAAGGGCAGATAGGTAGATGAGTTCTCCGGCAGCACAACAACGTGGTGGAGGTGGTGGTGGTGCTGATCCGGTAGAGCTTCGCTAAGCTATACCAAACAGATCTAGAGGAGAAGCAATCTAGAGGGAGAGAGGGAATCACATGGCTTTCAGGTGGTGGCTGCCTTCAAAACCCTCCAATATATATAGGAGGAGAGGGGGTAGGTGGGAGGCGCCCTAGGGAAAACCCTAGGGGCTTGGCGCACAAGACATGGAGGAGTCCACCTCCCTTGTGGGAGGTGGACTCGTAGTAGGACTCCTCCCACTTGGCCCCTCTTGGCCCCTTCCTCACCCCCTGCGGAAGGACCTCTAGGGGCTGGCTGCCCAGCCCACCAGGGGCTGGTGCGCCGCCTCCTAGGCCCATGTGGTCCCTGGGGTGGGTGGGGCCCACTTGGTGGACCCCCGGAACCCATTCGTCACTCCCGATACACTACCGATAGTGCCCGAAACTTCTCCGGAACCCAAATACCACTTTACTATATATCAATCTTTAACTCCGGACCATTTCGAAGCTCCTCGTGACATCCAGGATCTCATATGGGACTCCTAATAATCTTCGGTCACCAACATACATAACTCAATACTACCGAAACGGCACCGAACCTTAAGTGTGCAAACCCTACAGGTTCGAGAATTATGTAGACATGACCGAGACACCTCTACAGTCAATAACCAATAGCGGGACCTGGATGCCCCTAATGGTTCCTACATATTCTACAAAGATCTTTATTGGTTGAACCTCTATGTCAAGGATTCACTTAATCCCGTATGTTGTTCCCTTTGTTCTTCGGTATGTTACTTGCCCGAGATTCGATCGTCGGTATCTCTATACCTAGTTCAATCTCATTACCGGCAAGTCTCTTTACTCGTTCCATAGTTCAAGATACCGTGACTAACTATTTAGTCACTTTGCTTACAAGGCTCGCTGTGATGTTGTATTACCGAGTGGGCCCTAAGATACCTCTCCGTCACACGAAGTAACAAATCCCAGTCTTGATCCATGCCCACTCAACAGACACCCTCGGATATACCTGTAGAGCACCTTTATAGTCAGCTAGTTATGTTGCGATGTTTGATACACACAAGGTACTCCTCCGGTGTCAGTGAGTTGCATGATCTCATGGTCATAGGAACAGATACTTGACATGAAGAAAACTATAGCAATAAACTGACACGATCATATGCTATGTTTATAGTTTGGGTCTTGTCCATCACATCATTATCCTAATGATGTGGTCCCGTTATCAAATGACATCTCATGTCCATGGCTAGGAAACCTTGACCATCTTTGATCAACGAGCTAGTCTATTAGAGGCATACTAGGGACATGGTGTTGTCTACGTATCCACACATGTATCCGAGTTTTCGATCAATACAATTCTAGCATGGATAATAAACGATTATCATGAACAAGTAAATATGATAATAACTAATTTATTATTGCCTCTAGGGCATATTTCCAACAGTAGGGAGTGGGAATATTATAGGAAATATTGTTATTCAAGAACTCTTTGCTTGCTTGGGAGTCATACCACTTATTGGTGGATATATTCTTGATAAAACAAATAGTTGCGTTGCTGCTATTGTCAATTTTGTGGTTAACCTTTAAAGACAATTTTTGCACATTGATCCCGTCTTGCAAAGAATGTTTTTTGAGATTCCTAATATCCATGATCCAAGAACTAACAATTTGGCTACTATTATCCTTACGCATGAATTTGATTATACAATCTGAGAAGCTAGGGACATCTTTGCCTTTTATAAAAAATATCAATTCTTGATTGGAGTGTGCAGTTTGATGATATTTTCATGTATCTTACTAAGGTTACTACCCCATTTTATATCTACGTGCAAGTTTGATTATTGGTCATGTAGCTATGTGATGTATCTTGCAAATTTTTATTGTTTGAGATAATCTTCGGTCCAATCAAATAATCATGTGAGCTGGATGATCCAGTCTTATAGTATGATTTCTTTGATTTTTTCCACTTCATCCAAGGTGATTGTTTCCTTCTTCGGGGAAGCCACTGAAGAAGTTGCTCTATTCCTTGTATATATGTCCTGCATTTCAGACTTCATCTAATAAGTCATTCTTGTTTAGTTAGCTTTTGTGGTGAAGCTGAACCAAACATGGTTTTGCAATGGACTTAAATACTTGATCCTCACTCAGATTTCAAACTTGATTATTAACCTAATACATTCCTCTATTTTCTTTAATAAATAAATGGTCCAAAGAGTAGTGCAGCTTGCACTGACGATTGAGACAAACAAAGTTACTACATGCATGAGCGGCGAGGTGTATTTCTTCATAAATGAGTGAAAATACCTATAGAAAATATCTGGAGGCGTTGATGGTTATGTGCTATTGAAGTTCTCTTTAAACTTATGCAACAAAAAACCTATATAGCTTATTCCACAATATACAATCAAGGTTTGTCATAATAATAATAGTGTCAATATGCGCGCCTTGTGATCATTGTCACGTAGTAGCGACAGTAATATCATGTTCATCTTGTAATATATTTTTTGTTTTGCTCTGCTAACCCAATGCTGCCCTATCCTTTCTTCTTCTTTTACCGCCTAAAGTTTATCCCAGATTGCATCATTTTCCTTACCTACTGAAACAAAATTGAACTTGTTGCTCGAGAGCTTGACTAATCTGGAGCGGGTTGGTTTTCTTATATACGATTGTAGGAGAGGTACAATCTCATGCGTGTGCACGTACTACTTCCTGTTAATATCCCTTTGTTGGAGATGCATGTTTTGTTACTACTGCAACCGATTGAAGTTCGTACGTGGTATCAATGTTTTTTCTCGATCTTTATAGAATATAATTATACACTCTACCATAGAAAAACCTACCTTGCCTATTGTGCCGAAAAGTCTGCCTAGTCATGCTTTATTTGCTAAGTTGCATGAGTCCATTGTCACCATGTGCTTTATGTTAATTAATATGAAGTTAGTGTTGGAAATATGCCCTAGAGGAAATAATAAAATGGTTATTATCGCATTTCCTTGTTCATGATAATTGTCTATTGTTCTTCCTATAATTGTGTTAACCGAAAACCCTAATGCATGTGTGAATACATAGACCACAACGTGCCCCTAGTGAGCCTCTAGTTGGCTAGCTCGTTGATCAATAGATGGTCACGGTATCATGACCATGGACATTGGATGTCGTTGATAATGATATCACATCAGTAGGAGAATGATGTGATGGACAAGACCCAATCCTAAGCATAGCACAAGACCGTGTAGTTCGTTTGCTAAGCTTTTCCAATGTCAAGTATCATTTCCTTAGACCATGAGATTGTGCAACTCCCGGATACCGTAGGAATACTTTGGGTGTGCCAAATGTCACAACGTAACTGGGTGGCTATAAAGGTACACTACAGGTATCTCCGAAAGTGTCTGTTGGGTTGGCACGAATCGAGACTGGATTTGTCACTCCGTGTGACGGAGAGGTATCTCTGGACCCACTCGGTAAGACATCATCATAATGAGCCCAATGTGACTAAGGAGTTAGCCACGGGATGATGTGTTGCGGAATGAGTGAAGAGACTTGCCGGTAACGAGATTGAACAAGGTATAGGGATACCGACGATCGAATCTCGGGCAAGTGTCATACTGGTAGACAAAGGGAATTGTATACGGGATTCATTGAATCCCCGACATCGTTGTTCATCCGATGAGATCATCGTGGAGCATGTGGGAGACAACATGGGTATCCAGATCCCATTGTTGGTTATTGACCGGAGAGGTGTCTCGGTCATGTCTATGTGTCTCCCGAACCCGTAGGGTCTACACACTTAAGGTTCGATGACGCTAGGGTTATAGGGAAATGTTGCATGTGGTTACCTAAGATTGGTCGGAGTCACGGATGAGATCCAGGACGTCACGAGGAGCTCCGGAATGGTCCGGAGGTAAAGACTGATATATAGGAAGTCCAGTTTTGGTCACCGGAAAGTTTTCGGGCTCATCGGTAGTGTACCGGGAGTGCCGGGAGGGTGCCGGAGGACCCCCGGGAGGGGTATGACGACCAAAGGACTTCATGGGATGTTAGAGGAGGTGGACCAATCCTTATTGGGCTGTCCAAGTCCTTCCCTAAAGGCCCATGCGACTAGGGATAAAGAGATAAGACAAAAGGAGATTCAAAAGGAAGAGATCCATCTCCCTTGTGGGAGGTGGACTCCTCCCTTATCTTGACCGAACCTATCCTCCTTGGAGGAGGGGCCAAGGCAGCCCTCCCTCTCCTCCTATATATACCCGAGGTATTGGGGCTGATTTGAGACACAAGTTCTCTCTCTCTCGGCGCAGCCCTACCTTTCCTCTTCCTCGTTCTCCGTAGTGCTTGGCAAAGCCCTGCCGGAGTCCATGTAGCTCCACCATCACCACGCCATCGTGCTGCCGGAGCTCTCCCTCAACCTCTCCTACCTCCTTGCTGGATCAAGGCGTAGGAGACGTCATCGGGCTGCACGTGTGTTGAACGCAGAGGCGTCGTTGTTCGGCGCTTAGATCGGAATCCACCGCGATCTGAATTGCTGTGAGTATGACTCCACCAACCGCGTTCTAGTAACGCTTCCGGCTTGCAATCTTCAAAGGTATGAAGATGCACTCTCCCCACTTGTTGTTGGTTTCTCCATAGATAGATCTTGGTGAACACGTAGATTTTTTTTCGATTTACTACTATGTCTCCTGACAGTGGTATTAGAGCCAGGTTTATGCATAGAATCTATGCACAACTAGAACACAAGTTGTTGTGGGCGTCGATCTTGTTAATTTGCTTACCGTTACTAGTCTTCTCTTGATTCGGCAGTATTGTGGGATGAAGCGGCCCGGACCAACTTTACAGTACGCTTACGTGAGACCGGTTCCACCGCCTGACATGCATTTGTTGCATAAGGTGGCTAGCGGGTGTTTGTCTCTCCCACCTTAGTTGGATTGGATTCGATGAAAAGGGTCCTTATGAAGGGTAAATAGCAATTGGCATATCATGTTGTGGTTTTGGCGTAGGTAAGAAACGTTCTTGCTAGAAACCTATAGCAGCCACGTAAAAACTTGCAACTACAAATTAGAGGACGTCTAACTTGTTTTTGCAGCATATGCCTTGTGATGTGATATGGCCAAAGGATGTGATGTGATGCATTGTGATGTATGAGATTGATCATGTTCTTGTAATAGGATTCACGACTTGCATGTCGATGAGTATTGTAGGAGATATGCCCTAGAGGCAATAATAAATGTTATTGATTATCTCCCTGTTCATCATTAGGTTTATGTTCCATGCTATAACTGCTATGGTTCTCGAGTCTACAATAACCACGAGGCTTGAAGGAAGACTCATATGCACATGTGGAATAATAAACGGTAAATTGTATTCCTAGTCTGGCCTCTAAGACTGGCTCAAGTATTGTATGATGATCCTGTTTTCCTAATCATGGGCATGGCTATGCCGGCAATTTTGAGGGCACAATGTTAGAAGAAATTTGTGTTGAATCGACCCAAAATGATGTTATGCTATGAGATACATTCGTCATAAGTTAATGGTTAATAACACAGAGAAGTTAATGTTTGCATAATTCCTTAGACCATGAGAGTATCGAGTTTCTTCATGCTTGCTTCATGAACTTTGGGGTTTGTTAAACGTCATCCGTAAATGGGTGGCTATTACGACGGCTTATGGGTTCATGGAAAAGTATGTCAAGTAACTTGATAACTCAAGATTGGGATTTGCTCCTCCGACGATGGAGAGATATCTCTGGGCCCTCTTGGTGTTACGGTATCCATCATCGTCTGGCCAGACACTTTGTGATTTGATCACAACGATGCCGGAACACGGGAACGAGAAAAGAGAACAATACCGGCAACGAGGTAACTGGCATAGTGGACAAGTTGTTGATCCACGAGGAAGCCTACATGTCTCACCTCGGGTAATTGTAACATATCGTGAAGCAACAGGAATAGCTCACGGCAACTGGAGGTTCACTCGAATATTCATTCGTGTGGGTATAGGGGTCAATATGGGTGTCCACGACTCCGATGTTGATCATTGATCGGAAGGGGTTCCGGGTCATGTCTATGCTTCACCAAACCTATAGGGTCACACGCTTAAGGGTCATCTATCTGTTGAATACTAGACAGGGAGTCTAAGAGAAAATCACCGAAAAGTTTCGGACACCGGAAAATTTTCGGACAGTGGAAAAGTTCCGCACACAGAACACTGGAACATTTTCGGTAAAACTAAAAAGTAGTTTCAGGGGATACCATTAAGTCAAATTGGTTTCAGCACATGCCTGATAATTCTTGGAGGGTGCCAGAATCATTCTGGAAACTTCTGGGAATTTTCTGGAAGAAAAACCGGAAATGTTTCGGAGCTGCCGGAACCGCTTCAGATGCTTTTCGTAGATGAAAATCACTATTTCGGAATTGTTCCGGATCGCATTAAAAATTATTTTAGTGGGGTACTAGAATTGTTCTAAGCCCACATAAATATTTTTAGTTCGATCGGACGCTGAAAAATGTCGTCGTGAATAGTGAAAGTGCTTTTTGGATATTTATGGAAAAGCACCTTTTTGGATATTTCAAAAAGGCTTCTAGAAGGGATTGGGGAGCAAGGTAGCTCCTCATGGGGCCCCCCAAGGGTTGGCCGGCCAAGGGTGGAGCTCCACATGGCACCCCTTTTCCTTCTTATGATTTTTTTATGTGTGACATAAAGTGGGGGTAGTTTGGTATTTTCAAGTCCCACCCTACCCCTTGGTTTTCCTATAAATAGAGGAGATGTGGGATGCCATCTCTTGATCCTTGAACTCTCATACACATGCCATGCATTATCTGGCTTCTTCTCTCCCTCCCACGAAAAGAGTTTCGTAGAGCCGAAAGGTTGTCTGGGTTCCGGTGGGAACTAGTTCTGGACGACGAAGCCCTACCGGATAGATGACACCGTATGTGTGCAACTCTGTAGAGAGATCATAGTTTCGGTCTTAGTTCGAGAGTGCCTCCCAAAGGGCTGTCCGTGTGACCGTCCGAGTTTTGGAGGTCCTCCTGAAGGGCTGTCCGAGTGACAGTCCAAGTTTCAGAGGTCCTCCCGAAGGGCTGTCCGCGACACCATCCGGGGGACTGTCCGACCGCCTCCCAGAGGGCTGTCCGCGGGGCAGATGAGGGTATACATCCTCGCGGTTGGGAGGTTGTAAAATCCTAGCTGTAGGGATCTGCACTGCCGTTCGTCATCGACTCTACTTCCGCTGCGCTACGAGTCGGTAACGAAAATGATCAAACCTTGTAATGCAGTCTCCATAGTGGTCCTGGGCTGGTGCGTAGGTCGGAATTTTTTTGTTTTCTGCTACGTTCCCTAATAGTGGTATCAGAGCCGTGCTATGCGTAGATGCAGGTTGCGAGCTAGAATACATAGAGATGTATGGGTGTTGCACAATATAATTAGGTAGTAGATGAGATCTATTGCTGAAAATTATTTGTGCGGGTAGCAGATGAAATCTGTTACCCGATGTTCCTTTTGCTTCCCCTGAATTTGCATAGTCCTGATCTTGATGGAATGGTCGAATCTCACAAAGTTTTGGCAATCCGCGATCCTTTCATGCTGCTCCTGAGTATGCTGATTGACAGGTCAACGAAGTGCTAACAGTTCTTTGGGTTCCACCATAGTTGAGAAAGATGGATGTTTCGCAGACGAAAGGGCAATGCAGATGTGATCTGCACGGGGGTCGCGCGTATGATGAAGTTTAGTATGGGGCTCGAGATTTTATTATCCTGTGTTTTATACACCCTAGAAAGTTAATCTAGCAACTTGAATTATCATACTTGATGATGGACGTTGGTAGATTCAGTTTGTTTGAAAACCTTAGAAGCCACCTAAAACAAGTTTTTGCATGAATCGATTAGAGGCGTCTAACTTGGTTTTGCAGGATGGTTTGCATGTGCATATGATGTGGTATAGCAATGCTCATATTAATTTGATTATGTATGAGATGACTATATGATGTAATATTAACATGACCTGCGTGTCATGATTCGGCATGATGGCTGGAGCCATATGATTGTCACTTTAATGCTTGCGTGTCAACCTTAAGTAATGCACTTATTTTATTAGCTATAGAGATAGCAATATTATCTGGTGCATCGGCAAGGTGGTGGAAATCTTCACAAAGGTGAACATCGACGCGAATGCCGAAGACGAAGAAATACAAAACTTCTCCGTCAGAAAGGGCTATACCATATCATGCTATTATGAATTGCCTGAGATGTTTATCCCTTATGATGCACCCTTCTTGATTGCGCGGTACTCGCCTTTTATTAGGGTGATCTCTCACAAAAATATCAAGTAGTTAGTGTTATCCCAAGTGTAGCACCGTCACGACACCTATCTTTTCGGGGTGCGCCGTGTCACACAGGTACGAACGATTAGAGAAGTGTGAGGCGGGTGAGTTGAGACCTCGAAGCGAGATCACTTGGTTGTCTTGAGGTTCAGGCATGACCGTCATGAGCTCGAAACACACGCATCGAAAGATAACGAAGAGTCACATAGAGATATGATTGGCAAGTTGGCCTACCGGTTGAGATTTTTCGTCATCAGTGGTGTTACACACATGGCGAACAATTTAAATGCGGCTCTTGTATCACTCACAATCAATTATGAGAGATGTTGATTTGAGTGGGAGCGCACTATAGAATTAATTCTTTTAATTCTCAGTGCAATTAATTGTGAACTTTGTCTACGTGTAGATTGCATAATAATTGTAGGATAATGGCTCGTGTTTCCACCTTCCCTATTAAAATTGAATAGCTGTTAAATATCTGGTTAAAACTTTACGGTTGGTAACGTAATGTGAGGATTGTCCTCAAGAGTGCCGAGAAGGACTTTGTCCTATCGCATGTTTTCGGTATTCTCCCGCTAATGCTATGGATCATATGACTCTCGTCCTTTGATCCAAAAGCTAGAATTCCTTTTCAGTCAAATTGCAATATGTTTGCTTCCATGAGACCGGAACTTCGAAAGTTTGGATAGTTATATGATATACATGGAATCTGAAAATCTTTTTCAGAAACAGACAAAAGCTAAAATATATGAGATATACAAAGCAATGTTTGTTTGCAAACTATTAGTAAAGGAGTTTACTATGCATTAGACTGATAAGAGAGGGATCCAGGAAAATGCCTGTCATATGATGAAAGGTGAATAAAACAACAACTTAAAGAGAAAGGAAGTGTCCGAAGGGTGTTAGTAAGACTTTCATGCCTAGGAAGTCCGGGGCTAATGCCACTCTTAAGTTGGGTGCTTCTTCTGAGAGTAAGAGAAATACTGAAAAGTTAAACTATTAGAAGTATAATGGCAAAAAGAAAGAAGACTGGAATATCCAGCTCATGTATGAATGTCATACAAGTTTTTGATGTATAGAAGGCTGGTCAAAGATATAGTTCTTGGGAATTGTAATTAAACATGTTAATCACTAATTCTTGGGTATTGTGAGTTGGTCACAAAGATACCCGCTCGATTGCATTCTGTTGCAACTCGATGTAAGAACTACTATGGCCTGGAAGACTAGCTAGGGATGAGGTTTAGATACACGCAAGGAACATAGTAAGTGTTACTATGCCTTCCATCGGTGTATTTCCTATGTATTAAGTTTCATAATTCATTTTAGAGTTTCACACTCTAGCCCTTTGCATAAGGTATCTTGCAAGAAGGTTGTTCATAAGAGAACTTTTCATGTTCTGTGTTATAAATAACATAAGGGCCATACTTTCATTATGAATGAGACGTATGTTATGAATATTGATAATAATACATTACCTTTGTATTTACTTTCATAATTCATTTAGAGTTTCATACACTCTAGCCCTTTGCATAAGGTATCTTGCAAGGAGGTTATTCATAACAGAACTTTTGATGTTCGGTATTATGAATAAAATAAAGGGCCATGCTTCCATCCTAGATGGGATGTATGTTATGAATATTGATGGAAATATGATACATCCATAACACTGACGCTAAATGTCGCAAGACTAAAAGAATACCACACAAGTGTGGCACTGCATTTGGTCACATTGGAGAAACCCGCATGGAAAATTCCATTATGATGGATTTTGAATCATCTGACACTTGCAACTTTCCTCTGAAAAGTGAAGTGACTGAAATACCGTTCACGGGCCATAAGGAACGAGCAAAGGACATATTAGTGATCATACATTATGATGTGTGTAGTCCATTAAATGTTGTTGCAAACAGTGGATTTGTCTACCTTCAAAATGACTCAAGTAGATATATGGATATTTACTTGATGAGACGTAAGTCTGGATCTTTTGAAATCATTCGAAAGGTTTTCAAAAATGAAGTAGAAGTTATTGTACCAAGAAAATTATGTTTCTGCAATTTGATTGCGGAAAGGAATATTTGAGTTACAAGTTTAGCGAATGTCTGATGAGTTGTGAAAAGAGTTTCATAACTTGCACCTCCCAGAACACCACTACATGTGGAAAGTCCGTGAAGATGTAATCAAACCATTTATGACATGGTAAGATCAAAGATGACATAAATAGAATTGCCATTATCCCTTTTATAGAGTGATGCTTTAGAGACTACGACTTTTACACTGAAAAGAGATCCATCAGGTCTGTTGAAATGACGCCATGGTATGGTACGCCCAACCATGTTATATCTTTTCTTGACATTTGGAATATGGGGCTTGTGTAAAAGGTTACAAACCTATTCCAAATCAGACAAGTGCTACTTTGTATGGTTATCCCAAGTCATTGGGTATTCCCCCACCACTATACTGAGGCAAAGGGTTTTGCCACAAAACGATATGCTTTTAATGAGAATGGTTCTTACAAAAGGTGAGTGGGAGGACAGTGCAACTCGACGAGATAACCAGTATCTTCGTCATCAGTTCAAAGGAAAGAAACCCTGGAAGTGATTCCGTTGTTTCCTACTACAACTGATACGGAGGTCTCTACAATAAAATGTATGGACTTCGGTCGAACGTGCAGCTGAACCACGTAGGCAAAGCTCATGCAAACCTATCAGGTGCGCAAACGAGATATTGTTGTTAGACAACAGTATACCTACAATACACAAGGAAGCGTTGATTGGCCCTGACTTCGGGATTGGCTAAATGCCAATACAATCCGAGATAGTTTCCATATAAGTGATTCAAGATTAAAACCTTGATACACCTTTCAGAGGACTTAGAGTCTAACGAATATTTATGGAACTATAAACTGATACAGATAAAAATGTTTTATCCATAAAGCTCGACTTGTTGAAATAACAAGTTCAAGGAGTTGACTACGATGAGGTTGTTTCACCGTAGCGATGCTTAATGTAACATCCCAAAATTCCATTTTGGAATGTTATGATATAGCTATG